>CM055105.1:7491291-8091291 GCA_029204225.1 Diphasiastrum complanatum | reverse complement strand
AGGTGGATACATGGAGGAATCCTTTCATTATGATTCTATGTTCTTTTACATGTATCCTGTTCACCATTCTATGTTGATGTAAGAAATAGTGAAGCATCCTATATGGACACTATTATCTATATCAATTATGTTGTACTTCATATTGTACATATTAGAACACTTGAGAAGAGATCTATTATCATGATGGAGATCATTCTTAGGTTGGAGCAAAGTAGTGTTGTAAAACTAGCAAGTTAAGTTGAAGAGGGAGTGTGAAAATTGTTAACATTTCCTAGCTAGTTTGAGGCCTAAATTAGCAATTTTTGTACATAGTTTTGGATCTAACATTTCACACGTGTGAAAGAGGCCTAGATACTTTTATTTTAGTATATATTTCATGTTGAAGAAGTCTCAAACTTCAAGACCTTCGAAATGACACCAAAATCATGTTATTTGGACATATAGGCCAAAATTGGCTATTTTAGGCTACTGGTGCCCTAAATTTGGGTCCTAAGTTCTAGAGAGAGGAGAGAGAGTCATCTCTCTCACCTATATTAGGCTGAAATTTGTGGAGAACAGGTTGGAAAAACTTATTGTATTGTTGAGAGACATCAATAGATCATTGTCACAGTTTCTTCCTCCATTGAGAGCATTGCTTTGTGTATTGTCTTCAAGCTTTTGTGTATGATCTTAAGAGGTTTCCAAAAGTGGTAGGCTGATGTTGTAGGGCTGGTATGCTGTTGTTTTTGGCTGCCATCAGTACCTTTTATTAGTTTCTTTTGTCTCTTGAATGCTTTGTCAAGTTCATGTGTATCAAAGGTAGCATTAGGATGCTTTGCCATTTCTAGCTTTTGTAGCTTGTTGTGCAAAGATCTTAGCCAAGTATTTTGGGAGTTTGCATCCATTCAAGATCCACTTTTTCACATGGGCACCACCTTGTCAAATTGCGTCTACCATGAATATTGGGACTAACAAGTTCCTTCACATAAATAGAGCTTCCATGTGCACAAAAGTCATGGCTATAAAAGTGATTATTTTAGTCAATTGTTTCTAGAAAATAAGTATCTTTAGAGATGAGTATCTATTGACCTTCTTGTGTGGTGTGCATGCATTGTGATTGCTATATTTTTTTGTGACTATAGACAAGTGTAAATGTTTGAATTTTGGCAAGGAAATACATGGTGCATTCACTATGGGCATAGTGGAATGTGGAGGAGGCATGCAAACACTTGTTGGTTACTTTCACTTACAACTTGTTTGTAGCTGTTTTATAGAGAATTCAAAGGCGGATACATGGAGGAATCCTTTCATTATGATTCTATGTTCTTTTACATGTATCATGTTCACCATTCTATGTAAAATTGATATAAGAAATAGTGACGCATCCTATATGGACACTATTATCTATATCAATTATGTTGTACTTCATATTGTACATATTAGAACACTTGAGAAGAGATCTATTATCATGATGGAGATCATTCTTAGGTTGGAGCAAAGTAGTGGTGTAAAACTAGCAAGTTAATTTGAAGAGGGAGTGTAAAAATTGTCAACAGATCAATAGATCATTGTCACAGTTTCTTCCTCCATTGAGAGCATTGCTTTGTGTATTGTCTTCAAGCTTTTGTGTATGATCTTAAGAGGTTTCCAAAAGTGGTAGGCTGCTGTTGTAGGGCTGGTATGCTGTTGTGTTTGGCTGCCATCAGTACCTTTTATTAGTTTCTTTTGTCTCTTGAATGCTTTGTCAAGTTCATGTGTATCAAAGGTAGCATTAGGATGCTTTGCCATTTCTAGCTTTTGTAGCTTGTTGTGCAAAGATCTTAGCCAAGTTTTTTGGGAGTTTGAATCCATTCAAGATCCACTTTTTCACATGGGCACCACCTTGTCAAATTGCGTCTACCATGAATATTGGGACTAACAAGTTCCTTCACATAAATAGAGCTTCCATGTGCACAAAAGTCATGGCTATAAAAGTGATTATTTTAGTCAATTGTTTCTAGAAAATAAGTATCTTTTAGAGATGAGTATCTATTGACCTTCTTGTGTGGTGTGCATGCATTGTGATTGCTATATTTTTTTGTGACTATAGACAAGTGTAAATGTTTGAATTTTGGCAAGGAGATACATGGTGCATTCACTATGGGCATAGTGGAATGTGGAGGAGGCATGCAAACACTTGTTGGTTACTTTCACTTACAACTTGTTTGCTGCTGTTTTACAGAGAATTCAAAGGGGGATACATGGAGGAATCCTTTCATTATGATTCTATGTTCTTTTACATGTATCCTGTTCACCATTCTATGTAAAATTGATGTAAGAAATAGTGAAGCATCCTATATGGACACTATTATCTATATCAATTATGTTGTACTTCATATTGTACATATTAGAACACTTGAGAAGAGATCTATTATCATGATGGAGATCATTCTTAGGTTGGAGCAAAGTAGTGTTGTAAAACTAGCAAGTTAAGTTGAAGAGGGAGTGTGAAAATTGTCAACATTTCCTAGCTAGTTTGAGGCCTAAATTGGCAATTTTTGTACATAGTTTTGGAATTAACATTTCACACATGTGAAAGAGGCCTAGATACTTTTATTTTAGTATATATTTCATGTTGAAGAAGTCTCAAACTTCAGGACCTTCGAAATGACACCAAAATCATGTTATTTGGACATATAGGCCAAAATTGGCTATTTTAGGCTAATGGTGCTCTAAATTTGGGTCCTAAATTCTAGAGAGAGGAGAGAGAGTCATCTCTCTCACCTATATTAGGCTGAAATTCGTGGAGAACAGGTTGGAGAAACTTATTGTATTGTTGAGAGAAATCAATATATCATTGTCACAGTTTCTTCCTCCATTGAGAGCATTGCTTTGTGTATTGTCTTCAAGCTTTTGTGTATGATCTTAAGAGGTTTCCAAAAGTGGTAGGCTGCTGTTGTAGGGCTGGTATGCTGTTGTTTTTGGCTGCCATCAGTACCTTTTATTAGTTTCTTTTGTCTCTTGAATGCTTTGTCAAGTTCATGTGTATCAAAGGTAGCATTAGGATGCTTTGCCATTTCTAGCTTTTGTAGCTTGTTGTGCAAAGATCTTAGCCAAGTATTTTGGGAGTTTGGATCCATTCAAGATCCACTTTTTCACATGGGCACCACCTTGTCAAATTGCGTCTACCATGAATATTGGGACTAACAAGTTCTTTCACATAAATAGAGCTTCCATGTGCACAAAAGTGATGGCTATAAAAGTGATTATTTTAGTCAATTGTTTCTAGAAAATAAGTATCTTTTAGAGATGAGTATCTATTGACCTTCTTGTGTGGTGTGCATGCATTGTGATTGCTATATTTTTTTTGACTACAGAAAAGTGCAAATGTTTGAATTTTGGCAAGGACATAAATTTTACAAATTTTGATAATCAATGCAAGGCCATTTGAACAACTTTTGACTAAAGCATATAATGTCCTAAAGTGTAAGTGAGTATTTGAACCCGATGGGCAAGCCCCCAACCAAATCATAAGCATTGCTCTACAAATCCTTGCACAAGATTAGTACGTCATGAGTAATGAGGGCCTCTCTTAATGTGGTGTGTATATCTTGAAGAGCCTTAGATTTAAGTTTTAGAATTTTTCATTGCCTAACTTACGATATATATATTGTACATTTGTTTATGATCTAGTAATATGCTTTACCTTGTCAAATAGAAATGTGTTGAATGCCAAATTCAAAGTAACTCCAAAAACTCATCATTGAGTAAATCATTCTCAAAGTAAGAGTTGTCCACAAAAGCAATCTCAGAGTGCATGGTAGTCAGTGGGCCCACCACCATGGTAGCCATGGGCCCACCATCATCACATTTGTTGTTTGAGGTGTCCACCAAAAGCACCGACCAAGCTTCCTATGCATTTGCATGACAAAAGCCCCATGTTTCCATGATAGGTATAGATATAGTTGCTTATACACTCTTCCCAAAGCACCTTCTAAATTGAACTTAATGCCCATGACAAGTGAAAAGATTAAAAAAAATGGACCCTACAAATTGTAAGAGAAATGTTTATCAAGGTTCAAGGAACTTATAACTCATGAGGAGATGTTATATAAATGGGGGGCTCCGCATAATTTTAGCACCCTGATGGGTGTTAGCACGTGCTAGGGTGCGCCAGCCAGGGCGCTGGGCCCACTGGGCGCGTGTCCTTAAAAATTAGCAAGCGGGCACCAGGCTCCTTGCGGTGGCGCCGGGCAGGCAGTGGCTTCACGCCCACCTGCACACATGTGAGTTAATGGGTTTGTTGAGTTATATATTCTTACTGTGAGTAATCCCACAGAAAAACTTATGGGATAATTTTGGGTTGCCCCCCATGTGGTACCTGGGCAACCAGTTTTTCAAAAAAAAAAAAAAACTGTCCCTGGCTGGAGCACCCTGACGCGTGCCAGCACCCGTCAGGGTGCTGAAAGTAAGCGGAGGCATAAATGGGGGGGGGGGGGGGGGGGGGGGGGGGGGCTAAAATCATGGAAATCACAATTGCTAGATAGTCTCCTTTAAGTGTGCACCCCTCTCTTCATGCTATTTTGCGGTTTGATTTGCTTATGTGTTGAATAACATTGATAGGTGAAAGTGGCATTTTTTAAATGTGGGAGATGCCTTTTGGATTATGTCAATGGAGGGAATGCCGTATCGAAGCCATGACCTCATGTGGGAAATGTCCATGTGGGATGGCCAAATAGATTGTTCTTGTTACTAAGGGCCAAATTTGTTTTGTTGCGTATCTTAATCTACAATTATGTCCTTGCTTTGGAGTTCTTTGGCTTTCTCTTCTCTCTTGAAAGAGCATATAACCAAGTGTAGTTTGAAGCTTCTAGTGTACTTAGGACTTTTGTCACTATCTTTCCTTCTTGGGAGAGCATGTACACAATTGTAGTGTGCAACTACCTATTTGCTTCAAACTCCCTTCGATATATCCTCTCTTCTTGGAAGAGCTTATATGCATTTGCATTTTGGCATACCCGTATCCAAGGGTTTTGCTAAGGCTAGATTTACCTAGGTCCTATATGTATGTGCACCAAGCCTCCTTTATTTGTGGATGATGGTAGGCACATGGTTCCCATATGGTCTCCCTTGGTTCTTTGGCCATAGCCACCCTTTTCCCTCATATCATAAAGGCACAATAGAAGTTTTAGCTTACCACCTCTAAAGCATTTAAATATTGCAAAATAGAAGTCTCTAGAAGCATTTAGATCTTGCCACGTATGCAATTAAGTGGAGATTATTGTGTGTGTGTGTGTGTGTGTGGGGGGGGGGGGGGGGGGGGGGGTGGGGGTGGTTAGCTCCCAATGATTGGCCTAATATTTATAGGCAAATGATTCCTTTGAAGTGTGCCCAAGTTGTAATTCTAAGTGCATTATACTCGAAAATAGCCATTATAGATTGAAGTCATAAAGATGTTCAGAAACTCCCATGAAATGGCCATTCATAATTTTTATGATTCATAAAACATGCCATAAAAAACAGGGTGGTCCCCGGGGGGTTCCCAAACTAGGGAAGAGAGAGGAGAGAAAGAGACAAGTTATATGTGGTCCCCACATTTTTAGAGGAAACAAAGACTAGAATATGAGAGAGAGAGAGAGAGAGAGAGAGAGAGAGAGAGAGAGAGAGAGAGAGAGAGAGAGAGAATGGATGGTTTCCACACTTGGGGAGAGAGAGGGAAAAGAGACCATCAATATGTGGTCCCAATCTTTTAGAGAGACAGGGCGGAGTTGGTCATAGGTGGTTTCCATGTAGAAAGAGATGGAGTTTAAATTGCCATTTTGGGTAGCATCACTCGTCCTTTACATTAGCGCATGAATTTTCTTATGACTTTTCGATTGGGTAATCTTGTGACAAGAAGCTTCACCATCTTTGATGACATGATTCTCAGATCACTATAGTTTATGAAAGGATTCCCCAATGAAAAGGTCACTTCTAAAATCCATTGCCCTATACATAAAGTAAAGCTAAGCCCTTGGAAGTTGGAAGGCATACCTTTCTTTCCTTATGAAGCTTAAAATACATCAATTCCTATTAGCATTCAACTTCAGATGCAAGTTCTTGTTTGGCCTTTCAAAATGAAAAGTAGAGAGGGTTTCTATTTTCTAAGATGTGCTTTATGACAAGCTAACAAATGATCTTTGAAAAATTTGGCTTTCAAGCTGAAGTTTTATGTACCCGTTCAGCTTTCAAACTTGAAGGGTTAATGGCCGGCCACAGCATTACACTGTGATAAAATTGACCATTCTATTCTGTTTTGCGTCCTCCTGCTGCTACACAGCTGCTGCTGCTGCATCAGCCATCTGATGCTTTTTGTTCAGGAGATAGATTGAATCGATTCAGGTTAGTGTAGACGATGATGCCGAGCTCTGATGATGCTGAGGAGCCTGTTTTGGTGAAGCAGATCAGCAGAACTAGCTCAGAAAATTGACTGAATTGAGCTGCTTGCGATTCAAACTAGTTGACGCTGATGAGCCTGTGTTAGAGAAGCAAAAGCGAGTAATTCGGGTTATGGATCGTATGCTTGCTGCTACTAAAATTGTTCTCGATCCGTTTTATTCAGCTACTTACGACAGAATATGATTGATTAATTCTGCAACAGTACACATAAATCACTAGCCTTCACTTCATCCTTTTGTTGCAGCAGTGATGTTACCTCTTCCCACCATGAAATTTATGGTCTCCTGCAGACCTGAGATCAATACAAACAGATGGCCTTAGCCACTGTGGACTATGACAAATTGAAACTGACTTATCAAATTGCACGATACGACAAGGAGTAGTTCACAAAGATACTGAAGGAAATTTAATGAGCTTAGAGCAAAACCGACTTTGACGTCAATCAGGATGAAGCCGAGGAAATCAGTCACTATCAGGCTATCTGTTGTTGTTATATCAGTACTGATAGCTTGCTACTGCAGCCATGCACAGGGCACAGGGCCATCTGCAGATGCGCAGGCCCTTCTGGACTTCCAGAGGGCTGCAGATCTTGATCACAAGCTTAACGGGAGCTGGACTGCGGGATCCGATCCATGCACAGCAGGCTGGACAGGCATCAGGTGCGACGGACTAAACCAAGTGATAAAGATTGAGCTGCCGAATGTGGGTCTGAGAGGCAACCTCGGAGCCAACACTGTGAGCAGACTGAGCAATCTGCATGTGATCAACCTCATGCAGAACTCCCTCAGTGGAAGCATCCCACCTGATCTGGGCCTCTGTACTAGTCTGTGGCAGATATTTCTCAACAGTAATGGCTTTAATGGATCGATTCCGGATGTATGGCTCGGCATGCATCGCCTCCACCGCCTCTATCTGAGCAACAACAGCCTCCAGGGTCAGATTCCTGTCTCCCTGGCTACCCTGAGGATGCTATACTCACTCAGGCTCGAGGGCAATCACCTCAGTGGAAGCATTCCCGACTTGGGCAACTCAAATCTGACTGATCTCAGCTTTGCAGACAACAATCTCTTGGGGCAGATCCCTTTTTCCTTCAGATTGTACGAAAAGGCTTCCTTCCTCGGCAACCCACTTCTGTGTGGAGACCCTCTGACAACACAGTGTGAGGAGGTGGAGGCTCCTGCAATTTCTACATCGGTGCAGCCAGGTAGCACATTGGGAAGCAGATCAAAGAGAGGGCTTAAGGCTCTGTGGTTGGTGTTCATAGCGCTGGCAGATGTGGTGGTGGTGGTGGCACTGACGCTTAGCTTCCTTGCGTACTACAAGCACAAATACTCGAGCAATGGGAGCGAGAGAGGGAAGCTGCAGTCCATGAAGGTTGCGCCCCATGGTCCAGAATCAACAGAAATGATGTCCCAATTTAGCCTGGGTGGGCAGGGGGTGGTGCCTCCTTGGGCAGATGGAAGCAGCCGCCACATGGGGAGGCTGTACTTCTGTAGGGGTAGCGGTGGCAGGAGGTTTGGCATCGAGGAGCTGCTGTGCGCATCTGCAGAGACGCTGGGGAAGGGCAGCGTTGCCACCACCTACAAGGTGGCGCTTCCCGGAATCGCCACCGTGGTTGTTAAGAGGTTGTTGGGCAAGAACGAGATGCCTACGGCCAAATTTGAGGAGCACATGGGTGCACTTGGCAAGCTCACCCATCCCAATGTGGTGCCCCTCTTTGCATATTACCATTATGGGGAGCGCGAGAGGCTTCTCATCTATGAATACATGCCCAATGGAAGTCTGCATGATCGCCTTCATGGTAAAACACACTTCTCAGTCACTTTCCTAGCACCTAGTTTATCAATGTGCTCTTGATCATCATTGTCTCGGCATAGTATTGAATCCCAATGGAGCATCTTCTTACCCACTCGCCAAATGTGTGGCTATAGTGCATCCCATCAAGAGACTCCCACACACGCACTAAATGTACAAATGATTGAGTTTAAATCCCAACTAGCACCTCCTAGCCACCCACTAGACAAATTTATGATTGATTATCATATCCCACCCGTAGCCACCATTGGGTTCAGGCTCATAGCCTCTTACTAGATTCATGATTGACCAAGTATCAAACCCCACGCTTAAAACCACCCTTTCTAGCCATCTACTACTACATGCATGATCGGCCAAGTATGGGATCACACGAAAGCCTCCTAAAAGTACTACCCATCAAAGATTGGCCCTTGCAACCATGTGCCAAATGCATGAATGGCCCAAGTATGTGATGCCACCCAGGTTCCAAAGCCTCCTTACCACCCATGAATGGCATGAGGGCTAAGCACATTTTTCAACATTTCTTTGTGTGTACTACATTTGACTTGATCCATTTGCTTATACCACTTTAGCCTAGTACTCATTTCCTGCATTTCTCACACCGAGACATAGTCATCATCTCTAATTTAAAAGATGAGCTCATACTTTGGACTACAGGCACAACCATGCTCTTTCTCCATTCGGCTTAGCCAAGGCCAATTCAATAGCACTATTTTACAATTCGTGTTTAACCCTTTGGATGTCATTCTCAAGGCAAGTCTCACCTCTATCAACATTCAAGAAGGGATTACCCTAGCATACTTTATGCCCTTTCACTCTCTCACATAGCCTTCACTAACTAGCTCACGCCACATGTAGAAAAACCAAGAGTTGAGGACATACATTTCAAGTGGATAGCCATCGATACATGTGTGTGTGTTTTGTTAAACTTCAAGGAATTAATTGAGATTTGGATATGCACATACGTGTGCTCGGTCTAGTTCCTAGATGTCAGAAATTGTGATTTTCTATGTGCACAACATTCAAGAATCAACTACTATTGGAAATGTAAGTGACGTGCAAAATAATATCCTTCCCACTCGTCATTTCACGCACTCCTTGCCAAAAACCTATAATCCATTGAAAAAAGCTTACCGGATTTATAATTCATCTGTTAAATTTTATTTGGTACGTTCTCATAACTTACATGCTTGAGTGCTTATAGGGTATGAGCCTATCAAATATTAAACTATAGGTTTTCATTTTCATATAAATTACTAATTAAATATCTTTCAATTTAAGATTTTTTAAATGATTAGTTTGGCTCTAAACTTTTGTTGCATGCCATTTTAATTCTTGTTAAATACAAAGACCACACGAGTATTTCTTAATCGTTATCAATGTTTAATATAAATCAAAATGTACAAATTTCACATTTTCATATTGATTATTGCATCGCCCAAGGTTTGAATTGATCGAAATCCTAATGAAAAGGATAAATGCCTTATAAGGCTTTGTATAAAAATTTGAGACTTCTAGAAAGAACTTCTTTCCAGCCTTCTCATGGTTCCATATAAAATAGTAGGCTTTTGGCACGAGTTGCTGAAAAGCCTAAAAAAAATATTAATAGGTAACCATAGCATTCAATGCTCAAGCTTCTAGAAAATGCATGTGTTGAATTCACAAGGCTGGCAATTGCAAAACTCAGCTGCATCCAAGATGAAGATGCACATTATGCATGTGGGCACACCAAATAGAGAGATGGATGTGACAATATAGTATAGTGAGACCTCTCTGGAAGATTTGAATCATATCCACCAACTGACAGAATCTAATATCTAGGATGATTGACAATTGTGGGTAGATATGTTCGAGATGAGTAATTATGACAATTGGGTAGAGATGTTCGAGATGAATAATTATGACAATATAATTCTTTCATGATGCTTTTGCAGGGAAGAATTCAGGATGGAGTCCAGGTAGAGGAACACTTCCCTGGACCACAAGGCGAGGCATAGCACATGCAGTGAGCAAAGGATTGACCTTCCTCCATGAAGCAAGGCAGATGCACAAGCTACCTCATGGCAACATTAATTCTTCCAACATTCTACTGGATGCTAACTGGGTGGCACGCATCTCTGGCTTCTCTCCCTTCTGGAATGTGGAGATGGTTGTGAAGTGGGGATCGGGATATAGAGCACCTGAGTGCAACAAAGCCAAGCATGTATCACAGAAAGCAGACGTATATAGTTATGGGGTGCTTCTGCTGGAAATTTTGTCTCGCAAACAGCCTTCCTTGCATGTGTCTAATCCCAGTAATGGCATTGACCTTCCTCTTTGGATTAATTCCCTGCCAAAGCAGGAGTGGAGATCGGCTCTGGACTCGGAGATCGCTAAAAACTGCAGCAACGAAGATGAGAATGAAATGCTTGACTTCCTGCAAATTGCTCTCAAGTGTTGCTCGCTTGTTCCAGCAGAAAGACCCAAGATGACAGTCGTGCACACCATGATTGAACAGATTTTGGCTCCATTGCCTAAGCCAAACCAACAGTATTGAATCAACTCCAACATATCGTCAATATTTTGAACGAGATCTTGCAGCTTTTGTGAGACAAGCATTATAAGGATCCCTTTCCTATTATTATGGAGGGCTCAATAATGACAACATCTGAGTCTGTTGCAGGAGGATCAGCTCAATTTTCCTCTATCAAACACCAGAATGCAAGGTGGACAAGAAGTTAATGCTAATGTTGTTATTGTTGTAGTGCAGAAATTGCCATCTGCTAGTCCATTTTACAAATTAGTTGATTGAGATGTTGTGTAGCTCAACTCTCATGGCACAATAAGCTCCTATGTTACTGCTACACGTAGAGATGAGGAAGCAATTGATGCTTCTTATGTGTAGCATACCCTTACTTTTCCTTGCTAGCTTAGTGAAGCTCTATGAGACTACCTTATCCAACTTGTATTCTCTCTCTCTCCCTCATAGAAACCTTAATTGTTTATCCGTGAATTTTTATTGTCACTATGATGCCATTTCCCATGTGCATTAATGCATACACCATTGTACTCTCTCGGACTCCTTTGTTGAGACAAGAGAAGCTCTATTGAAAACATTTTCATGGCTTTGCCATTCATTTTAAGTAGCATATTTTTTCATCCCACTAAAAATATGTAATCATCTTGAATTGCAATGAACGTACATACTAGTATATCAACAATGTAAATCCCACTAAACTTTCATTACCAAGTTAGCATATATGGAATTCTAGCTATGAATTGTTGTACGTTTTACTCTGCATTTGAGATTTTCTATTTTCCAAAAAGTTATAGCTAAAATATAAATCTTATGCACAAAGTTTCCTTTGATATGTCACTTAAAATTCGCTTAATTAAACATGATCACAGATCATAAAACACACATTAGAGGAAGTTTAAACACAAAAAGGGCCTTTTGTCAAGATTCCATTTTTATTTTTTATTCACTTCTTTTGTACATGTGGCCCAATAGTTTCTTGACATAGTGGCTCTAACGTAACGTTACTTCTTTGAGTCTACACTAAAAAATGGCATAACTTTTGATTGCCATATCAAAATGCAACTAAAATTGGTGCGTTGGAAAGCACTCGATGAGCGCGCGCTTTTCAATGATATATTACATGCTATACTTTTGAGCGACTACTAAAAAGTTATAGCAATTCAAAGATATTGGTTGAAAATAGTGACAAAAATGCCAAAGAGATCTTGGCACAAATTCATATGCGGCCCTTTTTGAGCTCAAACTTCCTCTTATGCTAACACGCACCCAAAAAGCACTATCCCACACCAAGCTCACATGCCAACTATATTTTTGGAAGCCAAAATACATCATGCATGGCCCAGGTTGTCATTGGCGAGACGCGTGTCTCGTATATGTGCAGGACATGTCTCTACATAGGGCTCTAAATTAGTTTGTTGCGAGGCAGTAGGTGAGTCGGTAAGTATCTGATGCAAAGAACTAATTCTGGGTCTCATCCAAAAGTGGTCGTTCACCAATTTCTGACATGAGATTTGGTTATGTGAAGCTTTAGTAAGAGCGTTACGTTCAAGAATAGCAAAAGCTTGTGGAACATGGACCTTTTCTAATTTATAAATATGGTAGATAATGCTTGGAATTGTACAAGGAATATGTGGGTATCGTGATTTGAAAATAGTTGCCATATGTCGAGCAGATGAGTTCGGATGTTGTATCATGAAGCTTTCTAAATTGTGTAACATGTTCGTTGTCCAATTGTATGCAGAAGTGTGATTTCGTGGACTATGAAATAACACGCATTCGTTTGTTTTGCAAGGATAAACTTGTGGTGGATCTATAAGGACAAGTAATATAGTTATGCGTAGATGGTTTTTATTTATGCATACAGAATAATTAGTAATGTTATGAGATGTTAGATTATATTGTTGTATACAGATTTCGTATGTCAATAGTTTTGCTAACCAAAATAGACAAAATGTATCGTAATATATACATGTCGGAGTTATATTTAGTATGTTATCAAAATACATATTTCTATTGAGAATATTTCCAATGCAGTGTTGTAAAAGTTTTATTTGAAAATATATTGTTCTCCCACCAAACTGCGTCCGTATCAGCCGTATTTATGGATTTGTAAAAAGTTCTATAATAAGTTGTCTTAATTCATGTGGTTGCTTTTAGAAATTAGTAAGAAATGCAAATACTACAAAAATATCTACGTTTTCTGGAAAATGTTTTGTAAATTCGGATTGTGTATTTAAGTTTATCACTGATTTAACATCCATGTTGAAAAGGAAGAAGATTGAAAATTTAGAAACAGGTGTATGGGGATACCAGCAACAGCACCTGCAAATGAACACGAATGGAACTTAGGAACTACAAGTTCGGATCACTATTTTATGACTTCCAAAAGCAGTGTAAAATAGAATGAAAGTATGGACATAATGTGTGTCTTCCGAATTGGTTTGTACGTATGCATTTGTGACTTAATATCTGTAAGATAGATAAACATGCATGATAATTATAAAGCAGTACAACACCTGACAACATACAGGCTTCAAAATTTGATGAAGTACGATTCTAGAGTTGGTGTCTTTTGTGAAGAGTCTAACTATTATGTCAGCAAGGTCCATATTGCTTCACACGTGCAAACAAAAATTCCAAAAAAGAAACAACTTCTGGCTACCCAAAAAAGTTATAAAGGTTGCTAAAAGCAGTATAAGTGCATGCATGAGGTCAGAAAGGCTCCCTGTGAGCTAAATCAAGTAAAAAATGGCCCAACCACAATGTCAATTAGATAAGATAGGTGCTGATTTGCACAAATCATCCAAAAAATCAATTCTTTGAGGTATAAGCGGGCATTGGCAGCTCCTACCTTGCTGCAAGTCATTCTTCTTCAGTACTCCACCGAAGAAGCAACAATGTGACTCAAATAGAACCAATACTACCTATTTTTAGTCTAGCACCAATGCTTTCACCAAAATGAAGATTTTTGGATCATCAACTAAGCTCTTTGACTTGGCTATGATACCATGTCAAATTTCAGAGTTTAAGGACTGAAATTGATCTACAAATGATCACAAAGAGTGATTGGTAGCTTGGGATCTTGATCTATATCGAGACTAGCTTCCAAATCTACCTTCTACTTGACAATCTTTGTGATTCCAAGCAAGAACAATAAAAAAAGATGATCCACAGCTTCACACGTGTGAAGTACAGCTACTATACGGCCTGATAACAGAGAAATAGTTTACTTATCATTTACAAAGCATTCATCCACAAAGAAAGTGCTTAAGAGAGTCAAGACACAATCATTTATCTCTCTTCGCATTTTTTCCAAAAAGCCGACAATGTCTGTAAAAATGCGAAAGTGCCCTTAAAAAGGCGAAGGTGTCTTTAAAATAATTTAACTTCTTCAAAATAGTTGAAAGGAAGAAGCTGAAGACAAGTGTCGCACTTTTCGAGAAAGTGCGAAAAAATCGACACTGTCGCATTTCGGGAAAATGCGAAAAAGCCGACACTGTTGAAAAATAGTTGAACTATGCTGAAGTGTCGCATTTCGGGAAAATGCAAAAAAGCCGACACTATTAAAAACATAGTTCATTTCTACAGACTGTTGCGACACTTAGTGTATTTATGCAGAGTTGTACTAAATGCTAATTTGTGGAAGTTCTTGAAGATGGCCAAGTCTTCAATGATCTTCAAATTATTGAACTTAACATCTGAACTTGAAATATGATAGGATTGGTTACCCTTTGCTGGAGATCAGCTGGAAGCTCATTGTAGATGTTCTTCAAATAATTTGGCTGTCTAAGTTATGATTCCTACAGGTATCAGATGAGCAAACGTAGAACCAAAGTTGGTTTCACCTGATTCTAGATCAACGATCAATAAACGTGTAGGAAAAATCTTGAAATATAAATAGTCATTCACCAAGGAGACAACTGTGGGCTTAATTTCCAACAGTCCCCCTTAAGGTCACAATTGGTGCCTTGGTATCTTCGTCAAGTTCAGCATGCTGAAGAACTTCTGGTGCTTGATCCTGGGAAGCGCTTTGACCTCTAACCTCTAACTTCTAAGTACACATATGTCTGATTTTTATTACTATCTACTTATATAATATATCTATTGAGAACCTTACATTGGAATCAAAATTTATTGATAAGGGAATAGCCATCAAATAAAAACTAGCCAAGATTTATTTCATAGAATTCTATAAGGCTTTAATACAGAAGACCCTCTAAGGTCAATAGTACAAAATATTTATGAATATTAGATGCTCCTCTGGATCATGACTTATGAAAAAACTTGAGTCTTAATCCAACCAACATGCTACGTTTTTCAAATGATTCCTAGAAAATGACTCTAGAAGCTATAATCTCCTTTTGTATTATGGAATTTTATCGCGCATCATATGGATGCCCAGACAAGAGATTTCAAGATGCTTCTTTTCAGAATTTGTGATATTGCTTACAATTATTTGAGAATCTACTCTATCGTTGAAAACAAATAGAAATTAAAGGCAAAATCTACAAGATTTCATCAAACTAACAACCAAGAATCAAGACAAGGCATAATGTCCAAATTCTAATGGGCCATAGTTCTCTCATTTAACCAAAACCCTTGGATGGGTATCACTAACACTTTTGTACTTAACCAAAAGTACAAAAATGTCAATGATGACCATTCGAAGGTGTCACTCTCTCACTTAACTAAGTGATGTTAAAACAACTTTGGTGCCCTAGCACGGGCTCTGGGTAAGTGAGAGAGTGTCATTTAACAAGAACACTTGGATGACATAAGAATTTTGCACTTAACCAAAAGTACGAAAGTGTCAATGATGCCCATCCAAGGTTCTAGTGTCACTTAAGTTGTTGAACAACCTTGGATGGGACACTTTTGAACTTAACCAAAAATATGAAAATCTCTCTCTCTCTCTCTCTCTCTCTCTCTCTCTCTCTCTCTCTCTCTCTCTCTCTCTCTCTCTCTCTCTCTCTCTCTCTCTCTCTCTCTCTCTCTCTCTCTCTCTGGATGAGCATCTCGGTGCAAGAGGCAAAAGGCATCGAATGCCTGCACATTTTTCAAACCCATGCACATATATTAACTCCTCAAGTGTGAAAAACCCATGCAATTTCTCTCCTCTATATGATAATTTAGTATAGCTACTTTATAGCTTTGTTGGTGTTGATGACGATGCTCTTGATTCAGTTGGTTGTCTTGTGCAATTTCCAAATGTTGATCCAACTCTTCCTGCTTGCTCATTGCACATCTCTAATCCCGCTGCTTGGAGCAAGTGTAGGTGCCAATGTTACACACTCAAGTGATAAATTATCTGAAATTGGCAACCTCAACAATTATCAAATGGGCATGATGAGGGCTAAATTGTTGCACTTTGATCATGAGCATTCATCCTTGAGAATCTCACAAAAGAATGCAACTATGTACGAGAGGTTGGTCGAAGTTGGAAATAGAGGCCACAAGAGAGCTGCCTTTCTTTTTGCCAAAATCAAAACTACAATTGAAGGAAATCATGAAAAAGTAATGACTTTGAGATCACCTTTGACATTTAATAATGATGCCTATCTAATGGCAATGCAATTGGGAAGTCCAACCGTTGAGTTCCAGGTCTTGTTTGACACAGGGAGTGGATTAGCTTGGGTGGGGGGCAAGCATCGCCGATATAAGGGAGTGGATGTGCCTAGCTTCAATTCTAGCAACTCTTTGACCTACAAAGATCTTCCTTGTCCACCTAAGATGTGTCAAGCTGTGGGGAGTGTATGCAACAAGGGACATGCTTGTAACTTCACATACGCATACGAAGGTGGCTCTTACCTCTCAGGCAACTTAGCATACGACACTCTCACCTTGACGTCTTTGGATGGAAGTCCTCAAGAATTCAAAAATTATGTGTTTGGATGTGCAAATAGTCTTTCAGGCCAAGATAACCTTCAAGGCGTATTGGGTTGGGATAGAAGTCCCACTTCTCTTCCATGGCAGCTCGCTAAGATACCCAACAAATTCTCCTATTGTTTGGTGCCGTACTACAATGCCAATAATCTCACGAGCTCCTTGAAGTTTGGTACTGTAGCTCAGCTTCATGAAACTTTAGTGCAAACGACTCCTTTCGTGTCCAAAAAAGTGCTAGATGAATATTACTCATTGAATCTTCTAGCAATTACCCTTGGAAATGTTACTGTATATTTGCCTCCTCAGAACAGCTCACAAAATCCTTATAATTTTACATTCATAGACACGGGCACGACATATACATTTGTTGCTGCTTCTGTGTTTGCTCCATTGGCAAAGGCTTTCATACAAGCAACTTCAGATCTCCCTCCAGCAAATGGCTCCAAAGTAGGACTGAACTTGTGTGTGAATGTACGTCGACACAGGAACTATGACTTTCCACAGTTAATCTTACATTTTGAGAATGCAACCATGTACCTCCCGAAGCAGAATTATCTCATTCCTATTAGCCGTAACATTATTTGCCTAAACATGGTACCTAATACTTCTGACATCCCGGAGTTTACTATAATCGGGAGTATCTACCATCAGAATTTTGAGGTTCTCTATGACAACATGAACTCACAGCTAACATTTGCTCCTAGAGACTGCAGCTATGCTTCCAACTTGTCACCTCCATAACGCTACTGCACGCGTTGTTCTTTCTAGAAGATCAAAATCAATTCTAACCTTTTCGAAGCTGATTATTTCAAAGAAGATGATGATCATCAAGGTAAAGAATCTTTGATGTGTTATGTCCATTGATACAAACTTGGTCCTCTATTTGTTCTTGTCTCTTCTCCATCATAGATGGTTCTTGGCTCTGAGTCTGATTTCTAATAAGTCGTTGATCATCTCTCTCTCTCTCTCTCTCTCTCTCTCTCTCTCTCTCTCTATAGTTTTGTTATGAATTGTAACAAAGCATATTCCTTTTTGTGCAAAGTTTCTAGTTATTTATGGGATAAAAGCATATTTCAAGCCATGTGGGCTTTTCATGTCAACTCATAAGTTTTATTATTCATTCAGATAAAACCTAATCCCAATATGTGGCCCATGTCGATATTCAAAAAATGGCCCATGTCAATATTGATGTATGAACCATGTGAAAAGACTCCAACATTATTGGAAGTTTACTAGCCCATATCAAAGTCTGGTTAGGTCCATAACTACAAAACATACACAATATAGATTTTAGAACATTCTCATTGCACATGCGATGACTTCAAGTGGATGTTACCTAGGAAGAATGTATATATGCCATGCAAGAACATTTACTATATTTATTTTCAGACTGACTAATGATGCACATGCCTCTATCTACAAAATTATTTTGTCTCAAATCAAAAAATTCTGTGCATTTGATACACAATCTATTTTGTAGAGAGTGGGTGAAAATCTGTACGATGGATTGTTCTTTTAGTGTGGATATGATTTTCATGATATGATTCGATGTTTGTGCATTCCATGTCCATCGTGCTTTTGTTCGATCAAAGAATTCTCTTTGGGCATGAATGGATCACTACAACTATCTATTGTGTGCTAGTACTTGTTAGTTGAGATAATGTTCATATATGGAACATTCTGCAAGATTAACTTTTTCAATAGGCTTGATCATTAAATTATACCGTGCTATGGAACACTTGTACTTTGTTTCGTACACAAAATATATGTTTGGAATGATGCAAGTACATCATTGTCAGAAATGGTGAGCTCCTACAACTTTGTCAAAACATGAACAAGATACGAAAGTCGAACGAGAACAATTCGTGATAGTCAACGTCCCTTGACTCGAAGCACGAACGATTCACGAATTATTCGTGGATCGTAAACACACCTCCAGGACCGCAAACCGCAAACCACAAAGGGACGCAAAACGAAAAACTATGAAACAAACGAAGAAGAATCTTTCGCGCTGCCAGCTGGCAGCTCAACGAGCTTCACACCCAGCTGAAACGAATAGCAACGACGGAGTCTAACTAACTAGTTGATTAGCGTTAACTAGTTTTGTGATTCTACGTCTAGCTATCCTGTAAGACTCCACACAGTGGAGGTATAAATGATCCTCTCTGGATCACAAAAATTATCTGAATACAGAGATCTGTAAGAGACAGAGAGAGAGAGGTAGCGAGTAGAGTAGAAAAATACTAGAAACTATAGTTGTGCATGAAAGTCTGCCAACGAGCAAAACACAGCGAAAGAGCAGTGTGTCATTCCGCCAACGAGCGAGACAATGACGATCTCGCTCTAAAAACTAAACTGATAATACAGTCGCTCTATTTTTGTGCATCTCCCTATCTTGTGCTATCATTTGTCTTGATTGCTAGAATAGAATGTGTTCTGTGATGTGTAGTCGCATGTCTGGAATCCTGTAAACCACTTCTGCGCAAAGGAAAATTGAAAGACACAAAATGATTCGTGAATAAGAAGAGAGAGAAGAAGAAAACAAAACACTCTCGCTTCCACGACATGGTATCAGAGCCAACAAGTTATCACTACTAATATCCTAGCAGTGATTCTTCCAGACAACACAATATGGCTACAACAATCCAGACCAAAGTAGCAATCAGTCTCGATGGCGCAAATTACAGAATCTGGAAATTCAAAATCAAAACGCTTCTGAAGGGCGAAGGGATCTAGTCGGTGACCGAGCTCTCAGAGGTGCAGCCTCCAGAGGGAGACCCGAGGAGATCTGAATGGATTAGAAAGGATGAGCGCGCAATGGCGATCATCATTTCGTCCATAAATAAAGATCTACTCATGCAGATTGAAGACTGCAAAAGCAGCCATGCAGCGTGGGAAAGATTAAAGCGGAAGTATGAAGTGAGGACTGCAGCTTCAGTCATGCACCTTCACAATCAGCTGCAATCCATACGGTGGGATGGCAACCAGTTGGATCAGCACGTTGAGAAGATCAGAACGATCTTCGCTCAACTCGCTACATCAGGACAGGAGCACCAGGTCCCAGCACCACAGCAGCTAATGTACTTCATGAAATCTCTACCGACATCCTATCAACCACTGAGAATGCTCATACTGAGTCTACCAGATATGACATTTGACAAAGCAGTCAGTCTTGTCGCTGATGAGAGACTGATGAGAGACGAAGGAGAGGGAAGCAGTGATCAAGAGAAGGCTCTCTTCACGAAAGGAAAGAAGAAGAATAAAAACAAGCCAAGATTTGAGAAGACGAAGTCCTCGAATCAACAATCTTCTTCCTGCTATCACTGCCACAAACCAGGCCATACGGCCAACAAATGCTGGTTCAATCTAGCAATACCTTGCATGCACTGCAAGAAGAAAGGGCATTCTGCATACGACTGCAGATTCAACCCAAAAAAAAAAAACAACACTGAAAAGGCAAACGTTCCAGAGTCATCAAACGATGCTGAAAGAGGTGACGAAGCTTTCATGATACTCGACGAAGCTTTGACAAGCTACTCTGAACACGACTATGATGTAGTCATCGATTCAGGAGCAACATCTCACATAACCTACAACAAGAAGATCTTGATCAACTTTCACGAACTTGAAAATGACAGAACGGTGATTCTAGGCGATGGAAGCAGACACGATGTCAAAGGCATTGGCTCTCTACAGCTACGAACACTGTCAGGCCAAGCAGAGCTGCCAAGAGCACTTTATGTGCCCTCACTCAAAAAGGATCTACTATCTGTCTCCAAGATGGCAGATCTAGACATTCGAGTTCTATTCGACGACAACACTTGCCGTATGATCGAGAAGACGACAAACAAGCTGCTGACGGTCGGATGCAGAGAAGGAAACCTCTACTAGGCCAAAATAATCAGCAATGCTGATAGCATATTAAATGCTTCAAAAAACAAAGATCAGCTCTGGCATAGGAGAATGTATCATCTGAACATGCGGAGCCTGTATGACATGAGCAAAAATGACATTGTCACATGTCTCAAGATTTCAAGACCCAAGGCTGAGTTCTGCGAAGCTTGTTAGAAAGGCAAGCAACATCGAAATCCATTCACACACGAGGGAAGAAGAGCCAAGGAAGTTCTTGAGCTTGTCCACTCTAATGTCTGTGGACTGATAAAACAGATTCGCTCTCAAGTTCGAGATATTTTCTAATGTTCATAGATGATTACAGTCGGATGAACACAATCTACTACTTGAAGAAGAAATCCAAAGTGTTTGATTCCTTCAAGAAGTTTGTGACATTCGCATAGCAACACACCTCGAAAAAGATATAGATCCTTAGATCTGACAATGGAGGTGAATACAAAAGTGCAAAATTCTCAAGATTCTGTGAAGAACAGGGGATCGAACACCAGTTCACTCCTGCATACACAACAAAATACAACGGTGTGGCAAAAAAAAAAAACAGAATGCTAGTCGAAGGAGCCAGATGCATGATGACACAGGCTCAATTGCCAGGTCAATTCTGGGGCCGAGGCAATAGCTGCAGTTGTACACCTGCAGAACAGATCTACAACGATAGTGCTGAAAAACAAAACACCATACGAAATGTGGACAGGCAGAAAGCCTGATCTGTCATACGTACGAGTGTTTGGATGTGCAACATACAAGCACATTTCAAAGGAAAAGAGAAGCAAGCTTGATGACAAATTTGAGCAAACAATCATGGTCGGCTACTCAAACGGAACACATGTGTACAGGCTCTACGATGCAACCACGAAGAAGGTTGTTTTGAACAGAGATGTGAAGTTTGATGAGTCCACATTTTCTGGACTAAAAGACGAAAGAGGCCATGAGATCTTCACACTGATGCCTATTCCAGAGGGAGATCGAGGATAGACATCAAATCAAAATGCAGAGCCCCAGACTCCAGAGCAGCAGGAAGCAGAGGATTGATCCCACGAACAAGAAATGTTTGAGCAGCGACGAAATGAACCTCGAAGGTCAACGAGACAAAGAAGACCTCCAGACCGCTACTCTGACAATCTTCAATGGAGCGAAGACATGCAATTCGAGTATTGCAGCTTCACAGAAGAGCCAACAACATACCAAGAAGCTATCTAGTGTCCAAAGAGAGAATTCTAGAAGCAGGCAATGTCAGAGGAGATCGAGTCGATGAGGCGAAACGAGGCATGGACATTAGAGCCACTGCCAAAAAATAGAAAAGTAGTCGACTGCAAGTGGGTGTACAAGAAAAAGCTGAAATCAGATGGCACTATTGGCCGCTACAAAGCAAGACTTGTCACAAAGGGCTACACGCAGAGATGTGGTGTTGACTATTTCGACACATATTCGCCCATGGTCAAGATGACAAGCATAAGGCTACTCCTTGCATATGCCACACAATACAATCTGGAAATTCACCAGATTGACGTGAAAACAGCCTTTCTCCACGGAGATCTAGAGGAGAAAATCTTCATGAAGCAACCTGAAGGCTATGAAGACCTCGGCAACATACAATATGTCTGTCAATTGCAGAGATGCATCTACGGTCTAAAATAGGCATCACGAGCCTGGTACAAAAAGCTTGATGGTCTTCTGAAGTCTCTAGACTTCAATCCTACTCAGCCAGACTGCAATGTCTACATCAAAAGAGTAGGAAAGGATTTTGTGATACTGACCATTTTTGTGGATGATTCGTTGATGATAGGAAATTCCTTGATGTTGATCAAAGACACGAAGAGTCAGATTTCTGAAAGCTACGAAATCACAGATCTTGGAGAAGCAACAAAATGCCTAGGGCTGGAGATCAGAAGAGATCGAACAAAGGGCAAAATGCACTTGAGTCAGTCAGAATATGCCAGAAAAGTGCTGAAGCAATACCACATGATGGACTGCAAAGAGAAAGCCACACCAATGATCGCTGGATCCAAGCTCACAAAACATGATTGCCCAAAAACGGAAGAGGAAGAATAAAAGATGGCAAGTATACCCTACCAAAACTTAATCGGTAGTTTGATGTACTTGACAATCTATACCAGACCCGATCTGGCTTTCTACGCATTGAGCCAATTCTCTCCTGGATGGCACATTGGAAAATGGCCAAACGAATCCTACAGTATCTACAGGGTACCCAAAATATTGGATTAAGCTACAGAGCTAAAAATGAAGAAAAAGAATTCGAGCTGCATCACTACAGTGGTGCGAGCTGGGCGAGCTGCAAAGATGACATCAAGTCCATTACTGGAGGATGTACAATAGCGTGCGGAGCTACAATCAGCTGAATATGCAAAAGGCAAACCTTGGTAGCTCAATCCTCTTGCGAAGCTGAGTATGTCGCAGCCTCGAAAGTGGCGAATGAGGTAGTGTGGCTACAAATAATGTTGGAGGCAATCGTGATAGCACAAGAAGGGCCAAGCATGATGATGATGGACTCTCATGGTGCCATCTATCTGTCCCAGGATCCCGTCTTCCATTCCAAGACAAAACACATACCTCTGAAGTACCATCACATTCGAGATTTGATTTTGAAAGGAGAGCTCCAGGTCCAGTATATTAAATCAAAAAATATGATTGCAGATCTGCTCACGAAACTGCTCGACAAGCCACTCTTTGCCAAGCAAAAAAGGGCAATTGGATTAAACGAGCAAAGCTGCAAAGTTCAAGAGGGAGTGTCAGAAATGGTGAACTCGTGCAACTTTGTCGCAGCACGAACAAGATACGAAAGTTGAATGAGAACAATTCGCGACAGTCAATGTCCCTTGACTCGAAGCACGAACGATTCGCGAATTATTCGTGGATCATAAACACACCTCCAGGACCGCAAACCGCAAAGGGACGCAAAACGAAAAACTACGAAACAAAAGAAGAAGAATCTTTCGCACTGCCAGCTGGCAGCCTAACGGGCTTCACGCCCAGCTGAAACGAATAGCAACGATGGAGACTAACTAACTAGTTGATTAGCGTTAACTAGTTTTGTGATTCTACGTCTAGCTATCATGTAAGACTCCACATAGTGGAGGTATAAACGATCATCTTTGGATCACAAAAATTATCTGAATACAGAGATCTGTAAGAGACAGAGAGAGAGAGGTAGCGATTAGAGTAGAAAAATACTAGAAACTATAGCTGTGCACGAAAGTCTGCCAACGAGCAGAACATAGCGAAAGAGCAGTGTGTCATTCCACCAACGAGCGAGACACTAATGATCTCGCTCTAAAAACTAAACTGATAATACAGTCGCTCTATTTTCGTGCATCTCCCTATCTTGTGCTATCATTTGTCTTGATTGCTAGAATAGAATGTGTTCTATGATGTATAGTTGCGTGTCTGGGATCTTGTAAACCAATTTGTTAGCAACTGTGCTAACACAGAGAAAATAAAAAAAAAATAATAAAACTTCGTGGCATGTGTTTTGTAAGACCACGTATGAGTATCTGTCAATAAACTTCAAGCCATGGCATGTGTTTTGTAAGTCCATGAGTAGAAGCTTAAATAATAATAAAATAGCTTAAACTTAGATTTAGAACTTAGACTTAAGAAACTTAAGATTAGAAATATTTTATCTTAAGTTTTCCTAAGTTAAGAAATTTGAAGTTCTAAATCCTAAGTTGGAAGTTCTTGAAAAGCTAGAAACAGATTAGTCCCATAAGTTAGTAGACACTTATGGAAGACCCTCCTTGCCATAAAAGGAGAGGTATTTGCATTGTAACCAACACTTTTAAGATTAAGCTATCTTGCTCTCTATTTTGGAGAATTATCATTCTCTGTCATTTGTGTTCCCTTTGGAAAGGTGCATAGCTTGAGGGAAGGTGCTCGCGCCTCCTCTTGCCTCCTTTTCATCGGTTTATCGTGGCATGTTCTTTATTGCCTATTTGCTTAATATTAGCCGCAATATTATTTTATTACCCTTTGGGTGTTAAGTAGAATTTAGATTAAACACCTTGCTAGTTGGGTAAGCCTTAGCAAGGGTTTGTATTTTGTCACCTTAGATAGTTTCATTTCCATTTTGAGCACTAGTTGGGTAAGCCTTAGTGCTTCCGTCATTACTTTTTAGTTTCGCATTTCTGTTTGAACCTTGGTAGAAACTTAAAAAGTGGACGAATCTCTACATCCCTATACTACACCTGTAAGTAGATCTAGCCAGCGCACACACTAGAAATACTTCCAACATTGGCACCGTTGCCACTTTTTAAGTATTTTTCTACCTAGCTTCTTCTCCTTTTTCTTTTGTTTTTTGCTTGTGTTGTATGTTTGCTTGTGTGCTTATCTCTATCTACCAACAAACAGCACGCTCGTCTCTCCAGGTCCTACACGAGCTGTAGAGCAACTTCTCAAACCAGGGGGAAGCAACAAAAGAGTCAACTTGGGCATTTTCTTCAAAAGAAGTGACCCAAGTGACCTTTTTCACAACCAAAAAGGTATATCAAAATTTGCCAGTCTATCTGCAACCCTAACAGAACCTGATCTTTTATTTTATCACCTCCATGAATTCTGACCACAATCAAATTTTGAGAAAACAGCCTGATATACTGTCAAAATCCCTTATTTCTCATCAAAATCTTTGTCGTAGAATTTGCCGACTTCATTGAGGCTAGATCTCATTAAGATCAGTCCTTCAGCAGCTCCGCGAATTCTATCTCACAGATTTTTCTTGTTTATTGTCAGAACATCACATTTTTCTCTATATTTACTATCTGCCATTCAAACCGCTCTGTTAGAATTCGCCATTCAGCCTAAGCATTCATCCTCACAGAGCACGATTTCCCTGTACTATCCGCGAATTCTGAAACGCCAAATTTTTTCCAGAAAATCTAAAAATTCACGATTCTGACATTCAGAAACTTTTTTCAGAATTCGCAAGTATTACAGTTAGATTTATCTGCCTCTCCACGATTTCTCAGCCTGTCCGCAAATTCTATAACAATTAGAAAGACCAGTATTGTCCTACACTATCCATTCTGCAAGCAAACTACCCTTTTTGTCAAGTACAGTCCTGCCCTGCTCATCTATATTCTGCATCATGTCTCACGACTGTGCTGAATCTTCTAATCCGACTCCTCCATGAATGGAACGAAGAATTCCACGTATCGATGCACCAAAGTACGATGGTGAATCTGACCCAGTCCAATTTCTCCAAGACTTTGATAATGCATGCCGTTTGTATGGAGATACCTCTGAAACTGAAAAGCTTCGCCTATTTTCCATGGTACTTTATGGCACCGCCAAGGAGTGGTACTTGAATCTCGAAGCTCCTGATCTTGCTTTTTGGACCACCCTCAAGGACGCTCTCATAAAGCATTTCAAACTATCCAAACTGACTCAGAGCCCGTTCATTCAAATTACTCATATCAAGATGCGTCGCGAAGAGTCTATTCGAAACTACATTGAGCGTTTTAATCGTCTCAAAGTAGAATGTGTTGATGAAAATATTACTGAACGAATGGCCATAAAACTATTTTTAGTTGGATTGCCAAAAAACATCCGCCGTGAACTCAAACCAGTTGACCTTTATGATCAACTTAAAGATGTGATGACTGATGCTATCCATGAAGAAGACAAAGGTTCCGACGATGACTTTGACCATCGTAAAAAGAAATCTAAGAATCCGGACCGTCCTAATCACTCGAAATCTAATAATATTGCTCAGTCTTCTGAACTTCTACATCAAATGGAAACCTGGCAAAAAGCTCAACAATCTCATATGGATAAATTCACTGTCGATTTCCAAACCGCCATGAAACAGATTGCTGAGAAATCCTTTCCAGCAAGGGAAAATGTCTGGTGTCCAATCTGCTCACAGCATCACACTAATAATGAATGCCCTCAACTACGAAATCATTTCCCAGCAGCCACCAGACCAACCATCTATCAAGCTTGCCGCCCGTACCCGCCACAACAACCTCTGCCACGACCAGGGGTTTACCAACCACGACCACCTACACCAAATCAATACCCATCCCCACGTCAACAGTTTGTTGATAACCAACCTGCCCCACAAAACGCTGTCCATTATCTTGATCCGAATACCATCGATCCGGCCACCTACTATGTGGAAGATAATACTCAACCGCAATACTCTACTGAAACGATTGTTTATTATACCTATGATTCTAATGCTCAACCGGTGGATCCCAATGCCCAAGCTTACAACCCAAACCAAGCTGTCTTTGCCGCACATCAACTACCCGCAATACGAGAATGCTTTATCTGTGCAGGTAAACATCCTAGTATTCGTTGCCCAGATAGACTCCGCTTTCCTCCAGCTTGTGAAAACTGTGGTATTGAACATCACGTGAAGGACTGCCCATCCCGATCTAAGCCAACCACTCCTGTCTGCTCAGTGCAAGTAGAAACCTTACCAATTGAAACACATCCTGCTTGGGTCTTGACTCGGGCACAAACCCAACGCCAAACCCCTACACTTGCACCCAACAAAACTCAACTGCAGGCAGTTCCTCCAAGTGATGAGTATCACCAGCAAATTTGCAATGCCGACCAACAATCTTCTTCTTTCCATAAAGTACCTCACAAGCCCTTTGAAAGCAAAACCCTTGAAGGTACCGAATTCTGGAGAGATTTACTACAAGCCAATGTCACCCTTCCCTTCCATGTACTTTGGAAGCATGCTGGCCAGTGGAAACAACAGATCCAATCCATTACCACCACCACTATTGATGAGTTGCCTGAAATACCCTTACATCTAACCAATCCACTCAGCGAACGAGGCAACATAAAAATCCCAGCTACCCATCATCAATCCCATGAAGTTTTAGCAGATTCGATGGAGGTTCCGGGGTTAATATCATTTTCACATCCCTCATGATGGAATGGAATCTGAGAGACAAGCTAGCCAAACCTACTTGTCAGCTTCAAATGGCTGATCAAAGTGTGGCCCGACCTACCGGTTTCCTTCCGCACGTGCTGATCAAACTAGGAGGTCTCGAGTTTTCTGCTGATCTTGTAGTACTTGATATTCCCAATAATGCCTATTCTTATGAATTACTACTTGGTCGTCCGTGGCTCACCAATGCACGAATCGTTCATGACTGGAGCAACGGCCTTTTGGTAATCATGACAGTTCTGTCACCATTGACTCAACGGGTAAACTCAAACTTGCACGCATCCATGACGAGGGATCCTCAACCACCAACTCAGTATTTGAGCCATACCAGTCTAGCCACGAAAAAGGTCATTATGTTAAATCTACTGATATCATAAACTGGAGTCACAGTCTAGCTACCATTGACTGTGTGAATGCCGATTACTGTGCTCAACATCATGATAATTGTACCTCTCCACACTCGATCGATCACGACCAATTACCTAATCTGGATACACCCATCATCAATATCAATTTTATTGATATTCTTCCACACCATGATGAGCTGTTAAATGTTGCATGGCTACCTACTAATGAATCCGATGATCTATTCATTGATGATGAGAACGTCTTACGAATTCAAAATTTCCCAGAAGATATGGACCATTTCTGATATTCAGATCCTCAACTATATGGAAGCACTTCCCCCGAAGACCTATCCGCAATATGCTTCCAAGGTGGAATCTGTTTCCAAGGTTGCAATTGAAAAACTGGAGACAAAATTCTACCGTCCCAAATGCCCACACTATCCATGGGATCTCTGTGAGGAGGAAACTATCTTTCAAATTGATGACGAGATCCTCCATGACATACCAACTGTTTCTCCACCACCGAAACGTCAACCACGTGGTCATACTATGAAAGAGAAAATGAAAAAACCACTTCAAATTCAACCGCCGAGTGACCTCACAATTGTTCGAGAAGTTCCTGAAATTGCCTCTAGCCCTACACCAGTCCCCGAAAAAGCACCATCTCGGCAAGATAAAGGCTAGGCCCCCCTCGAATCTCCAGCCCATGATGTTCCTACACACTTTAAGGACTATACGATCGAGGATGTCACAATCAAATTACCCCAAGCTCAACGTGAGCCCACTGGTAATTCACCCTACGAAGGCCCTGCACAAACCATAACCCTTTCCCTGAGTGAGCCAAATGAAACCAGCGAATATCTTGTCAACGTCGGAGCTCATCTCATTCGCGAACAACAAAGACGGCTTGAAAAGCTCCTGCATAAATATCAACATATCTTTTCCTGGACCTATAAAGACATGAAAGGCGTCTCACCCCAAGTAGCTGTGCATCGTATCCCACTTAAACCGGGTGTGAGGCCCACTGCGAGTCGTCCATACAGATGCAATCCCATCTATAAGGCCAAGATCAAAGAAGAATTACAACGCCTCTTAGATGCGAGATTTATCTATGAAATTGAGCATATTGAGTGGGTCTCCCCAATTGTCATCGTCCCCAAGAAAAATGGAAAACTCCGGATCTGTGTCGATTTTAAGAAACTTAATGCCGTCACTAAACGTGATGTTGGGGTATTCCCAACAAAGTGTAAATAAATAAAATCCTCCAATAAAATGTGTTGCGAGGGCATGTTATCCTGCGTGTATAAGCCCATGGCCCAACGAGCACGCAATTGAAGTTGTAAATAAAATAAACTTGACTTGGGCCTTGTAATTAAAATAAAACTAGAGGCCCAATGTCATTTTTAAACTTAGAGATCACTTTTTAGAGTTGGGTCCAAATTGGGACTCACATGAATCTTGTGATTTCTAATGTACTTTTTGTGGACCCTTGGATCAAGTTGGGTCCAAGATGAATGGTTAGGATCATTGTGAATATTAGCCAAGGGCCTTCCCCTTTTTATAAAAAGGCACCATTTGTACACTAATTCCATGCTTAATGAGAAGGAGGAAACTCTACCATTTTTAGAAGAGAAGCATCCTCATTTGCTATTCACTACTTGCTATTGCTCTTGGTTGTGTTTTCTCTTGCTTTCTATTTCCATGTTTATTGTTTGCCAATAGTAAATGTTTTTCCATTAGCAAGCATAAGGAGCATTTGAGCTAACGTTACTCCACCCTCACTCTCTTTCTCTCTCTTTCTCTCTCTTTCTCTTCTCTTCTCAATCTCTTCTTCTCCATTCATTCCCTTCAACCAAACTATGATGAATGATAGTGTAGAGGAGTAGAGTTAAAGAGGAGTAGTATAGTGGTGAGTAGAGTTAAGGGATAAAGTATGAAATTAACTAAAAGTAGCATCTATGCATAGTTAGGCACCTATCCAGTGATTTAACCTTTGTTGACAGGCGGAGGGGCTATACTACAAGAGATCTTCGACCCCACAGTGGCGCCGTTGCCGGGGATAGGTTTCCACTAACTAGTTTAGTTGTATTTTAGCTATTTTCTTGCTTTTTAGAGTAGTTTAGGTAGATTTTTGGGAGTTTAGAGTTAGTTTTCTGTATTTTTTTGTGTTTGGACTATTCACAGCTAGCGGAGGAGGTGTGAGAGGGTAGAGGAGGCCTTGAACAACCTTTAAGGGCTTGAAACCCAAACCAATCATCCAAAAAATTCAAAAAACACACCAATCTGCATTTTGGAGGAAAAAAGAGCCAAAAAAAACTCATTAGATTTTTATATCTCCAGAATCAGTGGGAATTAACCCTTGCATGATTGGCAACAGCTCCAGGGTACTGTCTCAGACCTGCATAGAAGCCTGTGAGAGTTAGTTCCAAGCAGATTGTAAAAATTAGAGAAAAATCATAAAAAATTCAAAAAACCCTGGATTCAAATCTCCATAAGAACTCTTGCAGAGCCCTCTGAAGTTCCATCTCAATGAGACCAGGACACAGAGAAGCTTGCGAGAGTTAGTTTGATGATTAAGTTCCTGTGCGAGAGTTTCCAATGAAAAAAAGACGGGAAAGTATCAGTGAACCCTCGCAGACAGTGAGATTTTTAGTTTTAGTGGTCAAGAACTCTTGCAGAGGATTCTGAAGTTCTATCTCAATGAGACCAGGACACAAAAGAGCTTGCGAGAGTTAGTTTGATTCTAGTGAGCAGAACATTGGATCTAAGTGCTAAAAAATCACTAAAAAGTGAAGATCCAGCAAATTCTTCCAGTAAGAACTCTCGTAGACTCTCTCAATCAATTTAGGATGTCAAATTACATCAGTGATGAAGCCCGCGAGAGTTAGTATGAAGATCTGGTGAAGATCAAGCACAAAAAATGATTTTGAATCCTCGCAGACAGTGAAATTCTCACTTCTTGCGAGAGTTAACTCTCACAGAGAATTCTATAGTGAGATCTGACCCAAATCCAGCTACTGTGAAGCTTGCGAGAGTTACTTCCCAGAGATCTGAAAGATATCAAGTTTTTTTCTTGCAAAAACAGCTAAAGAACCCTCGCACAGCCAACCCTCGCACAAGATAACCCTTGCAGACCAGATCAGTGGAAAGATCTGCATCAGCTACTCTCAAAATCTCAGGTCGATCAGTGCAAGGAGTCAAAAGTTATCAAGAAAAAACCACCGTAAAAGGCCTAAAATTCATTCCGGCTGATCAGATCAATCAGATCCTTGAAGATCCAGACTGCATCCTATTATATAAGCAAGATCACTTTGGAACCCACCATCGGATGAGTCTGAGATCGGGACGATCAATAGCACAAAGGATAGCCAATCAGGCACCACACCTTCCCAGATTAGCAGCTGTGCAACAAGAGGCAAAACCGAAACCAGCACCAATGGATCCAATGGGCCAACCCATACCTGTTGCACCCTTGCATGCAGTTCGGAGAGCACCACAGATGGAGATACCAAGATCATCAGATCCCATCCGATTCCTCCAAATCTACGAGCAAGCTTGTGAAATCTACGACGAACGGACACCTGCAGAGAAGCTGATGCTATTCCCTATGACATTACTTGCAGTGGCTCAAGATTGGTTTTTCAACCTGTCGGAGGAAGAGAAATCCACTTGGGAAGCGGTTAAAGCGGATCTCATTACGCGCTTTAAACCAAAAAAGTTCCTGGAAGACCCGTTTCTCCTGCCAAGCAAAGTCAAGATGAGAAAACGAGAAAGGGTCCAGGACTATATTAAACAGGTCAAACATCTACGATCCAAGTGCAGTGCAGCCTTGACTCCCGATCATGCAGTGATCATGTGGTTCCTAGCCGGATTACCACGAAGCATCAGAAGAGAACTGAAACGACGGGAGCAATACGCTACTCTGCAAAAAGCTATGGAAGATGCCATCAGGGAAGTGGATGAGAGATCTGACAACGAATATCCTTCCACCCACACTCCTACTCCCTCGATCACATCACCATCATCAAACACATCCGCTCTATCCACAGAACTGTTGTTGGAGAAAATGACAAAATTACACAAATAGCAGATGGAGCAACTTACAACGTAGTTTGACCAGAAACTGAAGGCCTTACAAGGAACTGTAGCAGTAACTCTACATCAACCAAAACCAACCCAGCTGTAGTATCCTCGACGAGAAAATGTATGGTGTTCAATATGCACACAAAACCATACAGCGAACGAGTGTCCAGTCCTAAAGCAAAATCTGAGACTGACACATAGATTCTGCCATCTGTGCAATGCAACATCGCACGATACAGCATTTTGCCCGTTTAACCCCAGGGTTGTTCAACAGAAGAGAAGTCCTTATCAGACTTCTTATCTTTATCATCAAGGGGCACCTAACGTGGCACCAAGGTACGACGCACCCAATCAACCACAATGCATGGCCTTACCTGCTCCACCAGGGCTAGCCAATCAACAAGTGGCCCATGTAAACCTGACAGCAGCAGAACAAGAAATGCAAATGTCACCTCAACCTGAGCAGTAGTAGTGGTACGGACCAGATGAACCATTTATGGATCCTGCCATAAATGAATATGTTTCGGCCTATGCAGCTCAAACTCAATGTCAAGGTGGAAGAAATTACGGCTGCTACGGGTGTGGCGAGGGACATATCTGATCTCCACTACTTTGTACAAAAAATGGGGATTACAAGGATTGAAGCCAACCAGATTCGCCATCAAGCTAGCAGATCAATCCTGTGTGAAACCAAAAGGTGTAGTTGTTGATATTCTCGTAAAGATAGCAAGCATGCAGTATGTGATTACTTTTATGGTCATGGATATACCTGAATCTCCATCTGCATATCGTATTTTACTGGGAAGACCATGGTTGAGGGCTGCGCAAGTAGTACACAACTGGGGTACAGGGAAACTCACCTTCAAGAACAGAGAACAGGCTGTAAGGGTAGATCCAGCCACATGGGCGGTGAAACCTATTGCACCCAAAGCTGATGACGGATCATCCATGACAGATCATACAATTGACCGCCCAAGGCTAGCCAAGGGAGGTCACTACCATTCAGAGACGGATGTCATGAGATGGACGGATGCATTAGCGACTATTGATTGCTGGGCATGTCAATATGAATCAGATCCAGAACCAAGTACATCTTCACCCAAATGTTACACTATGGACACACCAATCACATTTGGAGTGAATATGATAAATGTAGCATGGCTGTCAACGGAGCCGATTGAGAACCTAGTGGACGATGATCTAGTCCCTTGGCAACATACTCTAACTTATAATAAGGAGATTGAGCTGACTGATGAACAAGTCCTACACCACATGGACCCAGATCGTTCCAGAATCAAGAAGGTACCAACTCAACCACCACAAAGGTCTGCTATGGTGAAAGTCTCACGGATCGAACCACCCAAGGCACCTGTGAATAAGAAGAATCAGTTGAAGCAATGCTACAACTAGGTGATCCGATGGAGTGACCTACCCAAAGAGGCAATAGCTACAGTAGACGTTGATATTTGTAACCATGAGGCGAATGTCATAGCAGTCCCAAAGAAAGACAACAAGAATGAACCCACCAAAATGACAAAAAAGGGCAAGAAGAAGGTGTTGGATTCCTTGAAGTCAATCAAGTTGGACTCAAATATAGCGTCATCTTCTACACAGGTGACAGAAAATAAAAAAATGACCAGTCAGGCCAAGATCAATATGCTGAAAGAGGAATCTCGATGAGCTCCAATTCATGAGATGCCTGATACTTTCAAGAATTATACATTGGATGACGTGGTAATCATGATGCCGCAAGCCCAACGAGAACCTGATCAAAGTCAGGCACTAGCGAAACAAGTCTTCGAGGGACCTGCGCGAACACAGCCGATGAATCTTGCGAAACCAGGAGAAGAAGAAAGGATAGTGCATGTGGGAGAGCAGTTAACACCCACGCAGTTCAAGAGACTACGATCCTTGTTGGTGGAATATAAAGACTGTTTTGCCTGGAGCTATAGTGACCTAAAGGGCATTCCGCCAACAGTAGTCCAACACACCATACCTTTGGTGGACGGAGCAGTCTCCAAGGTAAGCCGTTACTACCGCTGCAACCCAAATTATACATAACTGATCAAGCAAGAGTTGCAAAAACTTATGGATGCAGATTTCATTTACAAAATCAAGCACACAGAATGGGTATCACCGATAGTTATAGTACCCAAGAAGAATAGCAAAATGCGTATCTGTGTGAATCTGAAGGCGCTTAATGTAGTCACCAAAAAGGACCATTTTTCTTTACCATTTATGAAAAGTGTTCTCAATAGAGTAGATGGCGACAAAGCCTATAGTTTTTTCGACGGCTTCAGCGGCTACAACCAGGTGAAAATAGCCCCCCAGGACCAGCACAAGACAACATTCGCCACGGAATGGGGAACTTATGCCTATAAAGTGATGCCATTCTGACTTTGCAATGACCCAAGCACTTTCCAGCGAGTCATGTAGGTGGCATTCAAAGTTTATTTGCAAAGATTTCTGAAAATATTCTTGGACGATCTGTGCATGCATGGGCCAGATTCAGAACACTTATCCAATTTGGAGAAGGTGCTACAAAAATGCCGCAAATACCAGATCTCCCTGAATCCAGAAAAATGTCAATTCTAGGTGACGCATGGCTTGATACTCGGCCATATAGTGTCAAGACACGGGATCGCCACAGATCTATCAAAGATCAGGATCATTGTTGATCTACCACCATCGGGGACAATCCGCGAGGTCTACATTTTCATGGGTCATGCTAACTATTATAGGATCTTCATTCTTGATTTTGCGGAGTTAGCCAGACCAATCCACATTGGAATGAGAAAGCTCTAAAGGTTTTCCAGAAGATTAAGAATGCATTAGTCTCAGCACCAATCCTACGACCACCCAATTGGTCCATTGAGTTCCACGTGCATACGGACACATCGAAGTATGCAGTTGGAGCAGTCTTAACCTAGCCAGGTGAACACAAAAAGGATTTTCCAATCCGATTTGCAAGCCGACAGCTCAGTGATACCGAAATGAATTATTCAACCATAGAGCGAGAAGCACTGGCAATGATCTATGCGATTAGGAAGTTTTGACACTATTTGATGGCCACACATTTTGCTTTTTATATGGACCATCAACCCTTGCTATATCTCGTTAATAAAACTTGCAACACCGGGAGAATCACCAGATGGCTCCTGTTGTTGTTGGAATTTGATTTTTGGATAGTAGTTCGCAAGGGAAAACAACACTACATGGCAGTTCATGTGTCACGAATTAAGGGAAAGGAGGTTGCAACCCAACCCGACGATGAGCTGGCAGATGCTGCCTTATTTTACATGGATACAGTACCAGAATGGGCTCTCGACATTGTTGAATATCTAATGCGGGGCCAACCAGACAAATTACTACCAAAGGCGGAACAGCGAAAATTGATCTTGAAAGCTAGACCTTATCAACTTATTGCCGGCCAGTTGTACCGAAGAGGTCTAGACGGAATTCTTCGGCAGTGTATTCTTCCTTATGAGACCACCCAGATCATTTTCTTTCACATGAAGGCATGGGTGGAGGTCATTTTGCATCTGACATTACAGTTCGCAAGATCCTGCAATCAGGATGTTGGTGGCCAACGATTCATAAAGACACGGAGAAATACTTGAAAAAGTGCAATGTGTGCTAAAGGGCAACGAGACCAACGAGATTGAACCATGATCTACTGCACCCAGTCTTAGCCCAAGCACCGTTTGAAAAATGGGGACTGGATTATATTGGTCCAATTCACCCTGCAGCAAGGAGTTCCCAGACTCGATATATAATCATAGCCACAAACTACCTCACCAAATGGGTCGAAGCCAAGGCAGTAAGATTAGTTGATGCTAGGACCACTGCCAAGTTCCTTTATGAAAATATCATTGTGCGCTTCGGGTGCCCGGTGGAACTAGTCAGTGATCGCGGAAGCCATTTTATCAACAAGACCATCAAGGTCCTGTTGGAGGAATTCTTTGTGATCCACAGAACTAGTACGCCTTATTATCTTCGTGGTAATGGGCAAGCAGAATCATCCAATAAGATCTTGTGTAACGTGCTCACAAAAATAGTTGAAGCTAGCAGATCAGATTGGGAACACAAGTTGCATGCTGCACTGTGGGCATTCAGGACAGCATATAAAGGGAGCACTGATCAAACACCCTTCCAATTGGTATATGGTCAGGATGTTGCAATGCCAGTAGAGTTTTTAGTTCCTTCATTAAGGATTGCCACCGTGCAACATCTTAATGAGTCCAAATCTCTACAGCTACACCACGAAGCTCTACATAAACTCTGTGAAACACACTTACTAGTTGTGCATGCACTGGCAGCTGAAAAGGAAAGACGCAAGGCTTGGCATGATTGCAGATTACAAAAGAAGGATCTTCATTTAGGAGATTTGGTCTTGATGTATAAAACCAAGGCGATCAAGGAGAAGTTAAAATTCACGGGCGAAGGTCCTTATAGGATCAAGGAAATTCTTAATCATGGGGCCGTGAACTTAGAACAGCTTGATGGGAGGCCCTTCGACACACCCATCAACAGTAGCCGGTTGTACAAGTACTGGCCACCACAGTAAGACAAATCCAGATTGGGGGTGGCACGTTACAAAAAGCTAATCTGCTCAGCCATCACCGCTAGATCTAAGGAGATCAAGCCAAATCAAGCTAAATCCATCAAGATTCAGCCAGATCTGGCAGGATCGGGAAAATCCATCAGATCCTGATAGGGTCAAAAAGGATGCAGATCATCAGATTGACTGAGGGATCTACTACCAAGAATCCATCAGAACTTCCAGAGCACTACCAACACTTAGATCAAGCCTGGATGAAGCCGATTACCAGTTTACAAAAGATAAAAATCAGAAAATCTTGAGATCTCGCCAAAAAAACACTCTAAAGGAGCACTTTTTTCATGATTTTTTGAGATCCCGTGGGAGATAGCTCTTGAAAATTGGACAGTCACCAGATCTGACCTAGATGCATCCATGAAAATCTCTACGAGAGTTCCTGATGGAGGAATCATCATTTTTTAGTGTATGCGAGAGTTCCCAGAAGCAGAATTTTCAGAACCCTCGCAGAGCATCAAGATCAACTTACCAGCTCTCGCAAGGTGAAATTAGCCTGCCTACATGGTCTAATCTTGAAAATCCAATAACAGAAACAAGTTGTGCGAGAGATCACTTCCTACGAGAGTTGAACTCTCGCAGACAGCCTGAACCCTCGCAGAACCTTCGCATAGCAGTGAATCACTTTCTAAACTCTCGCAGACTTCCCTGAGGTCTTAGAATTTTGTGAAGAAGGTGCCTACCAAAATTTGGGTGGAACTGAACAAGAAAAAGTGAATATCACCTAATACGCACTCTAAATTTCGCTATATAATGGCTGAATTCGAGACATTTGTCACCTTTGCTAGCAAAGCTCTGCCGAAATTTCCACTGAAAATACCAAGTTTTCTGTTTTCAACCAAACTTTCTACCAGCTATCATCTGCTCATATCAAACACCAATCTGCACTCTGAACTACAATCATTGTCATCCAAAACTTATTATTCTCAGTTTTTTACTGTTTCCTTCCATTTTTCATCATTTTTTCTACTTTTTCGACTTTTTTGACCACTAATCATCATTGCTAACATGGCCTCCTCATCCTCTGAAGACTCTGGCTCCAAATAGGTGATCCAGCGTGACATCCCTGAGGCCACGCAGATTTGGCCTCTACTCTCTAACACTTTGATCCAACCATGGCTGCAGACAGCCGGGTCTCTCCTTGAAGCAATGGGTTTTTACTCGGCGCTCTTCCATTCTGAGATTAACATGGGCCTCGCCCTTCACGCTTACGCCACCTGGGATGAGGACAAGGCTTGTTTCCACTTCCTGTACCAAGGTATCACGTACAAGGTCAGAATTAACATCGACTCGATGATCACCGTTGGCATTATGTCCGATAATCGTCAACCCATCTCCCATCGCCACGCCAAAGCTCTGATCAAACCATTCGTCACCCAAACCACACCAGAAATCCCCATCCAGACTAACAATGGTTACCTGATAGAAGCTATCACGGAACCCGTCATTCAAGCAGCTGCACATCTGTTGAATAACTTTTTGGTTATTTCAACATTTCGCAAGGACAGAATCTAGTCTACGCTGCTGAGTCAGATAGTGGAATCCTTTCTAGAATTTCCTAACCCCTCCGTTGTGCCATACGACTGGCATAGCTTCCTTATTCGAGAACTAACAAACTCCATCAAACCCAACAACCGTGAGCGAATTGCAGTAGGCCCCCTATTGTGTAACTTTGTCTGTGCACTTCTCGAGGCGAAAGTGCGCGGTTTCCAACGCTCATCCCTCCTGTCTACCCTTGTGCCACATACTAACCTTTACCCACCATCTCAAGCATCTATCTCATCCCAACCTGCAGTCATTAACACAACGGCCAGCAAACGAATGCGTGGCGCTGTCTCTATATCCACATCTCCACCTGTTACCTGATGACGTGTCTCCACTGCCGCACTAACTACTCCATCAACCACCACCACTTCGTCTTCCATGCAACCCCCCACTCCAATTTCTGTTGTTGCTACCTCTCTTCCTATTCCATCTACATCTGTTTCTGTCTCCATCCCCGTTTCTTCTGTTGATACCACTCCTACTTCTTTTCCAGTGTCCGCTGCTCCATCCATCACCATCGCATCCTCCATTACTCCTGCCACCACCGTTGCTCCTCTCACATTCAACCCTTCTGATTTGCAACTGTCCCCCGACACTCTGGCATGGATGCAACTTATCAATTTTTCACTTCCATGCCAGACACTTTCTGCTCCATCCTCACCTTCTTTCATACTCCACACCACTCTTCAGTTTCCCACTGTTCCTCCCATCCTCTCGTTTGGACACACCGTCCTCGCCCCTGTTTCCACAGTTGTTTCTCACACCTCACCCGCTTCGCCAAAGGTTGCCGAGGGCAGCCAACTGCTGCTTGATGATGCATTTGTACAAACAGTTTTTGTAGCATCACCAGATCGGGCTAACCCTACCGCCCTAGATGGCATCAGGATAAATGAAAACTTGATCAAAGACAATGACAACGGAATTCCACAAGTCGTCGGGGCCGATACAACACAAGCCCCTGGCAGTGCCAGTGTACCAACTGCTCCCACGGATCTAACGACGGCGTACCAAACCATAGGAAAATACATCCTGGACGCGGTAGCAACCAAAGCTATTCTGAAAAGTAGGGTACTATAGTTGGCAACAAGTAATACACAGCTGCGAGCAGACCTCACCAAGCTGTAGCAAGAGCTGATTCTAGCTCAGCAACACGAACAAGCAGGGCACCAGGAGATTGCCAAGCTGCAGCAGAAGGAGGAGGGCCTAAACAAATATATTCAAAGCCTCTCCAAAGCATTGACTGAGGCCTCCACAAAGGTGCGGGAACAGCTTGCCCCCATCCAGACGCAACTTACACTTTTGAAAGTAGAGAACACGCGCCTGGGGATGGAGGTTAAAGCCTTACAAGACGAGAAGGTCGTCTGGTTAGCTCAATTTGCACCGAACACAAGGCCGCTTTTTCAATCAGAGATGAATCTTCTACAACGTCAGGTGTAGATTTATAGCCAAAGCCTCAACAGCTACCAAGCGAAGTTCAATAAGTATCGGACAAGTGCAACGCAAGAGCTCGCCTAGGCCAAGCAAGTTGTCAAGGCATGCTAGAAATACATGGAAATGAAAGCCCAACCCACCCCCGTGGTAATTCCACCGCCACCTAATTTTGACGCTGCATAGGCTAGTACCAGCCAAGATCAGAGCCAGCCGACAGCAGGGGGATTTCAACTAGATCAAGGGTCCGAAGGCTAGGACCAAGGACAGACAGATGCGGCCCACTTAGAGGCGCGACCAGAGCCAAGGCGCAACCACCAGCCAGGGCCAAGCAACATCATCCAGAGGGTCACAAGCGATATCTACTAGTCGGGCCTTCCGAAGATCGAGATCCATGGAGGAGAACATTAATGAATTTCTATCCAAATATCCCCACGAGTCATCAAGAGGCGGCTGACAGTTATCATTCTTAGCTCAGACCATCAAGGGAAGAGAACTGCAAGCCTTACCCGCCCTCCAACCACAACCGGAGTGGCGACAACAGTTATTTGAGAGAGTCCCTGCGACCATTAGGGCTTACGTGATGAGTCCGCAACAGATACGGGTGAACGTGCATTTCCTGCCATATCCAAGAAGATCCAAATGGGCGGAATGCGACACTCCTCTAGACCAGATCACACTCAACAATTTCAACTGGGCAATCATCAAATCCGAATATGGGTGGACAACGGATGTAGATGCCAGAAGGGCTCTCTCCGCATTCGTCAGTTACTACATCAATTGCCCCAATCCCATAGTCCGCGCGGCAGCCACTTACGCCCGGGATTGGAATATTTAATGGGCATTGAAACAAAATGGGATGATTTCCTTCCCTCCATATTTTTTGATCCAAATAAGGCGCTCGCTTCCGACAAAGTTAAAGACCAGCTGCCAGTCGCTCGTGTATATTACCGAGCTGCATTCCTTGGAGATCCCTAGATGAAACGATTCCAAGCATGGGTGGATCAGGAATGGATGACAGGAGTTCACGAGTCCTTCCTCATGCCAAAGGACTCGAAGAAACTGGACTGTCTCAACTTCATGGAAGACATTACGGGATATCTCATCCACCAGAGGCGGTCCAAGAGAACGCTCTACTAAACCGGTAGACTGCCGAGGGACCGGCACTACTTCAGCTCGTGGGTCCTGTTGGGGGTATTCCCAACAAAGTGTAAATAAATAAAATCCTCCAATAAAATGTGTTGCGAGGGCATGACATCCTGCGTGTATAAGCCCATTGCCCAATGAGCACACAAAAATAAACTTGACTTGGGCCTTGTAATTAAAATAAAACTAGAGGCCCAATGTCATTTTTAAACTTAGAGATCACTTTTTAGAGTTGGGTCCAAATTGAGACTCACATGAATCTTGTGATTTCTAATGTACTTTTTGTGGACCCTTGGATCAAGTTGGGTCCAAGATGAATGGTTAGGATCATTGTGAATATTAGCCAAGGGCCTTCCCCATTTTATAAAAAGGCACCATTTGTACACTAATTCCATGCTTAATGAGAAGGAGAAAACTCTACCATTTTTGGAAGAGAAGCATCCTCATTTGCTATTCACTACTTGCTATTGCTCTTGGTTGTGTTTTCTCTTGCTTCCTATTTCCATGTTTATTGTTTGCCAATAGTGAATGTTTTTTCATTAGCTAGCATAAGGAGCATTTGAGCTAACCTCCAGTGTAGAGGAGTAGTATAGTGGTGAGTAGAGTTAAGGGAGAAAGTAGAAAATTAACTAAAAGTAGCATCTATGCATAGTTATGCACCTATCCAGTGATCTAACCTTTGTTGACAGGCGGAAGGGCTATACTACGAGAGATCTTCGACCCCACACGTGATCATTTTTCACTACCTTTCGAAGAATCCATCTTAGAAAATCTAGCAGGAGATGAGGCTTACTCCTTCTTAGATGGCTTTAGCGGATATAATATGATCCAAATCACTGAAGAAGATCAACACAAAATCGCCTTTGCCACAAAATGGGAAACCTTCTACTGGAAAGTCATGCCTTTTGGTCTCTGCAATGCTCCCAGCACCTTCCAACGTGTTATGCAAGCGGCCTTTTCTCAGCAGATGGTCGATACCTTAGAAGTTTACTTGGACGATTTAGGAACACATTCCGAAGAAATACGTCATCTGTCTGTGCTCGAAAGAAATTTTATCCAATGTCAACGCTTCGATATCTTTCTTAATCCTGAAAAATGCTAGATTTGGGTAACCCATGGTATTGTGTTAGGACATATTATCGCACGAAATGGCATTGCCACTGACCCTGAAAAAATCCTTATCATTCAAAATCTACCGGAACCACATACGATACGTGAAGTTTACTCCTTTTTTGGCCACGCCAACTACTATCGGTGCTTTATTTTCGATTTTGCTAACAAAGCACGCTTAATCTACAAAGTAGTTGTAGTTCTCAAATGGACGGATGAACAACGCATCGTCTTTAATCACCTCAAAGAAGCCCTTACCAATGCACCCATCCTCCGGGCTCCTGATTATTCTAAAGAATTCCATGTGCATACCGATGCATCCAAGTATGCCATTGGAGCAGTGCTCACTCAACCGGAAGGATTCAAAAAGGACTACCCAATTCGTTTTCTTAGTCGACAGTTGATACCTGCTGAATTCAATTATACCACTACCGAACGCGAAGCCTTGGCAATAGTATATGCAGTTCAGAAGTTTCGCCATTATCTTCTAGGAAAAGTCTTTGCGTTCTTCACTGATCATCAAGCACTGTTGTATCTCATCAATAAGACCTGCAGCACTGGCCGTATTACTAGATGGATCCTATTATTGAGAGAATTTGAGTTTAGGATCGTGGTTCGTAAGGGAGTTCAGCATTTTTTAGCAGACCATCTATCCCGAATCCCTAACCTTCCTACCCCTGATCAAGGCATCAACGATGATTTACCAGATGCAATCCTTTTCCAAGTTGACTCTACACCTGTATGGGCTAAGGAAATTACTGAATATTTAACTTCAGGGCAGATGGATCCTTCCTTCTCTAAACCTGAACAACATGCGTTGGTCCTCAAAACTAAACCTTACACGTTAATTGCAGGACAACTCTACAAGCAAGGGTTAGATGGAATTATCCAACAATGTCTTACTGAAGGAGAAATACCCTCTGTAATTTGCCTCACTCATGAAGGTATTGGTGCCGGCCATTTCTCTTCTGAAACAACTGCTAAGAAAATTCTCTTAGCCAGTTTTTGGTGGCAAGCACTCTTTAAGTATACGCACAATTACACTAAAGCTTGTGATGTCTGCCAACGCACAAAACGCTTTCAAAAAACAGACTACATGCCTTTACACCCCGTAACCACTGATAAAGCTTTCCAGAAATGAGGAATTGATTATGACAGACCTATTAGTCCTGCTGCTCGACACACACAATCTCGTTACATCACAGTAGCTACAAACTACTGCACCAAATGGGCCAAAGCAAGAGCTGTTCGCAATGCTGACGCTTGTTCTATCGCCAAATTTCTCTATGAACAGGTTATAGTTCGGTTCGGATGTCCTCTAGAGCTTATCAGTGATAGGGGTACACATTTCCTTAACTCTGTCATAGCAGATCTTCTTTCCAAATTCTTTGTGGTACATCGCAAAAGTTCCCCATACTATCCACGCTGCAATGGTCAGACGGAATCCACCAATAAAATCCTATGTGAAATTCTCACCAAAATCGTCGAATCCAGTAGATCTGATTGGGAACTCAAACTCCATGCTGCTCTCTAGGCTTATCGCACTACCCCGAAGTGAGCTACCGGCTTAACCCCCTTCCAACTCACATATGGTCAAGAATCAAACTAACAACCAAGAATCAAGACAAGGCATAATGTCCGAATTCTAATCGATCATAATTCTCTCATTTAACCAAAACCCTTGGATGAGTACTACTAACACTTTTGTACTTAACCAAAAGTACAAAAATGTTAGTGATGACCATTCGAGGGTGACACTCTCTCACTTAACTAAGTGATGTTAGTACAACTTTGGTGCCCCAGATGCCCATCCAAGGGCTATATATAAGTGAGAGAGTCTCACTAACAAGAACACTTGGATGGGTGTCATTGACACTTTTGCACTTAACCAAAAGTATAAAGTGTCAATGATGCCCATCTAAGATTCTTGTTAAGTTTAACACCCTTGGATGGGACACTTTCACACTTAATCGAAAAATATGAAAATGTCAATTATGCACATCCAACTGTTCTTGTTAAGTGACACACTCTCTCTCTTAACTAGATACGTATACCTTGGATGAGCATCTGGGTGTAAGAGACAAGAGGCATCGGATGATTGCACATTTTTCATACCCATGCACTCTCTGTCCAGCGAATGGCTTCAAAGTTGGACTAAACTTGTGTGTGAATGTAGGCTGACACAATAACTATGACTTTCCATAGTTAGCCTTACATTTTGATAATGCAATCATGTACATCCCGAAGGAGAATTATCTCATTCCTATTAGTCATAACATTAAGGAGAATTATCTCATTCCTATTAGTCGTAACATTATTTTCCTAAACATGGTACCTAATACATATTGTGAAGTTTTTAGCACGTGTGAACTTCACCACACACCCTACAGAATCTTACTGAGGTGTTGTGATTGCACAAGATTGATCAAAGAACAATATGCTTGAAAAATCTAAGGCAAGAGCACAATGACATACATCTGATGAAAAAAATCTAACTCTTCACTATGAGAAATGAATGTCAGAAATAATTCTAAGTGTTCAGTATGAGAAAAAAAGGCCGCTCTCGGGTAGAGAGAGAAAATCATACATAGAAAACTCGGGTAGAGAGAATATGAGTCCAAAACACCAAAATCTCAATATTCACAATATGGCAAAACATGCCCAACTTTCTCTACATGAGAGAGACTCAAATTCCTATAGTGGAGTTGCATGAAAAGTCCACTCAACTGAACTATCTAACTCAAATCTGAGTTATACTAGAAGGATATGTGCTCAATTCACACTCCTTTTATGTACAACATGAATTTTAGTGGAAATCATCATGGACATGACCCCATCTGTTGAATGAAAACGTGGATGAGATCAATTCAAAAGGTGTTGAGCAACTTCTTGGTGATGCTTGCACGTTTTATAGTGCTGATAGCATTGTTGAGAGAGATGAATTTGATGTGTACCCAATAGAGCTTTTGAACAGCTTGCAAGCGAGTGGATGCCCTCCACATAAGTTGGTGTTGAAGGTTGGCATGATAGTGATGTTGTTGCGGTCGATAGCGTTGCACAAGGGAGTGTGCAATGGCACCTGACTTATCATTTGTAGATTGGATAGACAGGTTATAGAGACGGTCTCTCTCTCTCTCTCTCTCTCTCTCTCTCTCTCTCTCTCTCTCTCTCTCTCTCTCTCTCTCTCTCTCTCTCTCTCTCTCTCTCTCTCTCTCAATTCAGCCGCATTAGAAAACAATCCACAATCAGCCTCTTGCCATCATCAAAGGCATTGGCCACCACCCAAAATGCCCTCCTATCCAAAACGTAAGCCATTTGCAATCGACATCCGACCAAAATGCAAACCATATGCAATCAACGTCCACCCACCGTACTTCGGCCACGTACATACACACACATACATCGGCCACCCATCAACGACCATCGGCTTTCCTCCTAAACCATTGTTGCTCGCCCGTCAACGACCATTGGCTTTCCTCCTAAACCATTGTTGCTCGCCTGTCACCAACCATTGGCTTTCCTTCTAAACCATTGTTGCTCGCCCAGTTTACTAGTCTCTCTCTCTCTCTCTCTCTATATATATATATATATATATATATATATATATATATATATATATATATATACACTTACATACACTTCTATGCATGGGTGAGGGGCCCATGCATACACTTTTTCTAACTAAAAAAGGTGGGGAGGAAGATGCATGTATTGGGAAAAGATCTCCATGCATGTATTTAAGGGGCCCACTCCAAATTTAAATTACCCTTTACCCACACACACTCTTATTCATCATTTGTTTCCTGATGGACCTCTCTCTCTCTCTCTCTCTCTCTCTCTCTCTCTCTCTCTCTCTCTCTCTCTCTCTCTCTCTCTCTCTCTCTCTATAGTTCCACTCAAGCCTGCATGGCTCTTATGTGGCATAGCTTAGTTATCTTGCCACACAAGCCTATGTGGCAGATTGCAACAAGCCTGCATGGCAGACATGAAGCCTATGTCATGCATATATGACCTGTCACGTAAGCCTATGATAAGCCTATGTGGCTTGCCACATCGCAAGTCCCAAGCCTACGTGGTTTGTCTCATCACAAGCCTACGTGGCTTGTCACATGGTAGCTTGGGAGCCCCAGTGCTCTCTCTCTCTCTCTCTTCTCTCTCTCTCTCTCTCTCTCTCTCTCTCTCTCTCTCTCTCTCTCTCTCTCTCTCTCTCTCTCTCTCTCTCTCTCTCTCTCTCTCTCTCTCTCTCAGTCCACTTAGGCCTACATGACAGAGCTTGGTTGGCTTGCCACACAAGCCTACGTGGTAGCCTACGACATGATTGTGTGGTAGACATCAGACCTATGCCATGCCTATGTCACCTGCCATGCAAGCCTATGGTAGGCTTGCGTGGCCTACTATGTGGTAGCTTTCAAACCCACTGATGTCTCTCTCTCTAGGTCCACTCAGGCCTACGTGGCAAACCCAATTGGCTTGCCATACAAGCCTATGGTAGGCCTACTTGGCTGGCCACATGGCAAAAATCTCAAGCCTACTTGATTTGCATGTGGCAGACCTACATGGCTTGCCACATGGCAATATGCGATAAACTTGGTAGATAGCAGACCACGTAGGCAGAGCCTGGTTGGCTTGTCAGCCTACGGTCGGCCTATGTGGCTGCCACATGGCTAACCCCAAGCCTGCATGATTTGCCACATGGAAGGCATACATAGTTTGCCACGTGACAGCCTATGACAATAAAGTTGGATAGTAGGTGGCTGTAAACCATCGTGTAGAGCTTGTAAAGAGGTGAATCAAAGTCTTTTGAAGCTTTCCTTGAAGTTAGAGCCAAGAATTCCAGCAATTGAACTTGTAAGAAGTCAAAAAAGTGCAAAAAATAACAATTTTGGGGGATGGATCTCTCTAAATTCATAAAGAGATCATTCTAGATTTTTTTACAGCATGATTGGCATTCTTATTACCTTCCCAGCAAGCTATCAGACCTGTAAATTGATGGCCAATGGCTTATGCTTCATGTCCATCAAGTTTGAAGCTATTTTGACTTCTACAAATCAAGAAATCTTTGTTCTCAGCCCATACTTCTTCATAGAACCTATATGAATGCTTCATGGAAGTCTAATAGACCATTTAAGACTATTGGTAGTATCACTTTTGGGCTTTGGTGAAGTGTTTGCATGTTTTTTGATCAGTTGGTCTAGAAAAAGTGCATCCTACTATAGATTTTTGGCTGCTCTAATCTCGCACGTGTGAAGCCTAGGTGGCAGGTTGATGTGGCAAGTGTCTTGGTCACTAAGTCTCCCTTTGTTCTGAGCTTTATAGCACCTAATTTGGTGTCCTGTAGCCAAAGTTATGATCATCTGAAGTTTTACAATTTTGGAATTGAAATTTTTCTGATTGCATGCTAGTCAATTTTCTAATTTATGGTATTGTGCTTGCATGGAGTAATTGCATGTTGATTCTCAGAGTGAATCTGACATGCATGAGGGATTCACATTTGTTTTGAGTAGTTATAAACATGTGCTCTGATAGTTAGGACACAAATCAGTATATATGGCTGACAATTTCCATAGAACTGAAATTTACGTAAAATTCCATAAAGTAAAAAAAAAAACAGTTAATGTCTCATGTTATGCATGCTTGATAGACATTAATTGAGTAAAATTAGAAATCGAACAATGAATCATTTTTTTTTTATTTCGATTGCCTAAATACTGACATTGTTTTTGACGAATTTTTAAGTTACGTAAAAATTTTTAAAAAAATTAAAAAAATTTAGTTTTTTTTTTTTTTCAGTTTCTTAAATTAACTATAAAATGTATTAAAATTAGTGAATTGACCATACTGGAGTCAATTTCAATCAGATTTTGGTCAATTGTACATCATTGAATAGTTAATCAGATATTAATTAATTTTAGTAATTTTTAGGAATAAATCCAGATGGACGAATAAACTTCAAATCAAGTTGCAAATTCAGATGCACCATTCTATATGGTGATTTTCCAACAGTTGAGTATGGCGCTCAATGATATGAATAATTGGAATCAAATGAGAGATCAATAAATGGAGGTTTTTCTAAACCAGGTCAAATTGTTATCTTCGCCCAATCTCGATTTTCAACCGAAGATTTATTCGGGAGAGAAAAAAGAGAAGAAACCTGAAGTCGTCGAAGACTGGCTCGTTAAGTGGAGCAGTTACTTCAGCCTGCATGGAGTTCCAGATGAGAAGAAAATTGAAAGTGTCATGCTGTTCTTACGCGGCAAAGCGTCATAATCATAGTGGCGAGATTTACTGGTGAAGCCAACTACTTGGGATGCTTTTGCGAAAGTCTTTAGAAAAGCTTTCATGATAGTTGATGATATTGACTACTACCTGAAATTTGTGAACTGCAAAATGGGTACAAAGAGTTTGTACTCTTATATCCAAAAATTCATGGACCTATGAAATAGGGTTCCATCTCGTTCCAATGTGGATCCATTGTGAGTTTGTAAATTGGTCGTGCTAACTCTGCAAAATCTAGAATGAAGATCCTATAATAGTTAACCATAAAAATGTAGACTTCGCGGATCGTTCCTAGTGGTGGTAGATCAACAATGATCTTGATCTTTGGTAGGTCTATGGTGATCCTGTGTCTAGATACTATATGGCCGAGAATCAAGCCATGTTAATCCAAAATTGACATTTTTTTGGATTCAAGGATATCTGGAAAATGCGGCATACCTTCTCCAAATTGGATAAGTGTTCTGAGTCTGGTCCATGTATGCACAGATCGTCCAAGAAAATTTTCAAAATGTTTTGTAAATACTCTTTGAATGTCATCTGCATGACTCGCTAGAAAGTGCTTGGGTCATTGCAAAGTCCGAATGGCATCACCTTATAGGCATAGGTTCCCCATTCCATGGCAAATGCTGTCTTATGCTGGTCTTGGATTGCTATCTTCACCTGGTTGTAACCGCTGAAGCTGTCTAAAAAACTTTAGGCTTCGGCCCCAGCTACTCTGTCAAGGACACTTTTTGTAAAGTTTAAAGAAAAATGATCATTTTTTGTAACTGCGTTTAGCGCCTTCAGATTCATAGATTCGCATTTGCCATTCTTCTTGGATACTATAACTATCAGCGATATCCATTCCGTATGAAATTGAGCATCTAACAGCTTCTGCAATTCTTGCTTGATCAGCTCTGTGTAGTTCGGGTTACAACGGTAGTATCGACTCACCTTGGGGACTGCTCCATCCACCAAGGGTATGGTGTGTTGGACTTTTGTTGGTGGAATGCCCTTCAGATCACTGTAACTCTAGGCAAAATAGTCCTTGTACTCCACCAACAACGATCGTATCTTTTTGAATTGTGTGGGTGTTAACTGCTCTCCCACATGCACTATCTTTTCTTCTTCACCTGGCTCGGCAAGGTTCATTGGATGTGTTCGCGCAGGTCCCTCAAAGACTTGTTCCGCTGGTGCCTGACTTTGATTAGGTTCTCGCTGGGCTTGCGACATCATAATTACCACATCATCCAAGGTATAATTCTTGAAGGTTTCAGGAATCTCGTGAACTGGTGCTCGTTGAGATTTCTCCTTCAGCATATTGATCTTAGCCCGACTGGTCATCTTTTGGTTCTCCGTCATCTGAGTAGAGGATGACGTTGTATCCAAGTTCATCTTGATTGACTTCAAGGAATCCAACACCTTCTTTTTGCCTTTTTTCATCATATTGGTGGATTCATCCTTGTTGTCTTTCACCAAAACTGGTGTGATAATCGCCTCTGGGTTGCAAATATCAACATCCACTGTAGCTGTAGCCTCTTCGGGTAAATCACTCTATCAGATCACCTAGTTATAGCGTTGTTTCAACTAATTCTTCTTGTCTACATGTGTCCTTGGTGGATCTATCCTTGAAACTTTCGCCATAGCAGATTTATGTGGCAGTTGAGCTGGTACTGTCTTGATTCCGTAACAATCTGGGTCCATGTGCTGTAGGACCTACTCATCGGTCAGCTCAATCTCCTTATTATAAGTTAGAGCTAAATCATCGTCCACTGGGTTCTCAATAGGTTCCGCTAACAGCCATGGTATGTTTATCATATTCACCCCAAACGTGATTGGTGTGTCCATAGTGTAACACTTGGGTGAAGATGTGCTGGATTCATGATCTAATTCATATTGAGATGCTCGGCAGTCAATAGTTGCTAATGCATCCATCCATCTCATGACATCCGTCTCTGAATCATAGTGACCACCCTTGGCTGACCTTGGGCGATCAATCGTGTGATCTATCGTGGATGATCCGTCATCAGCCTTGGGTGCAATAGGTTTCACCGCCCATGTGGTTGGATCAACCTTTACAACCTACTCTCTATTCTCAAAGGTGAGTTTTCTCATACCCCAGTTGTGTACTACTTGTACAGTTCTCAACCATGGTCTTTCCAGTAAAACACGGTATGCAGTTGGAGATTCAGGTATATCCATTACTACAAAGGTGATCATGAACTGCATGCTTGCTATTTTTATAGGGATATTGGCAACCACACCCTTTGGTTCTACACAGGATTGATCTGCTAGCTTGATGGCAAATCTTGCTGGCTTCAACCCCTGTAAACCCCACTTTTCATATAAAGTAGTGGAGATCAAATTGACACCTGATCCTCCATCTACTACTACTACCTCATCCTCGAATCTCTTGTGTTTGATTGGTAGGGTGATGTTGTGTTCCTCACTTTCCCACACTGCCCAGATGTGGAGGACATTACTTGTCTCTTCATAGCCCTTACAATATATGGGCTCAGGCGCTACTGGCTCCACGTCCGCTTTGGCCCATTCAGCCAAAAGGCTTTTAGCTTGTGGCACAATCCGCAGTAATTTCCCGAGGGGTAAACTAACACGGCTTGCCAATAAGATTGTGAGCCTTTCAGTGCGTGGTTCCTCGGACTCCACCATGTGAAAAAGCGATTCATGACAATGCAACCGATCGTTCTGATCAGTGTGCAATGGTGAGCCTGTTTGTGGTTCCCGTTTGCCCTCAGCTAGAGGTTCCATAGGGTTGTCCCTTTCCTGCTCTTTTTCCTCCGCTTGTGCTCTCTGTACCCAGTGTCGTATTTTTTGGTATTGTCTTCTTTCTTCCCTCACATTCGGATATGGCGCTAAAGTTGAGGGTTGGTCATCAGTGACCGATGGTGGTTGTGAGGGAGCCACTTCTTTTTTCTTTTGTGCTTGCATAACAGCTAACACAAGAGCATGGAAATGTTGCCCTTCCGGTGGCATGCCCATTGGAACTGTTGCCCGTTGTATTGCAATGAAGTTTAGTGGTGCACTGGTTCCAGATCTCAATGGACAATTCTTGACGCAGTGTCCATAATCCCATTCTAGACAGAAGGATGTATATTGTCTTTTGTAAGGACATTCTACAATTTTGTGTCCTTCGCCACATCCGTAGCAGCCGTAATCTCTTCCGTCTTGACGCTGAGTTTGAGTTGCATAGGTCGCAAAATATTCATTTCTGACATGATCCATAAATGGTTCATCCATTCTATACCATTGCTACTGCTCAGGTTGAGGTGGTACTTGCATCTCTGGTTCCGCTACTGTCAGGTTTACATGGGCCACTTGTTGATTGGCTGGTCCAGGTGATGCTAGTAAGGCCATATGTTGTTGCTGATTCGGTGCGCCATACCTCGGTGCTGCATTTGGTGCCCCTTGATGATATGGATAAGAAGTCTGATAAGGACTCCTCTTTTGTTGAACAATCCGAGGGTTAAATGGGCAAAATGTCATATCGAACGATGTTGCATTGCACAGATGGCAAAATCTATGTGTCAGTCTCAGATTTTGCTTTAGGACTGGACACTCGTTTGCTGTATGGTTTTGTGTGCATACTGAACACCATACATTCTCGCGTCGTGGATACTATAGTTGGTGTGGTTCCGGTAGATGTGGCGTTGCTGCTACAACTCCTTGTAAGGCTTTCAATTTCTGATCAAACTACGCCGTAAGCTGCTCCATCTGTTGTTTGTGTAATTTTGTCATTTGATCCAACAACAGTTCTGTGGATAGAGCGGAATCATTTGATGATGATGATGCTATCGAGGGAGTAGGAGTATGGGTGGATGGATATTCATCATCAGATCCCTCATCCTCTTCTCTGATGGCATCCGCCATAGCTTCTTGTAGAGTAGCATACTGCTCCCGTCGTTTCAGTTCTCTTTTGATGCTCCATGGTAGTCTGGCTAGGAACTACATGATCCCCTCATGATTGAGAGTTAGAGCTGCACTGCATTCGGATAGTAGATGTTTGAGCCATTCAATATAGTCTCAGACCCTTTTTTATTTTTTCATCTTGACTTTGCTCAGCAGGAGAAATGGGCCTTCTAGGAACTTCTTTGGTTTAAAGCACGTGATGAGAGCCACTTTAACTACCTCCCATGTGGATTTCTCTTCCTTTGACAGGTTGAAAAGCCAATCTTGTGCCACCACTAATAGGGACATGGGGAATAGCATCAACTTTTTTGTAAGTGTCTGTTCGTCGTAGATTTCACAAACTTGCTCGTAGATCTAGAGGAAGCGGATGGGATTTGATGATCCGTCGTATTTGGGTATTTCCATCTGAGGTGCTCTCCGGACTGCTTGCAAGGGAGCGACAAATACGGGTTGGCCCATTGGATCCATTGGTGCTGGTTTCGGTTCTGCCTCTTGTTGCGCAGCTGCTAATCTGGGAAGGTGTGGTGCTTGATTTGTTGTCCTTCTTGATACTGATCGTCCAGATCTTAGATTTATCCGATGGTGGGGTCCAAAGTAGTTGGATCTTGCTTGTACATTGGGATGCAGTCTGGATCCTAAGGATCAGATCAATCTGATCGGTCGGAAGTGAAATTTAGGCCTTGTACGGTGGTTTTTACTTGATATTTTTTTTTCTCCTTGCACTGATTGACTTGAGATTTTGACAGTAGCTAGATTTGGTGGTAGATCTTTCCACTAATCTAGTCTGCTAGGGTTTTCTTGTGTGCAGGTTGGCTATGCGATGGTTCTTTAGCTGTTTTGCAAGTAAAAAACCTTGATATCTCTCAGATCTTTGGGAATTAACTCTCGCAAGGATCATAGTAGCTGAATCTAGATTAGATCTGACTCTAAAATTCTCTTCGAGAGTTAACTCTCGCACTAAGTGAAAATTTCACTGTATGCGAGGGTTCAAGACCACTAATTTGGCTTTATCCTCACCAAATTTCTGTACTAACTCTCGCAGGCTTCATCATTGATGGAAATTGACATTTTGGATCGATTGGAATGGTCTGCTAGAGTTCTTTCTGGAAGGATTTGCTGGATCTTAACTTTTTAGTGATTTTTTTAGCACTTAAACCCAATTTTCTACTCACTGGAATCAAACTAGCTCTCGCAGACTCTTTTGTGTCCTGGTCTCACTGAGATGGAACTTTAGAACTCTCTGCGAGAATTCTTGCCAAACAGAACTGAAAATTTTAGTGTCTACGAGGGCTTTTTCATCTTTTTCTCACTAAAAACTCTCGTACAGGCACTTAAACAACAAACTAACTCTCGCAAGCTTCTCTATGTCCTGGTCTCACTGAGGTGGAACTTCAGAGGGCTCTACGAGAGTTCTGGTGAAGATTTGTATTTTTTTGAATTTTTACAAGGGTTTTTTGAATTTTTATGGTTTTTTCTCTGATTTTTGCAATTTGCTTAGAACTAACTCTCGCAAGCTTCTATGCAGGTCTGAGACAGTACCCTCACTAATTTTGGAGATATTAAAATCTGATGAGATTTTAGACTCTTTTTTCCTCCAAAATGCAGATTGGTGTGTTTTTTAGGTTTTCTCAGATTTTGGTTTGGATGTCAAGCCCTTAGAGGCTGTTCAGGGCCTCCTCTATCCTCTCACACCTCCTTCACTAGCTGTGAATAGTCCAAACATAGAAAACTACAGAAAACTACTCTAAACACCCAAAAATCTACCTAAAATTACTCCAAAAAGCAAGAAATAGCTAAAATACAGCTATACTAGTTAGTGATAACCTATCCTTGGCAACGACGCCACTGTAGGGTTGAAGATCTCGCGTAGTAGTAGCCCTCTTGTCTGTCAACAAGGGTTAGATCACTGGATAGGCACCTAACTATGCATAGATGCTACTTTTAATTAGTTCCCTACTTTTTCCCTAACTCTACCACCATTAACACTACACACCCCTAACCCTACTCCCCTAAACTACCTTCATCATGAAAGGGAAGGGAAGAATAGAAGAGATTGAGAGGAGAGGAGAGAAAGAGAGAGGTAGAGAGTGAGAGTGAGAGTGGAGGTTAGCTCAAATGCTCCTTATGCTTGCTAATGGAAAAACATTAACTATGGCAACCAATAAGCATGAAAATAGAAAGCAATGGAAAAACACAAACAAGAACATTAGCAAGTAGTGAATAGCAAATGAGGATGCTTCTCTTCCAAAAATGGTAGAGTTTCCTCCTTCTCATTAAGCATGGAAATAGAGTACAAATGGTGCCTTTTTATAAATGGGGAAGGTCGTTGCCCCAAAATTCTATTGGCTAATATTCACATAGATCCTATCCATTCATCTTGGACCCAACTTGATCGAAGGGTCCACAAAAAGTACAATGGAAATCACAAGATTCATGTGAGTCCAAAATTGGACCCAACTCTAAAAAAGTAAACTCTAAGTTTAAATTTGACTTTGGGCCTCAAGTTTTATTTAATTACAAAGGGGCCCAAGTCTATTATTTTATTTACAACTCAACTTGCGTGCTCATTGGGCCATGGGCTTATATGCGCAGGATGCCATGCCCTTGCAACACCTTTTATTGCTCGATATTATTTAGTTACAATTTGTCGGAAATACCCCCAACAACAGTTGGATTGGGTGAAGATTTATCCCATTTGGAAGATTTGTTGCTTAGTGTACCTTTGGAACTTGAGAAAGTGCTCAAAACAAGACATAAATAATTGAGAAATCATTCTAACTCTGAGTGCTTAATTCAATAGAAAGGTCGTACTAAGGATGATAATTCGTGGGAGAGAGTTGATAGCATAAAGAAGAATTTTCCTAAGTTCAGCTTCTGAGGACATGAGTAGTTCAAGGGGAGAAGAATGTTATGTCCATGACCAGTACATAGGATTCAATAGTCTTGGATACACGATACTCCAATGAGTATCGTGTAGTCTTGGATTCTGTTAGTTACGCCATGTCATTTTTGTTGGATTATTCTCCTGACTATCGACTAATCGATATTTTAAGGCTTCATCCACTTATTATCCAATTTTGCATTTTTCTTTGTGTTTCTACATAATCTGTAGAAATACTCAAGAAATCGCTCACATGTGGATCTGACATATTAATATCATTCGACACACTTTGGAGACTTCGGCCACTTTGGCTACTTCGGAGACTTCGGCTACTTCAACCGTGTCGATGAATGACAGTTAAGTGTTCTACTCGTTTTAAAGCTACACACTTGACCTAACCGTTTAGCAAGTAAATTTCTGGTAAGACCTAACTGGATGGATGCTAGCTCACTATGGCCAACTGGCCATTAAGATCTATGACCTAATTAGTTGTCCTACTGGACTTACCACTTTTGCTTAGTATAAATAATTGATCATACTTCTATTATTTTTATCAATCAAGTATTTTGATCAACGTATTGTAGCAGCTCTCTCAAACTTTCAAGCTTGAACACTCTTGAGCATTCTAGCTCAGTTCTTTAGAGTTCATTTAGAGTTTTGCTATTAGCGCTTACTGCTTATCAACAGAAGTGCAATCAGACAAAAAATATCAGTTACTCTTATGGTAGTGCATTTCTCATGCCTACTAATTATGGGCTTACTTTATCTAATTTGAATTTGGATAATAAATACTTTGCTCTCCAAATGATCAGTTCATTGCTATCCTTGCTTTCTACTATCAATGAACATTACTACCATTGCTTTCTGCTATGATCAATTTACGTTGCTATCTTGCTTTTTGCTATCAGTTCATTGTTATCTTGCTTTCTACTAGATCGATTTATTGCTATCGTTCCTTTCTGCTATCAGTTCATTGCTATCGTTGCCTTCTGCTAGATCTGTTCACTGCAATCGTTGCTCTCTACTATCAGTTCATTGTTGTCGTTTTGCTCTTTGCTTCCTTTTGTTTGAAACATCTTCTTGCATTCCACAAAATTGATTACGATCATCTATTGTAAAAGATGAGGACACTTGTAAGGAAGTGCAAAGCCGCCTCTAAGTTCACTGTTGAAAATCTTGAAACATCAAGCACACCTCCCAGCATACACAAATGGCCATGGACCAATTACCATGATGGATCACTAGCAAAAATGGGGGTCATGGATCAATCATAAACCACACATTCATAGCTTGATGAATTGTTTGAGAAGATGGCTGCTACGGCCGACAATCGTTCAGGCCACAAGAGAAAGGGTAAATTAAGCATCATAGGGTTTTGTCTGTAATGAATTTCGTTACTTTTAGTACTTTTAGTATTATGGTAATAATTAGCTGCTTTTGGTTCTTCATTTACAACTTTAGCTAGTTTTAGATCTTAATCTGATACTCTAGTTGAATTTGGTACTTTAGTTACTTTTGATACTTAACTTGGTACTTTAGCTGCTTTTGGTACTTAGTTTGGTACTTTTGGTATTGTGGTAATAATTAGTTGCTTTTGGTTCTTAATTTGGTACTTTAGCTGATTTTGGTACTTTGTTGCTTTTGGTACTTAAGTAGTACTTTAGCTACTTTCGATACTTTTGGTATTATGGCCCTATATCAAACATTTTTTATTTACTTTACAATTCTCCACACGTGGGAACATCCTCCACACATGTGAGATTCACTTACAAACTTCTATTATAAAAAATACCAAGCTAGATTTTTGCCAATTTCTCACATTAAGGAATGCTATCTGAACATCCATCTAGTGAATGTCTTGATCTTCTGCAGCTGGAATAGCCAGTAATGTTCAAATTTATTGATGCTTTACCACTGGAATAAAGGTCTCAATGTTATCTATTTCCCAAGTTTGTTTATGGCCTTTCACCGCTAGTCGAGCTTTCCATTTGGATATAGATCCTTTTGGGTTAAGCTTCAACTTGAAGTTTTCCACTTTGTGTCGATGATGTTTGCATTCGGAGGGGGGTTGACAAGACTCTAGGATACACAAATATCCGTCCACAATAGCTTTCACACATTTTCTACAAAGACCTGCTTACCAAGTTCCTATCACCTTTTCGCACATTTCTACCAAAACCTGCTTACCAAGTTCCTATCACCTTTCCTAAACTGAAGGGCAGGCAGGTTCAATCATAATGAACGCTATGTTGCCTCGACTAGGACAGAAAAATTTCTGGGAAGTTGCAGCATCAACACTTTTTTTAAAGCACTCCGAACTATTTCGAAGCACCCACAAGCAAGCATCGACCAATAACAACAAACATAATTAAAAATAATTAGCTACAAAATTTCCTTCAACCTTTACCCAACATGCTCCAACTTGTAAAATAGAAGTGCAATCCAAAGTAAGATAGTCACTTCCACATCAGCGCTCTAGTAGGAAGATACTAAAACCATTTGTCGTTCGAACACATCACAACAATAAATCTAGCACACTCACTTCAGCTTAATTTGTCATTTTCCTCGTTCTTGAAGTTTTAAAAAAAAAAAAACTTGCCATGCTTGTTTTGTATACTTTATCTACCAACTGTCATTATTGTTTCTCCTCCTAAGAAGTCTAACCATGAATTTCATGTGAAAAATTGTCAACTAGTAGTATTTTCCTAACTTGAGATTTTGTAGGCCTATGGCCAAATAAAAGTTAGAGATAGGTTCATACATGTATGTAGAGGCCCAAAGTATGTGTACACTACTTTTGAGGTCACATTAATTAGAGGAGGTCGAGTGTGGAGCTCTTCTATTGGCTCATAATTTGGTGCATTCCTATTTGACCAAATTTCTAGGTATATGGGTGAATCCTATTGGACCCCAATTTTAGCCTATCATAAGACAAGTGGCCAAGAGGCACTATGGCTGCTATAAATAGCCATCTCCACGAGTATGTACACATCTCATTTTCATTCTATTGAATGAATGTTATGCTCTTTGAAGGTCCATCTTCTTCTCTCTCACTTTTTTGTTCATATCTTGCATTCTAGCCACTAGAATTGTGATTTCTTTGTTGCTATGGCTTCACACGTGTGAAATGCAGGTTGTAGGCTCTGAAGTACGGACAGGGACAGCAAGTTTCTGTTTGTGGAAGCTTATGATCAGATTTTGATGTTTAGTTGATGTTTAGTATGCTTAACATCACAATTTCTATCATTTTTTCAATCTAGATGTGCATAACTTCCATGGCCAAGATCTTTATGAAACTTTAGCATCTTTTGGATCTGAGTTTTTCACATGGTATCAGAGCATTAGGCGGCCAAATGTGCAGGTTTTTCCAGATTTAGAAGAGATTTGTGGGCGAGTTTGCTTTTGTAGCATTCCAATCAAGTTTCTAGCTAAAAATCTTGTTGATTTATGTGTAGAAATTGGATCTTTGTGATCAAAACATCATTTGTATGCATTTCAATTGAAGTAGGGCGAATTCCCTCTGTACTTATCAGAATAAGGAGACAAAAATTGTTTTGGAAAGAGGGAGATGCAAGATCCAACAAGATCCTATTAGTTTTCCATTCTAGCATATAGTTTTTTGATTCAATTTCTTGCTTCTTCATGTCAAAAACTTCAAAATTGATGTAACCCTCTGATTTTCAGTTTGCTGAATGATTCAAGAGTGTATTTCAATCTTAGGAGTGAGGGAAAAGCAAGTATATTGAGGTTTGGTCTTGGTTTGATCAAGAAATCATAAAACTAGTGGCTAAAATTAAGGAAAAAGTGAGGAAAAGAGAGAAAAAGTAAGGTTTTAGGTTCCAAATCTTTGTGATTTCTTCTTGTGTTTCATTTGTTGATTCAAGAGAGTGCTTAGTGCATTGGAACAGGTCAAAGATCAGAGATCAATCATTGCAACATGGCTACAAATGGAGGCTACATGTTGGAAAGCAATGATAGGCTTACCTCCCTCAACTATTCTACTTGGAAAGTAAGGATGGAGTCTTTGCTTGAGATGAATGAGTTGATGGATATTGTTGTAGGTGTGGAGGAGAGACCTTTGGCACCTCAAGAACAATTGAGGTATGACAAGAGGGCAAAGAAAGCCCTTCACATGATCAAGATGAATGTGACAAATGAGCTTATCAAAGAGGTTGGTAAGTGCACATCATCTAGTGAAGCTTGGGAAGCCTTGAAGAAGGTTTATGAATCCAAGTCTACTTCTAGAGTGTTGACTTTAAGAAGGCAAATCTTTTCTTGTATGCAAAAGAAGAGTGAGAATGGACATGCTTTTGTTTTGAGAGTTAAAGCATTGAATGATGAGTTAGCATGCATTAATGATGGCATAAATAATGAGGAGCTTGTTCAAGTGATTCTCAATGGCTTGTTGGATGATCATGCTAATCTTGTTCAAAGTTATGCTATCCAAAAATGTTTACCAAGTGTTGGAGACTTGCAAGAGGTCTTGTTGGCTGAAGAATTCAGGTTGCAAGCAAGAGTGGGAGCATCTTCTACATTTCAAGGAGGAGAAGAGGAGGCAATGTTCTCTAAAGGCAAGTTCAAGGGCAAAGGTAAAAGCAATTGGTCTAAAGGGCAAGACCAAGGTGAGCACTCTACTTTTGGCAAAAAGAAGGATAGATCTAAGCTAAAATGTTTCTATTGTGGAGTCAAAGGGCATTTTGCTAGTGATTGTTTTAAGAAAAAGAGGGATCAAGGGGAAAAGCAAACCAATCTAACTATTGATGAGGGTGGGGATGAGCTTCTTTCAAATGATGCTTTTGTTATGTCATCTTGCTTGTTGGCTAATCATGGAGACATTGATCCTTGGTGGATTGATAGTGGAGCCACTTCTCATATGACATATCATAAAGAGTATTTTTCATCTTTAATGGCATTTGATGGTGATAGGAAGGTAATCTATACCGCAAATGATGGTGAGTGTGCAATCAAGGGGATTGGCACAATTCCTATTTCACTTTCTACAAATAGGAATATAGAATTGAAAGATGTTTTGCTCATTCCATCCATTACCAAGAACTTACTTAGTGTAAGCCAAATGCTTGACAAAGGATTCAAAGTTGAGTTTGATGGTGATGCTTGCTTGATCAAAAAGGGGTGTAGTATCATTGCAAAAGGGAAAAGGCAAGGGAAATTGTTCAAGCTTGATGCATGTGTTGTTGCTAACCAAGTTGGATGCATGGCAAATGAACAAATGTCAATTCAAGAGGTATGGCATAAAAGGATGGGACATCTCAACTACAAGGCCTTGGAGGTAATAGCCAAAAAGGAGGTAGTAAGGGGACTTCCCAAGTCTCTTACTTGCTTGAATCATGTTTGTGAAGAATGTGCTTTGTCTAAATCACATAGATTGCCATATACTAGATCTATATCTAGATCTAAGATGCCTTTTTCTCTCTTGCATTCGGATATTCATGGTGTTACTACAATTAGCAATGGAGGTGCTAAGATGTATGTAACTTTCATTGATGATTTTAGTAGATTTTGTTGGATTTATCTACTAAAGAGCAAGGATGAGGTGTTTGATGTGTTTGTCAAGTTCAAAGTTGCTATTGAGACTCAATTTACAACCAAAATCAAATGCTTGAGGAGCGACAATGGTGGTGAATACATTTCTAACAAATTCAAAGCCTTTTGCGATGAGCATGGGATCAAGAGGGAGTACACATGTCCAAGAACACCACAACAAAATGGAGTGGCCGAGAGGAAGAATAGAACCTTGTGTGAGAGTGCAAAGGCAATGAGATTGAATGCTAATCTTCCTAAACCTTTTTGGAGTGATGCTTTGTTGTGTGCAAATTTCCTATGCAATAGATGGCCAAGTGTTGTATTGGAAGGAAAAACCCCTTTTGAAGCTTTGTTTGGTACGAAGCCTAATGTCAAGTTTCTAAGAACTTTTGGATGCATTTGCTACTTCAACATTACTCTTGATGATAGAACTAAGGAGGATCCATCTTCAAGAAAGGGCATTTTTGTTGGTTATAGTGAAGTAAGCAAAGCATATAGGATTTATGTTCCTTCAATCAAGAAAGTGTTCACAAGTAGGGATGTCATTTTTGATGAAGGTAACATTCCAAAAGTTGTTTCAAGTGATGATGGTGTTGTTGCAACTAATGTGCTTGATGACAATGGAGTTGATGACACATTGGATGTGGATGTTGAAGAAGCCTCTTCAAGTCAAATTCCAAGGAGAACTCCAAGGCATAAAGTGAAACCCTCAAGGCTCACTTATGATGGCAAAGGTAAGCAAGTGGTGGATGGATCCAACTATGCTTTCCTAACTTCTTTTGATGTACCTTCATGTGTAGATGAAGCAAGGCAAGAAGAGGAATGGATCCAAGCAATGGATCTTGAGTTTGAAGCACTTATGAAGAACAACACATGGAGATTGGTGGAGCTTCCAAAGGGCAAAAGTGCAATTGGATGCAAATGGATCTTCAAGGTAAAGACAAATCAAGATGGATCTATCAACAAGTTGAAGGCAAGGTTGGTGGCTAAAGGTTATGCTCAAGAGCATGGCATTGACTATGAGGAAACCTTTGCACCCGTGGCAAAGATGGTGAGCATAAGAGTAATCAATTCCCTTGCAACTCTTTATGGATGGGATCTTTGGCAATTAGACATTTCTAATGCTTTCTTGAATGGTGATCTTGAAGAGGAAGTCTACATGGAGCAACCCGAGAGCTATGTTTCTCATAGCAAGCCTAATCATGTGTGTTTTCTACAAAAAAGTTTGTATGGTCTTAAGCAAGCACCAAGGAGTTGGTATGCTAGGCTTAACTCTTTTCTACTTTCTCAAAACTTCACTATGAGTGAGTATGATCATTCACTTTACTTTAGAATTAGTGCTAATGATGTTACAATCCTTCTAATTTATGTGGATGACATTATTTTAAGTGGAGGGAACAAGGAAGATATAGAAGATATCAAGAAAGCACTAAAAAAGGAATTTGAAGTGCATGATCTTGGTCTTTTGAGCTATATCTTAGGAATAGAAGTAATTAGAACTTCTCAAATCACTTTTATTTCACAAGAGAAGTATGCTATTTCTATTCTCAATAGATTTCATATGGTAGATGCAAATCCTATTGATACACCTATGGAATCACATGTAAAGCTAACTATAAGAGGTAATGAAAGATCCTTCGAGGACATTACTCTCTATAGGAAGCTAATAGGTTCTCTTATATATCTAACCATCACAAGACCTGATTTATCTTATTGTGTTGGTAGATTAAGCCAATTCATGCAAGATCCTAGCATAGAACATTGGAAACTAGGAAAGAGGATCTTGAGATACATCTCGGGAACAAAAGATTTTGGCATTGTTTATAGAGGCTCATCACCTAACTTATTTGGTTTTTCAGATTCAGATTTTGCAGGAGACCTTATGGATAGAAAATCCATAAATGCACATGCTATTTTCATAGGTGATGGAGCTATCTCATGGATGTCGAAGAAACAAGCAACTATATCACTTTCTTCTAGTGAGGCCGAGTACAAAGCTTTGACATCATGCACAAAGGAGATGGTGTGGATCAAGAGGATGATTATGGAGCTTCATTTGCTGGATTTTTCAGAGAGTCCAATCATCTTTTGTGACAACCTTTCAGCCCAAAGTCTAGCAAGCAATCCGGTTTTCCATGCAAGGAGCAAACATATCGAGGTGGCTTACCATTTTGTGAGAGAACAAGTGTTGGCAAAAGAGATCAAGCTTGAACATGTCCCATCAAAGGAATGTGTGGCTGATATCTTTACCAAAGCATTGGGAAAGGACTTATTTTTCAAGCATAGAACAAGTCTTGGTGTACTTTCTAAATCTATGCTAAAACTAGTTGAAGAGGGAGTGTGAAAAATTGTCAACTAGTAGTATTTTCCTAACTTGAGATTTTGTAGGCCTATGGCCAAATAAAAGTTAGAGATAGGTTCATACATGTATGTAGAGGCCCAAAGTATGTGTACACTACTTTTGAGGTCACATTAATTAGAGGAGGTCGAGTGTGGAGCTCTTCTATTGGCTCATAATTTGGTGCATTCCTATTTGACCAAATTTCTAGGTATATGGGTGAATCCTATTGGACCCCAATTTTAGCCTATCATAAGACAAGTGGCCAAGAGGCACTATGGCTGCTATAAATAGCCATCTCCACGAGTATGTACACATCTCATTTTCATTCTATTGAATGAATGTTATGCTCTTTGAAGGTCCATCTTCTTCTCTCTCACTTTTTTGTTCATATCTTGCATTCTAGCCACTAGAATTGTGATTTCTTTGTTGCTATGGCTTCACACGTGTGAAATGCAGGTTGTAGGCTCTGAAGTACGGACAGGGACAGCAAGTTTCTGTTTGTGGAAGCTTATGATCAGATTTTGATGTTTAGTTGATGTTTAGTATGCTTAACATCACAATTTCTATCATTTTTTCAATCTAGATGTGCATAACTTCCATGGCCAAGATCTTTATGAAACTTTAGCATCTTTTGGATCTGAGTTTTTCACATTTCATAAAGGCACATTTTAAAAGGTCTTGATAGAAGTATAAGAAGTTTTTGTGAAATTCTAAGGAAAAGCACATGTAGATCTAATTATTGTAACATCTAAAAGTGAATGCTTGATACTTTGATTTGCTTGTTTGCAGCTTCATCCTTTTACGTGATTACTATTGGGTTCCTTGTTTATACGTGTGCTCCTATAAGGTAGGTAGTTTTTGGTTGGCATTTACGTGCACAAATTATGTCACATATTTTGTTATGTTTATTTACCTACAACAAAAGATTGTCATTTCTTGGATCTGGCTTCCATAAACATGGATTTCTATTTGGTTTCTTGTAATATTCGTTCTGTAATTATGCTATTTAGTTATGAATCCTTGTGTACAGTTATGTTCGTTATGGAATAACATGTTCTTGTATTACAAAAACTCGTCTTATATACTGCAATTACATGGCATGATACTTTCCCAATCTAATTTGAATTTACTCTTTTTTGCTGTACATTATTTTATAACTTTTTTAAAACCGTTGGAAATCAAGTTCATAGAATGTACATAGTGTGTTATATAGCATCTGATTTTAAGTGCATTGATATAATACATATAGTAAAACATTCAATACCATTTCCTATACGTGTTTTCCTTGATTAAGAACGCTTTTTTAATTTTTCAGATTTTCCAATTAAAAAAATAGATAGAAATATGTACAAAGTAAGAGATCAATTGCTATTATGTATGCAAAAAACCACAGGTTTTTAGCAAAGCTATTCTTAAAACTCATTAGGCATAATAATTTAAAATAATTTGACTACAAGCTAGAATAAGTTCTTGTTCTCTATCATTACAAACAAAGTCTTATTCTAGTTTATGGTCATATAAGATTCGCATGGTTGAACATGATAGAATTACGTCAACAGATATAAATTGCGTACAATATACTGCATATGTTTCGATCGGCCTTCGAATACTAGAAAGAAGGTAATGGAAAGGCCTCAATTGTTGTGGCCATGAAATATTAAATAGAAATCACGTTTACAAATTTTATCCAGGTACATAGACTATGTTACTAATAACATTACCAAATTAGTTTCGCTCTGATATCTGCCATAGCATATGTGCGAGTACTTATTATTCAGTACAAGCTTTTATTATATGCCAAATATGGTGTCATCCCTATTGTGATCGTGATTTCTAGTTATGTATTATATTCCAAAGGACTGAGCCTCCGACCTGTGGTGAGCCAGTCAAGTAGTCACAAAGTCATGAGCTAGCTCTAGAGCTCGAGTCATGGCCTAGTGAGGAGTCAAGTTGATTCTGTCGTCGGGACGGCTCCCGGGACCCATGTCCGGGAGCCAGACTGATTTTGCCAGGCTTGCCAAGCTTAATCAGCAAAATAAAACTAAGTCCAGAAAAACGTGCTTACCAGAAAGCACTATATTCCAAAACAGAAGGGTGCAATACGTAAAAATAAATTGTGTGCTGAATGGACGGTATGATGTTTGGATAGTTCCTCGGGCTCCACCATGTGAAAAGGTGGTTCATGTTCATGCAACCGATCATTCTGATCAGTGCGCAGTGGTGAGCCCGTTTGCAGTTCTCTCTAGAGTGTGAATTGATATTCCAACACCTTCCCTCAAGCCGCACTTGGTTGGGGTCCTGCCTGTCATCTGCTCCACAACTTGGGCCACCTAACCATGGCTTCGACACCATTAATTGTTATGTCTAACTTGGCTCTGATACCATGTCAAGTTCCACACGTGTCCATGTCCAGTACATATGTTTGAGATTTCATGAGGTGTGCAGATGCACTGAGATCAAGCCCAGATTGAGATTCAAGATCTATCTTTGAATCTATGGCAAATCTACACTTCTACATGCATTCAATCACTTCCAAAGCTAACACACATATTTGGAAAGTATTAAAAAAATATTCTAAGTAAAAACAGGCTGCTCTTCTCGAGTAAAGAGAGAAAATCATCATGAGCTCTCGGGTAGAGAGTGAAAGTTACAAATGCACATACACACAAAATCCACTTAATCTTCAAATCGTTTCGCTCACAATGAGATGTACAATGATACTATAGATCCATGAGCTACCACAATGTTCAATCATGGTAGAAATCCATACATCATAATATGGATGGACAGACTAGGATTCGAACTGAGGACCTCCCTCATCCCAGCTGGGATGTTCTTCCGCTAAACTATCCGTCCTATTTGATAGTTCTCTTTAGAGTGCGGATTGATAATCCACCATAATTATTTTTTGAATGCTATGATTTAATTTTTTCGTGACAAGTGGAAAATCCTCGTACATACAACATTATGCATGTATGTTGGTGGAAAATTAAACAAGCATACATAATTCACTTATTTGCATACGTAATTTATATATTTGCAGTTAATACCAAGATGTGTGGTTTCCATGTGACAATGAATGAATTACCAGCCTTCATGCACGTACGTTTACACATCATGTTTTTGTTGCAGAAAAACTTTGGTTGTTTTTGAAATGGTAAAACATGTTTTGTTTGATATTCACGTGAGTCATCATTTTCGTTACTTGTTTAATGCTATGAAACTAATTTTTTTGCGCAAGGTCGGAAACTCTTCTGCATACAACATTCTGTATGTATGTTGGTGGAAAACCCAACAAACATACATAATATACTGATATTTTGTCATGGTTTAATATATTTGCAGTTCATATTATAATGTGTCGTTTCCATATAATAGTAAAAGAAACCGTCATATGCGTACATGTGTATAGTTGTGTTCGTTGGTTTAATTTTTGTAAGTAATCATTTTCCATTGATTGTATTTCAATGTTTTTGTTTTTTGTTTTTTGTTTCATGGTTTCATATTGTACACATCATGTTATGGTCGTACAATTTTTCCTGTTACTATTATTTTACCACGCGCGTCGTAAACTTCCTGCAAACTCATGATTTTTGTTTCAGAATACGTGTGCCTAGCTATTTGATGGTATTTTCAAGTTGTATGTATGCGATAAAAAATTTCAATGTCCTACACTTTTGGGTAGTAAACTTAGCAATACTATATAATTTATTGCTTTCAAATTGCTGAACTAGTTCTAAACATTAAGATTTTTTACTTCAGTATGATATGTACTTTCATGACAATATTTTGTTTGTGTCGTCTGGAAAATTTATAAACATATCGATACAAAACTTTTCTGATACTTTATAGAATCAGATTCTGATATACATAGATTAAATTTTTAATTTAGGTAGACCTACCAAGAAGAGGTTAATAAAAGAGCCATAGTTGTAGTGATGAGTTAGTAAATACGATTTAATTTTCTGAATTTCCTTTAGTACACAGACTATGTTAGTAAGTACATTATCAAATTTGTTTTCTTGCAATTTCCTATCATAGTACATGTACTTTTACTTATTGTTAAATTCAAGTTGGACTTATTATGTACCGAATATTGCACTTTCTTTGTTTTGATCGTAATTTATAGCATGTTCTGACAAGTGAAATTTGGGCCGCCAAAAAATTCGACTTTTTTCAAAGTAAATTAGATTTGTTCCTGCACTGTTTTTGTGTGTTGGCATTCTAGTCACAGACTACCATCAAATTAATTTTTTTGTGCAAGGTGGAAAATCCTTGTGCATGCAACATTATGTACGTATATTGGTGGAAAACCTGATAAACGTACATGATTCATTCATATTTTGCTGTAGTTTCATATATTTGAAATTAATACCATGTTGTGGTTGTTTCTAAGTAATAGTAAATAGTGAATCAGAAACCTTCACACATGTAATCATGTGTGTAGTTGTGTGTGTTTGAGTCTTTTGAGTAATCATTTGCTATTCATCGTATTTTAGAATTCATTTTTTATTTTATAGTTCCATGATGTACGCATCATGTTGTGATTTCGGAATTCATTTTTAAGTTATTATTGTATCACAAGAATGGTGTACATTTTCTACAAATAAGTCGACCTCATAATTTCTATGCTGAAACATGCGTACGTAGACATTTCATGCCTCATTCTTCTCCAATATAATGTTTTCCGAGCTCTTGTATGTAATGAAAATCAATGTCCTGTGCATTTTCTGGTAGAAAATTTAGCAATACTACATGGTTTACTATTCACAAATTAAAGTACTTTTACACAATGCCATTTTTTATGTTAGTATGGTCCCATGTACTTACTTGTTTGATACTCCGTTTTATTTCACATACGATGTTTTTCAAATTTTATGTATGCAATAAGAAAGCCTGCATACAATTTCGTACATATTTCTCAGTACAAAAGTTGGCAAAACTACGTGATTTGCTATTTACAAATTGCTGGAGTAGTTTCAGACTTTGGAATTCTTTATTTTAGGATGCTATTTTGATTGTTTGCTTTTAAAATAACAACTTTTTCATGTGAACTGAAAAACTTATAAATGTAATAATACATAAAATTTATTCATATTTTAATATATAGTTTTGTATATTTAAATTTACTTTCATGTGGCTTGCGTTCTATTTAGTTTTATTCTCTGCCTTTAAGACAAAGTCCTTTCTTATAATTTCATGCATTTGAATTTTATACAATACTGTGTTGTTAAAGATTTATATTTTCTATATTCACAGATGGCTACTTCACATATTGCAGCCTTAGAAATCGATGACGATTTCGTACTTACTGATGGTAATATTTTATTACAGTACAATAAATCAATTCCATACTTTAAACAACACGTCTTGCACAATTTTATAGTTATGCTAAATTCAATATACCGCATACTCATGAAACATATTGTGCTTTCGCAGAAGAACTTCAACAGATAGAAAAAGAAACCTCTCTTCCATTGACAGACGGTATGCTAGTAGATATTGCTAGAAAACGGCTGGTTTTCTATATCAAGATTTACAAAAAAATTAAGCATAATTTAAGTGCTTGGAAAACAAACAGAATTAAAAAAATACTTTGAAAGTTTACGGATAATAACATTAGATTGCCATGCGCAGAAACTAGGTATATTGGTCCTTATATAACTTTATTTGTATGTGGTCAACCTAACATGAATGCACTGTTGTGCAGATGAAGTCCAACAAATAGAACAAGATGTTCAATGACATGAAAGTTTAGGTAATATCAGTAAATAGAATTAAGACCTGCACAAAAAAAAAAAAAACATTGTTTACATACCATTTATATTGTATGCGGTCATTTTCATAGTCATAGGTTCCTGTATATTTATAGCGGATTGTTGTAATACATTTTACGTATGACGCACGGGCCGCATAAATAGTGATAACTAATTTTTAGCATCTATTGCATCCAGAATGTACGGCTACGACTATTGATACAGTGTACTCAAATCAAATGCCTGACGAAATACATTCAGCACTTAAACGACCCGTGGAGTTACCTACTATTGAACCCGTCCGTAAACGACTGCACATTGTTGAAGCATCTACATCAAAATCGCAACCTGCATTAGACAAGTGTACATAGAAGACATAGAATTAGGATTGCAGAATGTAATGTTCGAGGGCCAAATCCTATCGAAGTACGGGAACTTTGTGATGAACGTACCATACATGACGTACATGAAATTTGACTTGGTAGACGTATGTGAAAATAATACAATTACATTGTCTATCCAACAAATGTACTACCCGAATTTCAAGACTTTGGTTATCTCTTATCAATTGATTTATGTGGTGGTTGCAGATACTCTTGGAATTCTAGTTATACAATACTCGGAACGTGTACGATTTTTCCGTACTAACCCCCCATACATGTTTTCGTGTTATAAACGAAAACTTACCATTCGACCTAAACCAAAACCTGTTAATTTCACAAATAAAAAACCGTTAGCTCAAGCATTATGCTATTTCAAATGTGATAAAGTTTTGTGCTCCTATGATAATGTATTACCCATGCTCTGGACTAGTATTGCGGTTTGTATTTTCCAAGGTTACCACCCAACAACTGAATCTATTGCAATAAATTGGGCCTCCTTTATAGCTCGCACATGCATTACAGATTTATTGACTATTTCACATAAGCGTTTACAAGCGCTCATATACTCTATATCTGATCCAGCTCCTCTATACCTAAAAACAAGCGAGTACTTATTGGATTTAATTGCATTTCAGGTTGGTGCCTTTACACCTGCATCTTCTATTTCCCTGCCTTGCAACATATTTGAGAATACCATAATTCCAACATCCGATGTGTGTGAGACCCAGGCTATTCAATCTACCTCGTGCATTGTAGTTCCATATAACAAACGTAAATTGCCAAAGCAATTACGGCCCCAAAAAAGTCCCAGAGTTGAAATTCGAAATAAGCATGTCATACACGATCATAAATTTTGCCAGGCAGAACTAGAACGGGCCCATGTAACCATTACGGAATCTGAAAACGAATTGCAATACATGAAACATAATCTAGAAGTGACAAAGGAAGCACACATTACAGAACTTAAAAATGTGCGCACCAAACATGTGCATGATGTGCATGAAATAACGATTATAAAGGAATGCATTGTAGGGCTCGAAAAAGAACTATCATTTGCAAGGACAAAAATCGAGAACAACCGATGTGTGCTTCAAGTTCCTTCGGTGTATATTCCACCAATAAAAGAGGCATCTACATGTTTGCAATTACAAAAACGTTATCAAACACGACCTGCTCAATTTGCAGAACATTTCCATATAGTTTTCATAGTTATAAATAGGAATCAATTTCAAATGATTTTTTATTGTACTCGTACATTGGTAGACTTGCGTACCATTTCAACTTCAAAATTTGCAAAAAAAAACATTAAATTCAGTTCCATAGAAACTTTCCATATGCATTTTCTTGATGTAGATGGCATTCATTTTGAACGAGTTGTGGTTTACGAACATCATCATTTTTTCAGATGCTCTTTCCTGATGTAGATGGCATTAATTTTGGACGAGTTGTGTTATACGAACATCATTATTTTTTTTATAAACATTCCATTTGTACTTTCATATACATTTTTTTATATAAAAAATTATCATTCTCGTACTTTACCATGAGGTAATCTCTCAAACTGCATTAGTACACCTACAATGCATTATAGTAACTCTGTTAACATGATACAAATTCCGTATGGATTATCAAAAAATACATGCAAACCGTTTTCTAGCATGATGTTTTCCAACTTTTATTTATGCAATAATACATTAGTTGTTAAGAAATCCATTATTAGTACGTGATTTATTTTCCACAAATCATTAACATAGCTTCGAACAAAGAAATGTCCTCGTCATAGTATCATACTTCGATTGCCTACTTTTACAACATTAATTTTTGCATGTTGCTTTTAGCTTCAATCGCTTGATCTACCTCAATAATGACTTGACCTAGAAAATTACAAACACAATAACACATGAACTCTGGTTAATACTTTGTTATGTCGTTTCACATATTTGAATTTGTTTCAATGTACTAGTTAAATTGCTTTTTAAAAAAATTGTTGCAATCTATGTGTGTGTGTGTGTGTGTGTGTGTGTGTGTGTGTGTGTGTGTGTGTGTGTGTGTGTGTACATATGTGTGTACGTGTGTGTGTAACAAACCTAACAACCATACATAATTCATCCATGCTTTTTTATAGTTTTCGAAATTGAAAACTAATAGCATAATGTGTTGATTTCATGTAATGATAAATACATTAGAAATCTACAACCGTGTAATTATATGTGTAGTTGTGTTAATAATCTACAACCATTATGATCCTAGCGACTTCGCAAAACAAACATTGAAGTACAATAATTCTATTCACGAGATAAGATTTATAAGTAAATGAAGTCTACTTTTAAGATTTTCAGTTAACTTTATAACACAATAGTAGTATTTCATAAATGCCCAAAAAAAACATAAACATTCTATTAGACTGTTTTTTGCATCTAGCAGCCCATTGCAACGGTAGAGCTGTTCCTCAAATATTCCTGCTCTCTTCTCCGTTCGCATTCTCCATACTCCCTTGCCCCATCAGTTTGCACATACAAGAGATTCACCCCAAAATATTTGGGCAAACAAGCATCCAATCTTAAAGCCTTAGAACATTCACATAATGTTCTATTACTTCTTTCAACAACTCCATTTTGTTGAGGGGTGTAAGGACAAGAAGTTTCTTTCTTGATCCCCTCCTCCTCACAAAAGGCCTTGAACTCATTGGAGATGTATTCTCTACCATTGTCACTTCTAAAAATCTTGATGCTATAATTATGATGTTGTTCCACAAACAACTTGAACTTTACAAAAGTATCAAATACTCGAGACTTGAAAGAAAGTAAGAACACCCAACAATATCTTGATAGTCATCAATGAAGGTTAAAAACATGGATAAACCTCCATTAGATTTCGTGCTAGCAATATGCACATCCGAGTGTATGAGTTCAAGAGGATGAGATGACTTTGTGATGGAGTTAGTGTGCCTTGGATAAAGCACATGCTTCACAAACCTTGTCTTCCTTCCCAATAGACCTTGGTAGGCCTAAAGCATACTCCTCCTTGATCATAACCTCCATGGAACCCGAGTTGACATGTGCAAGTCTTTTGTGCCATAAAGTGAAGGTAGATATCTTGCTCTTCTCGGCCAACATGACAACATTAGCATCGACAAATGCATCCAACTTATAAAGTTTGCCAAGTCTAGTGCCTTTAGCCACTATTTACCCTTCTTCTTGATGAAACATGGTCTACAAGCATAAGTATGGACCAGACGACAATGTAAAGAGGTGCACATTTTTGGGCCTCAGCTCTCTCTAGCATTAGAAGGGGCCAGCCTCTACGTAGCATTCTCATTGTCATCTTCTTGGAGAGAGAGAGAGAGAGAGAGAGAGAGAGAGAGAGAGAGAGAGAGAGAGAGAGAGAGAGAGAGAGAGAGAGAGAGAGAGAGAGAGAGAGAGAGAGAGAACTTGTGTGGAGAAGCTTGGAGAGAAAGGGAAGGAGAAGAAGTTGTTTTGCTTGGTGCCTACCATCTCTTCCACTTCCAATTTGTGTTCAATCCCACAGAGACAAGGAGGAGGAAAGGAGAAGAGGCTGATCTGTCTGGTGCCTTCCACTCTAATTTCTTTGTTGGATCTTTGCTGCAAACTACTTTATACAAAGCCAGGTAGTTGCAAAAGGCTTCTCACAGAGGTATGGCATTGATTATACAGAGACTTTTTCTCCTGTCGTAAAGCACACATTTCTACGCATATTATTTGCATATACAGCTGCCTATGATCTGAAGATCCACATTGTAGACGAAAAGACAACATTCCTGCATGGGGAGCTGAAAGAACAAGTCTACATGGACCAATTTTTATCTACAAGTCACTCATTGACTATGCTTGTAGAATGCACAGAAGCATCTATGGACTGAAACAGTCCACCAGGCAATGGTACAAGAAGAAGGATCATGCACTAATATCTTTGGGCTTCCAGTCTTTAATGGCTGACTACAACATTTATGTGAAAGTCATAAATGGAGAGATCATCATAATCGGTGTCTATGTAGATCACACGCTGAATTTGTCACAAAGCGACAACCTGATTGCATAGGTGAAGGCAGATATTTTGAAGCATTTCGAAATATCGGACCTAGGAGAAGCAAAGTGCTACCTTGGCTTGACAGAGATCTTCAGGCTGGGAGATTGTATCCACATCAGTCAAGATACATTCAAAAGATCATTGATGATTTCGATCGGAGAAGAAAAGAGAGAGAGAGAGAGAGAGAGAGAGAGAGAGAGAGAGAGAGAGAGAGAGAGAGAGAGAGAGAGAGAGAGAGAGAGAGAGAGAGAGAGAAGAGGAAGAGAGTAAGAAAGCTATGCGACGAAACGAGTGTGTGGTGCTCCCCGGCAACGACACCACTGTTGTGTTGTCAATGTAGTATAGAAGTTCGTCGCTGGGAGCGGCAACCTTGCTTTCACCTGCATAGCAAGAAGAGAGAGAGAGAGAGAGAGAGAGAGAGAGAGAGAGAGAGAGAGAGAGAGAGAGAGAGAGAGAGAGAGAAGTTCCAAGTAGCGAGACATTTGGGAGGCCCGAACACCTTTCCCAAACTATTCAGTCGCTACTTAGAGAGAGGAGAGAAGAGAGAGAGGGAATTCCTAGGTTGAGAAAGGCTTTGGGGGCTCGAGCACCTACCCAAAGCTATTCTATTTCAACAGAGAGAGAGAGAGAGAGAGAGAGAGAGAGAGAGAGAGAGAGAGAGAGAGAGAGAGAGAGAGAGAGAGAGAGAGAGAGAGAGAGAGAGAGAGACTTGGTTAGGAAAGGCTTGGGAGGCCCGAGCACCTTCCCCAAACTATTCAATCCCAACCAATGAAGGAGAGAGAGAGATGGCCTCCTTATATAGGTGAGAGGGGAGCCCCTTGGCTCTCATTGGCCCTTTCTAATTGGCTAGAATCCTAATCTTAGCCATTCAAACTAAACTAATTGCAATCTAATGGTTCAATAAGAAGAGGACCAAACTCACATGATTCATGTGAGATTCTCTCAACTTCGGACCATGTAACTTGACTTTGGAGTTTTTTATTATTTTATTCTATTTAGGCCTCGAGTCTTTTATTCAACGTCTACCTAGCCAATTTGTGTGCTCATTGGGTTGGGCTTACACACTCAAGACGCCAGTGCCCTCGCACTTATTATTCTAACTGTACAATGTACTGTGACGGGGACCACTAGGTAAGGCTTGGCCAACAGTATTTTAAGTGGTGGGACCCAAGTGTTTATTATTGTGCAGGATATACCCACAACAGTTGCTTGTATAATCTCCTGGTGCTAGTCGTCTACTTGCGCACAAGTGCGATTTTCCAAGTTTATTTTCCATACATATCGCTCTTGGTATTCTGAACAACCACTTTTTTTCTGTTTGCTTACCTCGCGCATAGAAGCGATATTTGCCTTTGACCGATAACGTCATCTTCCGGGTCTAGTTGTGAGAGCACCCTTAGTGTATTTCTGACTAAGTTTGGAAGTTCTGAGAACTTATACTATTTTCATTCCCTATTTCCTACATGTTTTCAGGACTGTGCAACCCAATGCTGAAGTATTTTATGACCACTATGTTAGATTCATGGATATAGTCAGTATACTTGTTGTCTCCATAGGTCCTCTCTCCTACATGCATTTTACTGATCTTGTCCATTTCTTTCCGCAGTTCAAGCAGAGTCTAGATAGGATGTATATTAAATTGTTTGAACAATTTAGAAGCACGACGATGTGTGTTGTCTGTAAGAAAAAATGTCGTTTTGTTGAATAGTAGACTAGATTCATACTTTTCATGTTAGTTCAAATCCTGGATGATGAGGAAGTTGTAGATTTTGATACTCAGATCACCTCATCCTCAGTTCCATCATCCTTGAAAGACATTAGTCACTTCCTTATCGACACCCCTGATAAGGATGATGATTTTCTTGATGTTGATAATAAAGCGCTTCGGGATTCTTTCATTGGCTCAAATTTTACTGCTGATGAATCAATGTCTGATGTTGAACCTGAATGATAATGTATATAATACTACAGTTGATTTGTGTAAGTTTTTTGACTATCATGAGGATGAGGTGCTTTGTTTATTATCCGGCACAATTTTTGAATTCTCCGATATTGTAGATTTTGAAACCGAAGACTTGGTGCCTGGAATTGATTACGATGATGAGGAAGGACTTCTGTCGGGTGAAGAATGTCTGACAAAAGCTTTGTCAGATTTTGTTGAGCATGGACGAAGCATGCCATCTGAAGAAGAATTCATGGCAATTCAATCTTGGATGGGCTTCCCTCGTCCATCGTTAATGACTCTTCTTCAATAAAAGGCCATAATATTGATCATCCGAATCTGGTTGCAACCGATGGTGAAGAATGTGTAAGTGTTTTTACTTCAATTCCTAAGAATGTTGTTATCTCCTGAATGTGAATGGATTTTATAGGTTGCCATTCGATTATGCTTGATGGATACAAATCTGCACAAACCCATAAAACTATATGTCATTTAAATACTTAGACGCACGTCTAATTGATTAATGCAAAGCTCAAAGCAAAAAATTCTCCAAAACTTACAATTGCATTTGAGTCTGTCATTTGAACTTACGCCTTCCACTCTAATTTCCTTATGCATGTAGACATGTTGAACCAAGACCTCTGAAATGGATCGACCACTAGGTGAAAGTTAGAAGTCTAAAATTCTACCTTTCAAGAAGCTCCTATAATCCATATTTTTACCAACAACACCTCTTGATGAGGGATGCATGGGAACCCAGTGAAATTTTCTATAGATACATGGTATCCAAGAGCCATCAGAGTCTTTTTCATTACAAACAGAAACTGAGACAATATTGCTTCGTGGTCTACGGCTTCCGAAAGCCACTGCAAAGCTAAAAGAAGATGAACAATAGAGTCTCAAACAAAATGTAGATGAATTAGTATGAAAATAAAAAACCAAATTTGTAATAAATGTTGGCGGTCTTTCGTAAATCATATATGTTACTCTAACTACGGTTAGATCAAAATAGACTTACTTTAACCACAAGTGTTAGGTCTCGGGCACTCATGAAACTCACGGGCAGCAATTACGGTCCAATCACAAGTTAGGAGTTTTGAATCGTATAAAAATATGACCAGAAAGTTCCAAAAAAAAATTCGACCGGCAAACAACGTTATGGTCTTTCACGGGTGTAAATATATAACAAGGCCAAGTGTACGTCTGTTGGAAGTATTTCTAGTTTACGCAATGGCTAGATCTACTTACGGGTGTAGTATAGGGATGTAGAGATTCGTCCACTTTTTAAGTTTCTACAACAAGCTTCAACAGAATACGGAAAGAATCAACATGAATGAGAACACTAAGGCTTGCCCAACTAGTGCCCGTAACAGAAATAAAGCTACTTAATGACAACAATAAAATTTCTTGCTAAGGCAAACCCAACTAGCAAGATTACTAAATCCTACGTAACACCCAAAGGAAGATAATAAGAATTGCGGCTAAACTAAGCAATAAAGACTTGAAACCATGCCACAATTAAAGGCCAATGAAAGGAGGCACGAGGAGGCCCGAGCACCTTCCCTCAAGCTATGCACCTTCCAACGGGAACACAATGAAATGCAAGATAATTACAATAGTAATTTTGCCTTAATCACAAAGTGTTGTTTACAATGCAAATACCTCTCCTTTTCTGGCAAGGAGGGTCTTCCATAAGTGTCTACTAACTTATGGGACTAATCTGTTTCTAGTCTTTCTAGAACTTCTAACTTAGGATTTAGAACTTCAAATTTTTTAACTTAGGAAAACTTAAGATAAAATATTTCTAATCTTAAGTTTCCTAAGTCTAAGTTCTAAACCTAAGTTTAAGCTATTTTATTATTATTTAAGCTTCTACTCATGGACTTACAAAACACATGTCATGGCTGAAGTTTATTGATAGATACTCATACGTGGTCTTACAAAACACATGTCACGGAGTTTTATTTTATTTTATTTTTCTCTGTGTTAGCACAGTTGCTAACATTATCCCCCTCCTTATTGGATTGGTGGTCCTACACCAATCGACGCCTTTTCGTCCTGGATCTTTTGTGCTTCTTGGAGGTGAGATTGTTGCTGTCGGGAGTGGTAGATTGTCGTGCCGATGTCCTCCATCATTTGCCACCGTGATTTGTTCAGGAAGGACATGGGTTTGTAATAATAGAGCATACCCTGGAGAAAGTTATGGGTTTTCCATAGCTCCACCATATCAACGTGCAGGACGGAAGTGAGTGCAGCGCGATAATAGAGCCTTGCAACGTTGAGATTTCAAAACCTCTGAGTTCTGCAAGAAATGCCACCAGGTCCCTGGACTTGAAATTGGCTAATGCCAACTTCAGTTCATCCACTTCTGTTACCAACTGGAGAAACTGCTCCTTGGTAGCCAGTTCGTCGAGTTCTTCGGCGAACCGTTCTTGTTCTTCCAATTCCATAGGTTCCTTCCCTTTACTGTAAGCCAAGGCTTCTGTTTCAAGCTCGTCGAAGTCTCTCTCCGGAGGTTGATCAGGTCCCTGAGGAGTGGTCATCTTCGGAACTGAAAGAGAGCTACCTTAACTTCTGAAGGAAAAAAAAAGTCTAAAAGGCTGATTTACAACTGTACAATGGAATGGAAAGATGACTTAGCTATTTTTGAGGACTATACTTCCAAAGAAATTATGAAGAGGAACCCTTTCAGCTCTTTTCCCCAAGATTTCAGACCTGCTGTTCCGGAAAATGCTAGTTTGAAGCTTCAAAACGGTGCCAATTTTCCCGGTTCTTAAGTTGAGTAGCTGACTGATCTGATTTCAGGTGTGGGGCTCCAACAAACTGAGTAAAAACCGGAATTTTACAATAAGAAATCTGGAATTCTTTGTATCTCTGCCCTCGCTGGCTGGACAGCAACCTATCTGGCCCGATTATCTGAAATTTAAGGCCCAAAACTCGTTTGAATTTCTGATCTGACTTCAGGTAGTAGGTCGCTGGTCTGTGGCAATCTAGTTTTGAAGTTCAAACTACTAAAAAATCCTCACAAACAGTGATGAAAAATCAATTTTTCACCTCCCTGTCCAGCGTTGACCCTGCCACTCTATTCTAATCATAACTTACTCTAGTCTACTCAGAACTTGTTACAATTTTCAGAGCTGAGGGCTAGCTATACAACGATGGATCTGCCCATCTTTTTCCCTTGAAATTCCGCTCAGATAACTCGAAATTCTACTTTTGACTTTTCAACTATTCAACGTTGTTAGCAACTGTGCTAACATAGAGAAAAAAAATAAAATAAAAAATAAAACTCCGTGGCATGTGTTTTGTAAGACCACGTATGAGTGTCTATCAATAAACTTCAGCCATGGCATGTGTTTTGTAAGTCCATGAGTAGAAGTTTAAATAATAATAAAATAGCTTAAACTTAGATTTAGAACTTAGACTTAGGAAACTTAAGATTAAAAATATTTTATCTTAAGTTTTCCTAAGTTAAAAAATTTGAAGTTCTAAATCCTAAGTTAGAAGTTCTAGAAAGGCTAGAAACAGATTAGTCCCATAAGTTAGTAGACACTTATGGAAGACCCTCCTTTCCATAAAAGGAGAGGTATTTGCATTGTAAACAACACTTTGTGATTAAGGCAAAATTACTATTGTGATTATCTTGTATTTCATTGTGTTCCCATTGGAAGGTGCATAGTTCGAGGGAAGGTGCTCGGGCCTCCTCTTGCCTCCTTTCATTGGCCTTTAATTGTGGCATGGTTTTAAGTGTTTATTGTTTAGTTTAGCCGCAATTCTTATTATCTCCCTTTGGGTATTACGTAGGATTTAGTAATCTTGCTAGTTGGGTTTGCCTTAGCAAGGAATTTTATTGTTGTCATTAATTAGCTTTATTTCTGTTATGGGCACTAGTTGGGCAAGCCTTAGTGTTCTCATTCCTGTTGATTCTTTCCGTATTATGTTGAAGCTTGTTGTAGAAACTTAAAAAGTGGACAAATCTCTACATCCCTATACTACACCCATAAGTCGATCTAGTCATCACGTAAACTAGAAATACTTCCAACATTGGCGTCGTTGCCGCTTTTTAAATATTTTTTTACCTAGCTTCTTCTCCTTTTTCTTTTGTTTTTTTGCTTCTGTATTGTATGTTTGCTTGTGTGCTTGTCTCTATCTACCAATAAATAGCACGCGTTGTCTCTCCAGGTCCTACACGAGCTGCGGAGCAACTTCTCAAACCGGGGGGAAGCAACAAAAGAGTCAACTTGGGCATTTTCTTCAAAAGAAGTGACCCAAGTGACCTTTTTCACAACCAAAAAGGTATATCAGAATTCGCCAGCCTGTCTGCAGCCCTAACAGACCTGATCTTTCATTTTATCACCTTCACAAATTTTAACCACAGTCAGATTTTGAGAAAACGACCTGATATACTGTCAAAATCCCTTATTTCTCACCCAAATCTTTGTCCTAGAATTCGTCGGCTTCACTGCTGCCAGATCTCATCAAGATCAGTCCTCCAGCAGCTCTGCAAATTCTATCTCAGAGATTTTGCCCGTTTACTGTCAGAAAATCACATTTTTTTTCCATATTTTCTATCTGCCAGTCAAACATCTCTGTTAGAATTCGCCATCCAGCCTAAGAATTCGTTCTCGAAGAGCACGATTTTCCTGTCCTACCAGCGAATTCTGAAACTCCAATTTTTTCCCAGAAAATCTAAAAAAATCACTATTTTGACATTTAGGACTCTTTGTCAGAATTCGCGAGTATTACAGTTAGATTTATTTGCCTCTCCACAATTTCTCAGCCTGTCCGCGATTTCTATCACGACCAGAAAGACCAGTTTTTGTCCTACACTATCCATTCTGCAAGCAAACTGCCCTTTTGCCAAGTACAGTATTGTCCTGCTCATCTGTATTCTGCATCATGTCTCATGACTGTGCTGAATCTTCTAGTCCGACTCCTCCACGACTAGAACGAAGAATTCCACGTATCGATGCACCAAAGTACGATGGCGAATCTGACCCAGTCCGATTTCTCCAAGACTTTGATAATGCATGCCGTTTTTATGGAGATACCTCTGAAACTGAAAAGTCTCGCCTATTTTCCATGGTACTCTATGGCACCGCCAAGGAGTGGTACTTGAATCTTGAAGAACCTGATCTTGCTTCTTGGACCACCCTCAAGGACGCTCTCGTAAAGCGTTTCAAACCATCCAAACTAACTCAAAGCTCGTTCATTCAAATTACTCATATCAAGATGCATCGCGAAGAGTCTGTCGAAACTACATTGAGCGTTTTAAACGCCTCAAAGTAGAATGTGTTGATGAAAATATCACCGAACGAATGCCCATAAAACTATTCTTAGTTGGATTGCCTAAAAACATCCGCCGTGAACTCAAACCAGTTGACCTTTATGATCATCTTAAAGATGTGATGACCGATGTTATCCGTGAAGAAGACGAAGGTTCCGACGATGACTTTGACCATCACAAAAAGAAATCTAAGAATCCGGATCGTCCTAATCACCCAAAATCTGAAAATATTGCTCAGTCTTCTGAACTTCTACATCAAATGGAAACCTGGAAAAAAGCTCAACAATCTCATATGGATAAACTCACTGCAGATTTCCAAACCACCATGAAACAGATTGCTGAGAAATCATTTCCAACAAGGGAAAATGTCTGGTGTCCAATCTGCTCACATCATCACACTGCTAATGAATGCCCTCAACTGCGAAATCATTTTCCAGCAACCACCAGACCTACCATCTATCGAGCTTACCGCCCTTACCCGCCATAACAACCTGTGCCACGACCAGGGGTTTACCAACCATGACCACCTGCACCAAATCAATACTCATCCCCACGTCAACAGTTTGTTGTTAGCCAACCTGCCCCACAAAACGTTGTCCATTATCTTGATCCGAATACCATCGAGCCACCTACTATGTGAAAGACAATACTCAACCGCAGTACTCTACTGAAACGGTTGTTTATTATATCTATGATTCTAATGCTCAACCAGTGGATCCCAATGCCCAAGCTTACAATCCAAACCAAGCTGTCTTTGCCGCACATCAACTGCCCGCAATACGAGGATGCTTTATCTGTGTAGGTAAACATCCTAGTATTCGCTGCCTAGATATACTCCGCTTTCCTCCAGCTTGTGAAAACTGTATTGAACATCATGTGAAGGACTACCCATCCCGATCTAAGCCAGCCGCTCCTGTCTGTTCAGTGCAAGTAGTAACCTTACCAATCGAAACACATCCTGCTTGGGTCTTGACTTGGGCACAGACCCAACGCCAAGCCCCTACACTTGCACCCAGCAAAACTCAACTGCAGGCTATTCCTCCGAGTGACGATTCAACCCCGATAGTTTACCCTCACCCATCTAAAGAAATTTGGCTGCATCATCAGTATCGTCAACAAATCCGCAATGCCGACCAACAATCTTCCTCTTCCCATAAAGTACTTCACAAGCCCTTTGAAAACAAAACCCTTGAAGGTACCGAAGTTTGGGGAGATTTACTACAAGTCAATGTCACTCTTCCCTTCCATGTACTCTGGAAGCATGCTGGCAAGTGGAAACAACAGATCCAATCCAATACCACCACCACTATTGATGAGATTAGTCTTGCTGCTCGACACACACAATCTCGTTACATCATAGTAGCTACGGACTATTGCACCAAATGGGCTGAAGCAAGAGCTGTTCGTAATGTTGACGCTCATTCTACCGTCAAATTTCTCTATGAACAGGTTATAGTTTGGTTCGGATGTCCTCTAGAGCTTATCAGTGATAGGGGTACACATTTCCTTAACTCTGTCATAGCAGATCTTCTTTCCAAATTTTTTGTAGTACATCGCAAAAGTTCCTCATACTATCCACGTTGCAATGGCCAGGCAGAATCCACCAATAAAATCCTATGTGGAATTCTCACCAAAACCGTCGAATCCAGTCGATCTGATTGAGAACTCAAACTCCATGCTGCTCTCTGGGCTTATTGCACCACCCCGAAGCGAGCTACAGGCTTAACCCCTTTCCAGCTCACATATGGCCAAGAAGCCGTTATGCCTGTGGAATTCCATATCCCCTCTCTTCGAGTAGCCTATAACCTTGAGCTTGATACTCATCAGAATCTAGCAAACAAGTTATTCCATCTGGAGCAACTCTGTGAAACACGAAGGATCAGCATCCATGCTCAACAAGTCCACAAACGACAACAAAAAGCATAGCATGATCGATCATTAAAACTTAGAGATTTCCAAGTTGGAGATAAGGTCCTGCTATACCAGGCCAAAGCCTTCAAAGGCAAACTGAAATTTTCTGGCCAAGGACCTTACGTCATTAAAAAAATCTTTGCCTCTAGATATATGTGAAAGTACTGTACTTTAGGACCATAAATGGATCTACAAAAGATCCACAAGAGTGATTGGATGTTTGCTTAACAATCTACCAAAAAACTAGACACGAAAAGTTGATCTAGATTGGCAATTTGACAAACAACAAGCATTAACAATCAAAAGCATTGATCAACATTGAAATCCAAGCCCACACGTGTGTACTATAGGCTGTAGTACGGCCTTCAACCTGAGAAGCAAGTAGAAATTGATTTGGTTGCATTTGGATCACAAAAACTCAATGTACATAGTGAACTAGCTTGAGATTGTCAATGAGCTCCAAAAATTTTCTATCTTCTCACTATGGAGAGAGGGAATACATAGCAAATTCGACTTCCTTCTTGAAGTTAGGTGGATTTCTAGCATGTAATAAGGAATTTAACTCACTCTCCTTGACCTAAAATGCCTAGATCCTAGAGTTATGCTTGGTAGGTAGCTAGTTGGTCAAATTTTCACCTTAAACTTAGGTGTAGGTCCTATAAAGTAGGGATGACCACCAAATAGACATGACCAACTCTCTTGACTTGACCTAACCTACATTAGGATGGGTTTTCCACGTGGCATCATGGCCTCACGTGTGTGGGACCCACTTGTGTACACAATTTACAATATTTTACATGGTTTTTGATCAAGCTAGATTTGCCAATTTTTGGCAATTCTTCACACTCCTCAAATTTAGCTTAATCTATTTACAACTCTCTTGACCCGGGAACTAGGGACATTAGCCTCTTAAATAAATATAAGTTTAGCGTAAATTAATAAATAGACAGAGTTTCAATAAAAGTGCAGCCGGCCATAATGGGCCATTTACGCATCAGTTTTAAACAGTTCCGCATTGGCGTAATAGCGCGTGGCGATGATTTTTCGTCAAAAATAACTTGAAAAAGAGGTCTTTTTCCCCGCAAACACTAAGGCTAGAGCACAATCTAGAATGCTACAGATCAAAGCAACACTAATTCCTCACAAATAGGAAAAATACGTAAGCATAATAATGTATGAAGAAGACACCAATCTCGAGTTAGAGAGAGAATACAAAAAACAAGCAAAATAGCATGAGATCCAATTTTGACATTATGACATTACCAAAGCTTGATTCATCATTAGAAATGAACGAGAATCATATGTACATATATAGGAGAGCCAAAATTCGTGGTACTACTTGCATTCAATGCATTCCCTACACCTAATCAAGTGTAAACTACTAGCATATTGACACCTAACAGCTTGCATGCTGAAATTGCACCTAACTTCTACCTACTTTCTCCAAATATCAATTTCTCAACTGGATATGTACAAAACTACATGCATGTGTCCAATACTGTATTTGCATGCCTTGCATGTGACCTCCCTAGATGAATTGGATATGTGTAGAGCATGTATACTGACTTGCATGTTGCATGCACTGATTACATGTTGCATGCATGCACTCCAACTAACTTTGCATGTCATCTACTTTTATGCATGTCTACAAATCTAGATCTACCTAACTCAAACTCGCCCTAGTCTATAAGGTCATGTGCTCAATTCACGTACCTTTGATATATACAATGGAACAAAGTGAATATAGTCCAAATATGTCCATCTAGACATTGTGCATGTCATGTAGCTTGAGTTTGTACATGCTAGAGAATGATATTTACAACTTGTAAATGCACAAGCAAGATGATTTTCCTCATAAAGCTAAATACTTTCTTGAGGATGAAAGTGTCCTCAGTGGATGCTTCACTTAACCTCACAAGAAGTTTACAACATGCCTCATCAAATGAAGGAACATATTCTTCAATATGTTTGAGCTTGTTCTTATTCTTGCTCTTAGTCAATTTAAGAGCATACAAATAATGGTACAATATCTTGCTTTCTAGATGTTTTGAAAACATAATCAAGTCACCAATGACAAGAATTAATTCCAAACTAAATACTTCATTCAAAACTAGAATAGTTTTACTTGATCTTTGAGATAAGAAAATCTCAACTAAGCAAGATACATCATCAATCAAAGAAAGAGAACCATAGGTGAGTAGAATACAATGAATACCACCTTCACTTATCCTTTCTTTTCCATGAAATAAGAACCACAAGGACTCGGCCTTGTACAATGAAGATCTTCTTGGATATGCATATTGAGGATACTCCTCCTCAAACCTCAACCCCATCATAAGTTTCTCCATAGAATGAACTTTTGATGCAATAAGAGACATTGTGCTCTCGGCCCCTTCCAAGATAGAAAATAGATCTTCATGAAAAACAATAACATCTCCATGCTCAAACACCTTCGAGATAGAGAGTGTAAAGACTATGTAGCCTTCCTTAGTGGATAAGAATCCAACCATGATCCATAGGCTTGAATCTACATCCTTCTTTCCTTCCAAGAAACCACATGCAAAGCAATAACCTTCAAGAACACTAAGGTACACAACCTTAGGCTTATAGTGGAACAAGCCTTTCATATAGTGCAATCCTTCCAATAGCTCCATAACTCCAAAAAACTTTGCATAATGTTTCCTAATGTCAAATGCCTATGCATGCTCTTTTCTTGATCAGTAAGTCTTTGCATGTCATAAGGAACCACTTTTCTTGGTATAAGATTCTTTAAGATCCAAAATCTGTTAACTTCCGGTCTATATAAAGACACAATAAAGATGAGCAAGGAATAAAAACTCCAAGATTACTTCATCCCTTGCCTATTCCTAAAGCACCCTGGGAACATATTACCATGGACTTTACCTCTGGGTTCCCTAAAACCAAAAATGGAAATGAGATGATATGGACTATCATTGATAGATTTAACAAACGGGCTCATTTTATTCCCTGTAAGAAAAAGATGATGAGGATACGAGATTTACTAGCAACTTTTGGAGAGCCCTTTTTGATAATTTGGGGACAACCCTTGAATTCTCTTTCTCCTTCCATCCCCAAACTGATGGTCAAAGTGAAATTACTAATCGAACCATCATAGATTTGTTAAGAAATTATGTAAGTGATCAAAAGACTCAATGGGAACACTATCTCCTTATACTATAATTTGCTTACAATAACACCGTTCATTCTTCTACTGGTAAAGCGCCTTTTGAAGTAATGTATGGAAAGCCTATTGTGCCTCCTATATTAAGGACTAAAGAAAAGATATTTGCCTCAGATGAATTTGTGCAAGATTATCAAGACACCTTTTCAAAGGTTCAGCAATCCATCGCAAGTGCACAACAGAAACAGCAGAAAAGTGCAAATATGCGTCGGAGGGCAATCAAGTACGAAGAAGGAGAACTAGTTCTCCTAAAATTTGAAAAGAAAAGGCTCAGGAAAAGGACCCTTTAAAGTCAAGAAAGTAATCAATGAGGTTACATGTGAACTTGACTTGCCTATTACTTGGAAAATCCATAACAAATTCCATGTAAGCTTGCTAAAGAAATTCAATGGTCCTGAACCAGAAGGATTTACAAATTCCGAACCACCAAAAGTTCAAGGAACTGAAGAAATCCTTCAACTTGAGCAGATCTTGGTGCACAAGACAAGAATTGGAAGAAAATGGATAACTTCTACATTATACCTCCTCAAATTTAAGAACTATCCTACTACGGATGCAAGATGGATGGAAGAAGAATTCTTCCAAGAGTATCCAGAAATTTTAAATGTTTATTTGAGAAATGTCCGTTGAGGACAACGCTTAAATGCGTCGTGAGGGGTGTAAAATTGTATAGACCAAATTGACCAAGAAATAAAGGCTATCCAGTCTTCCATTCTTTTTGTATGAAACATATTTTGAATATTAGAGCTTATTACTCTAACTGATGAAATATGAGTGCAGGTATCATTACCTGGAGACAAGAATGAAACTGTAGAGCAATGCTAACAGTTTGATATGCAGGTTCTAGAAATAGAATCTAATAATGAACCATTTTATGGTATGACCCCTAACCTTTTCTTAAGGGTATGTGCAGGTACTAAGAAGAGTACCTGAAGAATGAAGCAGCTTCTTAAAGCTTAAAGACGGTACCCGAAGAAGGCTCAATCGAGTCTATAAAAAAGGCTCAATCGAGTCTATAAAGAAGGCTCAATCGAGTCTATAAAGACTGGGAGAAAAAACCAAAGGACTGATCACCCATTGTGTCACACTCCACTATGATTGGGGATGGGCAACCCTTAGAAAAAAGGGCCTAGGAATTGATGAAAATTATGCAAGATAAGATGGACATATACAAAGCTTTTCCCATGTCATGAAAAACACTTGGGTGAATCCCAATGTTGTAAACAAAGAAATATTCAACTTGAAAGTGGCTAACATTAAATGTTAAGCTACCTACCTTCCATCCTTATCAATATGTAACTTACCTACTTTTCCACATGGCTTGAAAGCCATAAGACACCTAGGAAAATGCGCCCTCCTACTCCACCCCTTTGGCTTTAACTAATTGATAAACACTCTTTCACACCTATACACCTCACCCTCTCACTTTACTTATCCTAGAGTCTCCCTTACACCTCTCACACTTATTTTGGACACCTCAGCCACTCCTAACGGCTACACATTCTCTATAAAAGGACTAACTCGCCCCTCTCCCTCATTATTCATCTCCCATTCATTTTTGCTTTGCCTCTTGCTCTTGTTTTTATGTGTGTAGGTGCTTGGAAGAAAGCTTGGAGCTATGGCTTGAGGAGGATCTGTCAAGCTTGGATTGGAACTATTTTTGGAACCACTTACACACACACACACTCTCTCTCTCTCTCTCTCTCTCTCTCTCTCTCTCTCTCTCTCTCTCTCTCTCTCTCTCTCTCTCTCTAATCTGATTCGGCCAGTGTCTGTAGTGGTGAGGAATGCAAATGGATCGAAAAGATGCAGAGGTATCGAAAAGTGAGGAGATTCGAAAAAACAGAGAAACTCGAAAAAACAGACGAAACTCGAAAGATAGACAAACTCGAAAAACAGACGAAACTCAAAAAACAGACGAAACTCGAAAAACAGACGAAACTCGAAAGATAGACGAACTCGAAAAACGAACGAAACTCGAAAGACACACAAAACTTGAAAGATAGGCAAACTCGAAAAACAGACGAAACTCGAAAGAATTCAGAAAGCAGAAAAATAGACGAAACTCGAAAGAATTCAGAAAGCAGAGCGAGGGTGGCAAATGCAATAAAAAAAAAAAAAAGGTGGTAGTCGAATGCAAAAAGGTGGTGGTCGTCGGATGGAATTTGATGCAAAAATGCAGTATGGCGGCTAGAGATAAAGTAAATGGCGAATACAAGCTGGGGGATTCAAATTTTGTTGTGGGATGGAAGTATTTGTTGGTGGTGGACGGATGGAACTGATAGGTACAGTGGCGGATACAAAGAGAGGGTATCTGTGAAAGATGGCGGATACAAATAGAACTGAAGATGGCAGATGCAGATGGCGTATACAAATAGCGGATACAGATGGCATATACAAATAGTGGATACAGATGGCGGATACAAACAGAGGGTACCTGTGAAAGATGGCGGATGCAGATAGAGCTGAAGATGGCGGCTGGATTCGCGTGGCAAGTGAATCAGATGATGCCTGCATGTGAAGGAGTGATGTAGATAGCGGTCAGTTTGGAATTGATGGCGGCTGCAACTGGCTCTGAAGAACAGTTGTATGAAAGTATTTTTGAGAGCGATCATTGTGCAGTTGAAATCAGCTGAATTGGATGAGAAGTCCGAAAAAGCGCCAGAGATTTGCTAACCTGTGCTGACATGAGCTCTCCTGAGAATTATGAAAGAAGAAATGAGCGTGCGACGAATTTATAGGAAAATTTGAGGGTAGGCGACGGATGCAACCTATCATGGGGAATGTCGATGGAATTCTGGATCGAAAAATATCTTTCGAGCCCGTGCTTAAAAATCGAAGTGTTCACATATAATTTTTTGTATTTTCCAAGAGTATCAAATAGAGGGTATTGTAAAAAATTTGGGTAGAAATATACATGGAAAAAAAAAATAAGTCTAATAAAAAATGAGAAGAAATCCTGAAGCACCTCAAACAGGATCTATGGTGAAGGTGTCTTCATAGTATCGCCGTAGACGACTACCATTGACTAATGTGTCAAGGGGTATGCCTTCTAGCGTCTCCAATTGCACGGCACCATTTGTAAAAATCTTCTAGACAATGTAAGGACCTTGGCTATGGAATGTCAATTTGCCTGGATGGACTTTGGAAGATGTGTAAAGTAAAACTTTATCACCATCGTGAATATCCTTGGTCCGAACACGACGATCATGACAGGCCTTCTGTCATCGTTTGTGGACTAACTGTGCATGGTAAGATATAAGATGTGTTTCATACAATTTTGTCAACGTGAAAAGTCGATTCTGAACTTGGTGTTGATAAGCATTATCATCACACAAGTCTTTGGCAAAAGCTAAAGTGACGCGTAAGGATGGAATCAAAAATTCCACTGGCATAACAGCCTCTTGGCCATATACCGGCTCAAAAGGTATTTTCCAATCTGTGGCTCGCTTTGGCCTTGTACGATAGGCCCGGATAGCAGAGAATAAATTTGTTTCCCAATCTAATCGACTAGTTTCTACTATCTTGGTTAAAATTTTACAAATCGTTTTATTTGTAGACTCAGCTAGTCTACACATTCACAAATATTAAGTGAAATGCTAATGAATTACAATAGACTTCAAATGCGAGAAAATTTCGTCCATGAAAACAAAATGTATGATTTGTATGAAAAATTTGGACAAGATTTCAAAGGTGCTAGAGATAGTTACAAGGGTATATCAAAGACCTGAACACCAATAGAGTGTTGAGAAATCATTTCATGTTTTGGTCATTGTGGTAGACTGACAAGACCTCTTTGCTATACTTCAAAAAATGAAATGACTTGGCATTTCCCTAGGTTTAAAGCTAGCATCTACAATATTCTTATGGGCAATCCGTAAAGGTTTGAAGGAGCAAAATGCTTGTTTTGCTATTTTTGGATTGATAATCAGCTTGATAATGTTGCAAACACTTAAATTAGTAATAAACCAATGTATTGATTTGGGATTACAATTTGGTGTTTTTTTCTTCTATATAATTAGACAAATTTCGACACTAATCAAAAGGCAAGAGTTCCTTGCAATCACCTTCCATGGTACCAAGAAACAAGATGTGTTCAGCAATGACTCCTTACGTAATTATAGTGAGATTGTAGTATCTTAACGATAAGTGTTATAACATTGTGAACTTGTTCAGTCCTATGAGGTTCCCAAAAATTTTGGGTGGCAAATGGAATAAGAATATTATCATATGATTTTGAATTTTCAGAGCATTCATAAACTTACCATGTCCATAAAGAATTGCAACACAAAGTCATAATGAAAAAAATGTCGTTGCTCTTGTTATGTGACCCAAACATGGGCACTAGAATCTAGTAGATGTTAGATATTCTTCATTGCAAAGAGTTATTTGAAGTTGTAATCTATATTTAAAGGTTTAAATTGCAGCTCGAACGACCATGCATGAGATTGGTTGATGCCAATAGTTTGATGTTATATTGAGCTTTACTAGGTTATCTAGCAACAAAAATTAATTGCTACCTAATCTTGTCCACTACAAAAACAAAATCTAGTGGCCAATTAATTCTTATAAATGGCAATATTTCGGGCCATTACAATGAGCCACATCAAAAGAACTATGTACATATACCTTAGTAGTAATATTACATGCTACGAAGATTTGACCAGTGCTAGAAAACAAATTGAGAGGCCAAACTAAATCTTCTAGGAAGCCAATTGTGGCAAGAATTTTGTCAGAAGTTAGGAGCTACCAATGATGACATTAGGCCCCCCACAAGGTACAAACCGATTTCATTATTTTGTTGGTGGTTGTGTGGCCAAAAGCTCAACTATTCCTATTGCAATGGATTGTCCTCTACTAAATATTCATGTATAAGTATAGTCTAGGCATGAGGTTGTATTGGCATCAGTCCCCTCAAACTCTATTCAAGCTGAATCCAATATCAAGTTCAACAAGAATACTAGGAAAGAACTTTTCTAAGAAATAAATGTCAGTTTATTTTAATTTGAGTTGATTCACTATACTATGGTGTGACTTCCTAGATGCATTGACAATGGACTAAGAATAAAAGGGAAGTACTGGAGCAAGCAATAGGGGATCAGAAGATGAAGCAGCATCCTTGTGACACTAGGAGATTCTTGCAAAACATGGAGTTCATAAATTCTCTTATCTCATTGATAAAATGATGGACAGATTGTTCAATGCTCTTTCCACTCAGATTTCATGTTAAAAAAAATTTATTGCTGGAACAAAATGCTTCCAAATTCTGATTTGATACTAACCTATCAATTTAAAATAGATAGTAGTTGATAGGAGTAGCTTTCAGTACAATATATACACAATATATCTAAATATTAGGCCTTGCCAAGATTGGACAGTACTATCACGCAGGAGAAAACTAATGGTTGCACAATTGTACCAGATCACGTGGCACCACTCAGACCACCTACAAGTTGACATGGGGAGCAGAGTCTTGAGAGAGCCATGGCCTGAGTAAAGCAAGATATGGAGGGGACAGGGCAAGCTTGATTCTTTGGCTTTCAATCGAATTTGGATTAGAACATTAATTTTAGTGTCTAACTTTTCATGAGATTCCAGCTTAGAGTTCTTTGGAATTGTTTGGCAGGAGCTCCATTTGAACTTGTAGATTATCTTTCAAATTGATTTGAATCACCTGAGAAATATGGCCTACAGGAGGAAGCTGAAGATGAGTAGTTCGAGGAGGATGCTGAGGAAGGGCAGAGGCTAGGATGGAGCTGGACTTTGAAGCAGAGAGTCAAGTGCATGTAACAAGATCTAGATGATCTTCACTTGATCATCTTTACACAATGTAGGATTTGATTTCTTTCCATAAAATCGAATGTGTTTTGTGTAGTCTGTCTAGTTGCACCCTTACCTCTTAATGAAGAAGGTCTGTTTGGTCTATTGTATGCTCTTTTTCTATCTCTTTATGGTGGAACGGTGATTCTATGTAGAGCAGGGAAAATGGAATAGTCTAGGAAGTGAAAAAGGGTAGGGTGAGGCATCAGAGTGTTGATCATCATGGCCTAGGTCAATCATCATCATGATCTGATATTCTCTCTTTAGCTAGTTGTTCAGTTTATGCTTCTTTCACCCACTCTTTCATGCATCTAAAATTACCCTGCTCATCGGTGGGGTTAGGGTACTATCCAACATACAAGGATCCAGAGAGCCACTAATGACCCAATGCCAATTGCTTGACAGTTACACATGAAGATAGCACAGATACACTGTGAGACGTATACCAACATTTCCTAGCTAGTATGAACAGATTACTATCTAATTATGCAAAGTACTGCCCAACATCTATTTGAAAAATACTGAAGTGATCAGAAAAAGGAAAAATCAAGACTGCATATCAAATAAGAGTATCATAGCATGACAACAAGCATTGAGCTCAAGAAATTACCGAATGACAAGAACAGTGGTGCTTGTTCAAGTGATTGAAGTAATAAACGGCACCAAAAAATAGCTTATGATGAAAGATGGCCTTTTTAGTCTTGAAATGGGATCTTTGCATTTCCGCTACTCTCAAATGCTAATTCTAGCCATGGCTTGACATCATTCATCCTGCTTCACATATTTTCACACTGGACTCCCTCTTACTTAATAGACATTTCTCTTTTCAATTTTACAATTGAGTAGACAGTAGACTCTATTCTCGATTTGACATCCTTGCAACTACAATGCGCTAATGACAAGCCTTCCAAGGCTGCTTAAGGGGAGGACATATTTTATGCCTGGCCACGTGTGTTACCTGTGCGACAAGAACTGCCACATGCAAAATTTTCAATAGTGGGCAATCCAAGCAAGGTGAAATGTCAAAAAATCCACTGGTGCTTGACTCAAAGTGCATTGCCCCTAGGGTTCGTTTTCGCTCTGCAATCTCATCTTTTTATGTTCTTTCCTTCGCTTTTTCTCATTACTACCCTGAAATTTCTCTACAAACACCTTACCTGTAGTTCGATTTGCACTGTCTTTCCCATTCTTTGCTTCATCATTCTCATTGATAGGTCCAACATTAGACTCCTTCATCAAAGCATGGATTCTTTCTGGCTCATCCTTTGATGGCCGAAGCTGCTGCTCCTGTCCACCTTCCTTGCGCCGCTTCTTCTTGGGGGCATGATTCTCGTCATCGCCGTAAAAAATGGACACCTTGCTGTGCCTCCTTGACACATCAATTCCATCTTCCGCCTCCTGAAAGGCCTCCACATCGTTTCGCCCCTTGTCTGAGTTCTTTTCCTTCTTCTTCCTTGCCGACCCCACGCTCCCTCCAACGGGGCCATTCCCTTGCTTTTCCGCAGGGGATGATAGGGTTTCCTCAAACCCTAATTCTTCTTTACTCAACCCAAAAGCCTTCCTTGCGAGAAATGAAACCCCTTCGCTGCTTCGGCCACGGAAAGCTTCACCCTCACCACGTTCTCGGACATCAAGCCTTTCTTCGACTATCGCCGACTTCTGCTTCTTTGGCAGAACATCAACTTGTGTATGATTTCGTCGAAAAACCATGCCATCTATCGCCTGAACAACGTTTTGCAGATAGCCCTTCACCATGGGATCTGTAGTAGAATTGCCACATATGTAGTCTTTCAAAAATGTAGTACCATCTGATAAGCTACACGAAGAAGAAGATATCACTTTTGCTTTTACTGGCAATGACGATGCCATTGCCACAAAACACCTGCAATATTAATGCTGATTATCTTCAATCTTTGATGATATCATCATAGATCTAAGGTCGCAATTAGATCAAAACTTGATGCCATTCGCAAATTTTCCTTTCCATCCAGTGACACATGCTGTCAGTATTACAGGCAGATGAAACCCCATGTTAATCAGGAAGTACCTTATGCCTGCATTTAGATCACGGCTCTTGATCAAGCATGTCAAAATTGATGCCAGCAGCTACGCCACCCCATGGCTGCTGCTGCGAAGAGCAATGGATCGCCAAAACCAAAAACCCTTGGCAGTTTTCGAGCAATAGATCGCAAGCCCACAAAAACCCTAGCCTGCTGCTTCCAAAAAGCAAGGAGGGGAAGAAGAAACCCTAGGCAGCCAAATCTAAAAGGCGCTGAGCAAGTTTGGACCACGCCTATCATGCACTGCCACGTATCACTGGGCCTTTACCCAAGGCTCTATGGGGCTTTGGCAAAAAAACATTCTCCCATGTAAACTCGAGTTTACGCGAGGTTGAGAATGTGTCTGAGCCAAAGGTCTCTTTCTGGTTACCCACGAAGCGAATATTAAAACACGAGAGTGTGGGAAGCCAAGAGCCCCTGCCTCATTTAATGCTTGTTAGTTAGCGGATGTTGTAGAGCAAGAGCAGGAAGCAAGAGTACAAAATCATTACAGAAGTTGTTACTCAAGAAGCTCCAATTGTCCCCGCAACACTTTGTTTAAGAAACAGTCAAAGTTGAATCAGTCGACTTGCTAGATAACTTTAGATATTAATAGAATGGTTTTTAATTATATTTCTGACTATTTTAAAAATGAATTTTGTCTTTGTTGTGAATTGCAATTATTCTTTCTTTCAAAATAAATTTTGAATCAATTTTTGTATTACTTAAACTAAATGATGTTGGACAATACCCGGGTTTAGGGTTATATCTATATATCACATTTTACAATATTGTTTACAAATGCTAAAATTTAATAACTAATTGAAAATAAGCTTTCAAAAAAATAGTAAAATCCTTTAAATTGGATGTTTTAAAAAACTTTTAACTAAATATTTATCTAAAATTTAAAATTTACATATTTAAACGATTATTATTCATTGCAACAAATTGCATGAATTTCAGTTTTTTTTTTTTTGGAATTTTTCATGATTTTAGTATACAAATTTTAGAATACTCATCTCAAATTTAAAACGTTTGCAAAATGCAACATTTTAAAAATAATCAGTTAGTTAAAAAATTTAAGATTTTGCTCTTGATGTGGTTGTCATGCATTTATCCAACTCTTCCCGCTCGCTCCATGTACATCTCTAGTCTTGTTGCTTGGGCAGGTGTAGATGCAAGCGTAGTGAACAACCTTACATCCTTAAGTGATAAAATAGCAAGAGATGAGAACCTCAACAATGTCCAAATGGGCACGATCAATTGTTGCAATTTGATCATGAGCATTCGTCCTTGAGAGTCTCACAAACAAATGCAACTATGCACGAGAGGTTAAGCTAGGAACAGAGGCCACAAGAGAGCTGCCTTTCTTTTACAAAAATCAAACCTACAATTGAAGGAAAACTTGAGAATGTAGTGGTGTTGGAATCACTTTTGACATATAATTATGAGGCCTACCTAGTGGACATAAATAAGATTTGGAAGTCCAGATTGAGCTCCGATCACCTAGGTCTCACACTTGACACTCTTTTTACACCCTCCCAATTTCATAAGGTTCATTTTTCGACGATCAAGATTGATTCACAGTCATTCTATGGACAACATTGTTTAATTCTTTCACAAGTCACTTTGTTGATAGCTCTACACAGCCTTATCCTACAACGTAGAGGGAGATCTAGTGGCTATTTAAGTGGGGGGGAAGGCCCTGCCTGAGGGCCTTCCTTGCTGGGAGGGCCCTTGCCCGAGGGCGGGAGCCTGAGGGCAGGCCCCAACCAGCAAGGAAGGCCCGAGGGCTTCGGGCCTTCCCCTACGTAATGCCATTGTGCGAAGGTTTTTTTTTTTTTTTTCTTCGTATTTTGGCCGTACGGTACGACCGTACGGTTGTATGCGTGGACCAGTGTTTTTTTTTCGGGTTTTTTTTTCGCAAATTTTTTTACCTTTGTGGACAGCCAATGATGGGCTGCCACATAGCACATGCACATTCCACCGGAGAGAGGAGAGAGAACGTGCATTCCACCGGAGAGAGGAGAGAGAATGACAAATTCCTAGGAGAGAGAAAATTGGATGGACATTATGCTCCTGGAGGTGGTCCCAAAATACAAAGGACACTTGAGCACAAGGCATTACGCTTAGATTAATGCAATACTACCATTCTTCCTCCTCTCTTGACTGTCTTAATCTTAGCAAAGAGAAGCTATTGCCTTCAGTGCTCATTCGAAGGCTTTTGGAGAGTGACCTACTGCGATTCCGGTGAGTAACCTATGCTATTGTTGTGTTGTGTAGCACATTGAGAGTTTTTTTTGTAGATATACTACTTTCTGAAGGCTACTTCAACAGTGATTTTGGGCACCCCTTTTGCTCCTTTTCTATTTCCCCATAATGTAGAATTTATGGTCAATGTTGGATTGAAACCTCAACCGACATTCGATCTTTGCATTTTTTGCACAAGCAATGTACAGGTAATGATGCGATCATTTGCTGTCAACTTTTTCACTACAAAATGTATATGTTTAGCGCTGAAACCAGCGATGGTTTATAACCTCAAAAGGCTTTCGATAATATAGGTTGTTTTTATAAGTAAAGCATATGTAATGTAGTGACTGTATGTTGAGACATTATGCCCATTTTTGAAGTGTCTACAACGATGAAAGTTCCCCGCATAAATGCATTGACTTCTACATAAAGCTTTTATGCATATTGCGTGTTACCATTCCAATGAGGTTCAAAGTTACAACAATGAACTAGTTGCTATTATTTCATACTAAAGGCTATCCATACTTTGAAATTTGATAGATACATGAATGGGCCACGAATTGATATAAGAACTGAGTCTCGGTAGGTGTTGATATTTTTAATACCATCCGGGTCCTGGTATTATACTTTTTTGAAAAATTTGATACCAATCGAGTATCAATATCAACATGTTTTGTATATTGGTGGTTGGTATCAACCACCTTGGGTATTGCAGCGGTGATACCAGCCGAGTATAAACTCGGGTATGTGTATATAATTTTTTTTCTAAAATTAGCCATTTTATAAAGGGTAGTATGCATTCAATAAAAAGCATGACCTTTTTAAATGTAATATGCATATGATATTAAAGGCCAATACTTTGTTGGTGCCCACCAATGTCTTTAGGACACCATGAATAATATTTATCACATATGTAAATTTTGGAAACTAACTAAAAATGGATACTATATTGATACCATGTTAAATTCAAATTTTTTGCCCCTAATTCGGGTATCGATATGTGCATTGACTGGCTAAAACCAACCCGGGTCAGGTATCGACCGTAGTATCACAAAATCATATACCGGGCGGGTATGAGTTTACGATACCATTGTTGATACCAGCTGGGCACCTATATACCCGCCCAACACTGGTCCTAACTCCAATGTTCTTTTCAGCTTATCTTTACTATATTCTTGCTATGCTTTGGGCAACTGAATCTTCGACATTGTTTTTGGCGTGACACACTAAGGTGTTTTGAACCTTGGATATAGTAGACTCAAGTACAAATATGCGGACTGTGCGACAACATGAATAAAAATGCAACATGAATGGAGGCAGATTAAAATAGGATTTAGGAGAGTAGAGGAGATAAATCCAACCCCCCCCCTATTTTACATGTAAATATGCGGACTATGCGACAACATGAATAAAAATGCAACATGAATGGAGGCAGATTAAAATAGGATTTAGGAGAGTAGACGAGATCAATCCAAAACCCCTCTTAATCTGGATCCGTGAATGCCTTGATCTTCAAACTAAGCAATGCATAGGTTTGCTTACGATTTTTTTATGAGATAGGACCGTCGAAGAAGAATGTAAATCCAGATGCGGACTTACGATTGTCTACATCTCCTTCTCAGCTTGCATCAGAATATCCACTGAGTTGATGAAGATTGTCGTTGCTGACATCTCCATAGCAGATGCATTGGTCCATGGTAGCTCGAATATATGTCATGACTCTTATGAGAGCCTTCCAATGGGTAATACTAGGATTAGCCATATATTGGCTGAGTGAGCTTACTGCAAAAGAGATATCTGGTCTTGTACAGACCATTGCATACATGAGAAATCCAAGTATCAATCGATAAGGATACTCTCTCATCTGCTCCTCTTCCTGCTTAGTCTGAGGACATTGGTCCTTTGACAAACGCAGGCCTGGATCCATCGATGAGTGAGCTAACTTACAATTCATTAGATTGTATCTGTTAAGAACATTGTAAAGATACCTTTGTTGAGTGATGTAGATCAGTCGTCTCGCTCTGTCTCTGTGGATCTGAATGCCCAAACAGAATTGAGCTTCACCCAGATCAATCATGTCAAACTTTGAAAATAGCATCTGCTTAGAATCCTTGACCAAATTGGTATTGTTGCTGAAAACCAACATATCATCTACGTATAAGGTGATGATAATGAAGGATTGCCGCACTGACTTGGAATAGACGTTGCAATCAACAGTGCTTGGTTGGAATCCTTGTTCGATGAGGAATGTGTTGATCCGTTGAAACCAAGCTCTGGCAGACTGTTTCAAGCCGTAAAGTGCTTTGTGGAGTTTACAGACATGATTCTTCATACCTTCCAAAATGTATCTTTCGGACTGGATCATGTAGATGTCTTCATGTATAACTCCATTCAGATAAGCTCGTTGTACATCAAGTTGATGTACTTTGAGGTCGACAGCTGCAGCATAAGACGGGAGTGCTCGGATCGACGAATGTTTGACTAATGTATAATAGTCTCGCTGTAGTCGACGTTGGGGATCTGAGTGAATCCTTGTGCTACCAGTCTTGCCTTCCTTTAATCAATTGCTCCATTGACGTTGTATTTAATCTTAAAGATTTATTTGCAATCAATGATAGTGCAGCCAATAGGAGCTTCGACTAGTGACCACGTCTGGTTCTTGATCAGAGAGGAATACTCTCTGTCCATAGCTTCTCTCCAGAGATCAGAGTCTGGTTGGCTGAGTGCCTCTTTGATTGTCGTTGGTTCATGTATCAAGAGACATTCAGACTCAGGAGTATACCTTGTGGGCTGTGTGCGCACTTGGCTTGATCTTCTGGGAGAATTTGACTGATGAACCACCCTTTGGACTTGTTGCTGGGTAGCAACAACGTCTTCGTCTGATTCGCTATCAAAAAGTGGGTCGACAATGGACACGCCTGAGCCAAAAGCTCGGACAGTCATGTCAATGGCAGATGATGAAGGTTCTCTTGGAGCAATATCCTTGCCTTTGATGTCGACGAATTGATCCTTGATAAGACTGTATCCCGACTATACAAGATTTGCTGGGTATCAGGATCATACAGTTTGTATGTATTATCATATGAAGTATATCCAATTAGGATGGCCTTGAGACCTTGGAAGTCCAATTTCTTCCTCATGTCTTTTGGGATCTGCACATAGGCAATGCATCCAAACACTCTTAGGTTCTTCACAGAAGGCTTAGAGCCTGTCCACACCTCGTGGGGTGTCTTGCCTGAGAGGGCCTGGGTCGAACATCTATTTTGGACGTAAGCTACAGTGGAGACAGCTTCGACCCAGAATCTCTTGGGCAGCAATGCATGCGCTAGCATACATTTGGATGATTCACGGTTCTTCCTCTCGACTAAGCAATTAGACTGAGGACTGTAAGGAGTGATGAATTGCTACTCGATGTCTTGGCTTTGGCGGTACCCCTTAAACTCGGTAGAGATATATTCTCCACCATTGTCTGAACTTAGGACCTTGATCGTCCTTCCAGTCTTCTTTTCAGCACGCTCCTTGAAGATTCTGAAGCAGTTGAAGGCTTCTTATTTCTTCTTTATAAAGTACACCATAGTTCTTTTGAAAAATTCATCAATAAAAGCTATAAAGTGCTTTGCATCCTTCAACGAAGGATTTTTCATCGGGCCACAGGGAGGAGTTGACTCAAGTAGAGCTTTGGCACAAAAGATTAGGCCATCCTAATCTTCAATCAATAGAATCCATGGCATCAAAGGAGCTAGCTCTCGGCCTACCAAAATCATTCAAGAAGTGTGGCAAAGTGTGTGAGGCATGTGGCCTTGCAAAGTCACACAAGACTTCCTACAAGAGATCTTTGACAAGATCTACTTCACCCTTGGATCTTATTCATTCACATGTACATGCTTTTTCTCATGAAAGTAATGGAGGTGTCTTAATGTATGTGACTTTTATAGATGATTATACTAGATTCACTTGGATTGAATTATTGTCTAAGAAAAGCCTTGTATATGAAGCTTTTGTAAAGTTTAAGTCTCTAGTGAAAAAGCAACTTAGTTCTTGCATTAAAATTCTAAGATGTGATAATGGAGGAGAATATATCTCCAACAAGATGAGAGACTTTTGTGAGATCAATGGCATTAAGAGAGAGGTTACTTGTTCCTACACCCCCGAACAAAATGGGGTGGCCGAGAGAAAAAATAGGATCCTGTGAATGTGCAAGGTCTTTAAGATTTGATGCATCTCTATCGTTCTCTTTTTTGGGGGAGGCTATAACTTGTGCAAATTTCTTATGTAATAGGCTTCCTAATAGTGCTATTGGTGGGATCTCAACATTTCAAGCTTTGTTTGGCAATAAGCCCAATGTAAAAAACTTTAAAGTTTTTGGATGTATATGTTATGTCCACATTCCTTTGGAAACTAGAAGGAAAGAAGATGCACATTCCTTCAAAGGAATATTTGTAGGCTATAGTGAAAATAGCAAAGGATATAGGATATTTGATGCTATTTCAAGAAAAGTAAAAGTTAGCAAGGATGTCTTATTTGATGAATCTCGAAGTTTCAAGATGTCTCTAAGTGCATCTAATCCTTTATGTGTTGAAGATCTTGCAAAACCCGAGGAGGAGCTTCTTAAAAAGGATCTTTTGGAAGATCAAGATCAAGAACCAAAGGGGCTGAGAAGATCCACACGGAGCAAGGCCGAGCCTTTGGTAGCTGATGTCATGCCCCGACGTGTCGATGCATAGCCTCTCCACTCAAAAGGGCTTCTAGCAGAGATGTTGAGAGCCGAGTTTGAGAGCATGAGAATTATAGTGCTAGGCTAAAATATATAGTTGTGGGGCCCATGATACATCCCGAAAGATGGATAGTCATGTGGGAGCTAGCAAATTAGATTATCTCAGCTTGAGTTATGTTTTTTAACAAAGAGGCCTCCTATTATCAAGTAAGAGGTGGAATTCAAATTATTATAGATTGGGATTCAATCTTTTGCAAGAGGTGGACTCCAAAATAATATGTAATTGGGTTCTACAGCTTGTGGCTATAGATAGAGGCCTCCTCCACAAGTTCAAGAGCATGTAATCTATACTGAAATGTTGTTGCTTTGTTAATGGAAGATCATTCTACGTGCATTTCTTCTCATGATCCATCTTCATGCATTCTTGTTTGGGTACTGATGTATAAATGTGCTTGTTGATGCTTCCTTCTCTTAAAGTTTGGTTTGGAATTAGTATCAAGTAGATGTGTAGGACCTAGAGATCGATCTACCATTCCACTATTTTTTGATGTCTCCTAGTTTCTACTCCTTGAGGAGTTCTTCTTACAACTGTTGAGTGATAGTTGTAGGAAGCACTTTGTAGGATTTCCATTGCTTTAGTTTAGAAGTTGTTGTGCTGATGTTGATTATCTGATTTCAATAGGAATAGATTTAGTTTAATTCCATGAGCTACCATTATCAAATAAGGTTCTGAATCAGGTCGTAAGTGTGCCTTTGATAAATGGGTACGTCACTGTTATACTATAATTAGATTTCATGACTGAGCCATTGCATATAGAATTCATAACCACGTGAATCCGTGCCATGTTGAACCTCTGTTAGACAGAAGGAGAGTTGTCACTGAGTAGATTCTCGACAGAGGACTAGAATCGTTGAGAAGTAGAACAAGTGAAGTAGCAGCAAATATTGAGAGAGCCGCTGCTAACATAGTTTGAATAGGTGCTATTATATTAGTAGAGCCCGTCGCAAACATTGAGTGGTTGTGGCAGCGGACGTTGAAGTAGAGAGAGGCAAATTCGTAAACATTGGCGCCGTTTTGTTTTTGATAATCTTCTTCAATTTTGATCCACAGAACTCATTTTTAAAATACTCTTTGTCAGTCCTAAATTGCTATTGCTTGCTTGTTTGGTGTCGTACATTTCTCATTTTCCAAGCTCGCCTTTCAGATTCCTCTTTGTCAGATCTTCAATCGCTTACAAGCCCTCATGTTGATCTTTCAACCCGTGCAATCTAACACACCACATTTCAGAAACCCACCACCACCGTTTGTTGTATTTCTAGGCACTCACAATCCGAAACATTGAATTTTCATCTTTGCACCGCTTCCACCGTCCCACCGCTCTCCACCAATTCTAACATTTTTTTCTTGGGACGAAAGAACAGTTTGTTCACACACATCGTTTACATTCGATGAACAAACTTCAAAATTGCATCCGACAGAATATTTTTCTCTTAGGTTTTTCCGTACGTCACTCTTTTTTACATCCACTACTCATTGCATCTGCCAAAAAATTCCATCCGCCAAAACAAAAAATTGCATTCGCCAAAAAAAAATATTCGAAGATTTTCGAACTTTCTTCTGAAATTTTTGAGTTTTTCTAAATTTTTTTCAGAAATTTTTGAGTTTTTCTGAATTTTTTCAAACATTTTCGAGTTTTTTCCAATCAGTTTTTTGAGGATTTTCGAGTATCTTCGAGTTCTTTTAGAATTTTTTCGATTTTTTTCTGAAATTTTCTAGGATTTTTCGGGTTGTTCAAACTTTTTAGTTTTTCTTTTTATTTTCGTTTTCATTTTTGCGATTTTTGAATTTCACGTTTTACGTTTTTTCTCGATTTTTTGTACTTTTTTTTTCGAGATTTTTCGAATTTTTTTCGTGTTTTTTTTTAGATTTTTCATGTTTTTTAAAAATATTTTTGAGTTATTTTTTCAATTTTCTCAAAAAAAAAATTGAGTTTTTTATCATTTTTCAAGTCTGTTCCCTTGAATTTTTTCAAAAAAATTGGGTCCAAGAATTCCATCCGATGACTGCACATATAGACTTTTTTTGAAAATTGAATCCGACGACCTTCCCAAAAAAAAATGGACATTTTTTTTCGCAAAGTTTTTAGTCGTTTTTTGCAAATTTTTGGTCTCTTTTTTTCAAAAAATATTTGTCAAAAAATTGCTCTCATTTTTCACAATTTTGTGTCGACTTTTTCGCGAAATTTTCGTCGTTTTTTCAAAAAAGTTTTTTTTTTTGCGAATTTTTCGTAGTTCAAAAAAAAACCATTAGATAGTTTCCTTTTTGGCAAAGTTTTTTGTCGTTTTTCGTGAATTTTTTGTTATTTTTTTTTTTTAAATGTCACTAAAAAATTTTCTCGAATTTTTTCGTCGCATTATTCGTGAATTTTTTGTCGTTTTTTCTTTTCAAAAATTTTGGACACAACTCGTCTCTTTTCTGTCACAAAAAATCGTGTCCCTGTGTTCGAATTTTTTTTGTCTCAATTTTTTCGTGCTTTTGTCGCGAAGTTTTTCCCATTTATTGCGTTTTTCGTTCTCACCTTTTTTGTAGTTTTCTCGTGTAATTTTTTCCATTTTTCGCTTTTCTATCGTCTTTTTCTTTGTGGCTTTTCAAAAAAAAATAAACAAACAAAAACCAAAAGAAAAAAGAAAAAATTCGTTTTATTCGCCAAATTTTTCGCGAATATTTTACAATTTTCGCAAAGTTTTGCTACTTTGTCAAAAAAAAATTTCGTTTTTCACAAACATTTTTTTGTCGTTTTTTAGCTAAATTTTTTGTAACATTTTTATCTTCGGAATTTTTTGTTGCAATTTTTTTGTAGTATTTTTTGTTGCACAAAAACTTTTGTAGCATTTTTTTTTCGCCCTTTTACTAGTTGTATCACATCTGAGCTGAATCCCGTCAGTTGTCATGGCCAACTTACCAAAGGAACTTATGGATGAGTTTACATCGCCCAATCATCCAAATGATAAGAACAAACCCTATCGCCTTCGATCTTAGGTGCAACAAGACCCTGGACCATCCAGATGGACCCCTAATCCTGATGATCAACTTGTTCACAATGCTCATCATAATACCTGCTCCGATAAACGAACACCTCGATTGGAATTACCAAAGTTCGATGGCAATGTGGACCCTCATAGATTTTTACAAGTCTTTGAGAATGCATGCGAAGTGTATGGAGAAATACTGACAATGCAAAAGTCCAACTTTTTTCGATGACCATGATAGATAAAGCACGAGAGTGGTTTTTCAACCTCAATCGTGACGATCGACAAGACTAGTCAGAGTTGAAAGAGTCTTTTCTTAAACGCTTCCAACCTTTCTGACTCCCCAAAAGCCCATTTGTACGCCTTAGTAATATAAAAATAAAAATAAATGAACGTGTATGTGACTATATTGAGCATTTTAAGCATCTCAGAAGTCAAGTCCAGAAACAACTAACTGATAAAATGTTAATCATATGGTTTCTCATTGGTTTTCCCAGACGCATCCGGAAAGAGCTTAAACCTAACGAAGAGTATTTTACTCTTAAATCAGCTATGTCCGACGCCATTCGTGAAGAAGATGAAGGGTCTGATGATGAGGACCAGAAAGAGAAAAAAGCTCACCGTGTATTCCCTGATAACCGTCCAAGTGAGTCCCGAGATTTCGACCAGATCTGAAAATCTCAGTTTGAGTTGATGAATCAACAACATCAACAACAAATGGAGAAACTCAACAAAGAGTTTCAACAAGTCTTGGAATCTCTCCAAAGTCAGTTGCCAGGGCAATTGCCATCCGATAACACTATCCATCGGTGAGAAGACACCTAGTGCCCACAATGTTGTGGTCCACATACCAGTAATGAGTGTCCATTACACCGTCCTTACGAACCACAACATTGTATACTGTGTGATACAACCACCCATACCACGTCTAGCTATAGGTACAACCCACGCAACATGCAATACTCTCGACCTCAGCAATATGCCCCACGCGCACACCCACAAGCACCATATAACCCATGTTATATGACACCAATCCAAGTCCAGGAATTACCTAGACAACAACTACCTCCACAACAACAATGCTTGGCACCTCCAACTCCAAGAGAATCTGCTCCACCCAATAGGCCAACCCAACAAAATCGACTTCCAGTTCAGGCCTATGTAGTGTAGAATGCCTCCTGTGACACACCAGCCTATGACACTACTTACGATGATGGTCATCCTGTCACATACATAGATGAGGCATCTACGTCCTCTCCTAATGAGCAATATTATCTAGAGAAATCACCTACGGAAGTTGATCAAAATAGTTATGCTATTTTCCCTTCAGCACTTCAAAAGAGATGTTTTGTCTACAAAAAAACCACTCACTTTTAGAATGAATGTAGATTTTGATATGACTTTGTAGCTGAATGTGCTGATTGTATCAAGAAGCATTGCTATAAAGATTACCTAACAAAACCAAAAAGATTGTTCCAGCACGTAGGATATCGGAAGAGTCGTTGCATGTTGTCACACGCGCGCAACATCGGGCATTAGATGAGAACAAGGACCCATCCCATCCACACCCTCTTGCTAATACTTCCATGATTCCATAATCTTACCCTGACCTTGTCGAAGCTCAAAGGCAATACCATGAGTTCTGAGATGAGTTTGATAGAGCTGAAGCTAGAATTTTTACTCCACCATCCACCTAGTTACCTACGCAAGGGCAACCACCACAAGGAATAGAAGTTCTTTCCGATCTCTTACAAGCTCAAATAACCATGCCCTTCTACACGGTCGTCAAGTTTTCCAAACCCCTGCGGGATGCCATATTTCACAGCTCCCAATAGCCTGATGTACCAAATGAGTAAAGACAACCAAAAAATGCTGAAGTGGGTCATACTGTTGACATGAGCTTACTTCATATAGGTGTTGCTAAAGGTAACATCATCATTTTACTAGTGCACTATAGATCTTATCCATCCGTACAAGCCATTCTTGATAGTGGCTCTAGCGTGAATATTATTGCCCTGTCCTTAGCAACGGCATGGGGAATATCCACATTGGAAAAGCCTAAGTACAAATGGTGTATGCCAAAATAAGGGTGCACCCTATTAGAGGGACCTATCTAAGTGACACCATCCGAATTAGCAATAATGACATGTTCATCCGATTGTTGAGCATGCATGATCCATGCCACGAGATCACTTTCTATGACCATAAAGGCCATCTAATACATCATACAATATAATGCATCAACTACCACATTCTCCTTATCCCTACAATTTTGAATTTCCAAATGCAATTTTTGCATCAGCTTGGCCCAACACGCATGGTGGCCTCTCAACTTTGGCTGATTGCAAAAGTACACGAGAATGTTGTGGTCAGTATAGACATGAAACTTGACAACCAAATTAATAGTGACGCCACACTTTGAGTGCATGTATGATCGCATACAAATCTTGCTCATGTGTGGGATATCTCTGTTGAGCAGGCGTGAGTTTCCTGCTCTCAAAAGCAATAAGTCTCTCTTTTTTACTCAACCTAGTCCCAATGATTACACCACTCGCATCAATCTAAAGGGTAAAAGGCTTTTAGGAGTCCACAATTTTGAGCATTGTTGCAGTTGCCATTGCCTCCTTTAGCAGCTCAAAACTCCTCTATGACTCTTCATACCAATTCACTGTGAAAAATCCAAAACATGCTTGATCAACAAGATCTAGAGGCAAATGTGGTTGTAAATCTAGTTCATCAACAATGTAGAAAATCATGCATCTAACATGCTAGAACATGGAGATGCATACAAATCTCTTTAAAATCACTATGAACCGATATAGTATTATCCATGTTCGTACAACAAGATTAGTACATTGTCCTTCACACGTGTGAACTCAAGAACAACAAGAAAATTAGCATTCTACACATCAGAAATCCAAATATCAAGAGGAGAAGAGCTAGAAGAAGACAATAGCATAGAAGATGAATGTTATTCAAATAAAGAGAGAACTCTTGAATACATAATGCTCAATGGACCTATTATGTATAGCAGAGAATATGACATTTGGCCCTAAATGGTAATTTCTAGAAACTTCTCCAAAAAGGCTAGATATTTGTAACTATATTCAATGTATGCCTACCAAACAATAAAATGGGTATAAATCTGACCTTATCAGCTTACCTAGTTGCTAAAAATAGTAAAATCACTATTCTTAGGCCTTATTAATATTATAAAGTCTATCTCTAAGTTGAAATTGCATATTGGCCTCAAAATTGCCAAATTCACTCAATATAACTAGTTGACATTTTTCACACTACCTCTGCAACTAGTGTTACCACACAACTTTGATCCATCTTAAGAATGATCTCCATTCTAAGAATAGACCTTCTTTCCGTGGTTTTATAATAACTTTTATAATTGATATAAATAATAGCGTCCGTATTGGATTTTTCACTATTTCTTACATCAATTATACATATCAAGATGAAAAACCAACATGAAGAAGTATACAGAATGTAAAGATTATGATTACTCCATGCTTCCACCTTTGATATCTTTGAAAAATAACAGCAACCAAGCAATAAATGTGAGTGATCAACAAATGATTGCATGTCTCATTCATATTCCACTCCATGTGAAGTATTTGTGTTCAAAACTTCCAAAAATGAGCCTCCATTACCACCTTGCCATGAGCTGAGTACTGTCCATCAAGCCTTCACACTTGTGAAGAGTGCCTAGTCATTCAGATTCACCAATGGGAGTCATATATGCTCATTTTCCAACGTTGACTTATCACACTAGCTAGGAACCAAAACTAGTCTCCACAAATATAGGGATATTCCCTATACAATAGGATCTAATGGAATCTCTCAATTTGATCATATAGAATCTTATCCACACGTGTGAATAGCATCTTGACATGTGGGAGCATTTACTCATTCAGATGGAAGTGCAATCTATTTACAAAAAGTTTAACCAAAATGACTTTTTTCTAGATTTACTCAAAGGTCAATTTCACAATTGTGTAGGTCCATCTAAAATCAATCTAACTTTATAAAAGTAAGTTATGTACATCCTTTCACATGTGGGAACAGACTCCACACGTGTGAGATCCTATCATGATCAAATATCTCAAAATTAACCAAGTACATCAAGTTGGAAATGACATTTTTAACACTCCTCCTCACTTCTAACTTGGTAAGTCTAATGTACATCTATCTACAATTCCAAGAGCACATCTTAACTTAAAAAATGGATCTTTAGGCAATGGCTTGGTCAAGATATCAGCTATGCACTCGGATGATGGCACATGATGAACTTGTACGTCCTTGGATTGTAGCTTTCTCTCACAAAGTGATGAGCTATCTCAATATGATTTGTTCTAGCATGGAAGATAGGATTTGTAGCAATTTGTTGAGATGCTTGACTGTCACAATAAATGCAAGGGATCTCCTTAGCCTTTAGCACTTGTAGTTCCACCAAAAGTCTGTGAAAATTGTCAACATTTCCTTGTCTAGTTTTAGGCCAAAATTGCTAAAAATGGCACATAGTTTAGGATCTGACTTTTCACACGTGTGAAACAGGTCTAGATATTTTTAGTAAGTGTATTTTTTCAGTATGAAGAAGTGTCAAACTTCAAGACCTTCGAAATGAGTCCATTTTCATGTATTTTGGACATATATGCCAATTTTACCTATATAGGGCATATTTTAGGTAAGGAGGGTCTAGAGAGAGGAGAGAGAGTCATCTCTCTCAGCTATATATAGCAGGTAGGCCGTGGAGAAACAGGTTGGAGCAGATCCATTGTATTCATTTGCTTAATGAGAGATTTTTCTATTGGGTTCTCCTTCCATTGTTGGCATTGTGTAGTGATTGAGTTCAAGCTTTGTGTGTATGATCTTAGGTGCTTTCCAAAAGTGATAGGCTGATGTATTATGGACTGTATAATGCTATTTTGGGCCGCACTTGATGTTTATGGAAGTTTCCATTTGTGATAAATGCTTTTTGATCAAGTTCTTTGCATTCTAGGTAGCATAGAATGTGTTGCCAATTCCTAGCTTATGTAGTTTGGAGTGCAAGCATTCAAGCCAATGATCTTGGAGTTTAGATCCACTTAGGATCTGTATTTTTCACATGGTATCAGAGCTGGTTGGCTTCTATTCATAGTAAGTATTCCATTTTTGGTGATATTTGGATGTTTGATCAAGTTCTAGCATGATTTTGCATTGCTTTGTTGATCAAATCTTACTAACCTTTGTTTTGTGAGTTGAACTTGTGGATCAAAAGCATATTTCAGGTCTATTGAAGATCAGAGGCTGAAAAGAAACTATTTTGGATCAGATCATAACACCTAATCATTTGTTGATTGTGAGGCTTGTGCATATTCAATACTAACAATGTTCTTTTCAATCCTATTGTTGACAATCTCCATTCTTGGATGAACACTCTCCTTAAGTGGATGAAACTTCTCCTTAAGTGGATGACAAATGCTCTTTTGAGTGAGTTGTAATTCTCCTAAAGGCTGAGCAAAGCTCCCATTTGGATGAAAGATCCCCTTTTTTGGGTGAACATATTGTAAGCTCCATTGTGAAGAGCATATTGTAAAGATTGTCATCAATTTTGGCATAAATTTTGGTGTACTTTGTTGAGCATGTAAGTAACTCTCCTTATGTAATTTGATTGGAGCATTTGCTGGAAGGTGTTAACCATTATGCAAGTGTGTTTTCAGGTTCTTAACAGGTTGAGGAACATTCTCATGTGAAGTGATCTTAGATCTACATCTAAACACCAAATTTTGACAAGATAGTGAAGCTAGTCTTGTGATTCACTAAGTGTGCTCATTCATTCACCTCTAAATCTTGTATTTATCACTTGCTGGAGTTTATAAACTTTTAGAAGTGTGGTTTACATGTGGTTTTACAGGTTGAATCAATATCTTAGTGTGGTGATCATATGTTGATCAAGTTTGTTCATTACTAGGTAATTTTGGCATCCTAGTTTTGGGTATTTTCTAAGAATGCAAGTAACTCTTCACACCATAACTTGATTTGGTCACTTGCTGGAAAGTTTGAGAGCTTAAGCAAGAGTGTGTTCAGGTTGGTTTGAGTTTGTAATCCATTCTTAGTGTGTGCAAAGTGTTGCATGTGTTTCAATCTTCCTTTCTATGCTTGAAAGCCAAATAGTTTCAAGATAGAGGTCATTTAGGGTTCTAAATCTTTTAAGATCTTCTCCTTCTTCATTTATTGAGAGAAAGGAGAGTGCTAGGTGCATTAGAACAGAGCCTAAGGACACAAGAAGATTTTAGCATCATGACATCCAATGGTGGAATCATGTTGGAAGCTAAAGAGAGGTTAAACTCTACAAACTATTCAACTTGGAAAGTGAGGATGGAGTCTTTACTAGAGTTGAATGAGCTAATGGATATAGTTGTGGGAATTGAAGAAAGACCTCTAATTCTTCAAGAGCAACTAAATTTTGATAGAAGGGCTAAAAGAGCCTTACATATCATAAAGATGAATGTTACCAATGAACTTCTTAAAGAAGTTGGTAAATGTACTTCTTCAAGTGAAGCATGGAATGCTTTGAAGAAGATCTATGAGTCCAAATCCACATCTAGGGTTCTCACCCTAAGAAGGCAAATCTTCCAAAGTTGTCAAAGAGAGGGAGAGAGTGCACATTCATTTGTCTTGAAGGTTAAATCCTTGAATGATGATCTAGCATGCATAGATGAAAGCATAAAGGATGGGGAACTAGTTCAAGTCATGTTGAATGGTTTGCTTGATGAACATTCTAACCTTGTACAATGCTTTGCTATACAAAAGTCCTTGCCAAGTGTCAATGACTTGCAAGAGATCTTGGTGGCTGAAGAGCATAGGTTGCAAGCCAAAGGTGGTGGTGCATCAACACAAGGTGGAGATGAAGAAGCTCTTTTCACAAAGGGCAAGTTCAAAGGCAAGTGGTCCAAGCAAGGTAGTTTGGAGCATGGAAAGCATTCTTCTTCTTTGCAAAGTAGGAAGCAAGATAAGTCCAAGTTCAAATGTTTTTATTGTGGAGTGAAAGGACATTTTGCAAATGAATGCCATAAGAAACAAAATGCTAGATCTAGGTTGAGATCTAATGTACTTCTTGGAGATGATAATTGTTGTGCTAACTTGGCAAGCTTTGGTGAATCTATGGTCAATTTTTTGGATCCATTGGATCTTGAAGATGCACTAGTGTTACCTACTAGTCATATGGAGTCATGTGGAGCTAAATTAGCATCATGTTTGTACTCTTCTACTCATGGACTTCCAAGGCTTGGTGGTTCTTCAATGGTGCTAGATGGCAAGTGCAAAAATGGAAAAGGTAAGGAAGGAGCTAACTTCATCAATGGAGTTGATGAAGATTCTTCTTTGGAAGTGATTGTTGCTAATGACTTGTTTGTTCATATGGAAAAAGATGGAGATGCTAAGTGTCATTCTTTGCAAGAAGATGGTTGTTCTTCTAATTCTTTTCATATTGATGTATGTAATCATGTGGGAAAAGATGATGGTGCTTTGAGCATGCTTGAAGGAAATGGTTCTTTTACATCTTTTTGTGATAAAGTCATTTGTGCAACAAGTGGTGTCACATTTCTTCATAAAAAGAGTAGATCAAAGGTTTCTATCATGAGACTTGGTGAGGGAGATCACAAGTCAAAAGGAAGAGAAGTATGTGAAGTGTTCAAAGTAGGATGTACTTTGAATGATGTTTTTATGAACGATAGTGAGGAAGAATCATTATCATATGACTCATTACCTAAATCATTGAGTAGAAGTTCATGTTTGAAAAGAGAGAGTACTTCAATCACTCTTATGTTGAAGGTACTAAGGATTCTTTTCTTGGCTTCTAATATTCAAGAGTCTTCTACTTCTTATGGTGCAACTATCAAGAGGGAGGTTTCTAACTTTTGTGGTGCTAGCATTAAGAGGGAGTCTTGTGAAGGAAAGGGCAATGGAAGAGTGGTTCTTGGGAAGATCCAAAGCATGGATCTAACATCTCTTCATCAACTCAAAGCATTCTATGATTGTGGTGGATTGTTCATTCATGGTCAAGATGGCAAAAGGTTGGTTGAAGAAGACTACATGGAGCAACTCAAGTGGCAACTTCTTCAAGGCAAGGGAGATATCATTGGTGAGCTTATTGAGGTTTGTTATGAACTCAAGAGGGCTGTTTTGATTAGGTTTGATACTCATCTTCACCTACTCTACTTCATGTTAAATGGAAATGTTGGAATCTATCTTTTGGTTTATGATGGTGGCATTGTTTTCACTAACTATAGTGAAGGGTCAAATTTGAGCATTGATGAGATCTTGTGGGATCTTAATCATGTGTTTGAGAGGGAGTATCTTCAGAGTTTCAGATCTGAAGATGTTCACATATGCAAGATCTTTGATGTCTTATTGGAAGATCAAGAGGTTGATCTTGGATTGCTTCATCAACACCAAGAGACAAGTGGCAATTCGAAGCTAGTGAAAAGCATCAAAGAAGAGACAAATGGTCAAGGCATTTTGGATCTGTTTTTACAGGTTCTTGAAGGTTCAAGTAAGGTCTTTGGAGCTGAAAGGAAGTGTCTTCTTACTCTACCTCACTTGCCTAATCTCATGTATGAACATTGTTATGTCAATGTGTTGAAATTGTCAAATTTCAATAAAACTAGTTCCATAGTTTTGCATCCTTTGGATCTTGGAGATGGAATAGTTATCATTGCTGGTTTGTATGATCAAGTACATGAATTCATTCAGATCTTGAAAGGTATTGAAGTGGTCAATATGTTTTCTTTTGAACAAAGTTCAAGATCTAGTATTCTAGTGTTGGCAAATTGGCAACTTGTTGACATTGTAGGATCAAGCGTTGTGTGCAAATCTTGTGGAGGTACTTCAAGTATTTCAAGTTCAGGTTTTGGTCATTCAAATGGAGTAGGGAACACATCTTTTTGGCATTCATTCACTCAAAGGCTTTCATGGATTGAAGATCTACAAAGGCAAGGTGGTGATGGAAGTTCATTCATGGAGATACATGTTGCATTCACTATATGTATAGTGAAATGTGGAGGAGGCATGCAAACACTTGTTGATCACTTTCATTTACAACTTGTTTGCTGCTATTTTACAGAGAAACCAGAGATGGATACATGGAGGAATTCATTAATTGAGATTCTATGTTCTTTTACATGTACCATTTTTATGATTCTATGTAAAATTGATGTAAGAAATAGTGAAGCATCCTATATGGACACTATTATCTATATCAATTATGTTGTGTCCTATTTTGTACATATTAGGATCCTTGAGAAGAGATCTATTCTGATGATGGAGATCATTCTTAAGTTGGAACAAAGTAGTGTTGTAAAACTAGCAAGTTAAGTTGAAGAGGGAGTGTGAAAATTGTCAACATTTCCTTGTCTAGTTTTAGGCCAAAATTGCTAAAAATGGCACATAGTTTAGGATCTGACTTTTCACACGTGTGAAACAGGTCTAGATATTTTTAGTAAGTGTATTTTTTCAGTATGAAGAAGTGTCAAACTTCAAGACCTTCGAAATGAGTCCATTTTCATGTATTTTGGACATATATGCCAATTTTACCTATATAGGGCATATTTTAGGTAAGGAGGGTCTAGAGAGAGGAGAGAGAGTCATCTCTCTCAGCTATATATAGCAGGTAGGCCGTGGAGAAACAGGTTGGAGCAGATCCATTGTATTCATTTGCTTAATGAGAGATTTTTCTATTGGGTTCTCCTTCCATTGTTGGCATTGTGTAGTGATTGAGTTCAAGCTTTGTGTGTATGATCTTAGGTGCTTTCCAAAAGTGATAGGCTGATGTATTATGGACTGTATAATGCTATTTTGGGCCGCACTTGATGTTTATGGAAGTTTCCATTTGTGATAAATGCTTTTTGATCAAGTTCTTTGCATTCTAGGTAGCATAGAATGTGTTGCCAATTCCTAGCTTATGTAGTTTGGAGTGCAAGCATTCAAGCCAATGATCTTGGAGTTTAGATCCACTTAGGATCTGTATTTTTCACAAAGTCTTCTTAGCCATAGGAGTTCTTTGGTTGTTGAAGTCAATGCCTTGTACTCGGCTTCACAAGAGAAAAGAGAGATTGTACCTTGCTTTTTGGAAAGCCAAAATATCACTCCTCCACAAAGGAAAATGGCAAATTCACTTATGGATCTTCTATCCATCTCGTCTCCTGCAAAATCTGAATCCGAGTATGCCTTCAAATGCAAGTTACATCCTTGATAGAAAATGCCAAAAAATCTACTAGAAGATATATATCTAAGCACTCTTTTGGCACTTTTCCAATGATGTAATGAAGGTGCTTGCATATGTTGACTCAACTTGCTTACACTATAACTCAAATCGGGTCTAGTGATTGTCAAATAGATTAAGGAGCCTATTAGCTAGTGTGATGTCCACAAAGGATGCTTCATCACAATCATTAGAAACGTTACAAACTTGCTCCATAGGGGTGTCAATCCCTTTACAATCTTGCATGCCAAACCTTTCAAGAATGGAAGTAGCATACTTTGATTGACTTATAAAAGTAAAATCACTACCTCTAGCAACTTCTTTTCCAAGTATGAACTTAAGAAGTCCTAGATCTACCATCTTGAATTCACTAGACAAAGAAGCTTTAATGTTTCTTATGCCTTCACCATCATTTCTTGTCAATATGATATCACCAACATAAAGAACTAAAATGATGATCTTTCCATCATTACATTTGATGTACAAAGAAGGATCATAAGAGCTAATCACAAAGCCAATGGGAGTAGAGAAAATCATGCAACCTAGAGTACCAAGCTCTAGGTGCTTACTTCAAGGCATATAGGCTCTTCCTTAAATGGCAAACCTTGTCCTCCTCACCATCCTTGATGAAGCCCTCGGGTTGCAACATGTATATTTCCTCCTCCAAGTAGCCATTCAAAAATGCATTGGTCATATCCATTTGATAGAGATTCCACTTGAACAAAGTAGCAATACAAATGATCAATCTAATAGTTACGAGCTTTGTTATAGGTGCAAATGTTTCTTCATAATCTATGCCTTTAGTTTGAAGAAACCCCTTAGCAACCAATCTAGATTTGTAGCTACTTATAGATCCATCTTGATTGTACTTTAATCTATAGATCCACTTACATGCAAGTGGCTTCTTCCCATATGGAAGGTGTACAAGATTCCAAGTTTTCTTATCTATCAAAGCATCAAACTCTACTTGCATTGCATCTCTCCAAACTTGTGATCTACTTGCATCTTCATAACATGATGGCTCTTCAAGCATTGTGGTTAGAAAAGAGTAAGAGGTAGAAGGACTTGTGTTTCCCTTTGCTTTCCTTTCTCAAAGTATGTGAGCCTTGAAGGCTCGACCTTGCTCCTTGTGGATCTTCTCGGACCCTTTGGTTCTTGATCTTGATCTTCCAAAAGATCATTTCCAAGAAGCTCCTCCTCGGGTTTTGCAAGATCTTCAACACATAAAGGATTAAATGCATATGGAAACATCTTGTAACTTTGAAATTCATCAAATAAGACATCATTGCTATCTTTTACTTTGCTTGAAATAGGATCAAAAATCCTATAAGCTTTGTTATATTCACTATAGCCTACAAATATTCCTTTGAAGGAAGTTGCATCTTCTTTCCTTCTAGTTTCCAAAGGAATGTGGACATGACAAATACATCAAAATACTTTAAAGTTTTTCACATTGGGCTTATTGCCAAAGAAAGCTTGAAATGGTGAGATCCCACCAATAGCACTATTAGGAAGCCTATTACATAAACGATTTGCACAAGTTATGGCCTCTTCCCAAAAAGAGATAGGTAGAGCTGCATCAAGTCTCAAGGACTTTGCACATTCACATAGGCTCCTATGTTTCCTCTCGACCACCCCATTTTGTTGGGAGGTGTAGGAACAAGCCATTGATCTCACAAAAGTCTCTCATCCTATTGGAGATGTACTCTCCTCCATTATCACATCTTAGAACTTTAATGCAAGAACTAAGTTCCTTTTCCACTAAAGACTTAAACTTCACAAAAGCTTCATATACAAGGCTTTTCTTAGACAATAAGTCAATCCAAGTGAATCTAGTACAATCATCTATGAAAGTCACATACATTAAGGCACCTCCATTACTTTCATGAGAAAAAGCATGTACATCTGAATGAATAAGATCCAAGGGTGAAGTAGATCTTGTCAAAGATCTCTTGTAGCAAGTCTTGTGTGACTTTGCAAGGCCACATGCCTCATACACTTTGCCACACTTCTTGAATGATTTTGGTAGGCCGAGAGCTAGCTCCTTTGATGCCATGGACTCCATTGATTGAAGATTAGGATGGCCTAATCTTGTGTGCCAAAGCTCCACTTGATTCAACTCCTCCCTAACCATATTCACAATTTCAATGGCCACATTAGCATCCAACTTAAAAAGCCTTCCTTGCTTAATGCCACTATCTATGCACTTATCACTTTTCAAGATGGAACATACTCCATTCTTGAAATGTACATCTAGTCCATTCTCCAACACTAACCAATTTTATTGTAATGGATGAAACATACAAAAAATTATCAAGATCTATCCTCTTAGATGATCCTAAGCATAATGGAATAGATCCTATGCCATCTATCTTATGTGAAAAAAGTACAAAAAGGACAAGAGTGGATCCTAATCTGATCCTCAAGAGGGATTGGATGTTAGATTTACTTGATCTATCAATCTACATAAGATTAAGATCAATCTAGATCAATTCTAGACATAAAATCCAAACAAGAACAATCATTTATTGAAGGTAAATGTACTTGCTGGTTTCACATGTGTTAAACCCTGTCAGGGTATGGACTCCAACCTGAAAATCAAGTACACATTGATAGAACCTCAAAACAATCAAAACAAATGTAGACAAATGGAGAGAATCACTCAAAATTGCTTCCAAAACCAAGATTGGTGTCTCACATTGATTATGGCCAAATGTAGCTCTATATATACAATAAGTGAGAGCTCGTGGTACTGATCATCCCTCTGATCCCACATGTGTGAAGGTGCTTTGTCATATGATGATTCATCATGCAAAACTGACACTTGGACAAAACCTTCTATTTTGAGCACTTTTGGTCCATTTTCCTTCTATATGGAGATCTACTTGGAAATCTTCTAGAAGTCCAAATTCGCCTATTTCAACTTATTCCACACGTGTGAGCTGTCCTCTACACATGGGATGTGACACCTAACCAAAATATTTGGCTCATGCAATTAATAGATTGATGCCATGTGTCATATATCTAGAAAACTAGTTTTTGGCCTTTTTAGCCACTAGAACTTGAATTAAATCATATGTACAACCTATATGATTATGGTACATGACAAGTACATTATTTTCACACGTGGGAACAGGCTCCACACATGTGTGTTTATCTATATACAAGATTTTTGGCCTCTACCAAGCTTATTTTTGCATTTTTCACATCTTACATTCTTGATTACTAGCAGTGTAGATTGACTTCTTAGAATCATTACAATAAAGTAAAGTAGAAAAATAATGCTTCTTGAATGACATGTAGGAGATAGCCCCACTATCAATCCACCATGTCTCTTGGCTTGATTTTGGTGTAGATTTTACCATAAAGGATGTGTTGAAACCATCCTCTTCCTCCTCCTCTTGTGCAAGATTTCCTTGATCTTCACTCCTTGTGCATTCTTTTTCTTATAGCATTTGGAAGCAAAGTGTCATTTCTTTCCACAAAAGAAACACTTTAGCTTGGCTTTGTTCTTTTGCTTCCCCTTGGAGGTAGATCCTCCATCCTTGACCTCGGCCTCCTTGCCCTGGTTCTTCTTGAAGGGATGAGTCTTCTTCTTGCCTTGCATGACTATGCCTATCAAAAATTGAACAAATCAGTAGTGATGGGAATCACGTCCAATCTTTAGCAACTAACTTTGAAATCGCTAGATACTAAGTGATTACATAGCCAAACATAAAGTATTGAATTCTCAGACAATTTCTACCTGTTACAAAAGCAATACAGAAATGCATGCATTCTAACACAAACTAAACGCAATAAGAAAATAGTATTGATTCAGAAAAACAAGATCAGATGCTAATGAGCGCAAGACAATAGTGGATAGAAATCGCGCACTCTAAAGCTATCTCTGAGTAACTGAGAATAAGTCTGAAAATAAGCGACTCTACTGATAAGCAGTAGTGCAATAACAACTCTAAAATAAATCTCTCAAAGACTGAACTAGAATGCTCAAGAGAGTTCAAGCTTGAAAGCTTGATAGAGAGCTAACAACAATACTTTCTAATTGTGAACGATCCGCTTGATGAGAGCACAAGAAGCATCGTGTAATAACACTCAACTCCTTTACAATTCACAATGTTGATCTTTCTACTCTAATAATGAGATGTATGAACAGTTGATTTATACTAAGTAATTAGGTCGTCAAATGTGATTGCCAGTTGGCTGGTGTCCGCTGGCATTCATCCAGTTCTTCTCAGAAGTTACTTATTGATAAGCGGTGACAATTGGCCGTAAACAACATGTCTGTCTAAATGAACGTAAACTGTCATTCTGCATAAATGAACGTAAACTGCCATAGGCGAAAAATGCGACACTGCATTTTTACTAGTGATTTTTGACAGGCGAAAAATACAAAAAAAGCGACACTGCATTTTTGCACGTAATTTCTGACAGACGAAAAAGACGACACTGCATTTTTACATGTAATTTTTGACAGGCGAAAAATGCAAAAAAGCCGACTCTGCATTTTTACACGAGCTTCCTCACCGGCGAAAAATGCTAGAAAGGCGACACTGCATTTTTACACGTAATTCCTGACAGGCGAAAAATGCGAAAAAGCCGACTTTGTATTTTTACATGAGATTCCTCACAGGCGACATTGTCGGGTTTGTAGAGAGAGAAAATACGACATTGTTGTCAAACTCCGTGTATTTCTGCAGACTGTGTAAAAACACTTGTAATCTTGCAGACTGTATAAAGACACGGAAAAATCCGTAGAACTGGATAAACAGTTGGATGAAGATTAAAAACCGATTAGTTGATTAGTAGGAAAGAGAATAATCCAACAAATCTATGGTCGTTTTCTTGTGTCGAGTAGATTTTGAAGGTGGACTAGTGCTACCTACTAGTTATATGGAGTCATGTGGAGCTGGATTAGCATCATTATTGTTAAAAATGTCACTTTCAACTTGATGTACTTGGTTAATCTTGAGATATTTGATCATGATAGGATCTCACACGTGTGGAGCCTGTTCCCACGTGTGAAAAGATTTACATAACTTACTTTTATAAAGTTAGATTGATTTTAGATGGATCTACACAAGTGTGAAATTGACCTTTGAGTAAAATCTAGAAAAAAGTCATTTTGGTCAAACTTTTTGTAAATAGATTGCACTTCCATGTGAATGAGTAAATGTTCCCACATGTCAAGATGTTATTCGCACGTGTGGATAAGATTTTAGATGATAAGATTGAGAGATTCCATTAGATCCTATTTTATGGGGAATATCCCTATTTTTGTGGAGACTAGTTTTTGGCTCCTAGCTAGTGTGATCAGTCAACTTTGGAAAATAAGTATATATGGCTCCCATTGGTGGATCTGAATGACTAGGCACTCTTCACACGTGTGAAGGCTTGCTGGGCAGTACTCAGCTCGTGGATGTACTTGATCTATAAAGGGCTCAACCAAATCAATGAGAAGTTGATAAGACATTGGCAATTTTTAGCATTTGCTTGTAATTCTCACATTTGTTTTGAATTTTTATGATTGGAATGCATTTGTATGTAAAAGTACTTCACTCTTAGTTTACAGTCCGTACTGGTATTGTCCTCCACACGTGTAAGGCCGCTCTTAATAGTTTTCAATCATTTGATCCATTGATCTTGCTAAAATCATAGTGTAATGTATCTAGATCCAAATCTAACACATAGAACTTGATAAATCTTTGGATTTAGCAATCAATAACTCTTAATGATTGTTTTGTACAATCATAATTGTCCTTTTTATCAAAAAATTCACATGGTATCAGAACTAAGTATAATAGTAATCTTATGATTAATATATCTTGTGAAAATCATTGACAATGTGTTGTTTTTGAATTTTACTTGAGTGGGCGAGTTCAAGGAGAGTGATACCTTCAATATTTTTGGTCAAGATCGATTTGTGGGCTGCAAGTGTACTGTCCACACGTGTGAAACCGTACAACCTTCAAAACATCTTCTTATAATGTTTTTTGATCCAAAAATATGCATACTAGTCCAAAATTCATGATTTTTGGTGCGTTGTCTAGATCTAGATTCAATCCATTGAATGCTAATGATCAAATAGAGATTTGAGTCATTGAAGCAATTCATTTTGAAGCATTAGATCTACAAACATAGAACAATGTTCCATATTTTCCCAACAAGTGTTTTATTGTTGTTCCTTCGAAGGTAACAAATATGCCGAGATGTGCATTGTTCGACACAAGGAACATAGGAGGTGAGTTCACAACATACAACTTGGTAAACTAAGTGTTCCAACGTCAGTAATCCTTGCACAATGATCAAAACCAAAATTTTGCAGCTCACTTCACTTACTTCTATCATTTTTGTCTTGAGTTCTAAGTTCAGAATCCTCACAAGAATACTTCCATATATAAAAAGCTTATGTTATTTCAAGATAAAGTTTTATGTGAGACCAAGAAGCAATGATACTTGATTCCAATTCTTTGCACCTCTGCATTGTTGCGCATTATTTTTGCTTTTGCACTTTTACATTGCTAGACTACATGCCTTAAAATTGTTGCCATTGAGATACACTTGTGGCCCCCAAGCCACGATATATGACACCTGTATATCCTGAATTGAGTTTCATTTTTGCAGTACCACTTAAATAAGCGGGGAAGTAGAACTTCATAATCAGGAACAGTACTTGTCTCAAAACTATGTAAAAGGATCATCATGTAAGCAATTTTGCCAAACCTGACTACAAGAGCCTCCATATGATAGATACCATTTACAAGTGTCTGCATGCGACCCCTAAACCCTAAAAGTGATTTATTTGTCCCTACTGGTTAAAGAGCCGGTGAAGGATCTAAAAAGATACACTTCTCCTAGGCGAATAAAATTTAATGAAGTTTTTTTCATTTAGTACCAACCATAGTCCCAAAGAAACACAATTCAAAGTCTTCTGAATCACGATTCAGATCATAGTTTAAAATAACTTTTCCTTCCAAAAAGAAATGCAAATTTTCCACATTTTAAATTAGGCTGCTTGCAAATCGTTTTGCAATGGAACAATTCAAACTGTCAAGCGAAATTTAAATAGATTTCAAGATTCAGATCAACAATCAACTTGTAACTATGGGACCAAGCCAAATATACTCTTGCTTATGCTTTACATCCTTGGTAACTTTGTTTGCCTGAATTAAACTAAGAATACATTGGTAGGAGAGGAATAAACAGCTTTTGGGAGTGCTTTGTGGCCATCTTCCACAACAAAATGCAAATTCGAAAACTGTGAAAAGTAAGCAAAATCTAGCTTGAATATTTTGCAATTTCATGTACATATGTAAATCTCACATGTGTGGAGCATGTTCCCACATGTGGAGGGTAAGCATAATCATTATAGTTCATTTATGTTAAGTTTGAATAGTTAATAGGCATTAAAATTGAGTTTTCAAAAGTACCCCTTGTACACATGTTAGTAGGTGATTAGGCCAAAAGTAGCTTTGACTTAGCTCGAGGTAGTGGCCTTTGACATTTGGCATGATGATAGAGGGCTAATGACATCTAATTTTGTGTTGTAATGTTGTCATGTGACCAATCAAAAGAGAGATGCATAAAATTGGTCCAATCACATGTAGGAGGGGACAACTCACTAGACCAATCAAATTTTGAGGTGGTATGTAAGAGATCTAATCATTTCACTTGCTTACTACTTCTCTTGGATCTCAAACTACTATTAAAGAGAGAGCTCATTTGTACTTAGTTTTTTAAGAGATTTGAGAGCATCTACACCTAGTTTTGTCTCCATCTTCTCTCTCTACTCAAGTGTTTCATGTACATTCTCTCTCTGCCTGAGAACAAGCTAATTCCATACTTAGGTTTTTTTTTCAATAGCGGTCTCACCTTAGAAGATCAACCACATTGATTTGAGAGTCCTCACACGTGAAAAAGTACACAATAGCTAGTACCAAAACTCAAAAGTTTACAGGCTGAAAGCTGAAACCCAGCTTTAAAATTTCCTCCCAAATACCCTACTATAAGAGCAGAGCCAAAAAATCACTTTTTCATGGTCCCGACAGCTGTAATGCCTAAAGTGATGCAAGAGATAACTTGTGGTCACTTACACTTGCTGTTCAGCAAACCCATTTTTCAAGTTTCACAACTAACATGCTTACACCTAAAAGAACGCTTCTCACTATATATGCTCATAACTCTTTCACAGAACCCAAAAGTTGTAAACTATGAAGAAATAGTAGGCTCTACAACATTAGAGAGAAAAAGTATCGCAACCTCCATGCTAGAAAGTTGCAAGTATGATTATAATACATGTCAACGGTTTAATTTGATAACGGTGTCGTCGGGCTCTATGCAATTTCTCTGTAAGAGTAAAACAAGCTGACTTTGGACTTGTTTTCAATGAAAAGGAATTTGAGCAGCTAAAACCCCACCAAAACAGGACCCCAGCTACAAAACCCAATCCAGCCTCAAAAAAACTGCTGCAACCAAGGATAATTCGCAGCATCCTTTCCAAGCTCATTTGTCAATTTGGAAACTTCACTCAGTGCATTTTCGAAGCTCATTGTGTCCAGGGGTAGTGCAGCAAAATCCTTCAAAAACTTACAAGCACGATCTGCATCGGGCCCAGTAACTCGTTTCCGCTTTGCTCCCAACTGTTCAAACAAAAGCACATCAAAAAGCGGCTTCTCTCTTAAAATATGGTGCCTTCTAGACTAGCACCACCTTACATCTAGAAGACTAATACTCGAGGTTTGACCTACTTTGACTTATTAAATGACCATGGGGCACTTTTATTAATGACTTGGGCCTTGACTTACATTTAATATACAACACTAACATCCGGGTACAAAATAGACAATACATTCTATCATGGGTGATAAAAAAGACTCCTGAAAAGCACGTCTCTTCTAGGTGTTGTTTGTGAAAAAGACAATTTCTCTAGGATCCCAGGAGTCGTCGAACCCCAAATAAAGATTTCGCTGGTGTACTACTAAATGAGATGATTTTTCTTTTGAGTTTCTTATCATGATTTAACTGCTGGTACTTTCGTTTCAGGGTAGCGACAATGTACCATAGATTTTAGGGCTTTCAAGAACATGAAACTGATTATACTTTCTCAAACACCTAGTTGGGAAAAAAAAATTGCAGTTATCTGAAGTCATAGATGCTACACAAAACAACCACCCTACCTCCTCTTGTGGTCCACCTCCAACTTGCAAACTTGAAGAGGAAAAATTTTCAAGCTCAGCTGCCTTTTCTTTTGCAAGTTCCACTACACTGGGGGGAAAGTGGGCAAACTCGGCAACATGAATTCCAAAGCTTTGGTCACAAGGGCCTTCTTCAACCTGTGCAAAGATTCCTTAAAAGTCATTCTCGTCTAACCATCTCACATATCACCAACAAATCAGCCTAGTTATTATGATAAATCAATTGTTAAGAAAGAAACAGTTGCACATTAGAAAAGGATAACAAATTCTGTCCCATGTCAGGCTGACAGTTGCTCACAGATATGTCTAAAACCTGCAACTCAACCAAGATTGTTGGCATGCAATCAATCCTTTCAATTTTGATGAGCTTCTCAGACATAACACAAGAAAAATTGACTCAAATCATAGTTCCATGTCGTATAAAACAAGCACATTTCGTAAAGGTCTCAAGTTCTATTAGTTATTTGTTTTTTTTGCAAAACATTACAAACAAAAATCCATTTATGTGATACGTTTCTTACATATGGAAGCCTTTGGAATGTACAGCACAGATACCATCTACTATGGACTGAATAGTTAATGATTTGGAAAGAATAGTCAAAAGCTTTAGGGTTTTTTGCTAGATTGAATGAATGACTTCATAAAATGCTTCTCAACATATTCTACAATAAACTGAGTATGTTGGCACATGAAAGATCCATATTTGCACTCTTCCAGATATGATTATGCAGAAGACATAATCATTGAACAACACAACATATTTGCATTACACTATGTAGCAAGCCTATCTTCGAAAGAGATTCATACATTTAAATTGAAAAGTGTTTATAATATTTTTGCCATAGCAAATCATCTCAAAGATAAAGTATGAGAAGAAAACTTGGGACTTTTCTCCACGGTTATGCTGTCTATGAACATCATCACTAGATAAGAAAGGTGAGCACGGAGGAGAAAAGTATGAGATCAGTGTTATAGATGAAGGGAATTAGGGTATATGGACATATTTCCAGATAGTAAAATGGAAACAGGAGGAATTTGAAAGTTGCAGAATACGGCAACTTGATCTGGAGGTTTAAAGAGACAAAAGGAACAAGTGGGTTTGGTGTTATGCTAAGACTAGTTGTAGCATCGCAATGTTTACGTTTTATGTCCGTTTCAAACAGACCGTTTGAACGGATTTTTAAAAAGAAATCAGAAACCTAATGTGTGTGAAAATTTGGCACATAAAATTTTAGATTGAACTCAGTAGGGAATAGTAAACTTATGAATACAACGTGCATATGCAATGCGTGATGTATCTCAATGTTTCATTGAGTCCTCAGTCATCTAAGTGTGTCGATTATCAATTGTTTATATTGTCGTTGTATAGAGCAATAATCACTGTCTAGACACTCAAACAACACTTGCTTTCCCTTTAACAAAAGACTAAGGAAAAATCATAATAATAATAATAAAAGGGACATTTTGCTGTTTCTTTTTGACAAAGCTGATTCTTTCTGGTTTCAAACGTGTTGCACAAAGGCTTTTCGAAAAGGTTCATGAAACATTGTAGCATCGTTAGAAGTGTTCTTAGTTTGTTTCCAGTTCATTTTAGCGTGTCTTGTGGCTTTGAACATTACTGGTACAAGGCATGCATGCTGCCGTTATTGCATTGAGATTCTTGCTGGTTCTAGAATTTCTTTCCGTATGCATGTTTTATGTTGGCATATTAGCGAGCTCCTAGGGGTACTTGAGAGGATTTAGGAGTAGTTCTGCAACCACACACCATCTAGGTGAGAAAGCTTCTGTTTGAATTCAGCATGGCCAAACTACAGTCAATAAAATTCATATGCTCTTCACTGCAGCTCATAACACTTTGACCAATGGTCTCTCTGCATCAAACCAATATATCTATTTGTGACATAATAGATTGGAATCATAATTGCACTGGCGATTCGCGAATTGCAAATCGGATCAAGGTCCGAATCGCGATTCGCGAATCGCTGGCCCAAAAGCCTAGTGATTCGCTGGTTTTCTAGCAAAACATTTTTTTTTTCAAAATATGCATGGAATATGGGTATAAGTAGAAAGAGAAAAAAAATACGACTACAATTCCAGTAGTTTCAGGTCCAATTCCAGGCAGTTAGATCAGATGCCATTTGCACAAAATGAGTTTTCAATAGTTAGACGAGCTATTAGCTACAAATGTGCAAAGAACCTAGTATTGCATGCAAGAACATGGAACGAAGGAATACATTGAAGTGCGCACTATAATTTCATTTGGGATAGGTTCAAAGTGGAGAATTTCAGCTCATCTATTGTTGCACTAACAAAAACATTGCCAGTGTCTCTAAAATTCCAGCTCATCTATTACTGCATTAATGATAACATTGATGATACCTTTCCTAAACGTTGGTGTTGTGAAAAGTTTGAAAATTTGAGAATTTTTTTCGTATAAACTGAAACCAAAGAAATCACTTAGGAGGTGTTTTGGGAGAATAGTTAACTTGTTCATTATTTATTCAATTTTATTGTTCAATCTTTGTGCATTTTGTGTTGTGCCAATCATGTGCTATGTAGACTTGCACTTCAGCAAAGTTACTACATCTCTTGTTTGTCGTATGTCAGCCTAGTCAACACCAAAATCACCCGATTCATGCTGAAACTTTGTCATACTTAGATGCTGCATACGCCGACCCCCAAGCGTGTCTTGCATTAGGAAGAAGGATGTATTCAATCATAGTGAACACAACTAAGAAGAATTCATGTAATTCAATTTTGAAAACTGTATTCACATTTTTGTTTTCCAATTTTTTTGGATTTTCCGTTTTTTTTTTCTGCGATTCTGGGCAGCAAATGGCAAATCGCAGAATCGTGATTCGCTATAGCCCCAGAATCGCGGTCCTCTACAACTATGATTGGAATATATTTGGATATATTCCAATCATAGTTGCAGAGAATCGCGATTCACAAATGTCCTTCAGTTTATTACTAAAAACATCGTGAATCAGCTAATTGATATGAAACTTCAAATCTTTCGAATTAACCTAGCGTATAATATATAGTGTCGTAAAGCCGTAGGTTGTAAAAAGCATCGGTTGAGTTATTTCTTCTATTGTATGAGCACTAAAAAACTTCATTACTTATATAATACCAAGTTGCATAGCACGTACCAAAATGCATTCCGGAATTTAGACTTAGGGATGTCAGACTTGAAGAGGAGGAGACTAGAAACCCTCACACAGTTGAGCATCAGTGAGTGCATATCCCATCAGAGACAGAAATCTGAGGTACCCATAGGCTACGATTTAGATGGAGAGGCCGAGATTCCAGATTCCGTCATACATCGGCGGCAAAGAGCCACCTATTAGGCCACAGCCCAGAGCGCCACGACAGCAGAGACAACACTGACAGCCTACCCGGCGGTAGAGGTCCATGGCACATCCAGTGACACCTTCACAGCATACCATCCACCATTTCTTCCATGCTGATGGGCATCACGATACACGATTCCAGGCTGTTGGACCCTGACTGGGCCAGCCGTCTTTATGCATTGTATTTGCAGTTATTGTTTTATAGATGATTGAGCTTTAAGCTCCTATGTGCACACTTGACATGTACCTTTTCTTAGTCCTATGTACCTTAGGGTATTCAAGGACATTAATAAAATAAATCTCTCTCTCTCTCTCTCTCTCTCTCTCTCTCTCTCTCTCTCTCTCTCTCTCTCTCTCTCTCTCTCTCTCACCTATTCTATGGCTCCACGTAAGCGTGGAGGACAGGTACCTCCCCCCGCTCTCCACCCTGCCCTGCTGACCCGGACACCTCCAACTCCATTGCAGGACAGTCAACAGCCACCATTGCACCAGGACAGCAGGTTATCTCATCTGCCATCACATTTGGACAGGCCCCTAGACAAGTCATCACCTCAAGACAGGTTGCAGCCATCACGTCAATCACATCTACCAGCACTTCAAGCAGATCGTCGCATCAGAACAGGCCCTTGGAGCAGCACAGATCTCCATCGCACCTGGACAAGCCATCGCACAGGCCGCCACCTCCATTTTTGCCACATCTGAGACAGATGATGTCCTGGCTCCTTCAGCTCTTTTCTGATCTTCTGATTTCAAGGCAGTTCCACCCCTTTTTCTGCAGCTGCCTCTGCTCATATGTCTCATGATTAAACTCCTTCCCAAGCTATGGAGGGATTCCTTGTCTATGAACTAAGCTGGCTAAAACAGGAATTGCGAGAGCTTAAGCAACGGATAAGCTCTTAAGAAGCGGAAAATGGCAAGATCAAGGCAAAGATGCGGGACCTGCAAAATGAAAATTTGCAACTTCAGAGGCAGCTGGAGGAGGACAAAGGAAAACAGGACCTGCTTCAAGCGTAAATGTCTCAGCTTAGAGAAACTAATCACAAGCTACGAGAGGAGATGGAGACACTGAAGCAAGAGCTTAGAGCCAATCTATTCTTGCCACACTGGGAATCATCAAACTGCTTCAAAGAAACTAGAAGCTAAAATTGAATAGCAGTAGGAGAAAGCCATGTCTTGGGCAGCTATGCTCAAGAAAGGGAGCAAGCTGACGACACCTGTCACTTCGGTTGTCTCAGCTACTCTTTTAGAGGAGAAGCTTCGGGACAACAAAGCTCTCAATATCCAAGTGCATGGCATTGCGGATACCCAAAATGCCATTGAAGAATCGAAGTGCTTTCTTGAAACCACTTTAGACTACAATAGCGAAGGACTTCATACGGCATGGCGAACAAAATGAGGTAATACCACGCTGATTATTCGTTTCACCTCGTTTACTACCCATAGAGATGTCTTACAAAAGAGGGCTAAGCTGAAAGATACACGAATCTTCATGGATGACAACCAAGAAAGGCACCAAGCCTTCCAAGAGGCCAAAGCGCCTGGTCAACGTGTGATTTATCGGGATGGACAGGTTCGTTTTCTTGACAGTGTACCTATTGGCTCCCGCAATAGGGAGTTGGCGCCCCCGCGAGCGTCTCGAGGCCCCATGCAAACCATCTACGTATTTGAGTTTGGAATTGTAATGATATATATTCTTCATCTATTGCTAGCAATCTTATAGATGTCATCACAAATAGAGAATTTCTTTCTTTATGGAGACTCATGAGAGTCAGATTAGGGGCCTACCTACATTCTCGGGTTACAGGTGGGATTCAATATACAGGACAAAGGCGAGATCCACGAGTGGCACAGGTTCAGGTGGGGTCGCATGTTTATAAAGAAAATCCTTACATTTGATCATAGAGTTCATCAAACACGATGAGTATGCACGATATATCTAGGTCCATCTCATAGGACATGATATCGGATTGGCCAGGGATCTCTTCATTGCTGCTTGTTACTTTCCCCCAGAGTCCTCTTCCTATGTAGAGGGCATTGGTTTTCCATTTGTTGATCTCTCCACAGACATTGTCAGATTCTCATATCGAGGTTATGTTCTTCTTACTGGTGATTTTAACACTAGGACAACTGCACGACAAGTAAATTTTCATGATAGTGCTGACCAGCTACACATACGAGCCATTGATTGTGATGACATGGGAGTTACCAAGACCTCAGCCGACGCATTGGGAACCATCACTAGTTACAGTGAATATTTGTTGCAGCTAGGAGAAGCTCACGAGCTAGCCATTTATAATGGCCTAGCCTATTGGCTTAATTCGAGCAGCTACACATGCCAGTCTCATAGTGGCGGGCGCAGTGTTGTGAACTATCTCATGGGTTCACCATCCTTCATTCCATTGATATCACACTTCTAGATCATTTCCACTACTCTCTGATCATTCTTTTCTATGCTTCCACCTGGGCTCTGTCCCAACTTCAAGATCTCCACCTCGTCCCTTCATTGACCGTGCTCCCAGATATACCTTCGCCCACCCCTACATCGCAACTTACCAGGAGGCCCTTGTTCCCTACTCCATCACTTCCTGCATGATAGCTCGTTAGAGTCACAGGCCCACTTCACTTCACACCGCTGCCTCAGTATCCTTCCCATCTACCAACAACATTCATGCCAACCCAAAAAGCATACCTATGAAGAACAAAAAGGAAAAAACCTTGTTGATTCCCTATTTAGTTCCTCTACAGGCGTTTTATGGCACTATCCTTCAGTCAGCGATGAATTCTAAGGCTGAGACCAGAAGACTACACGCGCTGAGCCAGGCGCTTCCGTGCTCACCATTCTACTACAAATCATGTCTTCACTTTTCGAGCTATCATTGAGAAAGCCAGACATAGGAGACAACGAAATTATTGTTGTTTTGTTAAATTCAGGAAAGCCTTTGACTTTGTTCCACGTTTTCTTTTCATCTAGCAACTACGTGATCCTGGCTTCTCCACTGATATAGTTCTAACAGTGATGCCACTTTATGAGCGAGTTCTTGGATGCTTTCGGAGTGACAGTGACATTTCAGAGCATATATGGAGCACCATTGGGGTGAAGCAGGGTTGCTCCCTCTCACCTACACAATTTGGGCTATATATTGACGAGCTTGAGAGAGTCATTGAGCAGAGCAACGGTACAGGTTGCAGGCTTTGGGATATTCTGATTGCCATTCTCCTATAAGCAGATGATGTGGCTCTAGTCTCCTCGTCGACTAGAGAGGGGCTTCATGATTCTTGCACCAGATGGGGTTGAGTTAACATTGAGAAGACCAAAGTTATGGTCTTCAATACATCCAAGGCCTTCATGCAATGACAACAGCCTATTCTTGACGGACAGCCAGATTGTATCATCTTACACTTATCTTGGGGTTCTTTTCACTGGTCCTATATTTGGTATGAGAGATGCAGCTACAGCTAGACTTGGGAAGGGACATGCCTCCTTGGTCCAGCTTGAACAATTTTGTTTTCAGAGATTCATTCGAGATGCCCCAAGTAAGTGTCGGTTGTTTGATACCTTTGTTTCCCCCACTACATTGTACGCTACAGAGGCATGGTGTCCAGGCCTCACTTGACTAGGCCAGTATCTCACGCCTACAGTCCTTATGCTATCATGGATGATACGGGCTAAGCCCTCCGTCCCACACCAGATGCAATCCCACCTCTACAACTTGATGCCATCTTTCATCTCATCACGTATATATAGCGCCTCATATTGCTCCCCATGGATGCACAGAGCTACACACAGGCGGCATTCACATCATCTCAGCACCTTCACAGTCTTGACCATCGCTTATCATGGTTTTCACGGCCATCACGTTTACTTGATAATACCCTCGGCATCTCTATCACGGACCTCCCATTAGGCACCCACGACTATATCGGGCGTTTTCTCTATAGAGCATATCTTCATCGTACATGGCAGGGCCAGTTAGGGATCAAACCCGACTATTATAGGACTCATTTCTTGGAGATGGATGCAGTGGAGACCCCAATTCTACCATGCTATTTAGACTCCGGATTATCCCATGGTCTGAGATTCACTTTGAGTCAGTTACGAGTCTCATCACATCAACTTGAGATAGAGATTGGACGTTTCCATGGTACCCCACAAGAGGAGCGGATATGCCAGTTATGTTCTTTGTCTGAGGTGAAGTCTGAGGAGCACTTTCTATTCAGATGCCCAATCTACTATGAGATCATAGAGAGATACCACTGCCTTTTTCGAGATGCTCCGATCACATTGTGATCACTTATAGCATATGATGATCCACAATGTGTTGCACTCAGGACCTATATCAGCCACCGACTCACCATGACACACAACTCCAGATCACATCGTTCTTCTCCCGCAGGAGACCACAGATGGATCTTAGCTCGGATGACAGTGACAACGACAGTGACCTTCCATGACAGAGACCGGAGACAACATACTGCCTTTCCTCATATTGTCCACATAGCCATTACTCAGAGACGACCTCCTAGGCAACGGCAGCAGCACTTATCGAGACCACATCTAGGCGTTCTCCCCATTACATCTTTCTTTCGTAGCAGCAGTATTCGATGATAGCGAGATGTAGTATTTTCACTTGCCTTATATTGGCAGTCTGACTCTCTTACATTAAAGGTACTTTATCATTGCAGTTGTAGTACATATGCTTTTCTTTACTGTTATGGAGATATTTCACGTGCTCCCGTTGTACCACACACTTGATATGTACTTTTTCGTCTTATATGCCATCAGGAATCAGTGAGTTAGTGAACCATTAACACCTAGTATTCAACAAAATCCTACTTCTACAATCCATAAAAAAATTTGCAAAAACTATATTGAAACTCCCCAGAAAAAATGCAACCATCTGACACCCATATTGGCAACAAAAAAAAAAGCGTTCCGAGGGCACGTTCTAGGACAAAATCCCGGAACCTGTTTCGGGACGCGTTCCGGAACGCCCCATGCAACTACGATGTATATTTATATGTATATGTATATATCATAGGTCCTGCGGTACCGGGTACCGCAGATCCTGGTAGCACGGTACCATATCGGTCCCGCGGTACCAAAAAAAAAAAAATTGCGAAAATAACACGGGAAAAAATTTTAATTTTTTTTTTATGTACCGCGGATCTGAGGGCGGTACCGTACTAGCGGTACCACCATTTACCATAATGGCGGTACCACAGGGAACTATGGTATATAACGGTGGTACTGCCAGTACGGTACCGCCCTCAGATTCGCGGTACCAAGGCGGTACCATGATAAAATAAAATAAAAATTAAATATTCTCTTGTTATTTTCACAAAAAAAAAAAAAATTGGTACCGCGGTACCCGGTACCGCGAGACCTATGATATATATATAATATCAGGGATGAGGGTTCGGGCCGGATTGCCCGCGTCCGCGTCCGCGTCCACGTCCGGACCCGGACGCATCCGACCCCCTGAAGCGGGGTCGGACGGTTCCAATTTTTTTTTTTTAAAAAAAACAAACAGATGCATCCAGAGGTTCGGACGCCATTTTTTTTATTTTATTTTTTACAAAAATTTAAAAATATTTATAATAAAAAATAAAAAAACCGGACGCAGAGACACCCTTGACGCGTCCGTCCAGACGCAGACGCGGACGCACATCCGCGTCCGCCATCCGCTTCCTTAGTATGTATATATATATTTATATATATATATATATATATATATATATATATATATATAGGGATGACGGTCCGGGCCGGATTGCCTGTGTCCGTGTCCGACAACCGACCCCCGGACGCGGGGTCGGACGCGTCCATTTTTTTTTTTTAATTAAAAAAAAAAAAAAAAAAAAGACAAATGCCTCCAACCCGGACCCGGACGCACCTCCGACGCGTCCACGTCCGCCATCCGCTTCCTTAGATATATATATATATATATCATAGGTCCCGCGGTACTGGGTACCGCGGATCCCTGTACCGCGGGACCGTACTGGTACCGCAGTACCACAATATAATATATTATTTAATATTTAATATTTTTTAAAAAAAAAATTTTACCTAAACCTACCCGCCCCCCTCGCATTTCAGCTCAATTTTTTTTGCGCCCTCCTCCGCCCTGCCATCGCTGTTGTTTTTGCCTACCTACCTTCTGATTCCTTGTGTCGCCCTTCGCCCACGCAACGCCTTGCCTTGCATCTGACTTGCTTCGCCCTGCCTTCGCCCATTTTAAGCATCTCTCCAACAGTGAACCCTGCTGTTTTTTTTCCAGCAATCCATCCCTCATTTCATCTGCAATGGTGCAATCCGACCTTTCTGGTCTGTGGGACGAGGTAGACATTGTCAGGCGGGTTGCCGACAAGGCCAACAAGACCGGTCAGAATATCGTGCGCTACCGATACTGTCTCGTCGAGTTTGCTGCATCCCTCACTCGCCTTAAAGGCCATCTGCTCGGTGCACGCGCCAAAAATGGTGCCACCTTGAATGCTGCCCCTTGTGGCAGCATGACCGTCCCCGACAGGCAGCGACTACTAGATACCTACGGGCCGCGACTCGTGGCAGGGGAGAACACCATTTCGGAGGGCATTCTCCGATTTTGCACTGCTCCTTATGTGGCTGACCCAGAGTTGTTGCCTGCTTGGCTGGCACGCACGAGGAGAGGGAGTGCATCCTCCTCCAGTCCCTTTGCCCCTCATCCCCCTCAGAGAGTTCTGCCTCACGCACCCCCATCTAATCAGATTCCGGTGGATCCCGTCCCATCGCGTCCGCCAATTGCCACTGCGGTTCCACCACCACCCATTGTTGCTCGCACTCCCCCAGTCTACGACTTTCTCATGGGCTCTCCGCCACCCAAGCAAGCCCAGGATGCTACTGTTGGGGCCTTCGAGGATGTGGAAGAGATCCCTTCTTCCTTCCCTTCCCATCCGGATGACCTCCTCAGCCAGCAGTTTTCGTACCCCATGCCAAATGTTGCCCCTCCACCAGTGCACCCCACCTATGCTGCTGCACTTCCACGTCTACAGCCGATGCATCCACCAGTGCCCAGCCTGTCGCGTCATCGTCCATTCCCGTCACGGTTGGTGCACCGTGCTGGAGGTCCACCACCCGTCGCCCACCAGGGAGAGCCCTTGTGCAGCAGACCATTCGCGGCGCGCATCAGCCGCACATGGACAGAGAGGCCACACAAGTCGTGGCCAGTCTGATTTACGAACTGAACCTGCCCTTTGCCATCACCGACTCTGAGCCCTTCAGAAAGGCCTTCCGCCTTGCACAGTCTGTCAGCCCTAGCTAGAGAGTCCCTAGTTCAGAGGTTGTCCGCACACACATGGTGAGGGATAGGGTTGAGTCCTTGTCTAGAGAGATGGAGCCTTTGCGTCGGCACTAGGCCACTTACGGTTGCAGCATCATGTCCGATGGCTAGACTGATGTCAGGAGGAGGCCGATCCTCAACATACTGGTCTCCAGCTGCATGGGCACACAGTTTTTAAGGGCAGTGGATTGCAGCAGGGGGGGAGAGTCATATCTGCAGAGTTCATGTTTGATGTCATCAGGTCTTCCATCCTAGCCATAGGCCCACAGCATGTCGTCACGGTGGTGACGGACAATGCCACGAATTGCATTCAGATGGGTGTACTGCTAGAGGCCGAGTTCCCTCATATTGTTCATACCCCCTGTGCAGCGCGCGGCATAGACCTTCTGATCAACGCGTTCGGGGCCCGGACGCGTTCTGGGCCCTGGACGCGTCCAAAAAAATTTTAAATAAAAAAAATTAGACGCATCCGACCCCGCGTTCGGGGGTCGGACTCATCTGGGTCCGGCCATCGGACACGGACGTGAAAAGCCCGCATCCGGCCCGGACCCTCGTGTTTAGCCTAAAGTATCTGGCAAAAATAGGGTCTTGTAGTGCTTAAAAGAATTTCAGACAATCACGATCATTTCCTATGTCAAAATCTACAATTTGAACCCCATATAAAAAAGACAACAAGAAAACCCAGCATTTTCAGGCCAGAATTCTGGAGCACATTCCGGAACACCCTAATGCGATTATGATATATACATATTATTATATATTGGACACGTCACACAAGAGACATAGAGGTTGTGCCATCTACCTTGTCTATCAAAACTCAACAGACTCAAAAATAAGTCAAATAGAAATTCTTCTACCTCAACTCGAGTTTGGAACGAAGCGACAATGAATTTCAGCACAAAAGGGGAATCCAATCAACATTTTTTGTTGAGCTCAAGATTCTACAATTCAGTAGACTGTAAGAATGAATCAAATTACATTTCTCACAAAAGAAAGTTATACAAAAATAGTCTCAGCATTTCTCACATGCTGAGACTATTTATACAAAGAGAATTCAACTAAAACTGGGTTTGGTATTCGATGAACATGCAACTCACCTTATAGAGCATTGCAAGTCTCCGTGATTTTGTATCAATGTGTGCGCTCACGTGAAAATTTGCAACACCCACTAATGGCTCTTGTTGATATGGTACATGCAATGTCGAGGCTTCTCCAGCAAGAGCAGTGAGCTCATGAAAATGAGTGGCAAAAAGTGTAGGGGCTTTTGTTACTTTCACTAAATGCTCACAAATAGCCCATGCCAAGCCTGCAATGTAGAGACAAAGAAATTTGTAATAAGACTAACAAATTTCCAAAATTGCAAAACATACTATAAAAAAAAATTGTTAAATAAGGAGCATGGGGTGTGGACATTTTAGATCATTTGATAGCCTATTAGAGGAGACATGAAGCAGCGAAAGCACTACTGGTGTGCTCTTTTGGCCTACACTTTTTTGTCCTTCACATCAATGTGAGTTGAGGCGGCTATCCATGTGAGTGATGGAGAGGGTTGTAGACTTAGGAATATCTTATCTCCATGCTTTTGTACAAAAAAATAATAATCTGCCCCTTAAAAAGCGAAAGTTGGAACCTTTGCATATCATGACAAAACAATACTACACTTGATTAGCAAAACTCCATGTAATAGTTCATCAAAAAAGAAAATGTATATCTTACCAAACCCATCATAAGTTGAGGTGCCTCTCCCAAGTTCATCAATGATAATCAAGGACATAGGAGTCGCAGATTTCAATATCACTGCAGTCTCCAACATCTCAGACATAAAGGTTGAAACTCCACGTAGCTGAAACCATAAAAGTTTGTTAATGGCACTGCATATGAACATTACCAAAATCGAGGATGCTACTGACTATTATAACCTAAAAATTCTTTGTAGAACTATGCTCTAACCAGAACACCGCTCACTAAGTCCTTCGTGATGGGCTATAGAGTAAACACAAAACTGCTGACAGTTGAAAGAGACCGAGTCTTCTAAATAGTAAAAGTAGCATGTGGTGCACATCACTCTAATAACATAAGAAATGTGCAGAGTATACACTCTATAAAACCACATCCACTAAATTCTATCATGTGGATGATTATGCTACTCAATCCCGATTCCCAACTGAAGTTTTGAACAGGTACAAATAGTACTAGGTACAGGCCAAATGCATAAAGCTATTGCACACTAGCATTCAATGTCTACACACAGACCAAAGGAATATAATTTTTACTACTTATGTCATACTCAAGCTCAGTGAAGATGAGGGCTAGCAGCACATTCAGTTGTACTATGGCAGGAACAGACCTCAAAAACACTATTTCTCAGCTAATAATGATAAACGTCTGTGCATAAAACCAGATTACCTCATACAAGCCATACACACATTGTATGAATGATTTAAACAGTTTTCACATATTATCCTTGGCAATAAAGAAATTAAATACCTGACAATCTCCAGCCCCCACACGAGCAAAGATAGAATCACGGACACTGATTTGAGCATTTTCACAGGGCACAAAACACCCTACTTGAGCCATTAAGACATTTACTCCAACCTGTTCGTATGAAAGACCACAAGATTCATTCGGTTTGTTGGAAATTCCTATGATCATATCTAAACAGCAGCACCTCAGCCTTCACAGATCACGATCAACAGCAAAAAGATACATACACATGCGTCTAAAAAGTCCTTGCTATATGCAATTGGAACAATTCAATATAATCATTGCCAAACCTTATTCAATATTCCAAAAGCATATCCATGAAATATATATTGTACCCATCTATGGATCTCATCGATGGAAAAGAAAATCAAACCCATCTGAATGTGGTTATATGAGGTAGAGTGATGGTTTTAACCATGAGTGACTCTTTAATAATTTATAGCAAAGGTAAAAAGGAGCAAGCAATTAACACCAGAACGTGTCTAAAGCCCGATGCCTGTTCATGGACCAAATTTGTCAAGTTCACAATGCCAGAAAAATAAACAAAGTCACAGCATCTGAAAAAGTAATTCCTAGTAGACTGATTTCACTAAGATGAGATAACATCCTCAACTTAGATCAGGATATATCATGCTCATAGATACCTGGCGTACAGAACGACCTCAGTCCCCACACCATACGGAATTGTAATTTTTTTTTATCTATTTTACACTTTAAAAATAGTGTTTACATCCATTTCGTACCCATGGAACACTTTCTGTTTCATTCCATGCATAAGAAATCGCACCTACCCAAAACAGGCATGTACGAAGTCTCTATGTAGTATGCTACAAAGAAAAATCAAGGAGCTAACCGTAAACTTGATTGGGAGCACCTGCCTCTGATCTCATACTAGGCTGGACATCGGAAAATAAAATGGAACTCATCCTCAATCTCCTGTAAAGAGCAACACTGACAAATCCGTAGCGGTCGAGGTGTGTCTGTGTATCTGCATGTCTCAATAGCAAGCTGGTGAGAAGAGACCCTAAATTGACCAAGACGGTAACGCAGGCCGAAAGATAACGTCTGAGACAAATAACCCGGCCGAATGGGAAGCCCGGAAACATCAAGCTGAAGAAGATGAGTGTGACAAAAATGAAGCTTGACCCATGCTGGATCTGGGTGAGACCACATTGTGCTGATGTAAGCTCTGTAAATCTTAGAGAGAGAGAGAGAGAGAATAAATTTTTGTGCTTTTGTGTGTGGGTGTGAGAGAGAGAGAGAGAGTCACAGAACCCTGCGGTACATGGACGCCCGTGTTGTGAGGCCTTTTCGGTCAAGATGGCAGAGCGCACACCAATTGACGTGAGCATTTGCTCTGTATCCGTTCGCATGCAATTTAGGCTTGTTCTGTGTTTTTCATAGTTTATTTCCATCGTGGTATATTGCTTGACGGGCTTCTTTGTGTGCAGAGGGAGAAGCTCTTGGAAGATGTCCGCAGGCACAACGAACGGCATCGGAAGTTCGAGGTAGAATTTGCAGAGATGCAGTGACAGACTCGGCAAAGACACCCGAAGCTGCAGATCCCCGCCCCCGTTGTCAAAGGGGGTGAGGATGAGCGGATTGGAATTAACTTCACTGCACGACAGCTGGCCATGGTCAAGGAAATTGCTGAGTTTGGAATAAAACCATTCTCTATCAGAAATGCGTTGATCTTCTAGAACCAGGCTCTGGGTGACTGTTTCAGCCCGTAGAGCGTCTTGTGGATTTTGCATACAAGGTGTTGTTGCTTGTCGTTGAGTTCGTATCCCTCTAGCTGCATCATATAGATTTCCTCTTCGATGGTTCCATTGAGGAAAGCGGTCTTGACATCCATCTGGTGGACTTCAAGATCTGTTGCGGCTGCAAAGGAGAGGAGTAGGCGAATCGAAGCATGTTTGACAACTGGGCTGAAGGTTTCTGAATAATCCAGATTTGGAATGTGGGAAAAGCCTTTGGCGACTAGCCTGGCCTTGTAACGATTTAGCCTTCCTTCAGCATCGTACTTCGCCTTGAATATCCATTTGCATGGAATTGGGTTTCGGTCCTTTGGCAACTCAGTGAGTGTCCACGTTTGATTCTCCAACAGAGAATCGAATTCGGTGTCCATCGCTGCTTTCCATTGGTCAGCATCAGGAGTAGACATTGTCTCAGAAACGATGTTTGGTTCCTACACAAAGTAGCAGGCCAGATCGTCCATAAATCTGGATGGAGGCTGTCTGGACCTGTTCGACCTTCTAGGTTGAACTTCGGTCCTCTGATGTGGGTTGACTCGTTGAGGTTCTGACTCATTGTCTAAGTCAGTGTTGATATTCTGCAGATCAATGAGAGATGAACTAGATGATGGATCCATTCTGGTTGAACGAGATCGTTGGTACAAACAACGATTATCGGAATACCATTGGCTGCGCGTTTGCTAGAAAGACGTCAAGACTGATAACCCGCAGTAGAAATGCAGATTACTGAAATGCCCGCTCTGATACTATGTCGTAAAACATGGGGATGACCGGCAGCGGAAGCTCGAAGCTTTGAGCGTAGGCGTGTAGGAACGGAAACGCAACAGTTAGCAGCAAAAATATTCAAGAAGAATGATTCATACAAATTGCGCAAATGAACAACGCAGTAGTGAGACAAAAATTGCACTTTGATTAATATCAACAGTGAGTACAATGGCTTGAAGTAATAACTTCAGCTTGTTGAGCGTGATAACGATGGCTACAGACTAATTGAAAAAGAACTCGATAAACACTTACGTAGCTTGATTCAGCTAATATATATATTTACAAGTGTCGAGAGACAAAATATCTTATAAGCCTTAACTGCCATTTACTCCAGTTTTGTATATGTACAACCGCCCTTGGGATATTTGTTTGTCCAGCTGTTTTAGGGTTCATAATAAGTTGGCGACGTCAATCTGCCAATGTAGCAATAACCCGAAAAACCCGAAGGTGCCCTTAGACTGAAGGTATGTAGATCCTGAAGGTGCCCTATCCCGAAGCGCCCTTAGACTGAAGGCAGCGAAAAAGGCAAAAAAGCCGAAGGTGCCTTTAAAATGGTTTCCAAGGGATTCTGGCCATTGTGTCACATTTTTCGCGAAGGGGCGAAAAAGGCGAAGGTGCCTTAAAATGGTTTCCAAGGCAATCTGGCCACTTGGCCACTGTGTCGCATTTTTCGCGAAGGTACGATAAAGGCAAAGGTGCCTAAATGGTTCCAAGGCATTCTGGCCACTTGGCCACTGTGTCGCATTTTTTGCGAAGGTGTGAAAAAGGCGAAAAAGGCGAAGGTGCCTTAAAAACGTTTGAGGCATAAAAAATCTCAAAGGAAAAAATGTGAAGGTCATAAACATGTAGTCGGCCTTCGGTTTTCAAGATGCTTATTACTTGAACGATTTGTTTAAGGCTGAGCATAAGAAATCTAACAGGGTAGGGTGGGAAAAATTAATTTTGATTGATTTTGGGCATGTGGGAGTGAACGGGGAGGGGCCGGTATTTTTTCTTTTTTTGTAAAAAAAAATTTGCGCCCGGGGTGGACGCACCCGCGCCCTGGGTGGACGTGCCCCAGGTGCGCCCGCGCCCGGACGCACTTCCGCCCACCATCCTCTTCCTTAGGTTAGAAATAAGATTCAAATCCAGAATTGATTAGAAAGCTAAAGAATCAAGATTTGATGAAAGTACAATACCAACATAAAGCAGGCAACAACTATCTAAGTTCCAAATAACAGAGACAATATTATGTATAGTGAAAACTTATGACTCCAACAAATCAACAACATAAAGGAAAGCATATTGACATGAACTGTTTTTGGCAAAAAGGAAAAGTGTGACTTGCTTCATTAGAAGCTTTGGGATAATTAAGAAAATTAATTCTTGATAAAACTACAAGTCGGCCATAAAGTATGACAATAAACCAGATATGATTGATTGAATGAGACCATAAATATGAAAGCAGCAATCTTGTACGTCTTTATTATGTTAAAAAGTGATGGCCGTTTTCCCTTTCTCGCATAACTTGTCGTTCTGAGAGCCAAAATATACTTGTTCAATGCTCAATTGGCACCACTGCATTGACCCTTCCTACGTGTCAAGACCCAACTACGTCCTTTTGCCCCTTACTTGACGGATGCTCACTAAGCTCAATATCTCAAGGTAAAACAACCTAAATTGTACAAAATGAATGTTGTTCCAAAAGAGCAGTTGGATATTGTTATGCAAATCTGTCACCAAAAAAGGATTTAGATCTAACCTGTCGGATGAATGTCGACTTGCCACCCATATTTGGTCCAGTTATAATTTGAAACCAACTTTTATCTCTCACCTATGACAAAGTAAAAACTGGGCATAAGTGGAGACCATACGACCGAACCAGCTTTAAACAAACACCAAATTCAGTCTACATTCAAGATGCACCGAGTACAGAATAGCAAATCACCCTCAATGCAGGACAAGCACAAAACACTGAAATTCCTTCAATGTAAGATAAGTTACTACCAGTCTGCAATCATTGGGTATAAAGTTGACATCTTCTTGTGCTTCTACACAAGGATGCCTACATCCCTCCAATATAATATCACCTTCAGTCTGTGTATGCATGAATCAATTGATCGACAACCACCATTAGTAAAAGAAGATAATTGCCTGAGAAAAAAAATCGCATTGAAATTGAAGAGAAAAATTGAATGCAGCCTTACATGTTAGAAGTCTTACCGCAGGACTGATCACGGGCCTCACATAAGGTGTTGGACTACTGATGGCAAGGTCAGCAAAGCTTAACAAAACATCCATCTCTGTCAGCCGATTAGCAAGACCCTCAAAAACCTGGCACAAAATACATTTCAGCATTTTGTGAGCACCTTAAATTACAAGAAAACACCCAAGAACCAGAACAAATTTTCATGCTCTATTGTCATCTCTAAAAATTGCTGGATCTACTTTGTAACTTTCCAGATAAATGCCTATAATATGATGTGCATTACTGCACTAAAAGTAGATAGCCAACTCCACACCTCAACTTGGCCACTATTGGGGTTTAGGATTGAAGGTTTAGGGTTTAGATCAATCAACCGACAGATAGGAAACCTGTGAAACAAATCTTCATTCTGAAACATTTCGAGTGAATGCACCATCATCAGATGGCCCGTGCCTGGTATGATGACATAGGAGCAAATTTTCAAACAAGCTTTGGAAAAACTAAGGACTCATTTCACATATAAAAAATCTGCCACAACTTTAATCTCAAATTTAGCCATGAGGAATCATGTATGTAGGACAAGTCATTTGTGGATATTGTAAAGAAAACGGGTCACCATTGAATAGCCTTTTGTAGGTTTCAAGGGCACTAGCATCCAAAGTTCAGCATGTGGCCCTTCACCATTTAGGATTTATTAAACTTCAAGTTGCAGCACGCTATACGGTTTAAAATTTAGGGCCCATACCCTTTTATGGAGATGTAGGCAATTATTTTCAAATATTACAAGCTATGTGCTCATATTACTAACATTTCTCAAAAAGACCTTCTCATGGGAACGTCCAGCCAAAAACGTTCAATGTACAACATTTAAATCTCTATGTGAGGTAAACATAGACTCTCATAGATACCCATTTTGGGTTTTTTATGTACATTCCACTCTACACATAATGCAGAGGATGTGGTCCATAATGCAGCACGATGTGGTCCATAAGTACAAAAAGTATTTAGAAATATAACATTCGATTCAATTTTTTGACATGTAACACAATTAGAAAAAAGGCATTCCGTACCTCAACAAAGGTTGCAGCAACCTCAACCACCTTATTCACAAGCTCCCGCTGGATAACACTATACTCCTCTGTCAGTTTCATATACTGCTCGCTAAGCCGCCTTAACTTTGCATTTGTGAACTTGATTCCATCTTTGCGGGTTTCTAGAGTGACATATTGAGTGCACATTTTCCGCCGCACTTTAGGTTCTTCTTTTTTCGTGATTCTGAAAACATGGCCCCATTGAGTTGTCTTATCTAGCTTCAGTGACTTATCTGCAGGTAGATCTAAGTCACTTGCAGCCTCCTGATGTACTTTACGTATTTGATTTTCGGCTCTTTCACGGTCAGCCTTGATATGCTGCAAACTATTATCATAGCCTGCAGAAATCACATACTCCCCATTTTGAAGCTCATCCAGGTCGACTGCTGCTTCAACAAGACCTTCATATTTTCCCAAATGACTTGGACCACTCCATTCCTCTAGGCTGTCACCATAAGCTTTTCTTAACGTTTCTGCAAACTCACCCTCATACCTATGGAGGGCTTCTTTGATAAAAGGTACTCGAACGCTAGCCTGCATAAATGATTCAAGTCCATGGATAATACAATCAGATTCCAAAGGCCCAGCAGTACTTAAATTGCAACTGAACCAATTAACAGACCATACAGCCTAAACTCTAAAACTAAACCCTAATGCTCACCTGATATAGCTTGACGATGTCTTGCAAAGAAGCCTTTCTCTTTTCAACTTTACGAACTAGGCGCTCCACATCTGGAATTCTTCTTAAGTGCTGTCGCAGGTCCTGCCTTAGTTCAGTACCTTCAACAAATGCCTGTACAATGTTTAATCTGTGAGTGATCTCTTCAGCATCCACTAAAGGCTGCTTGAGCCATCGTCGCAGTAGCCGCTTACCCATGGCTGCAGTGCAAGTTCGATTCATCAACCCAAACAAGCTAAAGTTTTTATTGGCATCTGTTTTGCTTTCAAGAACATTCAATGCACGCAATGCTGCAGCATCAAGTCGCATATGTGTGCTAAGATTGTACTGCTGCAAGGTGAATTTTCCATAGTTGCTATCATCAGCCAGAAGCTCTGTGTACGAAATCAAAGCTGCAAGTGAAGCATTTGCAGCTTCAGAGCCAGCAACGACTTCCCTGTGGTGCTCCACAGAACCTTTAAGCAAGCGACTAAGGTCCTGGTCTAAATTGCGCGTCTGAAAGTCTGATTTCTTCTTTGCAGTTATAAGCACATTGCAGCGTGCAAGGACATCCTGGAGTCGGCGTCCATCAAGAGACTTTAGACTTTCTTGTGAGACTAAACATTCTCTGCAACCCTGTGCCACAAGAGCCGCCTCAAGATTGGTAAACTGATCATCATCCAAAAACTCAGTAATACCTAGAATTCGTCTATTAGTGTCAACAAAAGCTATGCCAAGCAAGCGCTGATTGTCCTGAACAGCAGACCAAATAGCCATCAAAACAGGCGTATCCTGCATATCATTACTTGAAAACAACACATCCTCGAAGCTTCCTAATCTTCCTGGTGTGGCATTCTTCACCAGCCTCCAGTTTGACCCACTTCCCTCATACAACTCCACAGTGTGATCTGTCCTTTCCAGCAATAAGTCGCGTAAGATCGTTTCCAACATACTCTTGCTGATGCTAACACTGGAGAGTGTGTCACCTCCACTACTCAGCTGGCGAAGAGCAGTCATAGTTTTGTAAAATTGAGTGACGATAAATGTTGCATCTTTTCCATGAGCTGAGTAGTAATCCTGCACAGCAGGACACATTTCAGATTGCTCATGAAGACCCTAGACCCATTACTTTCTCCTCACTAAGAAGCAACCCCTTTCAAGAGCAAGTCCAAGACAAAATAAATCCTATACAAGGGTAAAGCCACCTAAAAATAATTCTAAGATTGTAGATAATAGTTTAGATTATAGGTATTACGGTTTAGGGTTGAGAAGATCTTACTCTTCGATCAAAAAAGCGCACGACTTGCTCATTCTGCAAATTTAAGCCACAAAATTAGACAGCAGAACAATCTGTATTTAACAAGTATGTAACAGTTTCTTCATAAAAAATCTAAGCAAAGGCATGTACAGCAAATAAACTTGAAATGGCCTGGCACATGCACATTCAGGCAGAATTGACATAATCTGCAACTTTAAATTCCTAATTGGTCAACCAACTTCCAAGTATTATCAAAGATCTGCTTCTCAAGTTCCTAGGGTTGAGTTTAATAAGGCCAAAGCAATGCACTACATGAATAAAAAAAGTTATTGCCTTAACAGGCAACAGGCACAGTTTGGCTGTCAAGGAGTATTGGTGCATGTCTTAATGCCACAAAAACTAGAAATAGGAAAAACAGCAAAGATCAATATGTCATGGGTAGTAGACTAGCTACAAAAAAACTAGCAAGGCGAATCCAGGTGTGAAACCTTGTTCATTCTGCCCGCAATCTTCTACATAGCTGCTTGTTTTTATATTTGATTGTTACTTTTTTTTCTGCCCAGAAAAACGTTTTTCTAACATTGTCAATTTTGGAGCTTCGCTCCAGTGCAATATAGATAAAAACATCTAAAAGCACAAGGTTTCTGTTTTGACGAGAAGAACACGATACACCAAGATGCCAATCCAATAGCATAATTAACATGAACACCAATTAGTGATAGTGATTTTGAAAAGTTAGCAAATCTTCAAGATTCAAATCTACATATGTGAAATTTCCTTCCCCAAAGCTTGCCCATGAAGTACGCATATGGCCTAGACTTAACAAGGCTAGCAAACATCAAAACCCCACAATTCTCTCTTGTTAAAAGTTTCTTTCCTCTTAAATAAGAGACATGTTGGTGAAGATTTTCTTTCCTCTACGTGAGGTCATGAATTTCCCATCACTTTAACAAATACTTACCAGCAAAATATGAAAAAAAAAAACAATAAAAGAAAATTTCTTACTATGCAGTGATTTGGTTGGAAAACCGAACAGATGAGGAAGAACATCATACCTCTGGAAGCTTCCGGAAAAAGCTAATAAATCCCTGAGCTTGCCTTGCATCTGAGAAAATATATATTTGCATTGATTTGTGTAAATTGTCGAAACATATATTAATGTGAGAATAATCAAAATGCATATACTAACATGTGAATGGTCATTGATTTGTGTAAATTGTTGAAACATATATTAATGTGAGAATAATCAAAATGCATGCATTTAAGCGATTATAACCATTTCAAGATCTTGAGATAGAGTTCATGGCAAAAGAAAAAAAATTAGAAAAACGAAATAAGTAATCTATTCAATATAGCAGAAATAAAAACTTTAAATAAGAATAATGCATTTGGTTATAGATTGAACAGACAAGGCTCTAAAGCAAACATATATATTTATGTATTCACGATGACAGCATAGAAAGCTTCAAATTAGGATTATGTATTTGGTTATAGATTGATCAGACAAAGGTCTGAAGCCAACAAATTCAGCCATCTATTCAATGCAGCAAACTTCAAATTAACATTAAACCTTTGATTATAGATTAATAACAAAGGTCTGAAGCAAACAAATCTAGTTAATATTCAGTATAACAGAATAGAAAACTTTAAATTAGGATTATAAATTTGGACATATCTTAACAGAAAAAGCTCTGAAAAGATTATTAATCTATGCAAAATAGAAAACTTTAGATTAGGATAGTAAATTTGGTTATAGATTAATCAGACAAAGCGATGAAGCAACAGATAGATAGATGGTTATCTTGTTACCTAGCTTCAGTTCTGGCAGCTTCGGTTCTTCCACATTTTCCCAAGCCGCAGATTCATCCATAGCTCCTCACTAATTTACAAGAGCTCTCTACTGCGAACAACTCTCTCTCTCTCTCTCTCTCTCTCTCTCTCTCTCTCTCTCTCGTTCGTATACATGCGTTATGTATGTACGGAATGTAGGTAGATAGGTGGGTAGCTGTAAAAATGGCGGGAGTAATGTAATAATTTTAAGGAGGGAGGGGGCTAAGTTTTAAGTTGAGCCATCCTTTTTGCAAGAGAGTGTCCATGTGGCCCCCCGGCTGGCCATCACCCTCTCATGACGTTACGAGGGATTGGCATGTTCCCAATTGTGTCGCCTAACACAGCAAGGGAGTACGATGAGCTTGGCTAGGATGGTGGTGAAGGTTTGGAGAGATGGTGTGCTTGCGACACTCAAGCCTTGGCCTCCATCTGCCATGTCAGGCGCAATTGAAAATACACTAACTCCAAGCTCGATGCCACCCTCGGTTAACTATCAAAGTGTGTTCCAAGCCTCAAATTCATGGATAACACAATGAAGCACTCTCATGTTCATGGTAGCCTATGTGGTTTGGAAGAATAGGAGTTGAGGCACGAAGACCCCTCTAACAACTCAACTCGAGGTGGCATATATCTATACCCCGTCACGAAAGGCCCTTCTACCCCACTTGTGATAATTTTTTGGAATATGGTATTCAAAGCATAAAAACTTAGTGAAATTTGTACAATTCATTTGGCATGACTTTTTAGGGCAAGATTGCCCAGCCTCTATATTTGGGAATGAGCTTTTGTCAAACAAGTAATTCTTCCTAGCAAAAAGTGCTCTACGCACATAAAGACCATAGCCTTTTTTTCATAATGCATGATACAAATGATGGTCAGAGTTAAAAAAAACATTCCAAGTTTTTATGCTTTAAAAAGTTGTCACGCATTGTTATTGGCAAGCTTTTAGTCAAGTTGTTATAATATCATAGTTGTGAATTCTAAGGAAAGGTTTCTTTCTAACTTAAATAAACACAATACATATACTTGTCATGCATGCAAAGTATTGTTGAATATGTATTCAATCTATAACAAAGATTAACCGAGTTTCAAGATACTTTTAATCAAGTACGTGAATGGAAAAATGGATATACTAAAAGCAACTCATTCACATCAAGCATTCATATGAGACATGATGAGGGGTCAAGATGCGCCCCCCCCCCCCCCCCCCCCCCCCAAGAAAATAGGTGCCAAGAATGGAACTCCATATCCTAAACTATAGGCATTCTCTATCCAAACCTAGATTTATTCAAACAAATAACCATGGTAAGTATTGTTTACAAGAGAAATGTATGCTAATACCTTGACCAAAGGGTGGTTGGGTTTGCATCAAAAAGGTAATGAGAAAGATATTAGACTCAAGACATATCAAAAATATTACATATTCCATGTTGACAAGTTAAGAGCGTATTTTTTACCCTTACCATAACATACAATGGTAACTTTTGCCATTTTAGAGCATCAAATTGAAAGAAGACGTGGCACTTGAACATGACTCCAAAGTTCTCGCCATCACCCAAACAAACCTTGAGAGCTACTAAAGTGAGATATACATGTGTGAGCCATGTATGGAATAAAGATTATTATTCATTTCATTCCATGACTTTTGAGGCTTTAGTCAACATTTTACCATTTACAAATCTTTGTACGCATGATAGTTCATCACGATATCACAATCATTGAGGTGTTCATCATACTAACTTCTTGTGTCCTTAAATCATAATTTATATCGATATCATGGTTATTTAACTAGGGTCGTAGTACCAATATTGAAGCAAACTATCCATTTTGTGTCTCAAAGGTGAAAGGTGTTATTGATCAACTAGAAAAGATAGTAAAATATCAATGAGTGTTGCATACCATTTATTGGATTTGGAAAATAATGCATGGCCAATAGCTTGTTTTGCAACCATTTGTCTCTTACTACTTGGTGCCATATAACACATGCAGAATTAACATTTTTTTTATTCTAGTACCAAATACATTCATTATCAGCTTCATATGACATGGCTCACCATATGAAAAAGTAAATGTATTCATGTCCAATTTTTTTAAGACAAATTAGAGTGCCCAACAACATTTTTTTTCCACCATTATCATGCATGTAAGCTTGAACTTTGATGTATTCTCTCTACATTTTTTGCAAACATTGTTGTGTTTACACAACCATTTATTTTGCCATTATTTTTTTTCTAAGTAACAAAGTGCATGCATCGTTGACCTCTACTATGGATCATTGCTTTTCTACGCAATTTTGGTACATGTAGCCAAAAAATGAAAGCAATCGAAGCAAGTTGGTATGATCACCTTGTGAATAATACTCTAAAAGATGTGCTAATTGGTCCAATGGGAAACCAAGGAGTGGGAGGTTATCCAGCCCTCTCATTCAATGAAGATTATCTTACCATGAATGATTACTTTCTAAGAACAACTAGAAGGACATTGGAGCAGCAAAATGAAGAAACTGAAGCCAGAGCAAAGGCAATTTTTCATAGAAAACCAGCAACCAAAAAAAGAGCCAGAAGAACCTGATTAGTTGATCACAAGCCACTTCTCAAGTGAGGAAGGGGATATGTGGAGGCCTATAATCTCACATGATTCTAATTTTTGTCATATAATTTTTTCTCAGAATCAGTAAGTTGTCAACTAGCAAATCTGATAGGATAATCCTTCTTGTATTCTCCTAGTTGCGTCAAAATTGATTTGATAGCATAAGCGCTTTATTATCAACATCAAGAAAATCATCATCCTTATCAGGGGTGTCGATAAGGAAGTGACTAATGTCTTTTAAGGATGATGGAACTGAGGATGAGGTGATCTGAGTATCAAAATCTACAACTTCCTCATCATCCAGGATTTGAACTAACATGAAAAGTATGAATCCAGTCTGCTATTCAACAAAACGACATTTTTTCTTACAGACAACACACATCGTCGTGCCATATCCACATTCCTGATAGAATGGAGTAAACTTTGTTTTATTTGAACATTCAACAATTCTATGATTTTCTCCACATCCAAGGCATCCAAGTGGTGCTCTAGCCCACTATCTAGACTGTTGTTGTTGCATAGCAACATAGATAGTGTATTGCTTTGAAGGACCAATATCTTGATCAATATTGTGATACCATTGGTCATTACTAACCGAAGATTCTGGTACCATCATATTTGACATCTCAAACAATGTGAATGATCTAATAAGGTGTATGTGATTGCACATAGATCAAGCACCAATATGGTAGAATCAATCTAGCTTGGCAATTCCAAGGCAAGTGCACATTAGACATGCATCATACAATCACCATTCATCAAACACATTCAAAAACAAATTTTGGTGAAAAAAACAGTTTGAAATTGGCTTGCTCTCAAGTGGAGAGAGAAGGAGTACATGAACTCTTGGGTAGAGAGAAAATGTGCAAAACCCTCTTAAGTGTAGAATCTCAAGATCTCTTCAAAAAAATTAGTGTAAAATGAGCTCTCTCACTCTCCAAATTTTATTGCCTTTAAGATACTATTTTTTTGAATTGTGGCAAGATTGTTTAACTTTGTTTAGCTTTGTTAGATTCAAACACACACACACACACACACACACACACACACACACACACACACACACACACACACACACACACACACACACCACTCATGAGTTGGAGAGGATTCCCCGCGAGAACCCAACTACAAGTTGCTAGATTTGCCTTGTAACAATATTGCTCATTCATTGTTTTAGAATTAGTATTGACATTACTATTTTACCTTTAACTGTACTTCACTTATCAATGCTTTGTCTTTTACTACACAAAGTAGTTATAACATGTATTGGAGAAATTGATTGCCTTGACAAGTTTCAAGTAAGTGATATTTGAGCCATAGGGCTTATATACGTTATGATCATAAGACTTAATGACTTCTTTGCACACAATTATACTACTTTTGGATTGGTATAAACTTTGGCAAGTGTCATAGACTAGTTCAAAACTTGCTCGTTGAACTGGTATCCTATTTTGATTGCCTATTGCTATTCTAGGATACTATTGAAAAATCTCAAAATGGATTTGATAGCATTTCTTTTGAGATAGTGTGAATATTTTTTGATTTGCTTGGATCCAAATACTTGTCATTCAAAAAATCTTCTATAGAGGGACCTATATTTGAAACTTAGCCCCATTGGAGCTTGTCTATAGTTTTTTAAGATAAGCATCTTATGTTTCTTCAAGTGTGCAACATGTATACCACAATAGGTATACCTTTTGCATCACCTAATATGATTATCATGTTTTATGAGATGGTTGGCGTGATTGAACACACACGTGTGTGTGCGCACACGCTCGCTCGCTCACACTCTCACACATAATTTTTGGTCAAGATAATTCTTGCAGTGCATTGCATATTGACTATGCTTCTTGGTTTTTGAGAGTATGTCAAGCACATATTGATAATGACTTTCCGAAAGGTGTTGGAGAAAATCCTAGCATACGACTAGCATACGAGTGCCCTTTGACAAAATGCAGGCTCAATAACCCTAGCATATGAGCGCCTTTTGACAAAATGCCAGACTCGATGCTTTTTCCTTTGATTGAGTTGCACACTTTATGCTACTTTTACTTTTGTTTAGAGATATGTTCATCATCTAGTTGTTGTTTTAACTAATGTGATATCGTGGTTTGTGTTTGCAATGACTTAATGAAGAAGAATGAAAAAAAAAACCTTGATCTCATAACATCAGTTGTTTGAAATGTGTAGTCATAGTATGGACAAGATTAGACTCACTTAACTTGGCAATGACTACTTGTTGTGACATGGATAACAACTAAGAAAATGTGTAGACACCTATAGCTCTCACAAAAGAAAATTTGTTCTTACACGTTGTGGATGGATGCATGTGTATATATTTTTCTAAACTCAAAAGAAAAAATACCCTGGTGCATTTATTTATAGAAAAAACTAGTAGGTACATTGATGAAAAAGATATGTACACCTTGAAGGGGAAGTTTAAGCAAAAGTAAGCTCAAACAAGAGCGAAGCTTGCACTAAAGCTAGGATTAATCCAGATCCTGACATTAAAAATCAAAGCTTTTGTTGGTAATAAGATTTTGTCAAGACAATATTTTTTACTGTGATGATTCTATACAAATTTTATTGACTTTAAGAGCTGTTTGTATTGTGGTGATATTATTTAGTTTTGTTTGGGTTTGTTATGTTCAAACACACGCACACCACTCGTGAATGAAGAGAATTTCCCTCAAGAATCCAACCTTATAACATTGCATTAGCCATTAGAAAACATTTGAGCCCATAAAGGGCCTTCTAAAAAGATGATGTTATTTTTTTTTCTCAAGATTTTCTTACACATGGCCCAATCAAAATGCTCAAATTTGAAACCTATGTAACGTAGCTTCTTCATTTTGATCTTTTTGTCTTTTAAAAAAATTTGTAATTTTGCGTCAGCAAATAAGTTGTTTTGCAATTGAAAAATTGTAACTTTTTAACCATAGCTTCAATTAAGACGATTATAGTGATATTACTATTTTTTTAGCAACCACAAACGATATTATACATAGAATTTCTAAATATCGAATATGGTGCAGAAAACAAATTTTATTTTTGTATTCAAAATTTGCCATCTTACCTAGCAATCCTTATGGCCCCTTTCAAGCTCAAATTTTTTCTGTTGGATATTAGTTTTTCATAGTTTTAGGGATGCCTTGGATTGTACTTTACCAGGTATTGCCTTGTCCTTTATTGCACAAGTAGTTATAAAGTGTACTAAACAAATTGATTGTCTATATTATGATCATAAGACTTAACTACTTTTTCTCATTTAGTTATATTACTTCTAGATTGGTATAAATTTTGGCAAGTATTGGAGATCAATTCGAAATTTGTCTGTGATAAACTATTGTCCTATCTTGATTGTTTATCTTTGTTTTAGGATGCTATTGAAAAATCTTAGGATTTATTTGACAACAATGCCTTTGACATAGTGTGAAAATCTTTTGACTTGCTTAGATGTGAATACTTGTCATCCAAAAAATCTTTCATAGGAGGATTTATATTTAAAATTTAGTCCCATTGGGGCTTTTCTTACACGGTTCTTTTTAACATCATTCTATGTTTTTTCAGTTGTGCATTGGATATAGTCACATTAGATATACTTGTTGCATTACCTATTGTATTTGTTTTGTTCTGTGGGATGGTTGTTGGGATAACTAACTAACTATAACACACACACACACACACACACACACACTCACACATGGATTATTGGTCAAGTTAATTCTTGTTTTGTATTGCTTACATAGTGGCAATGAGCCTGCATTAGTGACAATGACTTTGCAAAAGTATTGGAAAATATCTTAGGATATGAGTTCCCTCGACAAAATGCTAGGTTCGATGCTTTTGCCTTTGACTATGTGGTTGTTGAATTACACACTTTATATGTCCTCGACAAAATGCTAGGTTTGATGCTTTTGCCTTTGACTATGTGAAATGATTGGACCCCATCGATTTCCTTTCTACATCATGATTGGACCCCTAGATTTGCACCTCTCATCATGATTGGACCTTATGATTTTCGCCTCACATTTTTGTTTCATGATGTGCACCTTTTAACATGATTGATCCACATGTAATACACCTCTTACAATGGTTGGCCTTGTGATCTACACCTCTAGATGCGATTGGGCCAAATAGATGCATTTCAATCTTAATTATGCGTGACAAGTGTCACAATTTTATCAGAACAAGAGTAGGTACCCTATTGACTATTCAAACTCAACGTTAATGATCTAAAATGATTATACCTACCCTCCACGCAAGAGCAAAGAACATCATGGATCTAATCCACACAGATTTATGCGGGACTAGATTTTGCCTATTTTTCACAATTGTCCATTCTTGCCCTTTTCTTTTGTACCTTTGGACTTGTTGAAGCACTTGAGGCTCCTCCTCAAGTCCAAGTACAATATCTATCACATCTTGGAGAATCAAAATTTATAACATCCTCACCTTCCAAATAGAATAATTAAAGGTCTTCAATCTCTCTCCTTGCTCCAAGAGAAAGGACCCCATGGATGCGATAATCACTTGAGATATATACTTGTAATGGAATTTGTTGACTGATTCTGACGAACCCCCAAGATACTCGGCCAGAGCTACCCAAGAGCACCTCTCACCTTAGACCAAGGAGGTCTCTGAGAAGACGAGATGGACGAAGACTGAGAACCGAGAAACAATAGTTAAGAATGACAAGTAGAAACTGTGTAAGCCTCATGGTGAATCCCGAAAGATGGAATGACCATATAGGAACTAGTATTTCTAGGCAAGTGTAATAAATGCAATTAGATCTCTCTTAAAAAAGTAGAGTGAGCCGCCTTTTGATGGTGACCTCTAGTGGAGGAGGTAATTCCACTTGTAAATTGTGTAATGTGGAAATGCCACTAGGATGCCACCTAAGGAGCTCTCTTCCTTATTTAAGAGACTCACCCTTTGTAGAAGGGAAGCTTTTTGTAAGTGTATCTACTCCATGCTGAAATGAGAATAACCTCCACAAGTTGATGCATTCTTGAGCTCCTTGATCATTCTTGTTTCTTGAGTGATGCATGGTTGTGGATTAACTAGGGAAGACTAGCTTTCTTGCTTTCTTTCATTTATGCTTGTAGATTAATGTAAGAATCAGCATTGTGGTAAACCATCATGGATTGGATTGTGGTATAAGTCTTGCAAATCTTGTGACAGTCCCTTTCTTGATGTTCTTGAAGTCCAAGAATCAGAAAATGTGTGTTTCTTGATCCTTGGAACTTCAATACGTTGTTAGATTAGTTCTTGTTTTCAATTTTGTGGATTAATACATGTGTAGATTAGTTTTAGTGTTTAGGATCTGATTCAAACTCGTTTTTACAGCAAGTAGAAGTAGGAATCATGAATGTTCAATTGTGCAAGCACGTTGATTTCTTGGTTGAACGTTTTGGTTACATGTTAGTTTGATTGCATGTGACACGGTTCAAGATAAACATCCCTGGATTGTCCTATGACAAGCAGGACAAATACTACAATGTTTATCAGTCATTTTGTCTAATCTGGCATTGTAATAAACAAGATAACATCAAGAGAATGCTCAAACGAGCCTGGTAATAGGCAAAATACATCTGTAACCAGAAAGTAAAGAGAAATAACCCGTTAACAGATCCTAAGCAGAGGATCTGTCAACAGAATTAAAAACAAGTACAAATATTGCTTCTTTCTTGTTACATATCTATGTAACTAACAATACTTCAATAACTCCTATGTGCCCATTTAATGTTTGGGGGGCTAAATGGTGAGTCACCCTTGGATAAGGGGTACCCTTGGATTAAGGGTAGGTGTAAGGTATTTGTGTCCTTGGATAAGGTCATGTAGGTGTCTATGCCTTGGATGGAGGTATGGAACCTAGTGAGGTGTTAGGAGGACCTTACCATGTGGGCCTCAACCTTGAGCCATGATCACATAATAGGACTTGGGCCAAAGTCAGTCATTACATAAGGGTCATGGAGAACTAGTAGGAGGGCGCACCTACTAGGGTCCCTTGCTACCCCTAAAGAACCCAAGAAGTTATAACCAAGAACCATAAGTTATGGAAGGTGTCTTTTGACATTCCACTATCTTGTGAGCCTCTTGGCCTTTCATTTGCCTCCCCTTTTCTCATTGGCTTGTGTGGACATTCCGTAGTGCTTTGGAATGAGTCATTGGCCATTTATAAGAGAGGGAGAGGGCGCCCAAATGAAGGGGGATTTCTTGTGTTGTTTGTGGAATGCTTCTATTCTCTAGTGGATTGCTAGTGTGTAGAGAGCATATATTTGGCTTGCTTGTTCTTGAGAGGATCACCATCTTTTGGTATGGGACTTAGATGGGAGTAGGATCTTGAGCATGCTTGTGATTGTGATGGTAGTGAGTGTGGTTTAGCAAGGGGGTGCTAGATAGGGCTTGCTTATGCATGGATCTAGCTATGGTTGGGTGGTAAATTCTTGAGGCCATCTTGTTTGTCTAGTTTTGGAAGGATCTTAGGAGCATTGGAGGAGAGGCACATTGGAGGGCTTTGGAGGCATTGGTGGACATCAACTCAAAGGCTTGATGGGCTGCTCTTCCTTGTTGTAAATTTTTTTTTTATATATAATGGTATCCAACCAAAACCAAGTTGAGATCTTGCAACAATCTTGAGAGTACAACAATAGCTATGACAATCTCACACAATCCAGATCTAGCTTCGCTTCAAAAATGAAACACAACAATATTTTGATCCACTTTCTTCTAAGAATGTGTAGAGTACTCAAAGATGCCACAAAAGATACAACTCTACTTAATTTGCATGAAACTATGTGGCTTAGGACTCAAAATCATACCTAGATCTTACTCAAAATCATACCTAGTCAAGATTGCCAAACTAGAACATGAGTTTTTTGATCAAACGAGTTGTATGTGAGTCAAACCTGATGTTCTCAACCAAGTTAGGTGCCCTACCTAGCATGATTCAAATGACTATAACTTCCACAAGACACATCCAATTGAGTTGAAACAGATTGCAACACAAACTAGACTTCATTACTTTCTAGCAAGCTATCATACACCAACTTTGGATCAACCTTAGAGATACACCATCAAATCAAAGTGGACTGATCTCACATGTGTCTGAGCAATGAATTCCGTACAATACCATTTTTAATGTGGACTCAAAAAGTTACGTTACGTAGAGTGTTTTGATTGGTTTGTGTGTAAGAAAAATTTGAGAAAACATATAAAGAGAATCTTTACAAAGGGTACTTTTTGGATTTAGAACTCCTCTAATGTCAAACTTTGACATGTTTCTATTCTCTTGCAACAAACCTTCGTCGACTTGCAGGCAGGATCGCCCTGATGCACTGGAGCCAAATATTCAAGGGCAAAGATTACTTCCCAGCCATTTTCCACATATCTAACACTTCTCAAGGTTCAAGGAGATCTGAAAGTTTTGGCACTATTCAAACACTTTCTCCAAATTCTCCAAGTGTTCTGATTCCAATCCATTCACTCCAAAATCATCCAAATAAATTTTCACATGTTTTTGTAAATATTCTCTGAATGCAAATTGAATCACATGATGAAAAGTACTTGGTGCATTGCATAGTCCAAATGACATAACCCTATAAGCATAGGTTTCTCATTCTATTGTAAATGCAGTTTTATATTGGTCGGCAGGTGCAACCTTGACTTGGTTGTATCCACTGATTCCATCCAAGAAACTATAAGCTTTAGCTCCAGCAAGACAATCCAATACACTTTCTATGAAAGATAGCAGAAAGTGATACTTCTGTGTCACTGCATTTAAAGTCTTCAGGTTCACACATATTCGCATCTTGTCGTTTTTCTTTCTTATGATGGCAATTGGTGAAACCCATTCTGTGTGCTCGATCTCACAAATGAAATCAACATCTAGTAATCACTGCAACTCTTTCTTGATCTATTCCATGAAGTTTGGATTTCATCGACAAAATCGAATGACTTTTGGAACTGCATCTGGTACTAATGGAATAATATGTTGGACCATAGAGGTAGGAATATCTTTCAGATCTTTGTAGGACCAAGCAAAACAATCTTGACCTAACAATATTTTTAAAAAAGCAAATTTATTTGATGAAAGTTGTGCTCCAACTTGAAAAAACTTCTCATCTTCACCTGGATCAACTAAATTAATAGGTTGCATCCAAGCCGACGGTCCATCATAGACTTCTTGCATTTCTAAGACTTCCTTCTTGAGTGCTCAATGAGCTTTCGGTAATATAATGACCACATCATCCAAAATGTACCTTTTGACATGCTCTGGATATCATGTTGCACTTCATCTACTCGTTCTTGCTCTAAGGGATTAACCGTAGTTTTACTTTTGGATTTCTTGGCCAATGTCGTTTGTGACTTCAAAGATATCTGACTTGAGGCATCAAGATCTAGATCTATCTTTCCCTTACCTTTGTCCAACAAAGGTGGTATAGCAACATGATCACTAATTTCTGGATCAACTGTCATAAATGTCTCATTTGGTGGATTTGTCCATTTCAGAACCTTATTGTAATGTGGTTTTGCTGGCTTTTTCGCCTACATTCTCATTATAAGACAATGAATGGCTAATTGAAATTGGTTCATTTTCAATCGGATTTGGAATTGGATCTGTTAAAATCCAAGCCAAGTTCATATCGACAAAATATGTAATGGCGGTATCAAGAGCTCAATCATTCATTGGAATGATACTCACTTCCTATCTATCATTACGTCGACACAAATAACTAGTTGTACAATCTATTGTTGATAATGCTTGATTTCGATTGATATTATTAGTCTGAGAATCATACTGGATCAGCTTTGATGTCTTGTTAGCGATTCTCAAATGTGATTTTGCTTGTTTTCCAGTTATGAATTATTTACGCTACTCGTAACCAAGGTCATTCCAATAAAATCCGATAGATGGATGGTGCTTCTGGTAGGTCCATTATTACAAAAGTAATGATGAAGTGTACCCCAACAATTTTGATTGATATGTCTTCCACTATTCCTTTTGGCCTGACACTAGACTGATCTGCCAACTTGATTGCAAAGTTTGTAGGTTTTAGTTTCACCCCATTTGACACACAATTTGACTCTAAATCCTCCATCTATCACGGCAGCCTCTTAATCAAAGTGTTTATGTTGAATCAGCAAGGTGATATTGCATTGCTCACTTTCCCACATGACTCCTATATTGAGAATCTCATTTAACTCTTCAAATCCCACACAATATAATGGTTCATATTGGATTTTGGTCTCCATCTTGGCCAATCATTCTGATAGTACTTCTCTGGCATGAGGGACCAATCACAAAAACTCACCTAGAGTTATATCCATCTTGCTTGAAATTCACAATCAGCTCTTTGGTTTTGTCATCTTAAACAATTCTTCACATTCAAGTAACTAAGTATTCACATCGGTTCTGTGATGCGAGCTTTGCACAAGAACAGGTAAATCCATTGGCACAAATGGCACAAGAGGAGCAGCTATAGCATTTTCTATTGGCATTTTGCAAGTTTTGCAAGTTTCTTTCTTGTCATTATTCAACAAAAAGATAGCACATGGAGTGCCACCCTTTTTATGCTACTACTTCAATGTTTATTATTAAGAATGTGGTTTGGTACATAGTTAAAAATCTCACTAATTAAAAAAAAATTCAAATTTAATTTTTTTTCCAGCTAGCATGCCGGCGTGTTAAGGATCTTGTCACAAAAAAAAAAAAAAATCTGGCAAGATCCTTAACACGCCAACGTGTTATCTAGGTTGGCTACAAAAAAAAAAATCTCATTTCATATAGCACGCCGACGTGCTATCTTGAAAGGCTGTAAAAAAAAAAATTAGTTGTTTTACTTAACGCATCAGCTTACTAAGTTTGAAAATTGAAATAAATATTCTGAAATAATATTTTTACTCAAAATATGGTTCTCAAATGTGTCAAAATAGCTGTATTTTATAATATACTCGGCTAGCATACTGGCATGCTAGCCAAATCACCTCCAAAAAGATATTTATTTGCTCAAAAAGTTCTTCAAAAGAATTTCATCTTTTTTAAAATAAAAAATTTGCAGGCTACTAGCATGCCGGCATGCTAACTTTTACAGCTTCAAGAACAATTTTTTTTAAAAAATAAAAATAAATCTGTATTTATAGACTGACAAAGTATTTTGTGATGGACCTATTTAGAATTTGATGGATAGTCAATTTTTTTAATATGCATCAAACTACAATTCTTGTTCTTAAAAAATCATGGAGTGGCATAAAAAGAGTAGCACACCATGTGCTACCGTTTTGTTGGAGCATGGGAAGAAGAAACTCGTAAAAAATTTACTCGTAGAATGTCAAAACCCCTGGATCAAGTGTTGGAATATAGTAGGTCAACATTATTTTTGATTTTGTCAAAGATAGAAATCTTACACCACTCTCCCCCCCCAATGTGGCTCCTAGAAACCTTTATCTTCATATTTAACAAATTGTTAAACTTGTTATGACTTTCAACCAATAATGCTTTTGTAAAAATATTCACTATCATAAAATGTAAATTTGATTTCTGGACTAAGTATCTTGTCTTTGATATTATGATAATTTATCTCAATGTGTTTGGACCTGGGATTAAGATATAAAGCAATAGTACTTTGATTTTCACAATAAATCGTCGTAGGCTCTGTGAGCTAGATATAAAATCACATTCTAGAAAAAATACGTTGATCCTTTGAAACCATGCCCGTGGTGACTGCTTAAGCTCGTAAACAACTTCATGAAGTTTGCAAACCTTCTAGTTAAGACATGTATATGTTTTCATCAATAACACCATTAAAAAATATCGTTTGAGCATCAATTTGATGTACTTCAAGATCTGTTGCAGTTGTAAATGCTAAAAACTAGTCATGCTCTTAGTACTTCTATTCAAATCAATAAAATTGTACTTTGGCATTATAAACTTAGTCATTTGAATCATGATTCTATATTACAAATGTCTAAGCAATCCATTGTTCTTGATCTCGACTATCCAGATAGGAAAGTCGAGTTACCTGTCTGTCAAGACATTCTAGTCGGTAAACAGACCAAGAAACCATTTAGATCAAGCCATCAACATATTGCTAGAGGATTACTAGATATTGTACATACAAACATTTGTGGTCCAATGCAGAATCCTTCACTGAAGGATGCAAAGTATTTTGAAACTTTTATTGATGAATTTTTCAGAAGGAATATGGACCTCATCAAGAAGAAATCAGAAGCTTTCAATTGCTTCAGAATCTTCAAGGAGCGTGCAAAGAAAGAAACTGGTAGGACAATCAAAGCCCTGAGGTCCGACAATGGTGAAGAATACATCTCTACCAAATTCAAGGAGTACTGCCAAAGCCAAGACATTGAACAATAGTTTATCACTCCTTAATTGCCTCAGTCGAATGTGTTAACAGATCTCTCTGCTTAGAATTTGTCAACAGGCTTTTGTTCATTACTTCTCTGGTTACGACTTTGTTCTGCCTTTTACCAGATTTTTTTGGGCATTTCTTGGTTTTTTATTTATCTCGTTTCAATGCCTAGATCAGGCAGAATGTTTGCAATCATTTTAGTAATGTCATATCTGTCAGAGGACACTCAGATGGGTCACTCTTGATGTTACGACCATATTCAGCAAAGGACATGGAATAGTCCTAATATGGTAGACCGGCCCTCCAATGTTCAAGATTATTGGTCATGCCTAGATTTTATTCCATGTCAAGGCTTGTTGGTGACTAATGACCTTGAGAGGACCCAGACACTCTAATTGAGATGTATGGAGTAGTGCATGTACGTGTGACAGATATAGGCAGGAGGAACACATGAAGAGTTGTGATCTATTTATAGTTGACCTGCATGGGGATTGCACGTGTTCATGTATAGGATCCTCCTCTCTATATATTGAGGTAGTGATTTTCTCGTCGACGACTTTGGTCTAGGTTACTTGTAGAGCTCTTCTCCTCTTGCTCACATGGCATGGCTTGGGGGCTAGATCCAGGAGGATTCTCCAGGAGGGGTCTAGGTTTGGTTGGGTAGATTTGCTCCATAGTCTCTCTTGTGTTTTCCTATCATCTTAGGGGTTTTCCCTAGCGATCTTTACATTGGTATCAGAGCACGAATAAGATGCAGTTTTGGATGGGATGGAGACAAGTTCTACATCAAATTGGAATTGGAATGCACTTGGATTTACATCCCGGATGGAGTGTTGTTTTTTCAAGGAAAATTGGGTTTGGATTCACTAATTCATGTGTGAAGCATGCTTTTCAATCTTGGTGGTAGAGTGCTCTTCTCCTTGTTTGATTTTATTAGAGATGTTGTGGATTAGTGTGGGATTCATACTTATTTTTTTGAAGCCTTGAGAATGTTTCCGTTTGAAGTTGAATGATCTGCATGAATAGATCCACTTTTTTGTCTAAATCTGTTTTTTGGGCTGAGCAATTTGCATGAATCCATAATGTTTTGGATAGATTAGATTTAGATTAGAAGCATAATGTTTGTTGATAGATTGATGAGGAATCAATTTATCCTGAAGAATTAACTAAGTGTTGCTGGAAATCTTGAATAAAATGACTGCTTGTGGAGGATTTGAGAGATTAATCCTCTTGTGTTTCTGCAATCTGAAAAACATAGTATGGTAATGGTAAGTTGCCTATTCCCTAGCAAAACAGATAAGGATTTGGAATAAGTGATGCATGTAGTTAGGACTCTAAGAAGCCTTTCTTGGTTTGTTGCTTGCTGACTGTAGAAAGAGTTTAGAACTGTAAAACCCACAATAACTCTTTTTCTTGTCTTTGGGACACTGATGCATGTTTCTGAACCTCTATACAATCTGTTTTGGTAGAGGTTAGAACCTCTGTTCAGTGCAAAGAGAAGTCATAAGGGGATCGCAAGTATGCAAGCAAGCCTATTGAAAAAGAGAGAGTAACCCTAGAAAGGCCGTCTGATAAGTTGTTGGACCCATCAGTCCAGCAGCAAAAAGTACTCAAGCTCGTTATATCCTAATAGCAACAAATTATGCCACTAAATGGGTTGAGGCACGTGCAACAAAGGACGCCATTGCGAAGACCGTAGCACGTTTTCTTTATGAAAATATTATTACGCGCTTGGGCTGTCCAATAGAGCTTGTTAGTGATCAAGGCACTCACTTCTTAAATGAAGTGATCGATAATCTCCTCCACCATTATCTTGTTGTTCACCACAAAAGTACTCCTCCGTACTATCTTAGATGTAATGGCCAGGCAGAATCCACCAACAAGAGGATTTGTAAGATCTTAACCAAGATAGTAGAAACAAGCCAATCCCTGTTTAAGGATACCTTTGCTATCATTAAAACATGTGATGTTTGCCAATGAGCCAAGAAAAATACAAAAGCCGACTTCACACCGTTGACACCCATTATCGAAAGCGAAGCCTTCCTAAGTGGGGTATCGACTTTGTTGGACCCATCAGTCCAGCAGCAAAAAGTACTCAAGCTCGTTATATCCTAATAGCAACAAATTACACCACTAAATGGGTTGAGGCACGTGCAACAAAGGACGCCATTGCGAAGACCGTAGCACGTTTTCTTTATGAAAATGTTATTACGCGCTTGGGCTGTCCAATAGAGCTTGTTAGTGATCAAGGCACTCACTTCTTAAATGAAGTGATCGATAATCTCCTCCACCATTATCTTGTTGTTCACCACAAAAGTACTCCTCCGTACTATCTTAGATGTAATGGCTAGGCAAAATCCACCAACAAGAGGATTTGTAAGATCTTAACCAAGATAGTAGAAACAAGCCAATTAGATTGGGAAACCAAACTATTCTCTACTATCTGGGCGTATCGCACAACTCCCAAGAAGGCCACTGAATGGGTTACCCCATTCCATCTCGTATATGGTTAAGAGGCAATAATGCCTATTGAATTCTTGGTACCATCCTTGACAGTTATGCAAGCCTTCTCCACAGATCTATGTGAGAAAGCTATCATTGAACAACAAGTAAAAACCAGGCTCTTTACGCCAGCCCAATTGTGTGAGACCCGACTTATATTGTTTCATGCACAATTGGTTAACAAACGTCGCCAAAAGGCCTAGCACGATCGTGATCTGCATTCTAATGACTTACACTTAGGTGATTAGGTGCTTATTTACACATCTAAGAAGCATCCAGAAAAACTGAAATTCAGAAGCGAAGGACTTTATGTTATCAATAAAATCTTCCCTAATGGAGCAGTCCAACTACAAACACTTGACGACGTACTCCTAGACATTGTCGTCAATGGTGGCCGTCTACGGAAGTACTACGAAGAGTTGTTTTTTGTTGATCCAATTTAAACTCCACCTCTGTTGTATATATTATTGTTACAAAAAAAATTTCTGTTTTGTTTTTCTTATTCTGCATGCTTATTTTTTGAATCTTGTTGTTGTTATTATTATTCTTGTTCACTGCATCTGTGTATTTTTTGTGTATCTTTATTTTTCATACTCTTCTTCTCTCATCCATATTCCTTCTCAGAGAGAGTTATAGGTCAACAACTCCTGCTCTATACCACAAAGATAAAATCTGTCATATTTTAGGTCTAGTTCACTTCTGCACATATGATATCTCAAACTTTTCACTTATAGCACAAATTGGATTACTGGGATATTTCATGTTAAAATTGGCAACAGCTAACTTGATCAAATCTTGTAAATACCATTATGAGTAGTACATATCATCATTATGTGAAAATGTCAAAATCATGCTTGAACTAGGCCAAAATCATGTACATATTATGTTTACACATGTGTGGAGCCTGTTCCCACATGTGAATTAAATGCATTTATCATTTAGATGAGTCATATATGTTGTACATACCATTTCATTTGAGATCTAGTGGCTAAAATGGCCAAAATCTAGTTTTCTAGCTATATGCCACTTGGCATCATTTTATTGGTAGGAAAAGCTATTTCACATGGATAGGAGTGATCTCACACGTGCCAAGGATTGCTCACATGTGTCAAAACATCAGTAGTAGGTGAGATCCAACTTGTAGTAGATATTTGTGCAGGTCCCTATAAATTAGGAAAATTGCCTAAAATCAAGGGAGGTGGCTATAAGTTAGGAAACTTGGTCCATGTGCCATATTGATGATTATTGGTGGATACTTTGATGAGTAGGCACTCTCACACGTGCCAAATCAGCTGAGTAAGCATCAGGTCTTGTGTATATATGGTGGCTCATTTGGCCATAATTGATATGGAAGCTAAATCTTGGTTTTGGAGCAATTCTAGTGTTTTCTCTCTATTTGTCTTGTGTTTTTATGCATTGATTGGGTTCTAAGCTTAGTATACTTTATTCTCAGCCTACTGTCCATACTTTGACAGGTTTTCACACGTGTGAAACCATCAAGTACAAGTTTTGATCAATAATGATTGTTCTTGTTAGATTTATTCATCTAGATTTGATCTAAATGCTATCTAATCTTGTGTAGATTGATAGGTTCATCTAATCTAACATCCAATCACACTTGTATATCTGATTCAGATCTATTCTTGGTCCATTTTGCTGTACTTTGACATGGTATCAGAGCCAAGTACAAGTGCATTTAAGACATTGATCTAAAACTATTCCCAAATTGGCAGGTTTTTAATAACAAGCTAATATTGAGGTAGCGAGTTGAAATGGATAGCTAGAGCCAAAATATTTGTACCAAATCTTGCTGTGGGCTGCAGGTATACCTACCACACGTGTGGGGCCGTACACAACCTGTTTTGAACAATATTTTTTATTTTGGTGCAATTTGAGTTTCATACACCCAATTTGAGTCAATTTAGTGCATTTTTCAAGCTTTCACTTGCATTGTTTCTATTTCATTGATTTGTTCTTGGTTTAGATTGATAATATAGGTGGATTAGAGCTTGTTTATAGTACATTGAAGTTGATTCTCTATTTTATTTTAGTGTAACTTGAAGTTGAGAGAGATTGAGTACTATGAACCAAAGATTAAGGAGTGAATTTGCAAAGTTGAGATTGTAATCTATAGATCCATCATTCTAGATTTGTTCTAAAGTGGTAGGGTCAGGTCTACAAGCTTATTGATTGCTAGAAGACACTATAGGTTCAGATCTCTAAGTGAAACCATCTAAGTTTCAAGTGCATTTACACTAATAATGGCATCAATGGGTGGCTTCTTACTTGAAGCTAGTGAAAGGCTTTCATCAACTAATCATGCCATTTGGAAAGTTCGAATGGAGTCATTATTTGTACTTCATGATTTGTATGACATTGTTCTTGGTGTGGAAGAAGAACCTCAAGTAGCTCAAGAATTAGTAAAGTACAAGAAGATATTTAAGTTGTCATTACATTGCTTGAAAATGAACATAAGTAGCGACTTGTTGAAAGAGATCTCATCTTGTAGCACATCCAAAGAGGCATGGGATTCACTAAAATCTATTTATGAATCCAAAAATACTTCAAGAATACTCATGCTAAGAAATCAAATACTTCAAACCATGAAAGGAAGTAATGAAAGTGCCCAAGATTATGTTCTTAGGATCAAATCTTTGAATATTGAGTTATCTTCCATTTGTGACAAGATTCAAGACAATGAGCTAGTTCAAATCATCTTGAATGGATTAGAAAATGAGTATTATAATCTAGTTTAAACATTTGCTATTCAAGATCAACTTCCTACTATTGAAAAACTTCATAGTGTGCTAGTTTTTGAGGATAGTAGGATGCTTCATATCAAGAATAGGATTGGTTCTCTTTCTTTGATTGATGTGATGAGAAAGCTAACTTTTCTTTGAAAGGCAAGAAGAAGAAGGCACCATCCAAGAAGACCCAAGATGTGGAGGTCGAAAGCAAGGATGGAGCTTCAAGTTCAAAAGGCAAGAGTAAGAAGGACAAGAAGAAGCTTAAGTGTTTTTTCTGTGGTAAGAAAGGACACTTTGCATCCGAGTGTTACAAGAAGAAGAATGCCCAAGAGAAGGACAACCGTGGCAACTGTGAGAGATTTCAACTAGTTTAGTCTAGTTTATTCATATTTTTGGTTAATTGTCAATAAGAGGCCAAAACTCATTTTAGACTTAGAGATAAACTTTTTGAAGTTATATTAGTTTAAAATACATTCAATAAACACTTTTGGAAAGTGTGGGAAAGTTGGTAGTCGAGTTTGAGAGAGATTCAAATTTGAACTTTGGGTACATTGAATCTAGACCCAAAAATAGTAGGGTTTACATTTTGCAGGGAAAGCCAAGTGGCCAAATAGGGTTTGGAAACTCTATAAAAGGATGTAACTCATGGAGAGACACATCTTCTCTCTTCTCTCTCTCATTTCATCATTATACATGGTTCTCTTTGGGTTCTACTACTCATTGGTGCACTATCTTGGTGTTATCTTGTAATCTTGTGTGTAGAATGATCATTTATTGCTATTTTTGGTTCCACACGTGTGAAATATAGTAGGGTACTGTAATTGTACGGAAAACAAACATATTTTATGTTTTGGTTCATGTTTGATCAATATCTCTTAGAGTTTGCATCTCATTTTGTATGTAGATGCTGATTTTTCTACATTGGCAAGATTGTTGGTTTGCTCCTTATTGTAACCAAAGATTTGGGACTTGGATTGGATCTTGAATGATCTGGAATCCTTAACAGCAACCTTGTGCTTGAGGAGGAGGATGAATGCAACTTATCTTTGATGGCTTCCTTAACACAAACATCTAATCACAACACATGGTGGATTGATAGTGGGGCTAGTTCCCACATGACTCAACCAAAAGACTACTTTTCTACCTTACTTTCTTACAATAACTCTAAGAAGTTTATCTTCACTGCAAGTGATCAAGAATGTGAGATTGTAGGAATTGGATCCATTCCATTATGTCTTGGATCATCTCAAGAGGTTAGGCCATCCTAACTACAAAGCTATGGAGACCATGGTGAACAAAGAGCTAGCAATTGGACTTCCCAAAGCCATATCCAAGTGTGGCAAGCTTTGTGAAGCTTGTGGACTCTCCAAGTCTCATAAGAAACCTTTCAAGAGATTTTTGACAAGATCTAACTCTCCTCTTGATCTTATTCACTCAGATGTTCACTCTTTTCCACATGAATCTAATGGTGGAGCTCTTATGTATGTCACTTTTATTGATGATAAATCAAGATACTCTTGGATTTACCTCTTGTCTAAGAAAAGTGGAGTGTTTGAAACCTTTGTGAAGTTCAAAACTCTTGTAGAAAAGCAACTTAATGCTAGCTTGAAAGTATTAAGATGTGATAATGGAGGGGAGTAGATCTCCAATAGTATGAAAGAGTTGTGTCAAACTAATGGCATTAGAAGAGAGTTAACTTGCACATACACCCCACAAAAAAATGGGGTGGCCGAGAGGAAAAATAGAACACTGTGTGAGTGTGCTAAAGCATTGAGATTAGATGCATCACTTCCTATTCATTTTGGGGAGAAGCTATTTTATGTGCAAACTTTCTATGTAATAGAATGACTAATAGTGCCATTGGAGGTCTCACACCTTATGAAGCATTGCATGGCAAAAAGCCAAATCTTAGTGACTTGAAAATTTTTGGATGTACTTGTTATGTACACATTCCTTTAGAAGTAAGGAAAAAGGAAGATGCTACTTCATTTAAAGGCATCTTTGTTGGTTATAGTGAAAATAGTAAAGCATATAGGATATTTGATCCTATTACCAAGAAAGTTGTTGTAAGTAGAGATGTACTTTTTGATGAATCTCTCAATGGCAAAGAGAAGGTACTTTCCAACAACTCTCATCTTATCAGTGATCATGCTATGGCCAAGGAGGAGCTTCAAGGAGTTGAAGACCAAGAGGATCTTGCTCAAGATCCAAAGGTGCCAAGAAGATCAACAAGAGTGAGGGACGAGCCATCAAGGCTCACTGATAGTGACAAAGGAAAGCAAAGGGAAGATTCTCAACTACACACCTCTTATTCTTTCTGGACTACTATGCTTGAAGAACCAACATGTTTTGAAGAAGCAATTAAGTCTCAAAGTTGGAAGGATGCTATGCAAGTAGAGTTTGATGCTTTGTAGGAAAATCAAACTTGGGATCTTGTTAATCTACCTTATGGAAAGAAGCCTCTTACTTGTAAATGGATATATAGATTGAAGTATAATCAAGATGGTTCCATTCATAAGTATAAAGCAAGACTTGTAGCAAAAGGTTTTTTACAAGTCAAAGACATAGATTATGATGGAACCTTTGCTCCTGTTGCAAAGCCTGTAACCATTAGATTGATCATATGCCTTGCTACTTCTTTCAAGTGGGAGCTCTTTCAACTTGATGTGAAAAATGCTTTTTTGAATGGATTCTTGGAGGAGGAAATTTACATGTGCCAACCCAAGGGCTTCATCAAAGATGGAGAAGAAGACAAAGTGTGCTTTTTGAAGAAGAGTCTTTATGGGCTCAAGCAAGCACCTAGAGCTTGGTACTCTAGGTTGCATTCTTATCTTATTTCCATTGGATTTGTTGTAAGTTCTTATGAACCATCATTGTACTACAAATGTAATGATGGAAAGATCATCATTTTGGTTTTATATGTTGATGATATAATTCTCACAGGAAATGATCATGATGGCATTATAGATGTAAAAATTTTCTTGTCTAGTGAGTTTCAAATGGTAGATCTAGGACTTCTAAGGGTCATACTTGGAATAGAAGTTACTAGATGCAATGATTTTACTTTCATATGTCAATCTAAGTATGTTGGATCCATCTTAGAAAAGTTTGGCATGAAAGATTGTAAAGGAGTTGAAACTCCCATGGAACTAAATGTAAAAGTTTCGAAGGAAAGTGATGAAGCATCCTTTGAGGAAATCACTACCTATGGAAAACTTATTGGTTCCTTGATATATTTGACCATCACTAGACCGGATCTTAGCTTTTGTGTTGCAAATTGAGTCAATACATGCAAAGTCCACTAATATGTCATTGGAAGAGTTCCAAAAGAGTAAAAAGGTACATCTCGGCTACTAGAAACTTTGGCATAGTATATCAAGGGACTAATCTTTGTTTGAGAGCGTACTCGAACTCAGATTTTGCAGGTGACAAAGTGGATAGAAGATCCACAAGTGCCTTTGCTACATTCCTATGTGGAGGAGTCATATCTTGGCTTTCCAAAAAGCAAGATACTATCTCACTTTCATCAATTGAATCCGAGTATAAAGCTATGACAACAACAACAAAGGAGATCCTATGGATAAGAAGACTATTGGAGGAGCTTCAAGTGATCAAGGCTGAAGATATTCCATGCATTTATTGTGACAATCAAGCAGCCCAACAACTTGCCAACAATCCAATCTTCCATGCTCGAACCAAGCACATTGAGATTTCACATCACTTTGTGAGAGAGAAGGTACAAGCAAAGGAGATCAAACTCATCCATGCTTCATCTTCAGATTGTGTTGCTGATATACTTACCAAACCATTGGCAAAGGATCCATTTGTGAAGTTAAGATTAGCACTTGGAGTTGTAGATAGATGTATACTAGATTCACCAAGCTAGATTTTGAGGAGGAGTGTGAAAATGTCAAAATCATGCTTGAACTAGGCCAAAATCATGTACATATTATGTTTACACATGTGTGGAGCCTATTCCCACGTGTGAATTAAATGCATTTATCATTTAGATGAGTCATATACGTTGTACATACCATTTCATTTGAGATCTAGTGGCTAAACCAAAATCTAGTTTTCTAGCTATATGCCACTTGGCATCATTTTATTGGTAGGAAAAGCTATTTCACATGGATAGGAGTGATCTCACATGTGCCAAGGATTGCTCACATGTGTCAAAACATCAGTAGTAGGTGAGATCCAACTTGTAGTAGATATTTGTGCAAGTCCCTATAAATTAGAAAAATTGCCTAAAATCAAGGGAGGTGGCTATAAGTTAGGAAACTTGGTCCATGTGCCATATTGATGATTATTGGCGGATCATTTGATGAGTAGGCACTCTCACATGTGCCAAATCAGCTGAGTAAGCATCAGTTCTTGTGTATGTGAAAAACTCAGATCCAAAAGATGCTAAAGTTTCATAAAGATCTTGGCCATGGAAGTTATGCACATCTAGATTGAAAAAATGATAGAAATTGTGATGTTAAGCATACTAAACATCAACTAAACATCAAAATCTGATCATAAGCTTCCACAAACAGAAACTTGCTGTCCCTGTCCGTACTTCATAGCCTACAACCTGCATTTCACACGTGTGAAGCCATAGCAACAAAGAAATCACAATTCTAGTGGCTAGAATGCAAGATATGAACAAAAAAGTGAGAGAGAAGAAGATGGACCTTCAAAGAGCATAACATTCATTCAATAGAATGAAAATGAGATGTGTACATACTCGTGGAGATGGCTATTTATAGCAGCCATAGTGCCTCTTGGCCACTTGTCTTATGATAGGCTAAAATTGGGGTCCAATAGGATTCACCCATATACCTAGAAATTTGGTCAAATAGGAATGCACCAAATTATGAGCCAATAGAAGAGCTCCACACTCGACCTCCTCTAATTAATGTGACCTCAAAAGTAGTGTACACATACTTTGGGCCTCTACATACATGTATGAACCTATCTCTAACTTTTATTTGGCCATAGGCCTACAAAATCTCAAGTTAGGAAAATACTACTAGTTGACAATTTTTCACACTCCCTCTTCAACTAGTTTTAGCATAGATTTAGAAAGTACACCAAGACTTGTTCTATGCTTGAAAAATAAGTCCTTTCCCAATGCTTTGGTAAAGATATCAGCCACACATTCCTTTGATGGGACATGTTCAAGCTTGATCTCTTTTGCCAACACTTGTTCTCTCACAAAATGGTAAGCCACCTCGATATGTTTGCTCCTTGCATGGAAAACCGGATTGCTTGCTAGACTTTGGGCTGAAAGGTTGTCACAAAAGATGATTGGACTCTCTGAAAAATCCAGCAAATGAAGCTCCATAATCATCCTCTTGATCCACACCATCTCCTTTGTGCATGATGTCAAAGCTTTGTACTCGGCCTCACTAGAAGAAAGTGATATAGTTGCTTGTTTCTTCGACATCCATGAGATAGCTCCATCACCTATGAAAATAGCATGTGCATTTATGGATTTTCTATCCATAAGGTCTCCTGCAAAATCTGAATCTGAAAAACCAAATAAGTTAGGTGATGAGCCTCTATAAACAATGCCAAAATCTTTTGTTCCCGAGATGTATCTCAAGATCCTCTTTCCTAGTTTCCAATGTTCTATGCTAGGATCTTGCATGAATTGGCTTAATCTACCAACACAATAAGATAAATCAGGTCTTGTGATGGTTAGATATATAAGAGAACCTATTAGCTTCCTATAGAGAGTAATGTCCTCGAAGGATCTTTCATTACCTCTTATAGTTAGCTTTACATGTGATTCCATAGGTGTATCAATAGGATTTGCATCTACCATATGAAATCTATTGAGAATAGAAATAGCATACTTCTCTTGTGAAATAAAAGTGATTTGAGAAGTTCTAATTACTTCTATTCCTAAGATATAGCTCAAAAGACCAAGATCATGCACTTCAAATTCCTTTTTTAGTGCTTTCTTGATATCTTCTATATCTTCCTTGTTCCCTCCACTTAAAATAATGTCATCCACATAAATTAGAAGGATTGTAACATCATTAGCACTAATTCTAAAGTAAAGTGAATGATCATACTCACTCATAGTGAAGTTTTGAGAAAGTAGAAAAGAGTTAAGCCTAGCATACCAACTCCTTGGTGCTTGCTTAAGACCATACAAACTTTTTTGTAGAAAACACACATGATTAGGCTTGCTATGAGAAACATAGCTCTCGGGTTGCTCCATGTAGACTTCCTCTTCAAGATCACCATTCAAGAAAGCATTAGAAATGTCTAATTGCCAAAGATCCCATCCATAAAGAGTTGCAAGGGAAATGATTACTCTTATGCTCACCATCTTTGCCACGGGTGCAAAGGTTTCCTCATAGTCAATGCCATGCTCTTGAGCATAACCTTTAGCCACCAACCTTGCCTTCAACTTGTTGATAGATCCATCTTGATTTGTCTTTACCTTGAAGATCCATTTGCATCCATTTGCACTTTTGCCCTTTGGAAGCTCCACCAATCTCCATGTGTTGTTCTTCATAAGTGCTTCAAACTCAAGATCCATTGCTTGGATCCATTCCTCTTCTTGCCTTGCTTCATCTACACATGAAGGTACATCAAAAGAAGTTAGGAAAGCATAGTTGGATCCATCCACCACTTGCTTACCTTTGCCATCATAAGTGAGCCTTGAGGGTTTCACTTTATGCCTTGGAGTTCTCCTTGGAATTTGACTTGAAGAGGCTTCTTCAACATCCACATCCAATGTGTCATCAACTCCATTGTCATCAAGCACATTAGTTGCAACAACACCATCATCACTTGAAACAACTTTTGGAATGTTACCTTCATAAAAAATGACATCCCTACTTGTGAACACTTTCTTGATTGAAGGAACATAAATCCTATATGCTTTGCTTACTTCACTATAACCAACAAAAATGCCCTTTCTTGAAGATGGATCCTCCTTAGTTCTATCATCAAGAGTAATGTTGAAGTAGCAAATGCATCCAAAAGTTCTTAGAAACTTGACATTAGGCTTCGTACCAAACAAAGCTTCAAAAGGGGTTTTTCCTTCCAATACAACACTTGGCCATCTATTGCATAGGAAATTTGCACACAACAAAGCATCACTCCAAAAAGGTTTAGGAAGATTAGCATTCAATCTCATTGCCTTTGCACTCTCACACAAGGTTCTATTCTTCCTCTCGGCCACTCCATTTTGTTGTGGTGTTCTTGGACATGTGTACTCCCTCTTGATCCCATGCTCATCGCAAAAGGCTTTGAATTTGTTAGAAATGTATTCACCACCATTGTCGCTCCTCAAGCATTTGATTTTGGTTGTAAATTGAGTCTCAATAGCAACTTTGAACTTGACAAACACATCAAACACCTCATCCTTGCTCTTTAGTAGATAAACCCAACAAAATCTACTAAAATCATCAATGAAAGTTACATACATCTTAGCACCTCCATTGCTAATTGTAGTAACACCATGAATATCCGAATGCAAGAGAGAAAAAGGCATCTTAGATCTAGATATAGATCTAGTATATGGCAATCTATGTGATTTAGACAAAGCACATTCTTCACAAACATGATTCAAGCAAGTAAGAGACTTGGGAAGTCCCCTTACTACCTCCTTTTTGGCTATTACCTCCAAGGCCTTGTAGTTGAGATGTCCCATCCTTTTATGCCATACCTCTTGAATTGACATTTGTTCATTTGCCATGCATCCAACTTGGTTAGCAACAACACATGCATCAAGCTTGAACAATTTCCCTTGCCTTTTCCCTTTTGCAATGATACTACACCCCTTTTTGATCAAGCAAGCATCACCATCAAACTCAACTTTGAATCCTTTGTCAAGCATTTGGCTTACACTAAGTAAGTTCTTGGTAATGGATGGAATGAGCAAAACATCTTTCAATTCTATATTCCTATTTGTAGAAAGTGAAATAGGAATTGTGCCAATCCCCTTGATTGCACACTCACCATCATTTGCGGTATAGATTACCTTCCTATCACCATCAAATGCCATTAAAGATGAAAAATACTCTTTATGATATGTCATATGAGAAGTGGCTCCACTATCAATCCACCAAGGATCAATGTCTCCATGATTAGCCAACAAGCAAGATGACATAACAAAAGCATCATTTGAAAGAAGCTCATCCCCACCCTCATCAATAGTTAGATTGGTTTGCTTTTCCCCTTGATCCCTCTTTTTCTTAAAACAATCACTAGCAAAATGCCCTTTGACTCCACAATAGAAACATTTTAGCTTAGATCTATCCTTCTTTTTGCCAAAAGTAGAGTGCTCACCTTGGTCTTGCCCTTTAGACCAATTGCTTTTACCTTTGCCCTTGAACTTGCCTTTAGAGAACATTGCCTCCTCTTCTCCTCCTTGAGATGTAGAAGATGCTCCCACTCTTGCTTGCAACCTGAATTCTTCAGCCAACAAGACCTCTTGCAAGTCTCCAACACTTGGTAAACATTTTTGGATAGCATAACTTTGAACAAGATTAGCATGATCATCCAACAAGCCATTGAGAATCACTTGAACAAGCTCCTCATTATTTATGCCATCATTAATGCATGCTAACTCATCATTCAATGCTTTAACTCTCAAAACAAAAGCATGTCCATTCTCACTCTTCTTTTGCATACAAGAAAAGATTTGCCTTCTTAAAGTCAACACTCTAGAAGTAGACTTGGATTCATAAACCTTCTTCAAGGCTTCCCAAGCTTCACTAGATGATGTGCACTTACCAACCTCTTTGATAAGCTCATTTGTCACATTCATCTTGATCATGTGAAGGGCTTTCTTTGCCCTCTTGTCATACCTCAATTGTTCTTGAGGTGCCAAAGGTCTCTCCTCCACACCTACAACAATATCCATCAACTCATTCATCTCAAGCAAAGACTCCATCCTTACTTTCCAAGTAGAATAGTTGAGGGAGGTAAGCCTATCATTGCTTTCCAACATGTAGCCTCCATTTGTAGCCATGTTGCAATGATTGATCTCTGATCTTTGACCTGTTCCAATGCACTAAGCACTCTCTTGAATCAACAAATGAAACACAAGAAGAAATCACAAAGATTTGGAACCTAAAACCTTACTTTTTCTCTCTTTTCCTCACTTTTTCCTTAATTTTAGCCACTAGTTTTATGATTTCTTGATCAAACCAAGACCAAACCTCAATATACTTGCTTTTCCCTCACTCCTAAGATTGAAATACACTCTTGAATCATTCAGCAAACTGAAAATCAGAGGGTTACATCAATTTTGAAGTTTTTGACATGAAGAAGCAAGAAATTGAATCAAAAAACTATATGCTAGAATGGAAAACTAATAGGATCTTGTTGGATCTTGCATCTCCCTCTTTCCAAAACAATTTTTGTCTCCTTATTCTGATAAGTACAGAGGGAATTCGCCCTACTTCAATTGAAATGCATACAAATGATGTTTTGATCACAAAGATCCAATTTCTACACATAAATCAACAAGATTTTTAGCTAGAAACTTGATTGGAATGCTACAAAAGCAAACTCGCCCACAAATCTCTTCTAAATCTGGCAAAACCTGCACATTTGGCCGCCTAATGCTCTGATACCATGTGAAAAACTCAGATCCAAAAGATGCTAAAGTTTCATAAAGATCTTGGCCATGGAAGTTATGCACATCTAGATTGAAAAAATGATAGAAATTGTGATGTTAAGCATACTAAACATCAACTAAACATCAAAATCTGATCATAAGCTTCCACAAACAGAAACTTGCTGTCCCTGTCCGTACTTCAGAGCCTACAACCTGCATTTCACACGTGTGAAGCCATAGCAACAAAGAAATCACAATTCTAGTGGCTAGAATGCAAGATATGAACAAAAAAGTGAGAGAGAAGAAGATGGACCTTCAAAGAGCATAACATTCATTCAATAGAATGAAAATGAGATGTGTACATACTCGTGGAGATGGCTATTTATAGCAGCCATAGTGCCTCTTGGCCACTTGTCTTATGATAGGCTAAAATTGGGGTCCAATAGGATTCACCCATATACCTAGAAATTTGGTCAAATAGGAATGCACCAAATTATGAGCCAATAGAAGAGCTCCACACTCGACCTCCTCTAATTAATGTGACCTCAAAAGTAGTGTACACATACTTTGGGCCTCTACATACATGTATGAACCTATCTCTAACTTTTATTTGGCCATAGGCCTACAAAATCTCAAGTTAGGAAAATACTACTAGTTGACAATTTTTCACAGTGTATATATGGTGGCTCATTTGGCCATAATGGACAAGAAAGCTAAATCTTGGTTTTGGTGCATTTCTTGAGTAATCTCTCCATTTGTCTTGTGATTTTATGTTTCTAATGGTTTCTAAGCTTAGTGTACTTCATTATTTGCTAGTAGTCCGTACTCTGACAGGTCTTCACACGTGTGAAACCAGCAAGTACAAGTTTTGATCATATTTGATTGTTCTTGTTAGATTTGTTGATGTAGATTTGATCTAGTGCTATCTAATCTTGTGTAGATTGGTAGATCAATCTAATCTAACACCCACTCACAATTGTGGATCTGATTTGGATCCATTCTTGGTCCTTTTTGCTATACTTTGACATGGTATCAGAGCCAAGTACAAGTGCATTTAAGGCATTGATCTAAACTATATCCAAATTGGCAGGTTTTTGGAAACAAGCTAATATTGAGGTAGTGAGGTTGAATGGATAGCTAGAACCATCATATTTGTACCAAATCTTGCTGTGGGCTGCAGGTGTACTTTCCACACGTATGGGGCCATACAGGACCTATTTTTGACAGTAAAATTCAGTTTGGTGCCTCCAATAGGTTGTCACCTATTGATGCCATGATGCAGAAGTAAAACCTAGTGATATGACTTTTCAAAATGTAATTTGTGACTCTCAGGAAACTAGATTTGAACACATTCAACAATCTAGAAGGATCTACACAAGATCTAGACCACAAATTTTGAATCATATCTTTTTCAACCTAGTCAATTGTAAACTAATATTTGTTTTGATCACTAAGAGAAAAGCACTTTATAAAATCACAAAAATCAGATCCAAACACCCCTGTTGGACTCAAAAAATACCAATGAATCTTTCTCTTGAGAGTTGGAATGGATTTGAAAAGATTTGACACCTAGATTTTTCTTTTCTCTTGACTAGTTCTCTCAACTTTTGAGATTCTTGAACAAAGTATGGGTTTTGTTTCAAATACTTGAAAATCAAACTTACTCACTTCTTCTGGATTCACTCTTGACCCAAATAATCTCAGTCTTGAGATTTGGATTGAATTTGATTTGATTTGATTTGACAACAAATTAAACCACTAATTTTCACAAAAAAGGATCTACACTAGATCACAAAAACTTGACATGTGTACTTGATTCAAACACACAAAGATCAGATCCAATCACCCCTTTTGGAATCCCTCTTGACCCAAAGAATCTCACTCTTGAGATTTGGAATGGACATGAAATGGTTTGATAACAATCTATGTTAATAAGTTTTCACCAAGCTTAAAATTTAGACATCTAGAAATTCACAAAGATCCCAACCATGCATAAACACTCAAATATGGACTCCTCCATGTTCTAGACTCCCAATGGGATCACAACTTGACCCTCACACTCTCACAAAGAAAGTTGAATAGAACTTATTTGAGTTTCATACATATAATGTCAAAATTTTGCTCAAAAAATTGAATTCATTCACCCCTATTGGACTCCACCAAGTACCAATGACTCTACCTCTTTAGAGTTGGAATGAAATTCAAATTTCCAGAAATGTGATACTTCTCTCTCACTAAGATATGTGCTTACAAAGAGCTAATGCCACTTAGCAAGATTTGATAACAATGAAGAAGACAAATTTTCCACCAAAGTCAAGAATTGAGTTACTAGTTCTTGCCCTCTACAAAGGAAGCATCTCTTGGAAATTTTGGCAAAATGCAACCTTTGTGGCAAGAGAGATCATTTTGTCTCAAGATGCTACAAAATGAAGACCAATCCATCCAAGGAGAACCAAAGCAAGGGGGCCGAGGTGAAGGATGGAGCTTCAATTTCAAAGTGCAAAGGAAAGAAGGACAAATCCAAGAAAAGGTGTTTCCTTTGTGGAAAGATGCATGAGGCTTGGAGTCTCACAAGGACTTACAAGATTTGTCTTCAAAAGTCCATCATCACACATTTCAAACCTTTAGAAGTTTTTCATTTGGAAGTGCATTGTTTGGTTCAAGATGCAAAGATAAATGTCACTTTCATTAATGTCACTTGGATTTATTTCATGTCCTTGGAAAGCATTTTGCTTAGAACTTTGGAAAAGTTCAAATTTATTTTTATGATCCAAGAGAAATCAAGAAAGATTAAGGAGGAGCAATCACAAAATGAAAATAATTTCATTTATGCTCTCATGAAATCTTATGAAGAACTATTTTGCTTTGAAGAGATTTTTGTATCTCAAAGGTGGATTAAGGCAATACTAGTTGAGTGTGATGCCTTAATAGATAGCAAAGCATGTTTTCCTTGTAAGCTTACATTGAATATGAAGTCAAGGAAATGGAAATGTCTTCATAATGTATTTTTTGTTGGTTTCAATAAGATCATGAATGATGGGTTCATTCATAATGTTGAAGATTGTAAATTTTCATGTTTAAAGGCAAGTTGTAAACTTCTTATGGGAATAAGTGAAGCATCCAAAGTGGACACTTATATCCATAAGCAAGTAGTTAGCCTTATTGAGATGGAAATACTTCTTGATTTCAATATTAGAAAAATCAACCCAAGTTGTGGTGATTTTTGGACTTATGTTTCTAGCATAAGTAATGTTGATGATTATATGAAGTGCACATTATATGATCATGTTTGTTGTGATCATTTTGAGACATGGAGGTCTTGGATTTCCATCAAGGAGGAGCACCAAGAAGTTGACCTTGAGGAGTCATCTCAAGGCTCAAGTGTGCCAAGGATTGAGGAGGAGAGTCCTTCTCAAGTTATGATTCCAAGAAGAATATCAAGAGACATGGTTGAGCTCATATGGCTCACATTTCAAGGGAAAGAGGAGCACATTTCAAGTAGTATACATCTCATGCTTGTTTCTCTTATGTCATTTGGTGAATCAATTTGCTCTAGTGAGACTTTTGCATCTCAAAGTTGGAGTAAAGCCATACTAGTTGAGTATGATGTCTCTATTGAGAACATAGTTGATGTTCTTAATGATTTGAAACTGATTTTAGATCAATTAGAAAGCAAATGGTTATTTCTTCAAATGTATGCTCTTGAGTCTTGCAAGAGCAAGAGTGATTTGTCCACTCATAGTGTGAAAAATTGTCTTTTTTCATGTATTGAGGCAAATTGTAAACTCTTTATGAGAGAAAGTGAATCATCCTCTAAGGAAACTTATCTCCATAATGAATTATCTAGCCTCATTATATCTGAGATTAGCATGGAAACCAAGCATGAAGATATGATACAAACTCTTTGTTATTATAGCATGCATAGTCTTGCCAATGTTGATGAGCCTAATCCTCGAGATCTTGGTAACATGATGTTGGATCTTTGTGATCCTCATGAGTCAAGAAGGACTCTTTCTCATGGAGTTGCAGCTATTTTCAAGGAGGAGGAGCTTTTGGATCAACCATATGCTTCAAGGATGGAACAAATCAATGAAAGAGGCGCTAGGATGGTGCAAATCTCTCAAGTTCATCAAAAAAGTCAACATGAAAGAGGCATTATCATGGATACGGTGACTTCGGATCGACATCAAGCTCATTGGCTGATCTTCACACCTTTGAACCAGCAAAGATCTATATTTGAAGACCAATTCAGCCCATGGAGTCAATCTCAATATCATCATACTTTTATCAAGTTAGTTTTGAGGAGGAGTGTTAAAATTGGCAAAAGCTAACTTGATCAAATCTTGTAAATACCATTATGAGTAGTACATATCATCATTAGACATGTGTGGAGCCTGTTACCACTTGTAAAATAAATGCATTTATCATTTAGATGAGTCATATAGGTTGTACCTACCATTTTATTTGAGATCTAGTGGCTAAAATGGCCAAAATCTAGTTTTCTACCTATATGCCACTTGGCATCATTTTATTGGTAGGAAAAGCTATTTCACATGGATAGGAGTGATTCACACATGCCAAGGACTGCTCACATGTGTGAAAACATCAATAGTAGGTGAGATTAAAATTGTAGTAGATATTTGTGCAAGTCCCTATAAATTAGGAAAATTGCCTAAAATCAAGGGAGGTGGCTATAAGTTAGGAAACTTGGTCCATGTGCCATATTGATGATTATTGGTGGATCCTTTGATAATTAGGCACTCTCACACGTGCCAAATCAGATGAGTAAGCATCAATTCTTGTGTATATATGGTGGCTCATTTGGCCATAATGGACAAGAAAGCTAAATCTTGGTTTTGGTGCATTTCTTGAGTAATCTCTCCATTTGTCTTGTGATTTTATGCTTCTATTGGTTTCTAAGCTTAGTGTACTTCATTATTTGCTGGTAGTCCGTACTCTGACAGGTCTTCACACGTGTGAAACCAACAAGTACAAGTTTTGATCATATTTGATTGTTCTTGTTAGATTTGTTGATGTAGATTTGATCTAGTGCTATCTAATCTTGTGTAGATTGGTAGATCGATCTAATCTAACACCCAATCACACTTGTGGATCTGATTTGGATCCATTCTTGGTCCTTTTTGCTGTACTTTGACATTTCATTACCTTGGGAACTTCTATTTTGAGACATTGTCAAATTTCACTTCAAGAAGTTCTACTACAACATTACTGAGATGCAGTACTCAAGAGTAAATTGGTCACCATCTCGACCACGTCCCTTGGTCACCATCCGACCCCGTCAATTGGTCACCATCTCTACTGCGTCCCTTGGTCACCATCTCAACCGCGCCACTTACTTAGCATCTCAACCATGCCAATTAATCAGCACCTCCATCAAGCTCCTTCGTGAAGATCTTAACCGAGTACCCTGCTTACAGTCTCGACCGAGCCTCAACCTTCAACTCTCAACCGGGCCGCAACAATGTCGTTCCTCAAGATTTTTGAAATCTTGACCACATCTTCCCGTTACGATGTCGGTCGGGTCGGGCACTTTACAAAAACTTTCGACCGAGGAGATTCAACGAAAAGGAATTTCATTCAAGACAATAGCCATGAACAAGGAGCTTCCAAATTGCCAATAAGTCATGGAGGATCTTCTTGATTCATGCAAGAGAAATGACAATACAATAAAAGCTCCCTCACAAGAGAGGGGGGCCCTTAAATAAGCAAGAGGGTTGTCCATGTGGAGCCTAAATGGCAATTCCACTAGTTTAGAAATTACAAGCGGAAATAGCTCTTCCACTAGAGGTCACCATCAAAAGGTGGCTCACTCTACTTTATTTAAGAGAGGTCTACGTTTATTTACATTGCCTAGAAATGTCACTAGTTCCATAATCCTAGCTAGTAATCCTTGGCTCTCAGTTTCTTCCTGCTCTTCTCCTTCTGAGACCTCCTCGCTCTTGGGTGAGACATGCTTTGTGTTTCAGCTTGGCTCAGCATCTGGGGGATTCTTTGGAATCTGCTAACAATATTCACCTCTAATCTGTTGCAGGACCCATTGCAACACATGTTAGAAGATGTCATTCCGCTTGGCACTTGGAAAAGCGTGGATCTTCTTTCGCTTCCATAAAACTAGGTGCTTATTGGCCGCAAAAATTGTTCCACAAAATTGGAGATCTCTCAATGGCCTCTACATCCCAGCCCGCTTGAGAACCTCCTGCGAGTCCTGCTCGCCTCATCATCTTGTCGTCTGTTTCTGCTCACTCATTTTTCTCCCTAGGGCTTTGAATACTTGGAAGCGGAGCTTACTTCCGTATTTTAGCAGCCCCAGGTATTCATGTATGTTCTCGATGAAGCCCATTTCTTGCCAGTCCTCTATTATGGTGACATACATGGACGTCCTATAGTAAAGTCTGTCATCATTTCATGGTCTTCTTCAGACTGGAGGGCCATGTTGGGATTGATCCTTATTGGATCCAAGCCGCGATCCCAAAAATATTCCTGGTTCATCAGGAAGGCCATTGACCTGCAATATTCGACGCTTTCTCGTATATATAGATCGGCAATGGATTTATATTTATGACCGAAATCTAGCAATTGTAATCTCAGATTGTCCATTGATGTGCTATGTGAGATTCCTAGAATTATCGGCTAGTTTATCAGTTCAACTCGTGGTCGCTCTGTGGGCCAGAGATTTTTTCATTTGAGTGGCATATAGAATGAGCCAATTCTCTTCCATGCCGGTTCCCTCAGATATTCTTGTAATCATTTGTTATCCCTTAGGATCTTATTGCGCCACTCGGGCTGTGGGTGCAGTGCAGCTATGATGTTGGCCCTGGTAGAGTACTGGCTTTGATCAATTTCTTCTTGGCCATCTCTCCTGTTGCGTGGGTACTTCCTTTCGAACCTTTCGGATTCTTTGGTATCCGCCTTATTACTCCGTGGCCCGATGGGTGAGGCTGCCCTTTGTTGTTGTGGTGGCCTTGCCAAGTAGCATGTATCGCTTTCTTTGGCCCGCTCACTTGTGGATGGCTCAACTGCGCCCGTATCTGGCCTGGGCAAGAATCTTCTAGTTTCTAGCGGATCTGCCAGGAAGTCATCATGACCGCCAATGTGAGTATTAGTTTCCGGAGGGTCACGGATAGAGTGATCAGGAGAGAGAGGCACATGAATAACGGGTTTAGGAGGAGCCAGATTTAACAAATTGTACGCCGCCACATAGGGGGAACTGAGCTGTTGTAGAAACTCGTCCCATCAGGCTTGGTACATATTAGCTGGACCTTTAGATGGGCCCAATAATTTGCTAGGAGGTGGTGGGAAGGAGGAGAGTGAAGGGATAGGGTAAGTAGAAACAAATGTTTCAGAAAAATTAAATGAAGACTAAGAATGGGAACTAAAAAATAGGCGGTGGAGGGGTAAAAACTCTGGAAGCAGCTTGGATTCTCTGGCCACCCGATCTCGAACTACCATCTACTGGCTAGGTTTGCCCATCCCTATTATCAGCTCCGTCATCTCCATCATCGTCACGTGGTTTCTTTACAGAAGTACCCGCTTGGGCCTTGCACGTCGTGTCCCATAATTGGTTCACCTTGTCCAAGACTTGTTGTAGGGCCTTAGTCGATCTGCTTATGGGACTCAAGGATGATCTTCTTCTGTTTGGCCATGACATTTTCAAAATTCTTTTTCTCAGCGTCTCGTTCATGAATTAGCTGCACATGCTTTTTCATCCGGATGGCTACGACCTGTGGGGCCTGGAACTGTATATACTTGGGTTTAACCATAGGGGCCTCAACTGTCATTGCACCCGACGATCCATCTCACACTTGGTCGATCTGGGCCATCTGGTGCTTCAGTTGTTGTTGGACCTCTTCCAATTTTATCTTCTGTTCGGCCATCACGGATCTTATTTCTTCTGCCTCCTTCTCCTTTTCATTGGCCAACTTTTGCTGATGTGCAATCTCTTGGTTCTGGTACTGGACCTTATTTTTGAGCACTTGGTGTTGGCTTACCAACCAATGCATATGGTAGCTCGTTTTGAATAGGCTGGTCATTGAACGCTTAGCTACTTTAGAGAGCTTTTCAAGATTGGTGAGGGTTGGATACTGATTAGGGGTATGAGTTGGTGAAGTTACTCCAAAGAATAGACGTTGTGGAGGGAATGAGGGTGGGAGTGGAGGGAGTGGAAAGACAATGTTAGTAGAAACAGTGGTGACAGAGGAAATGAGGGTGGGAGTGGAGGGAGTGGAAAGACAATGTTAGTAGAAACAGTGGTGGTGGTGGTTAGTGGAGGGGTCAGACTTCCTGACTGATCTGCTTCTCCTGCATCCTCCCGTGTCTTGGGGAATGGTACTCCCCACTCCTCCCCCCCAAACATTGTGCCTTTGGTGAGCTTGGCGGCGTCAACACTGTAATCAAGATAGGGGGAGTTGTTGCTTGATCTGGTGGAATGGTTGTGGTATCTGTGCCCGTGTCTGCTGCCAAAGAAGAGGTTGCTCCATCACCGTCATCGACTATTTGTAAGGGTGAGGAGTGTTGTTGGGCTACCGTGTTTGATTTGGAGCTGCCATCTTGGGAGCCCATCGAGCTCGATGATGTCAAATGGGATGGTGTGGCCTGGCTCGTGTGGTGTGGTTTCCTTGTGAGTGGTTCTCCCTCAGACTCTGACTATTCTGAATCTGTGGCATCTAGCAATCTTTTCTTTGCCATGAGCTTTATTCTTCTCATCTACTGGTGTGTTTCGGACAGTGTTGCCTTGGAGCTATCGGCCTCTTTTGTCGCTGGAGATCCTTATACTGTTGGATCTTGTTGGGAAGCTGTTGGTGTTGCCCTATTTTGTCACCAGCTTGATGATGCTTGTATTCGGCCTTTTTAGTGCTGGCCCTTGTGGCGATGATATGTGAACACGTGACCGCTTGGACTTCTTGGATTGGATTGGAATGTCCCAAGCTTTGTCGGCCACCTGCAACATCTCCCTGAATTTCTGTCATGAGGTATCCTAGAAAGGTGGACGGTTGCTTTTTTTTGATGCACTCATGGAGGCAATTTGAAGCAAACTGGGCCCAATCATAAAGATTCTGGCCATGTAGTTGTGAATTTGCCAACATGTGGAACATAGACATTGGGATCTGCATGATCTTTGACTTATACCGCTGTGTGTACTTGGTCAAGTAAGCACAAACAACAACCAGAGCTGAATCGTTGATGGCATCAAAACGATACCCATACTTTGTCTTCCACTTTTCAACAGAGGGATCAATGAACTTGAAATAAGCTATTGTTTCAATTTTTTGTAATGGTCGCATTCGGTCTTTGAGGGAAGCCAAAGTTATGAAGGTCTTCTCCAGAAAAGAAAGACACATACATAATTTTTCACTGGAGGGATGATGAAATTGCACGACCTTGCGGTGGCGTTGTAAGAGGCATAGATCATGTGCAATAAATCTGGAAGTCAATCTGATTCAGGAACGTGCTTGTCTGCTGGTACCAAGTTGTCATCTCTGCCATGTTCAGCGTACCCACATGGATATTGATTTTATTTGTATCTGGATCATCTGAACTTGAGGACTGGAGGGAAGACATGCTAGAAACTGAAAAAAAAAGATATTCTGAAAAATGGGGCACGGTTGACATTTGAGACAGAGTTCACAACGCAGGTGAGATTGTGATGGCTGGACTCGGTCGAGGTGGTGAAGGACGGACGCGGTTGAGATGATGACAGGATGCGGTCGAGAATGTGAAGGAAGGACGCGATTGAGAATGTGAAGGAAGGACGTGGTCGAGAATGTGAAGAGAGGACGTGGTTGAGGTGGAGAAAAAGGATGCGGTTGGGGTGTTGAAAAAAGGACGTGGTTGAGGTGATGATGGGGGGACGTGGTTGAGAAGTGAAGAAAGGATGATGTTGAGATGATGACGGGGGGACACGGTTGAGAAGTGAAGAAAGGACGTGATTGAGATGATGACGGGGGGACACGGTCGAGAAGGTGATGACATGACGCAGTTGAGGAGCTGGGGTAACATGGTTGAAATAGAACTAAGAATGTGTGGAAAGTGGAGGTGTATGAAAATGATGTGTGGATAAGGATAGAAATCGATGGAGTGAGGTTGGACTTAGAGAGGAGATAGTGTGAAGTAGAATGGCTCAAAAAGACAAGGATGTATAGATGCCGATGGAGTATGGAAAGGTTGCAAAGATGGAAACGATGGATGACTGTGGACACAGAATGTGTAGGTGGTGAAGGAAAGTTTGTAGAGGTGGAATGGATTAGCTGTGGTGAGAGGATGGTGGCTGAGATGAGGAGGAAGTTAGAAGACAAGAAGTATGGATTGGTGGTGGTTTTGAAAATGATGTTTCACAATAGTGAAACTAGAACATGATTCGTGCTCCAGCTGCATTACCCCTCATCGCTTCGATGTGCAAAAGTTGGAGATGGAAAAGTTTTACCTTCTGGCAATATTAGGTTTTTGATATCTGCAGTGATGGCGCTCAGCAGACTCATGGCAGGATGGTATCCCGTGATAGTCAAGGAACGGAATGTCTGAAGTAGTACAAAGTTCGCATGTCGTTGAGATAAGAATGTGTTCGTTCTTGACGTATTTATGGTCTTGAATGTTTATTAATAAGAATTGTGGTTTGACACATAGTTAAAAATCCCATAATGAAATCCAAAAATAAGAAAATTTTGAAGTTAATTTTTTTTTAAGCTTCAAACATGGCACACCGGCGTGCTAACAAAAAGAAATTGTTTTTATGGCTAAATTATTTGGCAAGCTGGCATGCTAGGTAATTCAGCCAGAAAAAAAAAAAAAATTGAATCTCCTAGCAGGCTGACATCATGCTATGTGATTTAGCCAAATTTTTTTCTTTTTCTTTTTCACTTAGCATGTTGGTGTGGTATCTTTGAAGGCTGTAGTTTTTTTTTTTCTAGCTATTTTACTTAGCATGTCGACGTGCTATGTTTGGAGATTGCAAAAGACACTACTACAAAACGTGCTCATTCCAACATGTGGTTGCGACGGATTTCAGGAAATCCCATAAATGTCAGAATCCAACATGTCACTATCTGACACCTCTGTCGAACCCCCGTAAAAAAAAACTCCGGCTGCCTCCGCGGTAGTTGGCGAGAATAGAGATTGAAATTGGATGTCAAAATTCGACACATAAAATATGTGACAGATTTTGACATCCGACGTGAGTGCCATGTGGCAAACTTTCTCTGAGCTGGCATCCTAGTTGGATGTTGGAATCTGACACATTTGTAAATGTGTCAGATTCCAACATGTAGATCATCAATCCGTGTTGATGATTGGACGTTTTGGGCTCTAAAAATTATGTCAGAATCCGACGGATCCTACGGATGTCGGATTTCGACACTGCGTTCGTATTGCTTCCCGTGACCTCCATTTGCGCGCTACCTTTTCAGAGAAATCTTGGAAGTGGAGGAGCTTGGAGCTTGGAGAGCTTGGGGAGCTTGGAGAGCTTGGAGCTTGGGGAGCTTGGAGCTTGGGGAGCTTGGAGATCCATATTTTGGAGGTTTTCATTTGTTAATTTAGTTGATTTTACATGTTTTATATAGATAGATAGATAGAAAGAGATAGATAGATAGATGGAAAGAGAGAATGTGTTTGTGTGTAAAAAAATTTGTGACATTTGATTTTTAAAGAGAGTGTGTGTATGTGAGTGATTGAATTTGTGAAAGAGAAATTGAGAAGGAAAGAGAGAGAGAATGAAAAAATGAATTAAAGGTGAATGAGTTGATTTTGATTTTTGATTTCAGTTTTTTGTTTTGAGAAAAGAGATTGAGAGAGAGAGAGAGAGAGAGAGAGAGAGAGAGAGAGAGAGAGAGAGAGAGAGAGAGAGAGAGAGAGAGAGAGAGAGAGAGAGAGAGAGAGAGAGAGAGAGAGAGAGAGAGAGAGAGAGAGAGAGAGAGAGAGAGAGAGAGAGAGAGAGAGAGAAAGGTGATGTGTGTATAAGAGAATGAATGAATTGTTAATCAGTTGATGTTGATTTTTGGTTTTGATTTTATGTTTTGAGAAAAGAGATAGAGGTTGAAAGAGAGAGAGAAGGAGAGGTAATGTCTATGTGTGTGTATAAGAAAATGTATGAAATGTGAATGATTAGGAAAAAGAAAGATTGTGTGAATTTTTTTTATATGAATGAATTGATTCTAATTTTTGGTTTTAATTTTTTGTTTTGAGAAAAAAGATTGAGAGAGAGAGAGAGAGAGAGAGAGAGAGAGAGAGAGAGAGAGAGAGAGAGAGAGAGAGAGAGAGAGAGAGAGAGAGAGAGAGAGAGAGAGAGAGAGAGAGAGAGAGAGAGAGAGAGAGAGAGAGAGGTAACGTGTGTGTAAAAAAAGGAATGAAATGTGAATGAATTGATTTTGATTTTTGGTTATGATTTTACGTTTTTAGAAAAGAGATAGAGGTTGAAAGAGACAGAGAAGTAGAGGTAATGTTTATGTTTTTATAGGAAAAAGAGAGATTGTGTGAAGATTTTCTTATGAGAGAGAGATAGAAAGGTAATCTTTTTTAGAAAGATATTTTGTGTGAAGAGAGGGAGGGAGAGTTAGTTTTTGAATTTCATTTTTGGTTTTGAGTGAGAGAGAGAGAGAGAGAGAGAGAGAGAGAGAGAGAGAGAGAGAGAGAGAGAGAGAGAGAGAGAGAGAGAGAGAGAGAGAGAGAGAGAGAGAGAGAGAGAGAGAGAGAGAGAGAGAGAGAGAGAGAGAGAGAGAGAGAGAGAGAGAGAGAGAGAGAGAGAGAGAGAGAGAGAGAGGAGAGAGAGAGAGAGAGAGAGAGAGAGAGAGAGAGAGAGAGAGAGAGAGGAGAGAGAGAGAGAGAGAGAGAGAGAGAGAGAGAGAGAGAGAGAGAGAGAGAGAGAGAGAGAGAGAGAGAGAGAGAGAGAGAGAGAGAGAGAGAGAGAGAGAGATAATGTGTGTAAGGCTTTTAGCATACTCAATTCATTTACTTGAAAAGCTTTCTTCCATTCTCTACATGCACACATCATTTTTTATTTTATCCATAATAATTGTATCTAAGAATTCTGACCTCATTAGCATAGTCACTTTTAATATTGCCCCTGTGATATCCTTGGATTTCTATTAAGGTTCTTGGATAAGACACTTGGTTTGTATCAAAGGGTGTAGCTAAGTTTCACATTTATATTGTCATAGTCTCATCGTAGGTACATCCATACTAAAAGTTGAGTTATGCCTTGTACTCTCTTATGTCGAGAGAACATGGGTTTCGGTTCTTGGGTTCAATACAACATCTCCATCTTTGAGATTATGGGGTATGTCCATAAAGATGATTTAGTCTTTCATCTTATATTCATAAGCATAAAAGTAAGATCACGGATTTAAGGGGTCCTTGAGATATATCATTCTGAAATACATTCGGGTGTCAATTCTTTGTTTATTATTGAACTAATCTTATAAGTAGCATCGTCTAATATCTATGATCATCAAATATCAAAGCCATAGGTCCTAGTCTTTGTAGACTAACATATGTTCATGGTAAGCCATGGAGTAGTTTAAGGAATGTGTTGGTATATATAGCTAAAAAGGTACGTCACAATCTCCTAAGTGCTCAAGTTCACTTAATCATACGTGGTTGAAATTTAATGCTCACTTTTCTTCGCAATACTCAAGGGGTCAACGCACCTTGCACGTGTGTGTGTGTGTGTGTGTGTGTGTCTTGAGCAACCTCATAACCTCATCTAGTCTACTCCTTAGCTAGCACCCTCTATGCTTCTCACAATCAACAATGATGATAGCTCCTCCTCTTGAAAATCACTCATTAGCTCCTTTGCTCCTCAATTAAAAACTGCTTTTCTCCTCACAATCCTGATTAGTATTAGAGATATGAAGAGTCTGTGAAAAAGAAAGAGAGATTTGAGGGTAACTCTTATTAATTGGTAACTCTTATTAAATCATCATTGGTGACTCTTATTAAGTGGTGAGGCTAATGAGGTTTGTTAAGGCTAATGAGGTTTAATTTGGTTGAGGGTAGGAGTGAGAAAACCCTAATATCATATCCAAGTCCATCAAAATATATTATGTGCTATTCCTCTTACATGTCTAGAAAACAACTTTATGGGTTTGCTCAGGTCCACAACCCATCAACTAACATTCAGTAAACTTTGAACACAATCCAACTAGCTAGGTTCTGAAATCCAATAGCGTTCTGGAACGCATGACCCTTACGTTCTGGAATGCAGCTTTCCGGAACCCGGATCCATTCCAGAACGCGAACGCAACATTCCAGAAGAGGGTGCAACTTAGGTCCATAGTACATACTTGAATACTCAAAGTTGAAACTTGAGGTCATGCCAATAGTGTGCATACAATCTTTGTGATACTAGTGTAAGCAGTCTTTGTAATAACATTTGAATTGTAAGTCAATATTATAAGTCAATATTCTCATTACATTGCTTGTCAAATCATGCCTCATTCTCGTCATTATCTAAGTCCATACACTCATCTGAATCTAATTTTAAGTTCAATCGTAAAAAATTTTGCCTATGGGTATAAGAGCTATGATCATCTTCATCATCACTTTCTTCCTCTGGCCATTCTTCATCAAAACGTGGCATTCTCATCGACGATTGCCTTTCTACGTTCATATTTTCATTTGCAATTTCTTCTTCAGTGATTTCAGCATCAAATGGAACTTGGATTTCTTGCTCGATCAAGGGATCTGGCTCGATTTCCGATTCCTCGTGCAAGTCGTTTGACATATTTGATGCAATATCTTTGTCTTCAGATATGCGTCGTGATCTTGTATTGAGTTGGTAGACATATAACCAATGAGGGGATAATCGATCTGGATGAAACATGATCTACAATATACAAATAAAATCAATGCACAATGTGATTACAATTTGTGTCCAAAGCGATCGAACAAAAAAGTCACATAAAATATAGTTCAATTTGCAAGGTAGTTATACATGTTCACAATGTCGTGGCAACATGAACGCATCGTATAAATTCATAGGTATTACTTTTGTCGAGTCGATTGCAAAGAATCCGAACACATCCTTTCTAATCATAGCATTGTTTCCATGATAGTTAGCTTTGAACCATTTCACATCAAAGATCAAGTATTTTCCATTGCTTCCATAATCAACCTCATAAATATGTTGAAGTGTGCCGACATAGTCTAGGTCACCTGGAATGATGTTTGTGTCGTTTGCACTAGATAGACTCTCCTGTTGAAAGTTTGTCATTGCAATCAAATGTGCGCCTTTTGGTGTCAATGCCCTCAACACGAAAGTTATATCCGTATGCCCACATGGCATTGCATGTTTTGTACTGGCACAACATATCTTGAACATTTTAGGGTTTAGGATTTTGAGCTAGAAGAAACTTAATAAACAGATTTATATTACCGTTTTCAAATTAAAACATTACTTACCTACCATGAATAATTGCGAGTGAATTCCCACTCTTGTTCTGTCACGTGTTCACCATTTTCCGTTGCTTTTTCGAGAGTATCATAGATCCATTCACATGTGCATCGAGAAGGTAATTGTTCTAATGGTTCGTCATTCTCATGCAAATGGTGAGTCATTGTCCTATTCCTTCTCCTATTTCATCTCAAGGCCACACTTCTCTCCTGTTTCGTCTCAAGGCCACACTTCTCTCCTTTTTGGCTTCTTCGTACTTCGAAATCCACTTGTCCATTCTTCCGTAATTGTATAAAATGAACGTGCCAATTTTTTTACGTTACAACGCAGACATTTTTCTTACAACTCCTTGTCCTTGAGGTAATTCACCTTTGATCGCTCGTCCTCTTTAGCACGCCATAACTTTGGCGCACTAGCGTGTATTTGCAAGAGATATTCTGTGGTGTATAACAATGATTCTTGAACATGCCAACCTTATGCCATGCTACCTTCTGGCCTTGCCTTTTGTCTCACAAAGTCTTTTTTAGAACTTTCATAAAACGCTCAAGGTAGGCAATGGAAATTTCATCAACCAAATGCACAAGTACATGAACTTGTATATCCATGAAAAAAGTTGGAAAATCTCTTTCTAGCAAGCACACAGTTTCAATCATTTCTTGTTGTTTCAAATGCATTTCCCTAAATTTGATCTCCTTTGAGGTGATCCACCTACAAGATAAACATTACATAAAATATTAATGTAGAAATAACAGGTTTTGTATTGTCATGTCTTTTTAATGTCCCTAGCCACAAATGAGTTTTGTAGATACTTGACAATTGATGCTAATTTGTACAAAGTACTTCGTAGATTTTCTCCTAAGCAACCTGAATAGCAATCGGAAGAATGAATTGCAACATCTTTAGCCAATCGTGAGATTTTAATCCAGTTAACTTGTCATCTTTGGTGAAAGTGTTGCACAAGCATAGCCAGTTGGAGTTCTTATTTGTCTTATGACATTTTTTTACATGTGAGAGCTCTCCCTTTTTAGAATTCATGGCACACTAGGAGTACTTGGTTCGTTTTTGAACTCGGACCATTGCTCATCAATATGTTTCCATGCTAGTGAGTCACTTGGTACTCGCATACCATCATTTGTAGATCGATTCTTGGCATGCCAATCTACAGCTAGTTGTGCCAAAGACCTGCATCGAAACACACGTTGTAGTCGTGGAATGACAAGAAAATGATGTAGCACTTTTTGTGGCACACTCGATCCTTGAACGTCTGTTCTATATCGTGATGTGCCACATGTTGGACATTGACCTTTCTCTGAATGCACAACCCCACACCCCTATATAAAATGTGATCATTTGGACATGCATGAATCTTTTTGTACCCCATTCCAAGCTTGCTCAACATGTTTCGAGCTTCTTTTTGCGTTCGCGGCATGACATTGTCTTTGGAAGTATTTTTTGTAATAAACTGCAAAATAATATTGTGTTTGTAAAAATGAATGCATAGCCCCATGCATTTATGGTTTAAGCATACCTGAACAATGATGTAACACTGTTAGAACTCCATTTGTATGTAACTTGTAAGTTTAGAAAGAGAAGTGTTGTTGCCATTCGAGAAAAAGATGCCCCCGGATACAAGGGAGTGTCGGCTTCTTTGCGTAGTAATATCTCATTTTCATCATCATGCAACTCTTCACTTTCATCCATGTTCTCTCCACCCGTTGAGCGTGCACGTTCATTGTTGGTTGTAAAATATGATTCAAACAAGTCATGCATTGCTTCATCGTGCAGTACCTCAGTATCATTATCTTCAACTGCAACGTCTTCCTCATCAGATGTCTGCAACAATCCACCAGCACCTTCTTCTATATGTTTCATTCTTTGTTTCCTCATTTGTATTAAGACTTTTCTTCGCTTGGAATTTAATACGGACAAATCAAGACCATGTAATGGCATGTGTGTCTAAACAAACTGACAAAGAATGTGTCATTCAAACAAGTCAATGGTTACCTATTTTTTAATATTAATTTTATAATATTAAAAAATATAATAAATGCAACAAGTGCGTTAGCTTTTAAAGCAAACCTCAATCGCTTCTGGATTTGATGTTTGACCATCCGCTCTACTTCCATACTTCTACAAGTGATCATTGACAGTGCGTCTTTGACGCATCACTTGCCCGTCACATCTGATGCAGGTGCACCACATTCGTTCTTGATAATAATTGGCCTACAAAAAATTGTAATTACGTTGTTTCTTGCAAAATCGATAATAGTTAACTTGCAAAAAATCATTGTAGAATATGGTATATTGACTTACCTTATTGACATTTATGCCCTCGTCACTAAATTTTTCGTCTGATGAGCTGCACAAACATCCATCAAAACATTCAATTTCTAGTAAAAGTATTTCAAATGTGCGAAATTTTTTTTTTTCATAAGAATGTTCACATATTTGAAGTCTGATAAGCCTTTAGATTGGTCATGACATTGTAAATATGAATATTGTTGTTGCTTGGTGGTAGGGAGAAATTCCATAGTGTGCATGAATGATTGTCGTAAAGGAGTAGATTAACAACAAAGATTTCTTTTGTGAATAGCTAGTTGTCTTGAGAAATTTGGTCAAGTGGCGATGGTGGTGTGATTGATTGTTGATAGTATGCTTTGGACAATTTATGACATATTTGCAAAGGAGAATGTAATTGCTTCTTATTTTATGGAGAGAATGTTGTTAGTGGAAGTTATTCAAGACCATTACATTATTCAAGTTTTTTGTCCCATTGTTTCAAGCTAGGAGTGTTTGGAAGTTTTAAATTAGTCCTTATATTGTTGGGTTCACAATCTTTTCATGATGTGAATTTGTCGATTTTCAGATCTTCGACTAAATAAATATTGTCCAACATATGATAGAATTCATTTCATAATTTATTTGTCTGTTCAGCATCCGCACATAGTTTTGCACACAACCATGAGTGGAAGTGGTAGTGGCAGTGGCAGCGGATGACGTCGATCTAGGTCTGTATATGAAGATTACGATGCTACCTTGATTGGAACCATGTCGCCCGAACAAAGGGTGGGGACATAGAAGAAGGCGCCGCAGAAGGCCCTTCATCTCCACTCGCTGCCACAGATGAATCGTCCTCCAACCCTCACTACAATTTAAATGCCAATGGGGATGTAGTGAGGGATGAGAAAGGGACCATTTTTATTAATAAGTTGCATTTGTTATGTTCCCGTTATTTTGGAACAAGACTTTTTAAAAAATGGTGTGATCAACCTAGAGAATTAAAATCTAGATTATGCAGAAGTTGTGGGATGAATTCCCACAAGAAAATGAGCTCGATCCAGGAGCCATATCAAAAGATATGAGCAAATGGATTCAACATAAGCGGGATGCCGTGCGGGACACACTTTGGGCAGGCAATCAAAACCTGCTTGGTGTTCCACGCCAGATTGGAAGGCTTGCAAGGATGAGGCCAAAGATCCAGAAAAATATCGCTTGCAAAAGGAGGCTGCAAGGCATGGGGAATCCTAAGTTAGGATCTAGTGGAAAGGCAGGCCTACAGGCCCAAATGGTATATAATTCATTTATAGTCTACAATGCATTCTTTACTGTCATTGCATATGAACTAATTTGTGGTAAAATTTTTAACTTGTCATTCATTTTTTTTTTTAATAGCATCACGACTTTGGATGCTATCCATCCAAGACCGAGTATGAAATTGCATTTCGCGATTCATACGTTGGTTTGGTGGCAAAGCTAACTTGTCAGGGCATCCACCCCATACTGAGTTATATTCATCATTGTGTTCATCAAATTTATTTATATGCATATATCATCGGTAGATTGATCTTTGGTCGAAAACTTACTGTTGTCATATTTGTTGTTTGTGTTTATGCAGGCACATGCAGTGCCAGCTCCAAATGCAGAGCATGTCGCATCTACGGCTCAGGGTGATGACGACACTAGTGCCTTTGACGAGGAGTAGTAGTGTATAATGTACTGTAGTTTTTATTTTTTTGTTTTTAGATATGTATATCATTGCATGTATTGTACATGAGACAGAAAGTCTCACAACATTATGACGTAATATAACATTCAAATTTTGAGATAACGTTCAAATTTCAATGATTTTGATTTGTGAATATTGAATGGATTGTAATTTCCATACGTTAGTTATGAAGTTGTGAATTGTTATTCACTTAGTTAACTTGCAAGTGAAGTTGTGAATGGACCCTAAAATGCAAAAAAAATGTTTCAAACTTGTTCACAGAAAACGTTTCAAGGTTGTTAGACTTTTTAAAACTTCGTTAAGTAATAAAATCATCATCCATAGTATGCATAACGCTTTATTTAATTAAAGACAACTTAGATCTTTCACCCAAAACCACATTACATTATGAACACCTATCACATGCATCCTTGGAAAATATGAGAGAGAGAGAGAGAGAGAGAGAGAGAGAGAGAGAGAGAGAGAGAGAGAGAGAGAGAGAGAGAGAGAGAGAGAGAGAGAGAGAGAGAGAGAGAGAGAGAGAGAGAGAGAGAGAGAGAGAGAGAGAGAGAGAGAGAAGAAAGGATCAGTTATGCTAGATGAAAGAAACATGACTCATGCTCACTAACCTCAATTGTATCACGGAACTGATAATTTAACTCAATGCAGCATCTTGACAGCTCCGATTTTAACATTTTCGACAGCTTTGAAAATGTTCTCTGTCCGTCGAAAATTCTCTGAGGATGTCGGAATCTGACATTGGTGAAATGTGTCGGATTCTGACACCAAAATTTTGCCCTAAAATTATGGTTGGACAGATGTCAAAAATTTTCAACGGATTTAAAAATGCCCTCTATTTGTCAAAAATCTGCAGAGATGTCGGAATCCAACACTGGGAATATATGGCAGTTTCTGGCATCCACGTGGACTGTCATTTTCCACGTGGCGTCTCCAAACAATTGCCGCGTGGGGATAGCTGTATGTCGGTTCCCGACAACTCTGAATGTGATGGATTCCGACATCAAATTTGAATTACACTCTGGCTGTCATCCGACAGTTGGAAAGGAGGATCTGTCGGATTTCTACGTGTCGAATTTCGACAAATCCTTTGCGACAGATTTTTCGACATGGCTTGCGACAGATCCTCCGACATCCCGAAATTTGGCAAAAAAAATTTTCACGATTTTATCTCGGAATATATGTCGGAAACCACTGCTTTTTGTTGTTGTGATATATTCTGAAATGATATTTTAACTCAAAATTTGGTTCTCAAATGTGTCAGATTATCTTTTCTATTCTATAATTTGAATTTTTCAGCCTATTAAACATGTAATGTATTTCACAAAATCACAGTTTCATATCTTAAAAGTGGATATTGTTTATGACAATGAAAATTTGATACTGAGTTGCCATATAGACTACACAGTTTGGTACTTGCATTATCACATAGACTACACAATTTGTTTGACATGATTAGGTTGAATAGTTATGAATGATTCACATGATACATTGACCCATGCTATGACATCCAAGTCTTTTGTGGTACTAGAAAATGAAAAGCTAATTAATATGTGACCAAAAAGAAAAAAGAAAAGTGGACACAATACTATGGAAGACAGATGTGCTAGAGATTGTCATGACACCTATCAAGAGACATTGAGAGGATTATTAGTAGTACAGAGTGGAGAAAACTAATGTTGATTACCAAAGATGTCGAGGTAAGTAGCTACTTGTTAACAGGTCTAAGAGGACTTCCTATCAATAGAGACAAGTCATAGGATGGACGTAAACGTTTAGTCATAGTAGCAAAGGGGGTAAATTTTTTCTTCCTAATCCAATAGGTTGCGAACATACATGACATTTGATATTTTAGTTTTTTATTTGTGACCATTTAATTGCATTACCATCATTACGTACAACATTTACATTCTACATTCATCAATAGGCCTAGCCAAGGGCTCTCAAGTGTCCACTTATACAACAACTATGATTGGAGTTTGATCCTTCATGCATGCAATAACAGCTTCAAAAAAATTGGCCATTGTGGGGCACCACATACTATTTTCGAATCAAGCAAGCACCATTCCACCACGTTATGCTAACTAGTTGCACTAAATTTTGATTGGAATAAAAATGTGAAGCACAATGAATTAAGCTGCCATCCTAGTCCATAGCAGTTGAGTTGGATAAGAGTTGGATCTACGCCCACATAGGCACTCGCTTGAATCCCAATCACTCCGATGCGAGTGGATATTCGGAAACTAATGCTCATTCTTGGCTTGGCCCTACTATGAGATGTAAACTTTTAATTGTCTTGATTGTACATGATAATGCTAGTTAGACTATTAATTGTTGTGAAAATAACTACCAAAACAAGGATAAATTACAACTCTCTCTCTCTCTCTCTCTCTCTCTCTCTCTCTCTCTCTCTCTCTCTCTCTCTCTCTCTCTCTCTCTCTCTCTCTCTCTCTCTCTCTCTCTCTCTGTATGAATATATATATATATATATATATATATATATATATATAAAGTGTAAAACTCAAAAAATGTTATGAAAGAAGGGTTGTACGACATTTGATTGGTAGCATAAAAGATGACACTATCTAGTTGGCCTCCCCTCACATGGGTCGGGTAGACCCTACAATTTGAGCTTTATTGACATGTCCTATATGTTCTCAATAAGAGGCCAAATTTCTAAAAATGGCAATGCCAAATCAAGCATGAGAATAGACATTACTTAAGGCCCAACATAGGAGTGACAACAAATAAATGATAATTTGCCTACCACATCAAGAGCTAGGTAAATGTGGGGTCTATCATGTATAGTGATGGAGCCTTGGATATTCACATACAAGCACATGAATTACACCCACAAGAATCAATGAGTGAGTTTGAAACATAAGTACAAAAGATCTCCCTAGTTGTAGAGTTAACTTTGCATAGGAGTTGCTATTGTGTCTAGGCTCAAATCATGGGTTTGTTGTGGATTAGGGATATCTCAACATTTTGTGCTTTAAACTTGGCTTGGCATTCTATAAAATGCAAAATGCATTTATGGTGCTTAAAAATGAGGCTAGTGCAAAGTGATTATTCAGGAGTGTATTCCTCTATACTTTGCTTGGTATTTTCTCACATGCATAATGTTAAAAAAATGATGCTAGTGCAAAATGACATAGGAGTGTATTCCTCAATTGGACTGAGGGTGCACGTAGGGCCTCACCCCCACCCTCCTCGAACGATGCATCATTCCTGAAATGTTTCTTCACCCCATGATTATGGATGGACTATTTCTCATCAATCCATTCCACTTAAGGAATACACTCCTCCCAAATTAACCATGTATAAGAACAATAGAGAGAGTGGAATATAAATAATGGCAACATGCACAAGCAAGGCATGAACATATACTAACAAAAAGATTGAGGTGGGGCATTGTCTTTTGGCTATTGTTGTGTGTTTGAGCAAGCTGGCAAGGGCGGCATTGGCCATCTTCTGCCCTCCTTCCATTACTACCAATGTAGCTTCTCCTGCTGCTCCCCCATTCATCAATCTTCCTTTACTACTATTATAAGAGTGACTAGTGCTGTCAGCTGATACTAGTTCTTCCTGTTTCTCCTTCTCAAGCTTCAGTCTTCCGTATTACTCAAATACTAGTACTACTACATTGCTGCCGCTGCCAGCTGATGTTAGTACTTCCCAACTCAGCGTTCGTTTACTATTGCTGCTGCTGCTGCTGCTAGTACTAACTAGTTTTCTTCCTCTGGGAACTGTATTCCGTTATCACTTCTATAGCTGCCGCTGCTCACCCTCATCGCTTTTCTATGAGTATTGCTGCAGCCGCGGCTAGTACTTAGTTTCCTTACTCTTAGCCTCTGGCTTCCATTACCGTTCCTATAACTGTCTGTGCTTACCCTTATCGGCCTTCGTACAGATCTTTATTTTTTCCTTTCTCTTGTAACACAGGTGCCAGAATCCAGCAATTTTTTGTCTTCCTTTCGTAGCATTGAGCAGTTGCTCAGACTAGAGAGTTAGACTCAGACAAAGTATGATGGTGTAAGCACCGGTATGACAAGGTTACTATAACACTTGCAGTCTGGAACAGCGGCTTCTACGAATATAACAGCACATAGCTACATCGCTGCGGATCAATCAGCAGCATATTCCTTTGTAAACACCTCGAGCAATAGCTGCAGCAGATCCTACACCTATAACCGCACATATTGTGCCACGGCAATCCGGACTTGCTGTTCTTTACTATTTTCATATACTTGCTTGCGCCTGTATCTGATCCACACAAGTGGCTATATGAACAAACTCGTCTGTGTATGCTCGCATATGCATTAGACTGTTTTGCAACCATGGAAGACTTCATGTCAGTACAAAACTGCAGTGATAATTCATCAATGTTGACTCAGCTGAAAACAACCCAATTCCGTGACTCCATTTCAGCACAACATTACACTGATAATTCTTCACAATCGATCCAGAGGACCGCAACCCAATTCTTGCAACAGCGAGATTTAGCTCCCAGCTTCTTACCATCAAATCATTCAGCCTCCGAAATTACTGGCAGCAAGAGGAAGACACGTCGGCCTGCGGGCACTCCAGGTATGCCCCCACCTTCCTCTTCCTCCAACACACCTTTGCTTTCTTTAATTTCAACTAAAGTACTAGCGGTAAGTTAGTGAGGTCTTAGATTCATTTACTTGAGGTCATGCGTTTGATTGCAGTCAGCGGCTAAAATGAGGACATGCAAGAGAAAAAGTAGTTAGATTTGAAGGACATAAGAGAGGAAAATATTGAAAAGTTGGAATTCTATTTCGATATGGTGTTGGATTGGTGAGGATTTTTATTTTGCTTTGCTTGATAACATGAGCTCTAATCCACCAGGCCAGACAAACCAGAACACAATGTTCGATGTTAATATGAAATTTGTGGCATGTTGGTGAAAACTTATTTTTTTCTCCATGAGGTCAAGAGTACATAGGCTAAATTGCTCACATGCTTTAGTGTTGTGCAATTAGTGGTGGTACACATGTCATGTCCTCACGAAAAGTTTGTAACTTTTTTGTAACCCTCCTTACGACATATCTCTTAAAGAATTGGGTTCCCAATTGGCTCAACATCATTTCCAGTTTTTTAATAGTTGTCAAAATAAGAAATGTTTGAAACTCAAAATTGCAGCTACCAAGAAGAATTAGCCATTGAACGCTACAAGTTTAGTTCCCCTAGATGATCAACCACAAGAATAAATTTTAAATTTTAAATTTTTTTATGATAGCTATGGTGCATCTTACTTTGAAAGTGGATGCAGATCCTGATGCAGAGGTGATTGGGTTGTCACCGAAGACGCTTCTCGAGTCTGATCACTTCGTGTGTGACATATGTCACCAAGGCTTCCAACGCAACCAAAACCTACAAATGCATAGACGCAAACACAAGGTGCCCTGGAAGCTTATCAAGAAAAGTAGCAGCCAGGAAGCACTTGTCAAGAGAGTGTACGTATGTCCAGAGCCTAGCTGCCTCCACCACCACCCACATCACGCTCTAGGAGACCTTGTGGGGATAAAGAAGCACTTTCGACGAAAGCATAGTAGTGAGAAGCGATGGCAATGTGAGAAGTGCTCCAAGGGGTATGCTATTCAATCAGATTACAAGGCCCACGTCAAGACGTGTGGCACAAGAGGGCATTGTTGCTCATGTGGGCGCGTTTTTTCAAGGCAAGAACATAGCAAATGCATTATTTTATTGCAATAGCTTTTATTATGTACATACACATTGCACATTCACATATTTAGGCAGCCTTGCCAAGATTGGAGTATGATATCCCTACTTTGTAGGATACATGACTATCCAACTCATTGGCTATTGTGAGGGATAAATGCAATTCAATGCTCCACAATGAGATAAAGAAATGCACATCAATGTCTCCTTGATGGAATAACTATGCACTTCAATGTAGTTCCTTAATGAGGATTGCATTTACTCTCCTTGAGATCAAGAATTGGACTCCAACTAAAGGCATAAATTAAGAGACACACATGGGAAAAAAACAAAAGACTAAAAAAAGGGGGAGCTTGAAGAATTTTTATACTCCAATAGCATGCATCATGGTGATATATCAATTCTATTTTTTTGGTATAAGATTTCCATTTTGTTTTTTTTGCTTTGCTCATCTATTGAAGAAGTTGATTGTATTTTTTGCAGGGTTGATAGCTTCATGCAACATCAAGATACCTGCAGTGTTGCCAAGAAAAAATCCTTGTTGGATCATAGCAATCAAACATCAGTACATGCAATAGATCTTAATATTGTGGACAATCATAGTTTTACAACTACAAACACCACTCTACCAGCCGAATGTTCTTCATTCAACAAGACTACAACTCGGACATATAGCCATGGTGTTGGCTCACAATGGGTACCCAATCATTTTCAACGTGAACTCCAGCTACTCCCTGAAACGAAGAAGCGAGATCAAGGTTGGGATGCACAAACATCTGAGTGCAGTATCCATGCAACAACAACCACCTACATGCCAATAGAAAAGTTTTCGACTTTGACTACTGCTCAATCAAAAAATTCCCTCAATTACATACCTTCCGCGAATGAAACCTCTCTAATATCATGTGTTGGTAATGGAGATCAAGTTTATGATCCATGCAGCCTAGAGCTCTCCATAGCTCCATGTTGCTCTAGAACTTGATGTAAGATAACAGAGATTGAACACATGCCAAATGAAGTCGATCTTTTTGCTAGATCTAGTCCCTACATATGTGTAGTTTATTATAGTTGTTGGGTAGTGTTAGTTTTGTAGCTAATGAAGGTAGTGGAATGAGAGAGGATGTACACTAAAGAATGCATTTGCAATTTACATTCCCTTTGATCACTAGAGGTCATTCCCTCTCCATACCACCAAAAGCATCATCTAAGATCAGGTGTTAGATAACATTTGATTGACCAAGACCTTACTTTGTTTTTTAATGAAAGTATTGGTATAAGAGAGGATGAAAAAAGTACAATTTATGATATGTTTGCAATCATTGTACATTCCTTTGGATCAATAAGGCTAGTTATTCCTTTCTCAACATTGATTCAATGGCATAGAGACATTGATTGTATGCCATAGACAACATAGATATTATCATGTGGAAAATATTGGTTTATGACACACATGAAGGCTTCTCGATGCTCACAATGACTCAAACAAAATTCTCAAACAAACCACTTTGATGCTTTTCTTGAATAAGAATTTTGCATTGATTTTACTCTTGACATTGCTAAAGACGTTAGAGGAGTTCCAAAATTCAAAATGACCCTTTGTAAAGATACCTTTATTTTTTTTTCTTTGGTTTCGACCACAACATGGCCCAATCAAAATGCATACATTTGAAATCTATGTAACATAGCTCAAATAAATGGAAAAATAACAATATATTATAGCAAATTTTGAAATCACCGGGCAGCATGTATGTAGTCCATTGGTTGGCTCTTCTCATCCAATACATGCTAATTTGCCCGACGTCAATACCTCGGGTGAAATTTGTTTAACTATGCTAGTTAGTATAATTAAATTTTGGAAACTAAACTAGTTACAATTATAGAATGATAGTATGCACAGTAACCTTATGTTGTTACTGTGATTCTATCATGTGGTTAAATGTGATAAGGAGAGATGAATTGAATACCATACATGTGAGATTTTGCACCCAATCAAATCTTTGGCAATCACAATGGCAAGGAGACCAAGATCCATAATTGAGTTTGTGAGTCATCACAATGAGAAAAATGAAGCTGATATGTGAAGGCACCAATGGTACAAGAACATTCAAGTAGAGATGTCTGCCAATGTTATCTTGATTCAGGTGCTTCACAACACAAGATGCCATGTAAGAACCTTTTCTCTACTCTCACAACAACAGACTCAAAGTACATTTTCTTTGGCGACTCAAGCTCCCACAAAGTCGAAGGCCAAGGCATTGTCAGTTCCCTGATGGCATCACTAGGCAGTTAGATGGTGTACTTTACATACACAATTTAACAAAGAACTTATTGTCTATTAGCAAGATCATTGATCAAGCCTATAGAGCCTTGTTTATTGCTAGTCAATGTACTGTTATTGATGGGAATTCTACTGAAATCCTCTTTGCACCCGGAGAAAAAAATCTGTATATCTTGAGTCATGATTATGCACTCTATCTGTGAGTAACTCTAATGCTCATGTTTGGCATCAAAGACTAGGCCATTTAAAGATGCATTTGATGTTGTACATGCATCATAACAAATTGGTCAAGGAGGATATGAATATCAATGTTGTTTCTACAGCTAATCAGACTGTTTTTGCCTACTAGGAAAACAACTTAGAACAAAATTTCCAAGAGGACAAGCCAGGAGAGCGAAGTCCATTTTGTCACTGATTCACAGTGACTTATGTGGTCCCATGAGCATACTCTCTTTGGATCAAGCTCTATATTTTATCACATTCATTGATGACTACTCCCAGTTCACCAGCATTATGTTCATAAAGAACAAGTCAGAAGCATTCAATTGCTTCAAGAAGTTCAAGCAATTCGCTGAGAACTATACAAGTCAGTGAATCAAGACCATTTGGTCTGATTAAGGGGGAGAGTATTATCAAATGAAATGATGACTACCTATCATCATGCGGCGTGCACCATCAGTTCACATCCAGCTACATTCCACAACAGAATGGCGTAGCTGAGCAAAAGAATCGTACATTGTTGGAAGCTTCATGATCCATGACTGTCAATGCTCAATCAGAACTTTTGGGCTGAAGCAATCTCTACAACCTGCTATCTACAAAATCATTTAAGCACAAAGGCAATCGACTCCAAGACACCCTTGGAAGCCTACTATGGCTACAAACCAAGCCTGAAACATTTACATATATTTGGATGTCTCTGCTATGCTCAAATTCTGTCTGATCTGAAAAAGAAGCTAGACCCAGTGAGATGTAAGTATATCTTTATCAACTATTCAACATCACACAAGGCATATCGTATCGATGATGTTGAAACAGGTCAGATCTCAGTCAACCGCGATGTTGTCTTCCTTGAAGACAAGTTTTATGATTTCAAACAGAAGCAGAAAATGCAAGAATCTATAACAACAGCTCCATTCTCTATCGATAGGCACTGACCTACAAACATTCAAATACAGGGGTTTGTCCCAACAGCTCCATTCACCATCGATGGGCTTAGACCCATGACTGTTCAACCACAAGATGGAGCTATCTCAGTCATTCACCCAAGAGAAACATCAACTCAAGCACCTGCAGTCCGAAGATCTACACGTCAATGACAACAACTTGATCGCTTCATCCCTCAGGCATTCATCAGTCATGATGAACCTGCCACTGTTGCAGAAGCACTATCATCGTCAGATGCAGACAACTGGAAGGTTGCAATGGATGTTGAGTATAATTCCTTGATGAAGAACAAGACCTAGAGTCTTGTTAATCCTCCTATAGGTATAAAACCTATAGTCTCTAAATGGATCTTCAAGCTAAATTTCAAGCCAGATGGATCAATATCCAAATGGAAAGCTCACTTAGTGGTTAAAGGATTTGAGATTTGAGCAAGTACATGGAATAGATTACATTGACACCTTCAGTCCGTGGTAAACATCAATCTATTCACACCTTGTTGGCTATAACAGTTGCAAAAGACCTGGACATTCACCGGATGGACATTCAGACAGTGTTCCTTCACAGATATATACAAGAAGACATTCATTTATCAACCAGAAGGTTACATCCTTCAAGGCCAAGAGCATTTGGTATGTAAATTGCACAAGGCACTCTATGTCCTCAAGCAAGCTCCCCGGGCCTGGTATGAAAGAATCACCCACTTCTTGTTGCAACATAATTTCACTTCTTGATTCGCAGACTCTAATGTGTATCTCAAGCATAAAGGGTCAAGTTATGTTAATATAGCATTGTACATTGATGATTCTTTAATCATCAACAATTCAAATTAGTTGCTACATAAAACCAAATGTTTGCTCTCATCAAAATTTCAGATGGCCCAGTTCATTACCTACTCGATATGAAGATCAACAGATATCGCACAAGCAAAAGGATCGCTATAAGCCAAGAGTCCTATTTAATCAATGTACTATGTAGATATGGCATGATGGACTGCAAGTCCATAGACACACCTATGGATCCATGATCGAAGCTGTCAAAGACATGTGTCCCAGAACTCAAGCATATTAGCAAGAAATGTGTAGGTATCCTTATCAGTATGTCATAGGAACTATAATGTATTCTATGATCTGTACACGACCTGATCTAGCATATGCGGTAAGCACACTGTCTCAATACATGTCCAATCCAGGCCTTCAACATTGGAAGGCTCTGAAAAGAGTATTAAAGTACATTCAAGCTACGAAGCACTATGCTTTGAGCTATAACAGTAATACAAAAGTTGCACTTTCACTAATCACTTATTCAGATTCAGATTGGGCAGGAGACATGGATACCAGAAAATCCACATCAGGTTATATTTGTTTCCTTGCAGGAGAACCCATTTCATGGAACAACAGAAGCAGAAATGCATTTTGTTGTCCTCCACAGGATCCGAATACATTGCAGCTAGTACATCAGTAGTGAAGGAGATAATCTGGCTCAAAAGATTGCTACAGTATCTGCAATTTCCACAGATTGGTCCAACAATACTCCAGTGCGACAATCAGAGCTGCATAGCTCTATCTCTGAACCCACGTACTCATGCTAGAACTAAACACATAGAAGCTCAGTTTCATTTTCTTAGAGATAAAGTTCAGAATAAAGATGTTGTACTAAGTTATTGTCACACAGACAATATGTTGGCTGATATTTTGAGAAAGCCATTGTCTAGAGATAAACATTCTACCTTAGTAGACATGATAAATCTCAATTGCAGTTCAGATTCGTAGTAGTAAGCTTAAGGTGGAGTGTTGGGATTTAATCTAACTCCTACTCATCCCAACAACCCTCTTTCCTTCTCTCAAAGCTACTCTCTCAAATATGTCTGCAGAAAATGAGCAGTTTTTCAACAGTCTACATTTTTGAACTGAATGTCACAATAGGCAAAAAAACCCGACAAAGACTTTCGCTTCACTTTTGAGCTTTTTTGAGCACTAAAATTTTTGCGAAAAAGGTGACAAAGTATTCACTGAAGGTTTATCCATTTCACGCACTTTCAGATATGCGGCAATTCTCCCAAAAAATGTGACTTTTGCAGATTTATACAAAAAGCATGATTATGATGATTGAATGGATGTTTTGGATATTATGATGATATTTTGGCATAGCAGAGTTAGATTTGTATTTCTTGGTGTTTTAGATTTGGATGATTTGAGTGATTTGATTTAGAATTCTTGCTTGTATCCAGTTGTAGCCACTTGTAATTAATGAGTAAGGAAGGAGAGACAGTACATCAGTCCTAAGATCCTCTTAAAAATTAGAAATTTGAAAGAGAAGAAGTGCAAAATCACCTTCAGAGCTGATACTTTTAACCCTCGCCAACATGTAGGTAGGACCATCTTGATGTAAAACAACTCTAATTTGAAGGGTGAAGGTTACTTTCTAGCCATTTTCTAAAAACTTGAAAATAACAATAAAAAACATAAAAAAAAAACCCTTGAAAAATTTCATTAGAAAAAAAAAATGAAGGGCCCTTAATTGGTCAACAAACATTCATCCACTTCTAGATTGCCAAATTTGGCATTCTTTGAGATCTGCAAGGGTTCTTGTCCAGTTCTAGAAGCCATGTGAAGGTTAAATAGTCAATGTCTGAAATGGTGAACTCCTGCAACTTTGCCGCAACGCAAAAGTCAACGAGCCTTGACTCGAAGGTTGAACAATTTGCAAAAGTCAGCGTGCTTCCAGGACAAACGAAGGACGAATGATTCGCCAATCATTCGTGAATCGTAAACATACCTCCAGGACCGCAAAAACGGCAAAGCGACGCAAAACAAAAATACATGAAAGGAATGAAAGGAAACGAAAGAAACGAAGGGGTATCTATCGCGCTACCAACTGGCAGCTCAACAAGCTTGGAGTCTTAGACTTCACGCCCAGCTGAAATGGGTAGCAACGATGGAGAGTAACGGATTAGTTGATTAGCGTTAACTACTCTTGTAATTATGTATTTAGCTATCTTGTAAACTCCACACAATGGAGATAAAAACAATATTTTTGGATCAAAACATAGATAGAGTGTATGCGTGAGTAGAGCAGAAAACGAAAAAGAAGAAAAATGATACAACTGTGCATGAAAGTTTGCCAACAAGCAGAACGCAGCAAAAGAGCAGAGCGTCAGGCCGCCAACGAGCGAGACACTCGAACTGATAATTGATTGCTCTATTTTTGTGCATTTCCTTGTCTTACGTTGTCTCGATTGCTAGAATGGAATCTATTCTGTGATGTGTAGTCACGTGTCTAGGTTCTGTGAGCTTTTCGCGCAAAAGAAAATCTCAAAAGAAACAAAATGATTGCTCTATTTTCGTGCATCTCCTTGTCTTACGTTGTCTTGATTGCTAGAATGGAATCTGTTCTGTGATGTATAGTCGCATGTCTAGGTTTCTATGAGCTTTCCGCGCAAAAGAAAGTCTCAAAAGAAACAAAACGGCGCGACAACGAAACGAAACTAGTTTTGCGACAGCCAAAAAGACAAAAATCATCAAAAATATTTAAATTTCAATAGAATTTTATATTAGTCTTATTAAATTTTTTTTTTTTCTATTTAGATTATCTCCCAGAATTCTCTACAAAGATTAATTTGCAAAATCCAGGCCTTGTGAGGGTTCTTTCTAATTTGTTAACATTTTTATTGAAGGAAACATACATATTTCAAGAAAATCATCAATATTTTTCTATTAACCTTCACCAGTCCTCCTGAATATTTCTCATAGATTTTTAAAGCTCCAATGAAATATGTGAAGCTGCAAAGGTTAGTTTGACCAAAACATCATAGTGAAGTGTTTTAGTGACTTATTATGCAAGGTTTTCAAAGAAACCTTCACCAAAAGTACTAATTAGTGAATTTTCACAAAGTCTATTGGTGAGTTCTAGATTTTTCTAAAAAAGTTATTATGAAATATGTGAGGATACATGAGCCATAAAAGGATGATTGTCGTCTAATTTTCATTTATTGATAGAATATAAATTGAAATGATCCAATTGACAATCCAAAAATATGATTGGAATGCTGCCATACACTATTGGACAAACCACCATAATCTCAACTACAATAGCATCTACTAACCTCAATGCTACAATGAATTTGATGATGGATGAGTTAGAATTGATGAATCATAGACAACAATTGTGCATGGAGTAGCTGACAACATAGTTCAAAACATAAATATTTAGAAGCTATAGCTGCCAAAACATTGAAAGTTTCTAAACAGATGGATCAGTTTCCTCAAAAGAAAAAATATATGGTGCTCAATTTATGCTGGGATCATACAATAAATGAATGTTTGATGATGAAGGAGAAAATGACAAGTAGATATTGTCATCTTTGTAACTCTTCAGACCCAAAAAACATTTTGTTCATTCCATCCAAGAATTATCCAACAATGATATCATAAGTCCGAATATCATCAAAGTCCAACTAGGGGAGAACCACTAAAAATGAGAGCACAACCTCTGGAATCAGCTCTACCAACACCCCCCAGTCAACAAGGAGCCCTGGCCAATACGGTCGAACTAAAAGCAATTCCTAATCAAGATATCATTGTAATGATCACCAAGTGAAGATCTCCTAGATTCTGTTGTCGCATCGATGATAAAGTGCAGTGGGTTTTTTGCTTTTTTGCAACTTTTTGGTAGTATCTCCTTGCTTTTTTACTTTCTGGTGGTGGAATTGACCTCCAAGTAAGTGCCTTCTCTGATTCTTGACTGCTTTCAGCCTAATCAAAATTTGATGGTTTTGGCTCAGATTTTTGAATTGTGGTATGAAAGCTCTAATTGCACTTGCATGTGGATTTGATCCATCAGAACATGTCAAAAAAGAGTTAAAAAAACAAGAATTTTTTAATGGTGTTTTTTTTTTTTCACTATTTTGGAATATTTTATTAATATCTTAGCATAAAACTTTGCATGCACATTCTTATATGTGTATTGAGGCCTTATAAAGGCTATGAACAAGTTTGGTAGGAATCGGTCACTGTTAAGAGTCTCGAAAAGTCAAAATTTAATATATTTTTGATGTTTTTTGAGCACAAATAACTCTTTCTAGTGGATATGAAACCTTTAAACCTATATATAGTCTAGAAGATAGGTTGTATTTCCTCTAATTCAAGCCCTCAAGCACCCAATTTGGTGGTAGGAGGCTTAGGCACGGATCTCACGAAGTTTAGCTTTATGATGCCATCCTTAGAAGCAAATTTTGGTGGATATGAGTCTATGGATGCTTGCTGGACCTCATAGAAGCTTCTATTACTCTGTAACGAATCTTAGTAGAATGCTTGTAGCCTTTGATTTAATGCATGTAGGGATGTAGTAGAATTTTCGAGAAATCACCCTTGAAAAAGTGTGCCTTTCTACAATTTTTTTGACTTGTTACAGCTCGTACATGTGAAGTCCAAGTGGCAAGGTGACATGGCAATCATCTTGCTAACTCTCTCTCTCTCTCTCTCTCTCTCTCTCTCTCTCTCTCTCTCTCTCTCTCTCTCTCTCTCTCTCTCTCTCTACACTTGCAAATATTTGGTATACCCCTAAATGGTCCAAACTTTTTGGTGGGAATTATTTTTAAACAACACCTCTTCAGTGAACTACAGATCTTAATGATCGCTCCATGGTTTTCTTAATGGGACGGAGAAGAGATGGTGTGTGTGTGTGTGTGTGTGTGTGTGTGTGTGTGTGTGTGTGTGTGTGTGAGAGAGAGAGAGAGAGAGAGAGAGAGAGAGAGAGAGAGAGAGAGAGAGAGAGAGAGAGAGAGAGAGAGAGAGAGAGAGAGAGAGAGAGAGAGAGAGAGAGAGAGAGAGAGAGAGAGAGAGAGAGAGAGAGAGAGTTTTATTAGGAAGAGTAGAAGATGATCAAATACAAGGAAAATGGCTCCCTCTTATAGATTTGAGAGGTGAGCCCCCTTCACTCTAATTGGCTATTGAAGTTCCATCAGGATCCCTATCTTGGCCATCAAGATCGCTTTGTGTTTCTTGAGGTCAAGTTGTGTTTCCTAACTTAAGAACTTTACAAAAGCTAAGTTTAAAATACTCTATTGAACAATTGTGCTCCATGACACTTATTAGCCTGAGGCCCAATGTTGGACTCACACACGCAGGATGCCAATTGATCGCCTATTTCTAATACTTCCAACTCTCTACTTCTATTGTGTAGTGTTTGGGCTTATTGTAGAAGCCTCTTGCCATATTCTAGAATATTCCATGTCATACCCAGAACTAGACAACATGCTCCTGCTGCCAACAGTCCATGACACTGTGCCTCTGACTAGTCCTTGGAATGATGACGTGTCATTGGCGTTGTCAAAATTTGTAGAGAGCTAGGTATATAAAAAAAAAATTTGGTGCTCCAAGAAAAGCGTAGATATGAGTGCACTTACGTAAAACCTGAGGCTTTATTCAATGATTAAGAGCATGGACTTGCCAGATTTTCAATAATAACCATATGAGTCTGGTGCCATTCCTGATAACCTTGTTCATCGACAAATGAATAGTCGACACCATCCATTAGAGGATCCCATGATGTGACTGGTTGATATTGATCTTGATAGATCGGTGCTACTTCTCCTAGTGGCATTGTCGTGGTCTCTCTCAATTCATAATTTGGATAGGACCTGCTTGCTTGACTACTTTGTCTATCTAGGTATTTGTGGTATGCTTTAACCTGAAGACTTTCTTTGGCAGTGAATCTTACCAATTGAGGACAAGGCATAGACATCGTAGGTGCTGGTTCTTGTTGTACAATTGGCCTTTTTGGACTTGAATTCCCTGGATTTGGCCTTTTAATAATGAATATACCTGGATTTGGCACTGTGTTGGTGGTCTATTGCGTTGTGGAACAATCAGACTTTGGTTGAATCTTGCTCATTGAAGGGCAATCATCAACTTTGGTCTCCCCCATAGTATGGCACTTTCCAATTGAGGGCTGCGTGGATGTACTTTTTCTCAGACTTTTGCCTTCAAGTTGCTCGGTTAACATAGGCTCTCTTTGTAATCCATCAACAAGAAATCATTGCAACGATTGTGCCAAGAGACTTGGTAAAATCATGTGGACTTCATCGGTTGCCAATTTCTTGACTTCCTCGGCTACCATTGGCTTGATAGAGTCTACCAGCTCTGTCTTCTGTGATGTTCTTGTTGGTTTGTGATGGAAAATGCAAATTGAAATTCCAGTGAAATTCTGGTAACCAACTGATAGGAGTCTCTCGAACGATTCGCAAAACTATTCGCGAAACTGTTTTGATCACAACAAGATCTGTAACGAAACTAAACGAAACAAAACAAAACTAGACGAAATGAAACAAAGCGTAACGAAACTTGAATGAGCTCTGAGATTGATTTATGCTGAAAGCCAAGTGATCGCGGAGCGAAACATGAAGCGAAAACATTTGCGAACAAAATCAGTTCGTGTGGAATTCAGATATGATTGTTGGGCATTGCTGGCTATATCATTCTTACAATCCTCCAAAATGTAGACAGACACTGCTGATCCACGTTATAGATTATTATAGCATTCAACAAACCAATGTGCAAAATTGAATAAACAAGTGAATGAGATACACAAATAGTGACAGACAATCATTCGAGATCATACAATCATTCAGAATAATATGCGCATAACAGCTACAATATTATTTATTGATCTTTTGATTTCAAGCACTGTGTGACAGATTCACACAGTGCATTGGCGTGAGAGAAATACAATTCTCTCACGAATAGTGTCTCGCTTACTAGTGAACTTCTGGATCTGTTGATCCTCTTACAAAATTGTCTCCCTCACAGGCGGACGTATATTTTGTATATTTTCATCTTACAACATCAAAACAAAAAGTATATAATTCGCAAACCTTTTTGTGTCACATCGTGTAGCTTTCCACATCAGAAAGATTAAACATCTACAACTAATCATGGATTACAAGAGTGGCAGATAGCCACATTCTAGAGTACTTCTGCTAATGTCACGATATCTGATCAAATACTTGTACCCCATGGTACTTGGCTGATCTTCTTGGTCCTTTGTGGAGCACGAATGATTTTGTGTCATGAAACAATTTCGTGTTGTGTGTCGCGAAATTGTTCGCGAACATTTTTGTTTTGTGTGTCTTTTCTGTCAAAATCAAGGTGGAAAGCTAGCAAAGCTTTGGAAATAAAAACATTTTGTTTCTTCAGCTCCCTCTCAAAGCATGATAGCTTCACGACTCCAAGACTGCTCCTCTGTTTCTCGAACAGACCTTGGTCTGCTTCTTGTTGACCCAGAGAATTGCTGCTCCTGACGCGATGGTGCATCCTCCTGAGACACTTTTACAGTCGTCCTTGAGAGATGTCCAGCTAGCATCACTGTAGGAAAGCATCTGAAACCTTGCATCACAAGAATAACACAAACCAAAATATTTTGTTAATTGAAGATATTGCAAAATTTGTTTTATAATCTTTCAATGAGTCGAGCCTGGATTCGTACAGAAGTGGCTCATCCTAAACACAGCATAAGTAATGTTAGGACGTGTGTTATCTGCAAGGTACATCAGCGATCCGATCAGCTTCTTGTATGGTGTAAGCTGCATCAATTCTCTTTCTTCTTCAGTCTTCAAATAGTTTTCATTCGTCAGGACTGTTCTTGTCAGCATCCCAAAATCTTCTAAGATTTTATGAATATCTCTGGATTGATGAAGGTACAATTTACCTCTCTCATAGTCCCTGTCAATCTGTAAGCCAAGATAACATCTAGCTTCTCCCAGGGCTGCAATCTCGAAATGTTTCGAGATATCATACTTCACCTCAGCAATAAGCTCCTCACTCTTGTAGAGTATCAGAGTGTCGTCCACATACACAGCTACAATGATGATCTTCACATCTGTAATTCTTACATAAACATTGGAATCAGCCATTAGTGGTATCACGACATGAGAGAGGGTCTCAGCATAGTTAATACCATATCTCTGAGAAAATCCCTTCGCTACAAGTCTTGCTTTATACTTTGAGATATCTCCATCCGGTCCATACTTCCGCTTGTATACCCACTTGCATTTTACAGTCTTTTGCTTATCTGGTAATGGCTGCAACATCCATACCTGGTTTTTCCTCATGGATTCCATCTCATGATTCATGGCTTGGATCCATTTGTCTTTCTCTGGACATTTAATTGCTTTCTCGAATGTCTGTGGTTCACCACTAAAACCACAAAACTCTTTTGACGTAGAAGCTGAGCTACCTGGCACAAATCTTGCTAGCACTCTTCATTCTCTTGTTGACCTTCTAGGAGATCCTCCTGGAACTGCAATGCTCTTGCCTTTATCTACTTTGCTAGGTCCGGAACCATTTTGGTTTATAGGTATTGTAGTAGTAGGTTGCCTCACGAATCTTTCTTCGTCTGATTCGTCACTCGAATGAGATGCGACTCAAACATCTTCGTCTGAGTGTTCGTCCTCTGCTCCCTCTGTCACAATTGACAGGTCATAGTACTATCTTCCAAGGACTTCATAACTGACAGAATCATCGTTGGCCATCGTTCTGCTCTCATCAAATTTGACATCTTTGATTGTCTTCACCGTGTTTGTCTCTGGCATATAGACTCTATAGTATGACGAATTATTGTCATATCCTACAAGATGTCCTTGTTCTACTTTCTCATCAAGCTTCTTTCGAAGCTTATCAGGAACATGTGCATAAGCTACACAGCCAAAAATTCGAATGTGAGTTAGATTGGATTTTCTACCCCACCATAATTCGTGTGGTGTCATGTGAGGAACACCAGACTTTCATGTCCTATTCTGAATGTAAGCATAGAATGGAGATAGAAAAAAATGAACATAGTGACGGCGTAGATGGTAACTGATGTGAAGGAACAATAGTAACTATGGTGCCGACGGGTGGGGTCCGAGGCAAATAATAGATAGTGGCGAGTAATATGGTGCCGCAAGTCATAGACAATGAGTGAGTAATAGACAATGGGCGAGTAATGATGGCAAGTAATGGAGGTGAATAATAGACAGTAGACGAGTAATGATGGCGAGTAATGGAGGTGAGTAATAGACAGTGAATGAGTAATGATGGCGAGTAATCCCAGTGGGCGAGTAATGATGACGAGTAATAGCTCTGATGGCGAGTAATAAATTACAACTCGCCGAGCTCTCAAAAGATAGATCAGTATGTGTGCAAGCCTCAGCTCTGACGGTGAGTAAAGATAGTGAACAAAAAATGAAAAAACTCTGATGGCGAGTTATAACTAGCAAGGCCTTTGAGCTTGTTGATCACACTGCTCTGATGGTGAGTAAAGTGGCTGAGAAAAAAGTGAAAAAAATTGGTCTGGTAATAGCTTATTGGGCGAGTAATGGATCTGATGGCGAGTTATAACTTATAACTCGCCAAGGTCACATAACAGAGCCTGGACTCTGCCTAGCTCTTTGGAGAGGTGGGAGTAAAGAAAATTACAGAGAAGGAGAAAAAACATAGTAGGCGAGTAATAAACCTGTCAAAAAGAGAGAAAATAGCAGAAAAATGTAAACTAAAAAACCATCCTAGGACTTTTTAGCACATCTCCCCGACAATGGCGCCAAAAAAATGTTGGTCCCTTTCCGTGCCTCCCTGATCGGTCGAATCTAGAGGGCAAAGAAGGGGGTTTTGTCGTGTAATATCGGGCATCGATCCAATGGGGAGAGGGCTAAGCGACGAAATAGGAGTGGGAATCTAGGCTTGCTAAGGTTGTTAATCTTAGATTCGGATCTACTTGTGGAATAGCCTAGATTGGTGCGGCTTCATCTCTAATGCTATCTCTCTAAGAATAATATTTTATTGCCGATCCTAAATCCATGTATCCAATCACATAGACATAATAGTTAGGATAATAAAATTATTCTCTAAGCATTCTCCTGGTTAAGTCAGGAGAATAGGTAACTCCATTCTCAGTTGTTGATTTAGATAGATTCCCAAAAATCTTCTTACCGAATCGACCATTGCTTTGATTACATCAAAAAATTTGCAAAGACTTCAAGAATTTTGGGCCATGTGACCATAAAACCATTACAAATAGCCATGCATTCCACCAAATGCACCAAACCGCTTTGCAAAACTATGAATTCAATGCAACCACATGGCTATGGACATGCACAACTCAGTGAACTAATTGAGACATGCCATCACTAGAAGGGTCATTTACCAATCATGAGTCCAATTTAAGTTTGGGAAAACCAAAGGAAAGAAATTCATTAAATAAGAAAAACTTCAAACGTGAAAAAAAAGAGTCCTCCCATCAAACCCTAACTAGGGCTTCTCAACCACATCTGCCTCGCAGCCTCAACCCCCATCAATTTTAGCCTCGCGGCTGACACAGCTGCCTGTACTCGATCAAAATCAAAATGGGTGCTACAGAAGGATCGCACCAGAACAAGACATCAACGCCTTCTCCAGCATCGAGCAAAAGATTTCTACAAACTCTTACCTGAAGGAATCTTGATGGGTTACAACCAGATTCAACAGAGGCACTGTCAGCGCGTTTAGAACCATCTCAAAGTTCCTTTGCGACCTCTATTCCAGCCCTCAAGATTAGCCAGTAGCAAACTCGGATTCTGTTGATCGCAATCCGACTATCCACAACAACCAATATTCTGGATTTCTGATTTCAACTGTAAAACGCCTTACAACTGTGTTCTTTGTTGATGAGCCACGCACTCATTCCTGAGACAACATCTTCAAGATTTCAGCGACTTGAAGCACACAAAGGTTCAACCATACCTTCACAAAAACAAATCTCTGTAAATATAGACAGAGAAAACAAGTTTGGAACTTTGAGCGTAGGCATGTAGGAACGGAAACGCAACAATTAGCAGCAAAAATATTTAAGAAGAATGATTCATACAAATTGCTCAAATGAACAACATAGTAGTGAGGCAAAAATTGCACTCTGATTGATATCAATAGTTAGTACAATGGCTTGAAGTAATAACTTCAGCTTGCTGAGCGTGATAACGCTGGCTACCCACTTAGGAAGGCTTCGCTTTCGATAATGGGTGTCAACGGTGTGAAGTCGACTTTTGTATTTTTCTTGGCTCATTGGCAAACATCACATGTTTTAATGATAGCAAAGGTATCCTTAAACAGGGATTGGCTTGTTTCTACTATCTTGGTTAAGATCTTACAAATCCTCTTGTTGGTGGATTCTGCCTGGCCATTACATCTAAGATAGTACGGAGGAGTACTTTTGCGGTGAACAACAAGATAATGGCGGAGGAGATTATCGATCACTTCATTTAAGAAGTGAGTGCCTCACTAACAAGCTCTATTGGACAGCCCAAGCGCATAATAATGTTTTCATAAAGAAAACGTGCTACGGTCTTTGCAATGGCGTCCTTTGTTGCACGTGCCTCAACCCATTTGGTGGCATAATCTGTTGCTATTAGGATATAACGAGCTTGAGTACTTTTTGCTGCTGGACTGATGGGTCCAACAAAGTCAATACCCCACTTAGGAAGGCTTCGCTTTTGATAATGGGTGTCAACGGTGTTAAGTCAGCTTTTGTATTTTTCTTGGCTCATTGGCAAATATCACATGTTTTAATGATAGCAAAGGTATCCTTAAACAAGGATGGCCACCATAAGCTCACTCGAAGGATGATTTAGTAGAAGTGACCGCCACCAATGCCTTCATGAGATATGATAGGACGTATCTCATATTCATAAACGCACCTGCGTATAATATCATCAGTGCCCCTTTTGTATAATTGTCCTGCTATGAGTTGAAAGGGTGCTGCTTTTAGCAAAAAATTTCTCTTTGCTACCGTACTTAGACCCTCTTTGAGTCGGCCTGTGATTAAGAACTGAGTGATTTCCGCAGCCCATAAGGGTGTGGCATCAATCTGAAACAGACATGCATCAAGAAGATCGTCGTTTACTGGTGCATCTGCCTTTTCAGCATTAGGAAGTCGGGAAAGATGATCGACTATGAAATGTTGTGTTCCTTTCCTTCCTCGAGTATTAATAGCCATCGAGCTATACGTTCCATTTTACATGATTTATTAACAATATATAACAAGGCTTGATGGTCCGTGTAAAATGCAAAGGTCTGGCCTAGTAAATAATGTCGAAGTTGCTATACAGCATAGACCATTGCCAATGCTTCTCGCTCGGTTGTTGTATAATTTACTTCAGCAGGCACCGATTGCCTACTCAAGAAACATATCGAAAAAATCCTTGCCATACTCTCCTGGTTGTGCTAGGAGTCCTCCTATGGCATACTTACTGGCGTCGGTATGCACATGGAACTTTTTCATGTAGTCTGGTGAACGGAGTATGGGTTTCGTGGTAAAGGCTGTTTTTAACTGCTCAAAGGCTTTAATACACTCCTGGTCCATCTAGGGTCTACCACAACTAAATAAATGAGTCGTGCCTTGCCGGCATAATCGATTATAAAGATGCGATAATAATTAGTGTGACCTAGGAAGACATAAACTTCCTTCACTGTTGCAGGTAAGGGCATTGCAACTATTGCCTTGATCTTTGAAGGATCTGTGGAAATACCATCCTTTGAAATGATATGTCCAAGGACAACCCCATGGGTTACCCAAATTTGACATTTCTCAAGGTTTAGTGAGATTCCAAACCTACAACAGCAAATGAAGATTTTTTCTAGTGCTTCGAGGTGCTTGTCCGCGGACAAATGGACACCAAGGTCATCAACATAGATCTCGACAATCCTGTGTAGCAAGTCTTGGGATCACTCGAGTGGGTGTGCTACCAGATGTGGAAGCATGATCCAAGGGTTTGTCTTTGGTCTGTGAAGACAATGGCTTGATAGGTTGCTTAAGCTTCTCGCGCATCTGTTTTTGTCGCTCGATTAATTTTGTATCAATAATTTTAGTTTTTTGTACCCGAGGTTTTTGAGGTTGCCTCTCTTATCATGTCATCATCTACTGTATCCCAGACATCATCCGAATGCACATCCCATATATGTATCTTCGGTTTTGGTCTATAAGTTGTGGTGTTGGGTACTTTGGAGGTCAGTTGGACGTGAGCCAAAGGCCCTGGTGACTTGATCTCTTGTGAAACTGATTTTGGCGGATAACATTGGGCATCTAGATGAAGGAGTATATGTTCATCCGTCATTTCAACATCAGTCATGGAGAGAATACCATCTTCTGAAACATGGGCGATAGAGATGCTAGGTTCTCCTGGGCACCAAGCTATAGAAATAGGGTCAATCATCATAAGCGAAATGATGGGTGTATCAATGTCTGTAGAAGATGGTATAATATACACATCCTCTTCAACGGTCTTGATACAACATCTGTTGTAATCAGCACAGTCCATAGAGGCCAGTGCTTGACCCCAATTTATTATGTCTGTTGATCTCGTATAGTGGCCTTTTGGTTGGATCGGGACACTATCTGATTAATCATAAGTTGTTGATGACCAATCATCACAGACTTTAGCGGGCTTTACATGGCCAGTTGAGTCAAAAGTGACTCGTTTGTCATGATTGCCAAAGGTGATTTTGCTACGCTTCCAATCTTGGACAATGCCTGCCATCTATAGCCAGGGTGTGCAAGAAGGAGTTAATATGTATTTGCATCATCTAGTAAATCAAGAATGACGCAATCAGTGGTAAATGTGACACCTGCAATATGTACATTGATATTTGATAAATGACCTACAGGGTCTGTGACTCGCCATGCGAAGTTTGTAACGTGGCTGATCTAAGGTATGGAATCCCCATGATTTTGCTAGTAAACGGTTGAATCGCTTGATGAAGGCTTCCTTCAAGAGTGACCATTCTCGTGCTCGATTAATTATGGTCATCCAAAAAAAGTTGTACCATGGCTTCTGGAGAGGTTTTGCCATAGACATCGCATGCATTATCAAAGACTTGAAGAAATATTTGAGGGTCAAAATTGTCGTCGTACTTAGGAAGATCAAGTTTTGGTGTTCGTTTTTCAGTACGTGGTCCGTGATTAGCAAAGGCCGCATTAAAGTGAGCTCTTGCTTGTGAGGATTCAACAGCGTGAAAGTGTGGGCAATCGTATGGAACTTTAGCTCGCATGGGTTCCCATCTTTCAAATGGGTTGGTTGATGGCTCATGGGTTTGGGACTTCATCCGAGAATATCCATTGTATTGAGCCTGTTCTGTAGATGGAGAGACCATCTTTGGTGGATAGTCCCCAGTGGAATTCGGATCATAAGGATGGTCCATAGTAAATCTAGAGTACCTTAGGATTGGGTATGTAGGCTTATAATCTGAGTGAGAGGCTCGGTCAAGATCTGACAGATAGGACACGATGGAGATCCGAGCGCGAGGCTTGGTCGAGATCTAACAGATAGGATGCGGTTGAGATCTGAGCGTGAGGCTTGGTCGAGATTTGAAAGATAGGACGCGGTTGAGATCTCAACTAGGGGCTCGGTTGAGATTTTCATGAAGGAGCTCGGTCGAGACTGTAACTGAAAGACTCGGTCGAGATCCGAAGTGGAGTACTCGGTCTAGATCAAAGTTAGAGCTTCGGACGAGATCGTAATGAAAAAGGCTCGATCAAGATTTCAGGAAAAACACTTGGTCAATATCTGAGTGATAAGTCTCGGTTGAGATTTTAATGGATTTCTGCAGTCAAGAATTGAACTTGGAACTCGGTAGAGATTAGACAAGTTGTTTAAGGATGGACTGAAATGGAGCTCGGCGCGGTCCAGACATGAGTCGTGGGACTCAGCCAGGGGATGAGCGTGAAGTCGCAATTGAGAACTGAACAAGACACTCGGTTGAGACCAGAGTAACGAACTCGGTGATGATGATGGTCGTTAGACTTCAGCGGGATGGTTTTGCAGCACAGAGCGGAATGGGTTGGTGAATGTAGTGTCTGTGTAGCGGCGGAAAGGGCGCCAAATGTTCACAGATCTCAGCCAAGAATTTGTGAACACAGATTGTTTCTAATTACTTCTCTTTACTTCTTTTTAGGTGGTTTCTTATCTGAAATTTGGGTATTTCTGCTGAATTTCACAAATGTGGATTGTCCACTACATGTACTTGTGATCTCCTAAGGTGTGTAGATGCACCAAGATCAAGACTAGATTGAGATTCAAGATCTATCTTTGATTCTATGGCAAAAACACACTACTACATGCATTCAATCACTTCCAACTCTCACTCACACGTATATGAAGTGTTCCAAAAGTATTCTAAGTAAAAACAAGCTGCTCTCCTCGGGTAGAGAGACAAAAACCATCATGAGCTCTCGGGTAGAGAGAGAAAGCTAGAAATTCAATGACACTCAAAATCCACTCAATCTCAAAATCAATTAGATCCAAAAGGAGGAGTACAATGATACTAATAGATTCATGAGCTACCACTATGCTTAACTATGATTGGATCACACTTTGCCACCTCTTAATCCTATTGGACCATTGATCCATGCACCTCTAAATTCTATTGGACTATATTCAAGCACACCTCAATTTTCTATTGGACCTCACAAGGTTCCACCTCTAAATCCTATTGGACCTCTTAAGCTTCATCAAACAAAAGCATGACACTTGTCTACACTCTAATTGGCACAAGTTTGGCTCTATTTTGGCTCAATATTGGCATTACAAGTGGAAATGGATAATTTGCCATCTAGGCCAAATTTGACCCTATCAACATCCTACACCTAAATGCTTGACTATGAAATTCTATGAGACCCCTATATCAAACATTTTGATTTACTTTACAATTCTCCACATGTGGGAACATCCTCCACACATGTGATATTCACTTACAAACTTCTATCATAAAAAATACCAAGCTAGATTTTTGCCAATTTCTCACACTCCTCCTCAAAAAATAGCTTGGAAAGGTACTAGATCACTTGAGAAGTTTGTAAATCTTTTTGAGTGGATCCTTTGGTATGCATAAGAAGTGAAGATCAGCCAAGGGATCCATCATAGCAGCACCCTCACCATATCCATGATAAGATCTCTTTGGTAGAGATCTCTTGCCAATGCCTTTGAAGAGTGCTCCACCAATATGCCACTATTATCATGGGCTTCCTCCATGCTTGATGATGATCTTTGCCTTGAAAGTTCCACTTGCATGATGGATGCACCATAAATAGAGAAATCTGAGGCTTCCAAGCCTCATAAGGATCATGGAGATCAAGATCATAAGATGTGAAACAATGATGATTATCAAGATTATGCTTTCTAGCTTGACTAGTCCACATACAATGAACTATATCCATGATGGATCTAATCTTGATATCAAAGACTATCTTGATCTTTTTTAGGCTAGTTAATCTCTCAAGGATGTAAGTGTCCACTTTGGATGCTTCACTTAATCTCAAGAGGAGTTTACAATTTGCCTCAAAACATGTGAAAACATTATTTTCAAAAAAGTGAGTACCAAGCTCAATCTTGTTATTACTAGAACCAAGATCATACTTTTGACAATACAATATCTTGCTTTCAAAAAGTATTGGAAACACATCTAAGTCAATAATGACAAGAAACATGTCCATACCATAAGCATTATACAAAACTAGTATAGCTTTTCTTGAACTTTGAGATCCAAAAAATTCAACGAAGCAAGATAGCATTTCAAGCAAAGGAAGAGAAGCATATATGAATGTGTTGTAGTAGATACAACATGAAAGATGCCCGTCTTTGCCATGTAAGGTGAGCCATAAAGACTCGGCCATGCATCTTGAAGATCTTCTTGAAATCATATGAAGAAGAAACTCCTCCTCACACATTGGCCCCATCATAACTTGAATACCTTCAAAAAGGATAACTTGTGATGCTTCTTGAGAAGCCTTGATCTCGGCCACTTCCAAGATTGAATCTTCATGCAATATGACATCTCTATTCACAATCACATTTGAAATAGAGAGTGTAAAGACACTAAAGGCCTCCTTGATGGATGAGTATCCAATCATGATCCATGAGCTTGGATCATCCTTCCTTCTTGTTTCCAAGGGAATATGTGCAAAGCAAGCACTACCAAGTTCACTAAGGTGATCAACCTTAGGCTTAATCTTGAATAAAACTTCATATGGTGCTATTCCTTCAAGAGCTCCAATACTCCTCAAAGCTTTGATCTTCAATGAGAATTTCTTCTCAACATATGCTTTGAATAATAAGGGATAATCATACACCATAATACTTGAAGAGAGAAGATATGTGCATCTTGTGTAATCCTCCTCCTTTGAAATATTGGAAATATAAGAAATATCAAGAGAGTTTGCACTCTCACTTGGATCCAATTTGTAGATGCCTTCAAATCTTGATCCATATGCAAGGATCTCACCATCCTCCTTAATCACACAATTGTCAATATTGAAATTGACATCAAAGCCACTATCAAGAAGTTGGCCAACACTTAAGATGTTCTTTGTAAGCTTTGGGACAAAAAGAACATTGTTGAGAAAGAGATCTTTAGAAGATGCAAGCTTCAAGGGAATAATCCCTACTCCTTCAATATTGCACTCATGCTTACTTGCAAAGTATATGGTCTTCTTGACTCCATCATAAGGCATAATAGATGAAAAAAAGTTCTTGGAGCCACACATATGTGAAGATGCTCCACTATCAATATACCATGAGTCATCCTTGTTGAAGGTGGAAGAGGAGAAGCTTGATGCCATAAGAGAGCCTTCTCCATCACTTGCAATATAGTCTTCTTTCTCAGTGGTGATGTTGGCTTGATTGAGTTGATTCTTCTTCTTGAAGCAATTGGTGGCATAATGGCCTTTCTTGCCACAATAAAAGCACTTGATCATCTTCTTCTGGAGATTTGAATTAGAAGCATGAGAAGTATCCTCCTCCTCTCCATCTTGGTCTTTAGCTTTGTCATTAGAGAAGTGATGGTGTTGCTTCTTACTCCTCTCTTTGTGCTTGGCAAATAGAACTTTGCCATCATCATGATTGAGTGATAGCTTGTCCATCCTCAAGAGTTTGTACTCTTGTCTTGATTCTTCATAAATAAGCACACTTTGAAGGGCCTACAAACTTGGTAGCTCCTCCTTAATAGCATAGGATTGGACGAGGTTGTCATATTCATCTCTCAAGCCATTGAGAATGACTTGGACTAGCTCACTTTGATTGATTGAGTCACCAATACATGCAAGCTCCCTATGAATATCCTTGACTCTCAAAACATAATTAGATGCACTCTCATCACTCTTTTGACTACTTTGGAATATTTGATTTCTAAGAGTGAGGAGCCTAGAGGTGTTCTTAGCCTCATAGATGGACTTGAGACAATCCCAAGCTTCCTTGGATGTAGAACAATCACCAATCTCCCTCAATATCTCATTAGAGACATTCATCTTAATGTAGTGGAGAGCCATCCTAGCTCTCTTCTTGTATTTTTGTACTTCTTGAAGGACTTGAGGCTCCTCCTCAATCCCAAGTACAATGTCCATCACATCTTGGAGTATCAAGATGGACTCCATCCTCAACTTCCATATTGAATAATTGGAAGTAGACAATCTCTCACTTGGTTGCAACAAGTATGAACTCATTGAAGTCATGTAAAGTGGAGATAAATAAAAGTGATGAACAAAAAATGTTGCTTCTCTCTCACTATAGGATCCAATAATGGTGTGCTACCATCTCCTATGCAAGATCTTGCAACAAACTGTGAGATGATTCTCACTAGCTATCTCAATCTCTCCAAAACTAGATCTACTTCACATCAAATGATGGAGTATGGGCAAAGTTAGGATCAAACACTCTTAGCACGTGTGAAATACACTAAGAAACCAAATTTGACTCAAATACAATGATATTGCATGAAACAAAATGGCTAAGATCTCAAAATAGTGCCTAGATCACATATAGATGAGATTGGTGATTCAACTGTGATCACATATAGGCACTCAACTGTGATTTTGGATCAAACAAGCAATCTTTTGACCAAACCAAATGTGTCCACCCAGGTCTAGGTGCCCTACCTAACCCTCTTCAAAAGCTTATAAGATTTGATTGGCTCAATCAAATGGAACGAAACTGATTGCATCAGAAACTAGACAAAAATAGCTTCAAAACAAGCTATCTAGCAAGATTTTTGGATCAAACATGAAAGAGAACTCCCAAACTGAAATTGGATGTTCCTCACACGTGTCTGAGCACCTGATTCCGTACAGTACCAGGTCAGACCCAATCAATGTCCTTTTGATCTCTTTTGATCCAAAATTGAACAAGATAGCTAGGAAAATGGGCCTTGACAATTTCTAGCTCAAGATTGATGAATAGTTTTCACTCAAATGGATCAAAATGCATGGTAACCTTAGGTAGGCTCTGATACCATGTTGAATTTCACACGTGTGGATTGTCCACTACATGTACTTGTGATCTCCTAAGGTGTGTAGATGCACCAAGATCAAGACTAGATTGAGATTCAAGATCTATCTTTGATTCTATGGCAAAAACACACTACTACATGCATTCAATCACTTCCAACTCTCACTCACACGTATATGAAGTGTTCCAAAAGTATTCTAAGTAAAAACAAGCTGCTCTTCTCGGGTAGAGAGAGAAAAACCATCATGAGCTCTCAGGTAGAGAGAGAAAGCTAGAAATTCAATGACACTCAAAATCCACTCAATATCAAAATCAATTAGATCCAAAAGGAGGAGTACAATGATACTAATAGATTCATGAGATACCACTATGCTTAACTATAATTGGATCACACTTTGCCACCTCTTAATCCTATTGGACCATTGATCCATGCACCTCTAAATTCTATTGGACTATATTCAAGCACACCTCAATTTTCTATTGGACCTCACAAGGTTCCACCTCTAAATCCTATTGGACCTCTTAAGCTTCATCAAACAAAAGCATGACACTTGTCTACACTCTAATTGGCACAAGTTTGGCTCTATTTTGGCTCGATATTGGCATTAGAAGTGGAAATGGATAATTTGCCATCTATGCCAAATTTGACCCTATCAACATCCTACACCTAAATGCTTGACTATGAAATTCTATGAGACCCCTATATCAAACATTTTGATTTACTTTACAATTCTCCACATGTGGGAACATCCTCCACACATGTGAGATTCACTTACAAACTTCTATCATAAAAAATACCAAGCTAGATTTTTGCCAATTTCTCACAATTTCTGCCCGTTTCACGAGGACAATTCACTAAGATGGATCTTCTTGCTTAGAACTATTTTCAGGCAGATGGATTTACTAATTTACTCATTTGCATTCCCAGTCTGTCAGTGGGATGAAATAGTTTCGTTCACTCTAGTTACATGCACATACAATTCATGTAACCAAGACTCGTTCACAGGTAGATTAATGTTTCAAACAAGTGAACCAACAACGATTCTTACTACTAATTAATCCTAGATATTTAGAATCAGAAAATGCATCTAGATTAATCTACATATCAAGCATCAAGAAACAAGAAACTAACTACCTAACAACATACTAGCAGCCCAAGAATCAAGAAATACCCATCTCTTAATTCTTGGAATACCCAAGAACAATCAAGGACAGGATTGTTAGTGAATATTCAAGATTTGAACCACAATCTTAGCCTATTTAATTTCCTTGGATGTTGAAACTACATAAACAAGAAACAAGAAGACTAATCCACATCTACATTCCACATTGCAAGAAAGAAAGCAGGAAATCTAGATTATTCCACAGCCACAACAAAGAGATCAAATCATGTTCACATGAATTTCACTCAAGACAATAGCATGAGCAAGGAGCTTCCAAATTGCCAATAATTCATGGAGGATCTTCTTGATTCATGCAAGAGAAATGACAATACAATAAAAGCTCCCTCACAAGAGAGGGGAGCTCTTAAATAAGCAAGAGGGCTGCCCATGTGAAGCCTAACTGGCAATTCCACTAATTTAGAAATTACAAGTGGAAATAACTCTTCCACTAGAGGTCACCATCAAAAAGTGGCTCACTCTACTTTATTTAAGAGGGGTCTACATTTATTTACATTGCCTAGGAATGTCACTAGCTCCGTAATCCTAGCTAGTAATCCTCGGCTCTCATGCTTGGCTCTCAGTTTCTTCCTTCTCTCCTCCTTCTGAGACCTCCTCAATCTTGGGTGAGAGATGCTCTGTGTTTCAACTTTGCTCGACATCTCGGGGATTCTCTGGAATCTGCTAACACTCATCAATGCTTGATCTCGAGTTTTCACAAAGGTTAGTGAAAACAATGCCACCAATGTCGCCACCATAAATCAAAAGATAGATTCCAAACTTTATCCAACATGAAGTAGAGTAGGTGAAAATGAGTATCAAACCTAATAAATCCAGCCTTCTTGAGTCCATAAAAAATCTCAATAATCTCACCAATAAGATCTCCCTTGCCTTGGAGAAATTGCCTCTTGTTTTGCTCCATGTAGTCTTCTCCAACCAACCTTTTGCCATCTCGATCATGAGTGATCAATTCATAATCATAGAATCCCTTAAGTTGATGAAGAGATGTGAGATCCATGCCTTGGATCTTCCCAAGAACCAATCTTCCATTGCTCTTTTCTTCATAGGGCTCCCTCTTAATGATTGCATTATAAGAAGTAGAAACCTCAAAGACATTAGAAGCCATGAAAAAAATGATTTGTACCTTCAACATAAGGATGATTGAAGTACTCTCTTTTTTCAAACAAGAACTTCTATTCAATGTTCTAGGTAATGACTCATATGATAATGATTTTTCCTCACTATCATTCACAATGACATCATTCAAAGTACATCTTACTTTGAACACTTCACATACTTCTCTTCTTCTTGACTTTTGACTATCTCCCTCACCAAGTCTCTTGATAGACTTTCTTGGAATCATAACAAAGTAATAAAGAAGAACCACCTCCTTCATGCATGCACCTAGCAACATCTTTTTCCATGTGATCAAAGAAATCATCTACAACAACCTTTTCCAAGGAAGAACCTTCACCACCTCCATTGATGAAGTTAGCTCTTTCCTTACATTTTGCATGCTTGCAATTGCCATGAAGAACCATTGAAGAAGCTTCACCATCCTCATAGCTAGCCAAGTTAGCACAAAGATGAACTTCTCCAAGAAGCATATTAGATCTTACAGTACCCTATTGTATTTCACACATGTGGAACCAGAAATAGTAATAGATGATCATTCTACACATAGAATTGCAAGATAACATCATGAGAGTGCACCAATGAGTAGTAGAACCCAAAGAGAACCATGTATAATGATGAAATGAGAGAGAGAGAGAGAGAAGAGAGAATATCCCTTTCTCCACAAGTTACAACAATATATAACAGGTCCAAACCCTACTTTGCCACTTGGCTTTCCCTCCAATATGTAAAACCCTACTATTTTGGGACTAGATTCAATGTACCCAAAGTTCGAATTTGAATCTCTCTCAAAATCGACTACCACCTTTCCCACACTTTCAGAAAGTGTTTATTGAATGTATTTTTAACTAATATAACTTCAAAAAGTTTATCTCTAAGTCTATAATGAGTTTTGGCCTCAATTGACAATTTACCAAAATATGACTAAACTTGTTGAAATCTCTCACATGTAGCTCATGCATCCACATTACTATCTTCATACTCCAACTACAAAGTGCAACCAAGACTTGGCCTTGCATGATAGGGATGCATGTGTTGCTCCTCGCAAGAGACTTTTGTCAATTATAAATGAGGAAGAATACATCTTTGTACCATTTCTATATTTGGGACTTTCGTAGGCATTTGAAAAGTGATGGTACACTACTTAGAGTGGGTAGAGCAAATGAGAGTACAATAGAGGCGTATGAATTATCATATGCTCTACTATGGAAACTGGGCAAGGATTCAAGCACAAACGATGAGAATGAGGCAAGGTGAGAGCTCCAAAGCCAATCTAGATTTCAATGAATTTCATGCTTAGGATTCTACTCATAGCCACTAGAATTTAGGAGTAAGACAAACCTTGACACTAGAAATCAATCGACTCTCCTTCTAGCCATGTCTTTGAGAGCCTAAAAAATTCTCATCGGCCAAAGAGTATTCCTTAGCATGGTGAAAACAAGATTGGAAGTGTTCATGAGCACGTGCCCATGGTATCCTCATAGGGCGTGACTACCACCAAAGGTGGCACACATTTGGGATTTTTGTGCCAAAAACATGTCTAAAAGAGAGAAGTATAGAGAGCAAGCGCAGCTGGTTCTATGAAAGATATGATTACACTGAATTTCAACAAGAAAAACTAAAAAACGTAACAAAAAGATATATGATTCACCAAGGATAAGGCATTATGAGTACTTTATCTAATGTGGCCATCATATGTCTCTCTATTCACAACTTGTATGAGTCATAGTAATGGCTCATAAGTCCTTCTGCATTATAATTACATAATGAGACATGATATAATAGCAAACATGAGAATGTCTCAAAATCAAAGGACTTGTCTTTTCAAACACCATCCACCCCATCATCTCTCGCTACAACATCCTCAACCTTGATCAAAACCCCTCCAACTTTTGGAAATCTACTCAATATCTCATTGTTCTCATATACAATGACCTACACAAAAATTCTTTTGTCCCACCATTTTATTTTTTCAATACCAAAATGGGCCCAATATGATCCTCAATGGCTTCAAAAAAAATGTTTTAATACCATAAGCACAATCTCACAAGCCAGGTATTTGAAACTTTTGTCATTATATTCATATTTGACTCTCTTCTCTTAAAAATTGAGAATGAACCATTCAAACACCATCTTTATCCACACTTTGTTACTTGCTTCTCCTTTAGAGATCAACAAATTTTATAACCCCCTTGTGTGTCAAGATTCTCTTTCTTTCAAATGAGACAAGTTGAAGTGCACATTGTAAGAATTCTACGCTACATTCAACTTGTAAGAAAGTATAAGACATAATAGCTTCTAGGTTCATGTTTTTGGTGTTATCTTTAAGATTCTTATGCTATAATTATTTCAAATTAGTCATTTACAATTGGCTAAGTCAAATAAGAGAGAAATTTGCGCCCACAAAAGTGAGGCTGGAATCTTGATCATTGCACTATTGAGGTTTGGAGTCTTGTGTTTTTTTTTTGGCACGGCCTTCATGGAATGTACATATTATGCCAAAAACTTTTAGTGCCATCGCTTGAACATTGCTAATTAGCTCATGCCTTTCATATGTTGTCTTATCTGCAGTTCTAGATTTATATAATAACATGCAAGTTTGTAGGTCTTCCATAACCATTTAGCTTTAGCCCATAAAGTTTTCTAAAACTTATAGCATATGTTTTTACCTTGTTGGGATACAAAATAATGCTGCAACATTTGCTTTTTGTAGCATGTTTCATAATAGCTACATGTGTCACATTTTTATAGTGTTTTTTCTTCCAAAAGCCAAAACAACACTTCGAGGCTCATGGCCATCACATTAGCTTCAAAAGAAAAGGTAAATGACTTTAAAAATCAAGGTAAATGACTAATGGGTAGTAGTAGCAATGCTAAAGGATTTCACAATCTTATTCACAAAACTTTGCACCACATGTTGCAAATTAAATGGTGCAACCAGGTGCTATAAAGTCATTTGTTTTCTAGTATGCTTCTCAAAATGGCAAGAATGGTCATCCATGCAAGAAAATGTTTCTATTCCAAACAAGGTAATTCAAAAGATCATGAGAAGATTTGTTATTTATGCTCAACCCTAAAAAAGCCTTCCAATTGTTTAAAAATGAATAAAATTGAGATTGCAATTCATAATGATGTGAAGAAAGAAAGATTGCATCATTGTGCCCCAATTCATCCTGATAGGGCATCCTTTTTTAATTTTGAATCAGCACATGGATCCTTTTTCTCACTCTCTTATCTATCCCTAGCTAGCACATGAAGCCTAGATTGATTTGTATGGCTTTATGTACACATAGTCCAACAGGTGGCCGAGTGCTATTTTGGATATAAGGACACCTTTTGAGATGCTATTCAAGAGGAGACTAAGTGTCAACTTTCTAAGAACCTTTTGATGCACATGCTATGTCAACAATACCCTTGATGATAGGACCAAGGAGGATCCATCTTCAAGAAGAGGTATTTTTATTGGATAGAGTGAGGTGAGAAAAGCCTACAAGGTTTACATTCCTTCTACTAACAAAGTGATTGTTGGTAGAGATGTCATCTTTGATGAGGGGAACATTCCAAAAGTGTCTTCAAGCATGACTGATAAAGGTGTGGATGGATCTAACATTCTTGATGTTGATGTAAAGGATCCTACTTTAGATGGTGATGATGATGGACCTTCATCAAGTCAAAAGCCAAGGAGAACATCAAGGGAAAGACAAGTACCTTCAAGGCTCACATATAATGAAAAGGGTAAGCAAGTAGTTTTTGGAAATTATGTTGCTTTCCTAACCTCTTTTGATGAACCTACAAGTGTAGATGAAGCAAGGAAAGAAGAGGAGTGGATCCAAGCAATGGATCTTGAGTATCAAGGTCTCATGAAGAGTGAAAAATCTTTTGGTGGATCTTCTTGTATGGATGGAGCTATGCAAGTGGATGGATGTTATCTTGCTGTAAAATCAAGTACTGGATCTGGAAAACAAATTTTGTTCAATGACTTTTATGGTCAAGTTGAATATCAAGAGGTTGATCTCAAAGGGCTTCAACAACATGAAAGGAGAGATGGCAATTTGGAGCTAGTCAAGAGCATCAAAGGAGAGTTATTTTGGCAAAGATGTTATGGATCTGTTTTTGTAGGTTATTGAAGAATCAATTAAGGTCAAAGGAGCAGCAAGGAAGTGTTGTTCAAGCTTACTTTACTTATTCTATCTCATGTTTGAGCATTTTCACGTGGATGTGTGCAAATTGTCAAGATATGGTAAAACTAGCTACATAGCATCATTTTGATGTTGGATAACACTTCCTTTGCTCGAGGCACCCACTTAAGAAATTCTCCCCTCTCCCAATGTAATATCCATTTTGCTAGATAGAATATTCACGATTAGTTATGTTTGTGGCGCTTCAGGTCCGGTCATCTTAAAAAGCTCTTCCCGATGGCGCAACTGAGTACTGGTATCTGTTTGTGGATTATGTAAATCCGACAGCGGAATAGGTGAAGAATGAACTTTGGCTGCAACTTTGGCAGCTTCCAGTGCCTATCTTCTTGCAAATCTTTGATTCATTGCCTCGTGTTGTGGTATTTCTTCTTCTCATAGTCGAGATTCGGATACACGCCTGATTTGGTAAGTAAATTAGTAGTTGGCACAAATTCAGCAGGTGTTGGATCAACATCAACTCTTTTTTGCTTTTGAACTCATGTAACAACCATCAATGGTGCACTTGGTTCAATAGGTTGGACAGCTAGCCTTTGCTTAGTTGTAATCATATTCAATGGGGCAGTTACCGGCGGTGGTTTTGGTACGTTCTGTCTGCCCATCAGATTCTGAGTGATCCGAAGATCTAAGACTAAGGGTTGTTTCAAGTTTTTCAAAAACTGCTTGTATGAACTTGCCACTGAACTTGTAGTCATGATCATTAACAATATCATTCGACAAACCATACAATTTGAACAACTTTTCAACGAAAAGCTAGGCTAGTTCAGATGCCTTGACAATTAACTTAGTTGGTATAAATTTCGCCATCTTGGTTAGCCTGTCAACCACCACCCAAATGGCATCATGATCACTCTGGGTTTTAGGGAGTCCAACCCCAAAATCCATTGAAATACTTTTCCATTTCTTACTGGGAATTTCCAAGGGATGTAGAGGACCTGCGACTTTGAGTCTTTTTGCTTTGTTTTGCTAGCATTGTTCACAAATTTGAACGTATGCCTCCACATGACCTTTCATCTTAGGCCAGAAGAAATTCTGCCTAACAAGGTCAAGTGTCCTTTGTATGTCTGGGTGACTAGCACAAGGGTTGTCATGAGACTATTGTAGGATTTTTGGGCCCACAAGTCCTCCCTATCTGGCACACGAACCTTTCCCTTCCGGAAAAGCAGACTACAAACCATGATGGAATAGTCTTCAGGTATCTTATCCTTTTGGGATTGCTTGGGATCCTGCATCCCAAGGTCATCACTAGATCTAGAACTTTTTGTCAGGACATCTAGCCAGATGCGACCGAAAGACCTATCGGTTCGACAAAGATCCCGCAGTGAAAGATACAAATCAGATTGGATCTCAGCAAAGCATAACTGATTAATCTCTCCAATCCGACTCAACGCATCGGCAACACAATTCGACGTACCTTTATGATACTTAATGCAACAAAATGAAGAACATATGCTTATAAATTTATGCCATTTGGACTATGTAATGCACCAAGTTCATTTCAGCAAGTCATGCAATTTGCTTTCAAGGAGTATTTGCAGAAATTTCTTGAAATTTATTTGGATGATTTTGGTGTCCATAGTGCTGGTACAGACCATCTGGATCGTTTAGAGAAAATCTTTGAACGTTGTCGAAAGCCTTAGCTTCTGCACCGATTTTACGAGCTCCAAACTGGACAATCGAGAGTCATTACAATAACAAATACAATCATGATAGAACCAAACCACCAGCATATGCTCCAAGTTGAGAAAAATATGCTCACCTATAACTTCTAATAGGTAAGTGGAACGAAAATCAAGATGCATGTTTATATGCAACAAAAAAACATCAAGTAATAATCCTACAGTTGGCTGAGACGAGTTTTTTTTTTTTCTCTCGAAAAAGCTAGCCATAGATTAGGAAATTTATACAAAGTACATGCTGGAAGTAAAATTACAAAAGTGAAAAAGTTTCAACCTCTCTGAGAAGAAGCAGGTGGGAGATACAAAAGTCACCGCTCTCAAATTCCTTGCTATTTCTATCTAGCCAGATGTTCCAAAGAGTGGTTACTCTAATATGCTACCAGGAAGCATTAGTCTTAGCATCCTCAAAAGTGACATCGTTCAACAGTAAATCCGTGTGGCTGAATCTCTTGAATCTGACACGGAAGCACGCAATAAAGAGTCAATCACTTATTTCCAAAGAGGAGCATAACAATGAAAGAACAAGTGAATCACATCTTCCACAAATGTTTTGCATTTAGTGCAGACATGCGATACTTCACCTCTATAACAAGCACATACAGGAAGAGAATGTTGGAGAATCTTGAGAGAAAAAATTCTAGTTTGCCATTCTTGATATTGTGAGTATGACAAAATCTGGTCTTCCAAAGGATGGGGGAGTCAGAAAGGGACCATTTGGAGTTGAACCAAGAGAAGGTGAAGTTTGGCTCCTTGGTAGCAGAAAAAACAAAGGAGTAACAAATCTTGCCTGACTTATCACAAGCCTTAAAAAGCCATCTTCTATCACAGTCAGAGGGTAACGAGGTGGTGAGAGGGCCAAGATCACCATGGAAGAAAGCGCAAGATAGGAATTTGGATTCTCTGGTGTCAAGATCAATTTTGAGACGAGAAAGGCTAAGGGAGTAAATAGAATCCATAAAGTTGGCCCAGGTGACAAAGCCTTTCCGGCTTAGATCGCCACAAAGTATTCCTTCAATCAAGGCCAAAGGCTTAGAGTTTAAGGTTATAGCTTTAGAGAACCATAGAGACTCCAAGGGAGAGATGGAATTGTCTCCATTCCAAAAGGTAAGCTCACGCATAGAGAGTAAGACTCTAGAATGAGACAAGATCTTTTGCCATGATTTAAAAGTCTTCATATGAAAGCCTATCGTCGTGGTAAGTGTATACCATAGACATGGAAGCACCACCATTATTGGGTGTATAAAGAACAACCTTCAAAGTCCCACGTTGTAGGTTTCAACCTTCTAGTCTCTCATACACCATTGTTCTCATACAACAAGTAAATGTTCTCGGGTGACGCTAATAATGTTTATAGTCATAATACTAAGTTAGAAATTATTATGGTATTTCTTACGAGTATACCACATCAAATACGTTATTATGGTAATTCTTAAGAGTACACCACACTAAACAAATAATTTGCTCATTATCCACCTAAGTGAAAACTAGAACATAAAGGAAAACAGGAGAACTATGACAAGTATATTAAATTTGTCTCCAAGTTTAAAACAATGTTTTAACCAAAATAGTAAGCTTCAAATCGCTTTTCATCAAATAATCTACAACGCAAGCAATACGTGACCCAATGTGTCAATGTGTTTGTAGAAAATGTTAGGGAAGAAATAACATATGAACGTATGAGCATATGAAATCTTTAAATGACAAAAATTAAAATATATAAACTCTAATGCTAATATAAAAAAATAACTACCATACTTCTCTCAAAACCTCATGAACATCTGAAGAGGCAACCATACTTCTCTCAAACCATCATTGACATCTAAAGATGAAGTGCTCCTCAAACTCAAGCTCTCATGAAGAACACATGTGACATATCATGTCCTCACGTGAAATACTATGAAATCTTCTTGTCTCAATGCAAGCTGGTGTGAAGAGACTCAAAGCCCAAAGTGAATCTTAGACAATGTGAGAGTCCATAATAAAGATACTCTAGAAAGACCAAGAAGTATGTCCTAGATAAGTTGAAAGGATAGATTGTCTGATATATTGATGAGTGCCTGTTGAAAAATCTGAGATGGAGATGTCAAAAGTATCCAAAAGGTGGGTTGCATGTGAGTACCAAGAGATTTGGAAACCCTAACTATAAAATTGCATCAAAGAGATGAGTGCCACATAAGTGCCAAAACCCTTTGGATATACATTCTAACTCAAAAGAGGGCTATAAAGGCCCAATCAAAAGAGCTAACGCATGTGCATTGAGCCTCAACTGCATATCATGTTGTAGGTGTGACCATAGTATCAAAAAGATGACACTTATTGAGAGCATCATGAATGTATCTCCTAAAACAAAAGCTCTCCAACTAGACTAGGGAGGCATGACCCTTCCCTAGTCGAGCCAAAGCTACATGCCACATTAGGTCAAAAAGTATGTAGGTTGCAAGATGCTCTAGCGAGTGAGACTAGAACAACATCGTCAACATATAACAATATAATAATCAATATATCCCCAAGATTGTAGCAGTTTCACCGCAACGGTGTTGTATATCAAATCTTAAAACATCCTAGACCCTCTCATGAAGTGTCATCATTGCTAATATTGTACCAATAGAAAAGCCTCAATCCCACAATCTCTAGATAAGAAAGGGTCATGTAACCGAGTCAAAGGCTTTTACGAAAACCACAAAGCATCAATATACTCTCTCCCACTATGTCTGGCATGCTCAATAATGGAAATGAGTGTGATGATATGATCTGTAGAGAGAGAGAGAGAGAGAGAGAGAGAGAGAGAGGGAGGGAGGGAGGGAGGGAGAGAGAGAGAGAGAGAGAGAGAGAGAGAGAGAGAGAGAGAGAGAGAGAGAGAGAGAGAGAGAGAGAGAGAGAGAGAGAGAGAGAGAGAGAGAGAGAGATCAATACTAGCAATATAAGCTTACATTACTTAATAGAAACACCAAATACAGTTGACATTTTCCTTTTAAAGATCTCATATGGAAATGCAAAATTAATTTTTTTTTAAAACAAACACCAATGACTTGAAAAAATTTAGCTATAAAATTATGTGATAGTACAAATGTTTCTCAATCTACAAGTGTGATTATCGATATAATACAAAACAATAAAAGGGGTCAAGAAAAATGACAAATAGCTCGATTCTCAACACCAAGTCACACTTAATAAATTGAGATGCTTGATAGGTGATTCATAAGCACTAATAATATACACTACAAGGTGATATACTATGAAAAAAGGAATTGACGTTGAATAATCCCAAAAGATGAACAAATATAATCCTTACAACATTTAACTCACATAATTCTCTTGAAAATACCACATATACATGTAGATTCCACTATCTAGAAAGTAAAACATTAAGAAGTCTTCCCTACAATTGTGGGCATACTACCTGACTTTGACAACATGATTACATTATCATGTTCTAGAACTTAATCCCCACACTCATTACTAGATTTAAACATTTAATAACAAATACCAACACATATCTCTATCTAATATCCAAACAATTTCCTTATAAAATGAATTACCCAAATGGCCATAAAATACACGTCGTTCATAGTCACAAGTTATTTTTCTTCTTCAACCCTACTTTCTTCGAACGGCCTCTCGTCTTTTTTGTTTGCTCCTAAGAACTGTTTATCCCATTCTTTGAATTCCTTCTCTACACCGTCGTCTTCAATGAATGGTGCAACTTTTGTGGCTTTTGATCTCGGAACTTCCTGCTTAAATTCAACCTAAGAGGATCATCTTTTGAAATACTACAAACATAAAATATGTGCATGTATTAATTAAGGAAGAAAGATAATTTTATTACAGTTAGCTCTAGTCTTTAAAGAACCAAGAAATTTGAACCTTGAATAAAAGCCAACCTCATAGAGATCATTCATTAACATTCCTTAAATCAAGTGAGAAATTTCTACTAAAAAAGAAACACATTTTCAAAAAGCACAAACTATTGTCATGTAAGAAAATCAAATGCATTTGGTTGAATGTGGGCACTAATTATTAACATATGTATGACATGGCAAATCGTTTCACTACTCGTTTCACATTCCCTTAAGGAGTAACTTTTAAGGGAAGGTGTACATACTAGTTCAAGGCCAATTCAGAGTTGAATTTCTTTTGATTGCTTGAATTTCCTTTCATAGGGGTGGGTTTTGAATCGCTCTATGGTTGGGAGGTGAATCTTTCAAATGCATGTTTTCAATCACTTTGAGCCAAACTTATGATTGTATATGTGACTGTTCATTAGAACGGTCATTCTAGTTTCATTCCCCGCATATATTTGAATAGGTTCTATCTCAAAAGAGGATACCAAGAATGAGGTTAAGTTAATCTTTTCGCAAAAAACTTCAAACCAATAGTTCTAAATACAACATTCCAATAACAATGCCATTTTAATCACATATATAACATACTTACCCTTGATTTGAAAGTTTGATTAGTTGTTATGTACATTGAATACATAGCTATCTATGTTTCTTTTGAAAAGGGAAACTAGTCAGTGAGCATTGTAATTGAAAAGAAAAGAAAAATTAAACATTCAAATAGATAAGCCATATTCATATCACATAAATTAGAACAAATCTTGCCAAATGTATCATTAATTAAGATGGTATTCTACAAAGCTTGAAAGGTTGAGTTATGATTTTCTAGGGAAAAGAGAGCACCATAGCACCATTTCCCCATATGTGATCCAAAGTCTTTCATGCAAGCTCATCTTCCTCTCAAAACACTTTACGAACCTAACCTAATCATGTGAAGAGTGTATATCTAAGAATAGAATTTGAAGCTAGAAGAGGACAAACTTTAGTCATAGATTTATTTGAAATGGCCTTTTGGTAAAATCTACAAGAAACTTCAAACGGATGCACAAGACCACCCATAAAACCTTTTATGCTTGAAGATATACTCAACTAGGATTGACCAAGTTTTACATCATTTGCTTTTTAGAAAACATTACTTTTTTTAGGAAAAGGCATTGCTCTTTATGAATTCATATGTTCTTTGTATCCCCGTATGCAACAGTAGGACTATCACGACTTTGGTCCATGTTATTGATGTTTTATGTCTTCTTGTTTTGAAGAGACTTTTTTATAATGACCAATTGTTGTCTCAAATGATAATGAGCCTTATGAGACAAGTCAACTTCTGTCTCAAGAAAAACTATAACTAGTACCTTTCTTAAAATGCAAGTAATATAGAGAACACTTGTCATACATAGAAGAGTGCATGATAGAGCTCCATTCATCATGACAATAAGTATTGATCAAGAGATATTGAGTTTGATCATTTTGTTTATTTGAGACTCACGCATTCCAAGGTCGTGCAACAAAACATATAATGCAATTCATTTGTTCAATAAGGCTATGCAAAGGTTAGAGCCTCAATCATACTTTTAAGTTCTTAAACACTTGTAACCTAGTGTCGAAAGAAAAGCTAGCAATGTCTATTATGTTCTCATTGTAACCCATAACCATGTAGCTTGCAGATTGAAACTACCCCAAGGATGGAGAGTTCACCAAATCTTCCATTCTAATGGACAGAAGTTTGACATGAGAATGCCAATCTATCAATTGTTATCTTCAAGGCAATGTGCTTCATATTATACACCCAAGCTAGCACGAGATTGCAAACAAAACATTGAGTAAGCGAATCTTCCCAAAGCTTCTTGTAGCTTAGAGATATTATACATCATGTAATTAAAAGCAACACTCTCAAAAAAATGCTATACATGTATCTAGATTTTATTCTAAGAAATACTAACATATAGCGAGGCAGGAAATTCTAAATGTTGTAATAGCTCATCATGTCCCTGGATGGAATAGTCAATCAATGAATCCATGGCAACAAGTTAGGATTCAAATATGAGGGGCATTGTTAATGAGCTAGTAGTAATGGATCAAATGGCATAATGGACTTATTGACAAGTGCCAACAATGCGAAAATCACAAGAGCCAAGGGAAACGGATGGTCGGATAGGCACATGACTCCATTTTGGTGGTAGACACACCTTCATTCAAGGGCAGTGGATGCTTGGTAGTACCATTTCTAAACCAATGTAGAACATTGTGCTTCACTTTTTCCCACTACAGCTGATTTTGACTTCATCTTTGCATATTCCTTAGATGTGAGTAAAACCACACCCATGCTTACATCAAACATGTTATAGGCTGCCAGCCATGTCGTGGGTGCATCAAGGTTGTCATGCCTCATTTGTGTCGATAGAGAAAGAGCAACTCAGTGTGTAGAGAAGAATGTAAAAAGTGAGCCAATGCACAAAATCCGACTAGCAACTAGTGATTGACCTCTCCTTGCTATGCTAATCTACATGCAACCAATCTCTCTCTCAATCTCGCTCTCTCTCAATTTGCAAGTATGTGGATTGATAGCTACTCCCTCCATTTGGATTCCCTATTTAATGACATACTGGCCCGCCCGTTCAGCACCCAAATAGATATAAGTTGATTAGACAAAGAGCCTCCATCCATGTGCAGCATTCGAGTAACTACAATTAATGGTTCAAACAGTAAAATTTGCCATCAACGAGCCATTATCAATTTTGGGCGATTGAGATATGTAGCAAGAATTTATAGCTATAGCAACACAATAATCTTTATGAAAGATGCTTGTACTCACTGAGGGTATCATGAATGAAGTTGATGATAGAAACTTACGGTTCTTTCAGCAAGATGTTGTAACCTGTTAAGTAAGCCATCAGCACGCACCCGCAACTCCTTCATCTTTGACTTTTCAAGAAGCATTTTGGAAAGGTCAGCCTTCAATTGCAAAGCTTCCATTCCTTCGGACTTGACCGCAATTTCAAGCTGTGAAAGTACAGGACTAAGATGTCAATCAATATACTTGTATGGAGTTAAAACTGTGAGAGACATCAAATTCTAGCATTCTTATGCTACATAACTATGTAAAAGCCAGAAAATTCAGCTTCTCAGCTTATCAATGGGTGATAGATAGCACAAATAACATCTAACTACGATCTTAAACTAGTGTAGACATCACAAGATGATCAAGAATGCAAATGTATGGCAAAGTGTTGGCAGTTCTATTGCATTTGCTTTCTCACTTTTCGCAAACATGTAGTTAACAAGATACAAGCATATATCTCTTAGAGAATAGCCATGCTACATATCTCTCTCACTTCCTTTTGGTTGGGCTCTCGTGAAGGCCTCTTATGGAGTTTTTCCTTCAACTACCTTGGTAGGACTCCTATTAAGGACATATGCGGTTGTGTTCACGACTTTTACCCAAAATATAATGGGCAGCCCCTTGGCTTTTAGCATGCTCCTTGCATTTTCAACAAGAGAACCATTCCTCATGACTCTATATGCTCTTCCTTTGGAAAATCTTTGTCTATTCTGCTTGCCAAGTGCACATGCTTCACATACTAATGTCTGGATATTGCCACTACATCGGCCAGCTATCATATTGTATTCGTTGCAAACTTGAAGACTTTTATTAATAAGGTGACCATATATTTCATGCGATACTCTTCAATTCCTACTGGCCATATTTGCATAATGAGATGATAGGGACAATGACACTCTTCAACATAAAGGCCAGAGACAACACATTTCTCAGATTCATGTTGTCACGAGATCTACATATCTTACTACGAGGAGACACCTCCAACAACCTCCTCGACGACATCATCAGTGCAACTCGGACATACAGTCAATAGTACTCCCCATTACATCCTTCTTCCATAGCAATGGCAGATGATGACATCATTCATACCATCACATTGTAGCCAGATATATTTGTACTGTATTCATCTTGGCTCATTGCAATTAGATTGTAGCTGGATGCACATGTATTTTTTCTTCATTACTGTTTTGGAGTCATTTACTATGCCCCCACGGTTACCACACACTCGACATGTCCTCTTTCATCTTATATGCCTTTTGGCATGAAAAAGACCTTAATAAAGCTTCCTTCCTTTCTTCTCTCCCTCTCTCTAGTTAGTCTTGAGCAATTCTGCTTCAGGAAGCACATTCGTAATGCCTCCATTAAGTATAGATTGTTTGACACCATTGTTTCACCTACAGCTTGTATGCAATGGAGGCTTGGTGCATAGGGATTCCCGAGTTAGAGTGGACTAGTATTTCTCGTCTACAAGATCTGAGCTGTTCCGGTTTCACATTATCCACGCATAGCTCCTCTCTCTTCTCAACAGCTTTATCACCAGGGTCTTTAGTTATCATGGTACTCCCAAACTTTTCGTCTTACGTACAATGGCATGGCTATTTTGGATTAACTAGAAGGATCCCATCAGTACATCAAGGGGGTAATTTATCGTGCATATGTGCCAAACCAAGCAAATAGCAATAATAATGAAATTGAAGCTACAATCAAGAGGACATAGAATTCATGTTGATATAGCCATAAAATACAAAAGTCACAGGGATCTTCGTAAAATCACCAATAGAATTAAAGAGTGAAAGGAAATCAATACAAAGGAGAATGGATTGCATGTGGATTGGGCACAGCAGACCTAACCAAGGCTCACATTCACAAAGAAAAAGCTTAGTTCTCTCCTTTGCAAATGAACCAAAAGATCCAAAGTGATGTCGCTTGCCTACTTATAGACAATGCCTTACATTAACTAAACATAACTATCTTGAAGGATAGTTAGCCCTTATTAAGCGTTATTAAGTGTATTTGGGCCCTTCTTGGCCTATTATCCTTATTTAAGTACTTTGAGGGGTGTAAAGAGGGAAAATTGCCCTTATTTTTAAGGCTACTAATTCTTTTTGGGACCAACAAAGTTACATTGGATACTATAATATATTTCTAAGCACTAATGTATTGAAAGTACATGACACTCCCCCTACTTGAATATATTTGTCCTAAAAAATGAAGACATTTGCATTGTGAACTTGAGGGCTCCAAGTAAGTAATCTTGATTGAGGATGCCACGTCGAACAGCTTCATGGTAACAATCGTGGCCATTGTTGAACGAAATGAGTTGTTGACCCAAATATTGTCTTCATCAGGAAAATTCTTCCATTGAATCAAATATTCTTTGATTATCTTGTCGTTTCGCAATACCTTGTCCTGATATCCAACTTGGCTGGTTTTAAAACCATGTTACCTTCATGATCCAAGGTGGCAAGAGTGGCAAAGTACCAGTTGCAGTTTCAAAAGAGAGACATGAAACACTCGATGCATATGGGTTGTTGGTGGTACATCTAATTCATAATTCAACTCCTCAATCTTCTTCAAATTTTTGAAAGGTCCATAAAATCTTGGAGCTAGCTTTTCGCTTTCAACTCTTCAGTCCAAGTAACCGGAGGACTGAACTTATTGTGCCGGCTAACTCTGTTAGCCCCCCTGATGGCATTCGTCAAGGCCAATGCAATTAATGCATAGTTCAAGATGAATCTATGAAAAAACCCCGTAAAGCCCAAAAAGGACTTAACCTCTCGAATGGTTTTACGGATAGGCCATTCACGTACTTGTCGGAATTTATTTGGGTCAATTTCCAACCCATGGTCCGATATAATGTGACCAAGGTATAACGACCTTTTCTGGAAGAACACACATTTGGACTCCTTGGCAAAAAGCTTTTCCTGTCTAAGTAACTTTAAGACAGTCCTGAGATGCTCCTCATGCTCCTCCAAGGGCTTACTATAGATGAGAATATCATCCAAGTACACTATCACAAACTTTCCTAGATATGGACGAAGAGGATCGTTCATCATCTGCTGGAAAGTTGCTGGAGCATTTGTCAAGCCAAATGGTAAAACTAGAAACTAAAGACGAGTGCCTCCGTCTTTTTTATCAACAAGGAGCACTGGTGCCCCCCAGGGAGATTCACTAAGCCTAACATGGCCCATCTTAAGGTAATTTTGCAGTTGCCTATAAACCTCATCCTCTTCAGTAGTACTCATCCTATATGGATACAGTGATATAGGAGAACTACCAGGAATCAGTTTAATACCATGGTCAACAACCCTAGAAGGGGGAAGACCCTCAGGAAGCTGCTCAGGAAACACATCGTTAAATTCTTGCCTAAGTTCCTAAAAATTTCACCTTCTGGTGATTTTTCTTGTTTTACGTTACTAGACATTAGTTCCATTTGGAGATTGTAAAATTGCAAACTACGTTCTTCATGGTAACTAAAATCTTTTAACCAACATAAATAAGAACTGCAATCAACAACATCCATACATTTAACTGTTTCCAAAGCAGAAAGCATATACGGAGTAGAAATATCAACATTTCCATTTAATTCTATGAGTGAGCCGTTATGTAAGAACGACAAACTGTGAGTTACATAGTTTTTCTTCATAGACTCGTTCCTCTCATAGAACCACTCCTTTCCAAGTATTACATCTACCCTATCTAGATTCATAATATGAAAGTCTAATTTGTCTTTATAAGCTTGAATCTCAATTGATAGACGTGGGACTATCTGGTCCCAAACTTGGCTTTCCGCTCTCGTTGCCAGCTTCACTGTGTATCGGTGGTCACTTTGCTTTGTTTCCACCTTTAGCTTCTGCAACAAATTAGCGTTAATAAAATTATGTGTGGAACCATCATCAAATAAAACTGTTATGGCTTGGCCACCCACAACCCCCTTCATCCGAATGAGGTCATGAGGGCCAAAAACAGCCATGTTAAAACAACAATACTCACACACAGAATTACCAGCAAAGGAAAGATCTACTCTAGATAGGCTAGAGTTACCTGGCATCTTAAAAGATGCCCCTTTAGCCTTTCGTTTCTTTGGACATTCCTTCGCGACATGACCTGGCTCCATGCAATTAAAGCATAGATTGTCGCTTCTGGCTTTCATAAAGGTTTCCTGGTCCAAGGTAGATCTTTTCTTCGACTTACCCGAACCTGAAGACCCATCTTTTGCCTTATCTTTCGATTTCTTTGGAAAGAAGGGCTTCTTACCCTTTACGTCGGGCAAGACACCAGTCTCAGGCTTAGCCATCATACGAGTATCATCGTAGATTCTGGCAAAGTGAACAGCATCCTCGAGGGTAAGAGGCTGGTTCCTCCTGACCTCTAGCTGATAGTCTCTTGGCAACCCAGGTCTAAAATGCAACTTTACTAGCAAAGGATCTATTCTAGTTGCAAAACGAGAATAGACCTCCTGAAAATCTTGTAAATACTGATCCAGGTTCCCCATATGGATCGTTGCATATTGACGGTAAAACTCAAAATCATCAAGAATAGGGAGGAAGGCCGCCTTAAAGGCCTTACATAAATCCTCCCAATTCCTAGGAACTTCAGGCTTACCCCTGATATCTTGCCACCAGGTAAATGCTTTACCTCGCAGCAGGTACATGATGGCGAGATTGATCTTGTTATCCTCGGATGAATCGTGCATGGAAAAGTGCGAATTCCATCGATCCAACCATTGCAAGACCGCCTCCAGGGTTCTATCCTTCTTTTCCCCAGCAAAAACTTCAAGAGTGAACAAGGGCTGATGCACCAATTGACTTAGTTGCATCAATTCCTTGAGTTCCTGCTGATTCCGATTGTGCTTAGCTTGCATATCCACAATTTGTTGTTGTAGATTGTTAATTGCCAGCAACAAGGCATCAGGATCTAAGGTAGAGGTAGATGCAATAACCTCCTTAGCAAGGGACATAGGCTGTGTAGTAGGAGTAGGATCCATTTTACAAGAAGAAGAAAGGTGAATTAAGAAAGAGATGATAGAAGAGAATCAAAAGCTACTCAAGGAAGGTAGATACAAGACTACCCTTGCTGTCTCTTCACAAACCAAATGGTATTGTCCATGGCTGCCAAGAGGAATAAGAGAGAGCAAGAACTTCCACCACCACCTCCACCTCTTTTCACAAAAAAAAGCTAGCATAGGAGAGGTATACCTCCCTCTGCATGCTTGATCCACCCCTGCCATGTCACTTTGCCTTGCCACATAGGCTTCCACCTCAGCCCTCTGGCCATCTCCTAGCAACCTGCCAGGTGGCCCTCAGCCCCCCCCCCCCCTTCTTTTTTCCTCTTCCCTTCCAGAACTGTCCAGCGCTGGAAAACAGGGACAGGTCAAGGAAAATGCATTGTTTGCTTTAGGGAGGGCCCCAAAAAAGCCAACCAATGATCAAAAGGGGATTGGAACTGGAAAACGCTGCCTTCTGCCACCTGTCCGGGCCAGGACAGTGCCACGTGCGGATTTACAATGCACTTTTGGAAGACCATCGCTGGTCAGGCAGCGAACCACAGATTGCAAGTTTTTAGCGCTGAGGAGGGCCCGTACAAGCAAATCGCTTCAAGAATCTGAGTGGAACAGATCCCCAAATGCCTGCCACCTGTCCTTTCCTGGACAGTGCCACGTGGCAGGTCTCATTTGGGCCCCTAACTGCTTTTTTTAAAAACTTCTTTCTTCAAATTTAAGAAAAAATAGTGGAAGGAAGAATAGTGCAAAAAAAATGCATTTTAAGCCTGTTTTGAAATCCGTCAAAAGCATTGTAAATTACAAGAAAACTACCACAGATCAACGCACCTACTTTCAGCATGCAGTGGCTCTGATACCATATGTTACAATCCCTACTTACAGAAAACCTCCAGGTGCCGGTTAACCACAAGAGACCGAACGAATCACGTTCCACCCCGCCGTAGGACCTAATCCGGGTCCACCCATCATGCCCTGGCCTGTGACCATATCAAGCTGGATCCGACTTCAATCCTAGACGGCGTCCCATACCGACGCCTAGGCTCTAGCATACACCTAGGTAGATAGAATGGATGGCAAATGAGCCCTCTTCCCCTTGTATACCTCCAAGCCATGTGCACACCTAGATCATGACACATGGCAACCATGCAGGTTCACGAGTCACCGGTCAAGTCTACAAGCCCAGTCATCATCCAGTCTCAAGTCTAGGTTTGGGACCCAAGGGAGTTGGGTCCCTAACACAAATGGCCTCAAGAAATCACCACCAAACTTTGGCCCAAGGCCAATTATGTGAACATGGCTCAAGGGTCAGGCCCAAGGTTTAGGAAAATGACCAATACCCATGGTAATGTCCTCCTAACACCTCACAAGGTTCCATACCTCCATCCAAGGCATAGATAGTAATCCTGGTGGTAACATGATGGTGGGAGGTACATTGTCTCTGATCTCTATGAGCATGAGAGCGGCCAACATCCTCGTCGTCATCCTCATCATAATCCTCATCCTCAGGTACTAAATCACGCGATCTTCGTCTAGTAAAGAACGAAGTAATCAATGGCTATGAGTTAAAATGCTGGGGTGTCTCGTATAAATCTCTCCGTAGTCTGGACATCTCGTGTACCATCAAAGCGACACACCATGGGTCCTCATAAGCTATGAGAGAGCGTAGAGTGGTAGGCATCTCTCGGAACAGGCAATGATATCGCCCTCTAATCTCATAATATACAGGGCACCTAAATATAAAGTGCTCCTTAGACTCCACCTCACCCAGAGAGCAGAACTGGCAAATCCGCTCCTCTCTGGGAATACCGTGGAACCTCCCAGTCTCAATAGCTAGCTGATGAGAGAACACCCTGAGCTGCCCCAATGTGAATCTGAGGCAATGTGACAATCCCGAGTCCAAGTAGTGCGGCATGACCGGGGTCCCTGATGCATCTAGCTCCAAGAAATGAGTCCGGTAGAAAGCTGGCTTAACCCCTAACTGGTTACGCCAAGTCTGCTCTAGATATGTGCGATAAAGGAAGCGTCTGATATACTGATGTGTGCCGGAGGGGAGCTCTGTGATGGAGATGCCAAATGATACAAGTAGGAGGTGAGAGGCCTGAGAGAACCATGATAGCCTGTAGCCCTGATCGTGAAGACGCTGTGAGGAGGATAGTGCAACCTGTATGTATCGCCTGTCTATCTCTGGTAACGCCTGTATCCTCTATATATAGGTGATAAGCTGAAGAACTGCCTTGATCTGTATAGGTGGAACTGCAAACTCGGCCAGGAGAATCTCATGTGGAACAGAAGGCTTCGCTCGAATCAACCGAGCTAGCATGGTGATCTGTAATCGTGAGAGACTGGCCCAGTGTGAAGAAGGGAGACCTACACACCATGTCTCTGCCGCATATAAAGCCGTGGGGATAACAATGGTATCGAAGAGGTGACACTTACTGCGAGCATCCTGGATAGATTTTCGGAAGCAAAATCGCTCTAGCTGAACAAGGGAGGCATGTCCTTTCCCTAGTCGAGTGGTAGCGGCCTGTCTCATGCTAAAAGTAGGACCTGAGAAAAGGACCCCCAAGTATGTGTAGGAAGGGACCACCTCCAGAATCTGCCCGCCCAAAGTAAGCTCCTGCCGCTGCATGAATGCCCTCGAAGTGTTGAAGACCATAACCTTGGTCTTCCCAAAGAGAGAGTAGACGACCCCCCCGGCGGGGGGGGGGGAGGGGTGTGGTGCAGGGCACTATTAGATTTTAATGCTCAAGTCCAAAATCCATTCTGTAATGAGCATCCTGAAAAATTTGTTAAAGTCTGACTCCATCGACTTCGACTTCTCCATGTATATACTCAACTTACTCCATCAACTCGACATCATCGACTCACTCGACAACTCGACTTCATCGACATTCCATCATCACCCGACTTACATTGACAATCGACTCCATCAACATTCCATCATCACCCGACTTACATTGACAATTGACTCCATCGACTTATCCAGCTCCATCGACACCGACTTCCACACTAATTCCATCAACTCCATCGACAACCCGACTTCGTCAACACTTCATCAACTCTCAACTAACTCGACTTACTCGACTCCCTCATCAGTTAAAAGTCGATCCATGTACTGTCAGACGACACTGACAGTCCACCTACTTGTACATAGACTTTACTACTTACAAAGATGGCTACGTACTACAAGGCGGCTCTAATTAATTAAGTAGGCAGATCCAAAGTACTAAACTGTAAGACATGTAAATACAGTCTATATCTTTCAGTCAATAATCATGTTGATTATGCTGATTATGCGACGATTTTTCAGCTGAAGCCAGTTCTAGCGCTACACTGTCTCGCACTTATGCTTCAAGCTCTTGTACTCATTTTCTATCAATCAGAGTGCATTTTGTCCACACTTCTGTTTTTGTTCTATTGCGCATTGCTACTGTTCATTCATCTTGATCCTTTTGCTGGTAACTGACGCACTTCCGATCCGCAATCATCCGCGTTGCTAAACTTCCGCTGCTATTCCACATTTCGAACTTGATATCAGAGTTCTGTTTTGATCAGATCTCTACTAATCCGATGCTTCCACGGTATCCCACAGTTTTACGACATGGTATCAGAGCGGGTGGTTCAGTAATCTGCATTTCTATTGCAAGTTATCAATCTTGTTTCTACCAAGACATCGTTTCAACAAGTGCGCAGCCAACAATATTTCAATATCGTTTGTTTCTACCAACGATCTCGCTCTCTACACCAGAATGGATCCATCTTCTAGTTCATCTCAAATTGACAAAGTCGACGGAGAGAACTACCATTTCTGGAAGTTCAAGATGATAGTATTACTACTTGCCAAAGAACTGTGAGACATTGTTGATGGCACAGAGGTCAGCCAGAGGTTGATGCAAACAGCATCACCAAATGGAGACAGAGGGATGGCAAGGCATTTGCCTTGATCACTCTGAATATCAAAAAAGACTCTCAAATCAGCCATATTCGAGCTGCTCAGACCGCTAAGGATGCATGGGACATCCTAGCAACCCTCTACGATATCAGGGATGTTACATCCAAGTTACATTTGAGGAAGAAGTTCTTCACATTAAGAATGTCTAAAGCAGATTGTGTTTCGAGCCATCTCAACACTTTCAAAAACCTTACGGAGAGCAGATGACTACAACCGGCTCGTTGAAGATTCCGATGCAGTGATGACTCTATTATCGATTCTACCTGATGCCTATGAAAATTGGGTCATGGCTATTTTGACCCAGCAGCATCTCACTCTAAGTCATTTAGATACTACTACAAGAGGAAATCAGAAGAAATGCATCCTCCTCCGACTCAGGATCGGATCCTCAAGCTCTATATTCAAAGAAAAATCACAAGAGGAATGCTTGTACCTATCCTCAGACAACCATGCTATAAACCATATATACAAAAATACCAATCATCGTAAGAAGATGACCTATGACACTAATGAAGAAAGAAGACTTATCAACTCTCTTGTTAGTTCTTCCTATTTGCTTTTTGGTGGGAATTCATTCCTCATGCACCACCTCCTGCATTAACGTACTTACTCATCTGGACAAAATATGCTACATCCTATTTACAAAGGGGGTTGACCCTAAGAAACCAAGAAACTACAACACTATTATTGTTCGCCAAAGTTTATGGCTTGGATCTAAGACAACAATTAGCAGCAAAGCCAAAATTAGACGTCTACATGCTTTGGGAAAAACAGGCTTCTGAGCCCACTACTCCACCTTTGATCATATTTTTACACTCAGATCTATATTGAGGAGGCTAGATCCAAGCGAGAGCGTAGATATTGTTGTTGTAGCTCTAAAGTAGACATGATCTGAGAGAGGTTAGTGTTAGAGCGTGACCTCATCCGAGTGAGCCAAGAAGTAGGAGGATACCAAAAGACATGCAATCACACATGTCTCCCAAGCACGCCCAATGCAATAATCTATACAGATGCATGGAATGTTGGTGATTATAACAATAGGTTTTCTTCTAATAAAACAAAATGCTACTAGATAGATGAGCAATAGTTACTTCTTTTATGAATAACTCAAGTGATACATGTCAAAAAATTCTCAAGCAGAGCAAACTAATTTCTCAATACATGATCATATATTTGTCCAATACAATGGCTTATGTCCCCAATATAACACCAAATCTAGTGCATATAACAAGGTGTTACGAGCTCGTGACCAGTGCCGAACCCTAGAGAACACAGATAGGTCAGATACCACAGTCAGGGTCGTGTCCAGAGTACACGACCAACAGGGTAAGACAGTGTGAGTAGTGTGCCCCAGCACGGTCCATAGCCATGGCGGGCCTAACACAGTCTAGGGACCCTGTCAGCAGGACAGGGCCCCCAGTTGGGTCCCGACGTGCAGTCGGCCACGTCAGTGACACGTGGCCAACACTTGGCAGCCGCATGCTACCAGTCCTCACACTGGGCTAGGAGGGGCTTACTCTATATCAGGGAGTAGGCAAGGTTGGGTGGATCAGTTAGTGTTTGCCCTACTGTGGTGTTAGGATCTATTACACTGGTATCAGAGCCATCTCCATCTTTGGGAGCTTAGTAGCAGCAGTAGAGAAAGCTATCAGAAGATAGGAAAATTCTCTCAGATTCTCAAAGAGCAATAGAGGAGGAGAATCGATGTAGGTGCAGCCTTCAAACTCTTGAAATTCACTGAGAATTTACAGTTGTAGGAAGTAGAATTCCTTCTGTAGGTAAATCGCTGGAAAGGCAGCAATCTATCTCAGATTTCAGAGATCTGATAGTAGATTTTAGAGGATTTAGAGTAGAGACCAGCTAGCAGGTCCATCGTTGTAGAATCAGCAATCTACCTCTGAATTTCCAGAGAAATCCAAGGAAGTTTGAGGGGTTCTCAAGCAAACTTTCCTAGCAGGGCCAGCGCTGGATAGGGAGGTGAAAAAGTGGAATTTCATCCCTGTTTTTCGAGATTTCTAAGGAGTTTGAACTTCAAACTTGTTTGCCACAAACCAGCGACCTACCAGCTGAGGTCAACTCAGAGATTCAAGCAGATTTTTGAGTTTTAAATTGAACAAATTGGGCCAGACAGGTTGCTGTCTAGATAGCAAGGGCAGGGACATCAAAAAATTCCGGATTTTTCTTGCATATTTCCGGTTTTTACTCAGTTTGTTGGAGCCCCACATCTGAAATCAGATCAATCAGCTACTCAACTCAAGAACCGGGAAATTTGGCACCGTTTTGGAGCTTCAAACTGGGACCGGGACAGCAGGTCTGAAATCTTGGGAAAAAGAGCTGAGAGGGTTCCTCTTCGTATTTTCTTTAGAAGTACAGTCCTCAGAAACAGCTAAGTCATCTTTCCTTTCCCTTGTACAGTTGTAAATTAGTCTTTTTGACTTTTTTTAATCAGAAATTAAGGTACCTCTCTTTCAGTTCTGAAAATGACCACTCCTCAAGGACCTGATCAACCCCCGGAGAGAGGCTTCGACGAACTTGAAACAGAAGCCTTGGCTTACAGTAAAGGGAGAGAACCTATCGAAATGGAAGAACAGGAACAGTTCGCCGAAGAACTCGACGAACTGGTTACCAAGGAGCAGTTTCTCCACTTGGTAACAGAAAGTGGATGAACTGAAGTTGGCATTAGCCAATTTCAAGTCCAGTGTGGATGACTCGTTCGCTGAACTCAAAGGCTTGATTTTGAGTTCCGCGAAAGGAAGCCTTCCCTCCACTTCTCAGTTATCCCCTTCTCCACCTTTATCAGTTTCGGGTGAGACTTTGCGGTCTCACCCCAGTGTCTTTAAAGATTTAAAGCCTCCTACTTTTATTGGGGAAGAGAAGGATAGAAATGCAGATATTCTACAAACCTTCCTCAGCAAATGGAAGAACATTCATGCTCTTAAACAGACCCCTGACCATTTCCAAACAATTGAGGCCAGTCTTTCCTTAGGGCCCATGGTCTATAAGTGGTGGTTAAGTCTCCAGGAGACTGGGCAGACTCCCCGGTCATGGAAAGCTTTTGAAGAAGCTTTCCTAAGAGAATTCCTACCAGAAAATGAACTTGATAGAGCCTGGGAAAGAACAGTAATGGACAAGTCCCTAATCCAATATATCTCGCAGTACCGAGAAGCAATTTTAAATATGGATGATTATCAGAAAATCAGGGGATTTGTTCGTGGCCTCAAAGATGAATATAAAGTAGAGGTCCAGAGAAACTCGCCTACTACCCTTGAGCAAGCTCTCAGATATGCTCAGATCTATGATGATTCAGTGGGTAGGAAGAGGGCGAGACAACAGCCCCTTTTTGAGCAGCCTCCTCAGAAAGACTTGCAATTTAAAAAGAAATTTTAAAAAGAAAGAAAGAAGATAAAGTTAAAGGTGAAGCTCCTCAGAAACGCCCTTCACTCATACAGCCCTTAAAACCATAAGATTTTGAGAAAGCCAAACAAGAACGTTTGTGCTTTGTGTGTATGGGCAAGGGACACACAGTCAGACAGTGTCCCAAGGGGCCTTTCACTAAAAAAGATAAAAAACAAGTTCATCTTGTTCAGACTGTAAGTTTCCCCAGTCACTCGGCAGCTTCCGAGATCAAAGTGTATCATGAAGATCATGAAGAATGTTGCCAGCTGACCTCTGCAATGCTAGCGAGACCCTTCAGCTTTGGGCCACATGACCTAGTACGTATGCACGGGAAAGTTGGTAACCAGTCAGTAAGAGTTATGATTGATGATGGGGCAACCCATAATTTCATCAACTACACCCTGGTTAAAAAGCTTAAACTTCCAAAAGTACCTGGTCAGCATAGGTGTAATAGATCCTAACACCACAGTAGGGCAAACACTAACTGATCCACCCAACCTTGCCTACTCCCTGATATAGAGTAAGCCCCTCCTAGCCCAGTGTGAGGACTGGTAGCATGCAACTGCCAAGTGTCGGCCACGAGTCACTGACGTGGTCGACTGCACGTCGGGACCCAACTGGCCCTGTCCTGCTGACAGGGTCCCTAGACTGTGTTAGGCCCGCCATGGCTATGGACCGTGCTGGGGCGCGCGCACACTACTCACTGTCTTGCCCTGTTGGTCGTGTACGCTGGACACGACCCTGACTGTGGTATCTGACCTATCTGTGTTCTCTAGGGTTCGGCACTGGTCACGAGCTCATAACACTCCCACCCCCTTAAGAACCGTCTTGGTCCTCTAAGACAAAGTCTGGAAAAATCTTGCGAAGGACGTTGCGTCTTTCCCAAGTGGCATTCTCAACAGGCTGATCATTCCACTTAACCAGATATTCTTGGTATAGAGTATGACGAGTCTGCGTCTCTCTACTATCAAGAATCTCCTCTGGTTCATGTGGAGGTTGCTGAGGATCCAATGGGAGAACTAGAACACTGTCCTCTACCAGATTTTTTGATCTGGTTAAGGCTTTTCGTAACTGACTTACATGAAAGACTGGAAAGACCTTACTACTGTGTGAGAGTTCTAGTTCATAGTTGACCTCGCCTGACTCCTACTGATGGTAAAGGGACCACAATACCTTGGAGACAACTTAGCACACACTCCTGATTTGAGGGTTTTAGAGTCAACTGGGACTCTCAAGCAGACTTTCTCACCAGCGGAGAACTACACATCCCGTCTGTGTGGATCTGCATAATGCCTGGCTCGATCCTGGGACTGTCTGATGCTACGCTTAGCATGTTCTATCATCTAGTTTAGGTCCTCTAAAAAGTTTCTGGCTGCTTCAACTTTTTCTTGTTTAATCCCTACGGCTGTGGGTGAGCGTGGCTGAAAACCGTACATCAGCATAAATGGGCTGTATCCTGTAGCTGAATGTTTGGTATTGTTATAAGCAAACTCTAATATCGAGAGATACTCCTCCCAATAAGTCTGCTTCTTGCTGACGTATGCACGAAGCATATCCTCCAGCACCTGATTTATCCTCTTTGTTTGACCATCCGTCTGTGGATGGTCGATGGTACTCATATTAAGTTTAGTATGGAGATGATGGAATACTGCCCTCCAAAAATTTCCATTAAACTTATTGTCCCAGTCGCTGACTATGCCGGAAGGTAGACCGTACAATTTAAATAGCCCGTCTACAAACAACCTTGCTAACTCTGGAGCTCTAACAGTTGTTTTGGTCAGAATAAAATGAGCCATTTTGGTCAGACGGTCAACTGTGACCCATATAGCATCATTACCCTCCTGGGTTTAAGGCAGGCCTACTATAAAATCCATGGAGATACTCTCCCATTTACCAGCTGGTATTTCTAAGGGCTGCAACAACCCTCCTGCCTTTAAACGCTCTGCTTTGTTTACTTGACATTTCTGACAACTGGTTACATACTGTTGGACATCCTTTTTCATATTGGGCCAGAAAAATTGCCTACGAAGAAGCTCATAGGTCTTCTGTATGCCTGGGTGTCCCACACTAGGATTGTCATGACATTCATATAGGACCGGCTGCCTATAATCTTCTGAATTGGGGACACATACTCTATCTCTATAGAGCAAGTACTCACCCTGAATGGAATACTGTTTCCATTTGAATCCTTGAGTCAACTGACCCTCAATCACTGGGGTTTGCTTGGGTAATACAGGCTCAGAATCCTCAACGTCATCTGATGACGTATACTCGGACTCATCATCATCCTCAACGGAAGCTGCCGTATTCTTGGATGAACTGGCCACCAGCCCTGGGAACTGGTTCTGGAGTCTGTAACTGTCTGCTCTGGACAAAGTTCCAGATAGTAGAGAAGAATGCATCATGTTGGCACTTCCCTCTCAAGGACTCGAATAACTCATTACGAATCTGAGTAAAACTCAACTCGTTTATCATAGGCATTCTACTAAGGGCATTCCTATATTGAATTTCCCCCGTCTATATCTGATAGACATATCAAACTCTTGCATCAACTCTACCCAACAAGCTTTCCAACCTCTAAGCTCAGGTTGATTGCAAAGGTATCTAAGACTTTCATGGTCTGTCGAGACCTCAAAGTTGGCACCATACAAATACTGCCTCCAAGTCTTAAGGGCATGAACTATAGAAAAGAGTTCCTTTTCATAGGAACTATACCTAGTCTGAGCTGGCTCGAGTTTTTTACTCTCGAACGCAACTGGTCGTCCACCCTGAGTTAGCACAACACCTACTGCAAAGTCGCTACCATCTGTTTTGACCACAAATGGCTGATTGGGGTCGACGACTTTTAAAACTGGTGCTATAGCTAAGGCTGTTTTGAGAGTATCAAAGCTCTCCTGCTGTGCGGACTCCCAAATGAACTCCTTTCCCTTCCCCTTAAGAAGATTTGTCATGGGAACTGCTATCTAAGCATATTCCTTGACAAATCGTCTATAATATCCCGCCAAACCAAGAAAGATCTGAAGTTCCAAAATATTCTGAGGTCTCAGCCAACTGAGTATGGCTTTAACCTTATTCGGATCCATCTTCATCCCATCTGATGAGATAATGTGACCCAAATATGCTGCTTCTTCAACGAAGAATTCACACTTGGATTGTTTAGCATAAAGCTTATGCTTTCTGAGCAGTCGAAACACCTTTCTAAGGTGTTTTAGATGCTCCTTCCTCGATTTGCTATACACGAGGATGTCATCTAAAAATACGACTACAAATTTACCCAAGTATGGTCTGAGGACGTTGTTCATCAAGGTCATAAAGGTAGCTGGAGCATTTGTGAGCCCAAATGGCATCACCTTAAACTCATAATGACCGTGACGAGTCCTAAAAGCTGTTTTCGGGACATCTTCCGATTTTATACGGACTTGATGATATCCCGATCTGAGGTCTATTTTACTGAAAAATTTAGCCCCGTCGAGTTGATCAAACAACTCGTCTAGCCGAGGCATACGATATTTATTCTTTATTGTGACTTTATTGAGGGCTCTGTAATCTACGCAAAGATGCATAGACCCCTCTCTTTCTTTTTCACCAAAAGGACTGGTTTGCTTATAACAGTACCAAACATTCAGCTACGGGATACAGCCCATTTATGCTGATGTACGGTTTTCAGCCACGCTCACCCACAACTGTAGGGTTTAAACAAGAAAAAGTTGAAGCAGCCAGAAACTTTTTAGAGGACCTAAACTAGATGATAGAACATGCTAAGCGTAGCATCACGCAGTCCCAGGATTGAGCCAGGCATTATGCAGATCCACACAGACGGGATGTGCAGTTCTCCGCTGGTGAGAAAGTCTACTTAAGAGTCCCAGTTGACTCTAAAACCCTCAAATCACGAGTGTGTGCTAAGTTGTCTCCAAGGTATTGTGGTCCCTTTACCATCAATAGGAGACTAGGCGAGGTCACCTATGAGCTAGAACTCCCACACAGCAGTAAGATTTTTCCAGTCTTTCATGTAAGTCAGTTACGAAAAGCCTTAACCAAATCAGAAAATCTGGTAGGGGACAGTGTTTTAGTTCTCCCACTGGATCTTTAGCAACCTCCACATGAACCAGAGGAGATTCTTGATAGTAGAGAGACGCAGACTCGTCATACTCTATACCGAGAATATTTGGTCAAGTGGAATGATCAGCTTGTTGAAAATGCCACTTGGGAAAGAGGCAGCGTCCTTCGCAAGATTTTTCCAGACTTTGTCTTAGAGGACCAAGACGATTCTTAAGGGGGAGAGAGTGTTACGAGCTCGTGACCAGTGCCGAACCCTAGAGAACACAGATAGGTCAGATACCACAGTTAGGGTCGTGTCCAAAGTACACGACCAACAGGGCAAGACAGTGTGAGTAGTGTGCGCCAGCACGGTCCATAGCCATGGCGGGCCTAACACAGTCTAGGGACCCTGTCAGCAGGACAGGGCCCCCAGTTGGGTCCCGACGTGCAGTCGGCCACGTCAGTGACACGTGGCCGACACTTGGCAGCCGCATGCTACCAGTCCTCACACTGGGCTAGGAGGGGCTTACTCTATATCAGGGAGTAGGCAAGGTTGGGTGGATTAACTAGTGTTTGCCCTACTGTGGTGTTAGGATCTATTACACAAGGGCACAAAGAAAGATGAGGTCGTAACCATGAATCTCGTAGATCGTGCACAATACTAAGTAAGAAATGCAAGAGGATGCTTCAAGCACTAGGGAAAAAGTATGTAATAAGAAGCTATTGAGGAAGCGGACTCTTATCATTGCTTAGGTCCATAACGAAAACAATAGGCTAAAAAATGAACGCTATAAATGTGATAAACATATATGACACAAAAACATTGTAGAGACCCTCCAAAAATAAGTGGTAGATGGCAATAGAGGCTGTCCAAATAGGTTGTAAAACTCAGCGTTCAAAAAGAGCTTAGAGCAATAAAAGTGTGAAAATAACTCCAAAAGGTAGGCACTGGATATCAATATATATTGTCCACAGCTGCTGTAAACTTCAGCAAGAAATCTGGATGGTAAAAACCCTGAGATCACTTCCAAAACTCGGCATCAATGACCATAAATGGCTGTCCTCTATAATGCAATTCGTTTTGTTGCACAAAAGTTGAAATTGAGAAATCTTGAAACAGAGATATTCGATTGATATGCCGTAAAGTTCATTACACTTGTTGGTCAGCAAAGAATCTAAAGATCCACTCAGCACTAAAATATAATTCATTTGCAAAAAATAGAATATTGCCCTAATTTGACAAGCCTTTGACCTTCAAGATCTTTTGATGCAACTTGACCGAAGTGTGACTTTGCAATAACTTCACATCTAGCAAGTAAAAAAGGATAGAAAATTGTTCTTTGAGCTTGGAGGACAACATAGAACACACAAATCCACTCAAATGTTCAACGAAAAGGTGTTGTCCATAAAATGTAGAAATACCCCTTGCTGATCAAATTTTTTGACATTCAAAAGAGAACTCCTATCGATGTGTCATCTATTTTTTTTAGGTATGCAAGGACCCTACGCTCTCCAACTTTTGTTGCCAAAAATTATGAAAAAAAAATGTTCTTCAAAAGTAACAAGTTGGGGTTTTCAAAAAACGGCCAACAAAGAAAAGCACTTCTCCATAGGCGGGCAACTATAAGGAAACCAATGCAACTAACAAAACTCAAATCTGATCACAAACAAAAAAGTTCTGGTGAAAAATGTCGATGTAAGTCCAAAGAAACCCTTCTACATATATGAGAAGTTGTCTCCTAAGCAAACCTCTTGACGAAACCTTTACAAAGTGAATCGAATGAACGTTCTATGTGGACACATGCTAGGTTGCCCCAAAATTAATGTGCCAACCTCCCTCTATCTCACACATGAGTAAAGTAGCTATTAGAACATCATCGTAACCTCGTCCTCTCCACCCTCTTCTGAATTTCCACTCAAGGGTTTCCAAATAGTTCTACATGGTATTAACTATGGAATATCTAGTCCATGACTACTTGGCTATGGTAGGTGAAATTTTACAAATACCATTCTTTGAGAGGGTTAGAATTTGAATAATATGTAGCAAGAGGCAACAATTAGTGGATTATGAGTAGAGTGATTCCATCTTGTGCTTGTCCTCTACAAATTCACATGATGATGCTTTAGGGTGACCATTGTTTGTATCTATGGATCATCATAATGCACACTGGTGCTAACATATTTTGACATGCATTACTAAACATTGGTTCAATAAACGCATACAGCTTGAATTGGAGCAAGAACATAGATAACCTGAACATGAACGATGCACACAAGTACACTAGCAACAGGTAGCCAGCTCTCGTCTGGTGACAATGATAATCCTGTTCTGCATCAAGATTCAAAATCATGTTAGACCCAATCACAAGAATCAAATATAACAATAACTACATAATGGTAAAATGGAACAAACATCTCTATTACCCTATGAACATGAGGCCCTTCGAAGCAATTGTATCCTTCAATTGGTGAGACTATTTGATCGAAAAGCAATTTGTCATTTATAGATTAATCCCAGACTATCAAATGCCATTGAACCATGGAACACTGAACAAGGCTTGATAAGTTAAATGTGAGTTCCAAATAAAATGTGTGAGAGCAAAACTTATCATCTGGCATTGAGACCCTCAAGATAGGGGTCACCAAATCAACATCAAATTGAAATATCTTAGCTCTTTTGAACAGATCATGCTTGGACTAAACCATACAATATTGACGACGGAAGTAGTACTCATGCATTGCCAACTGACTTGGGTGTGAGCTAGTAATTATTCAGATCATATACACTTGGTAAGATGGTAGGTTAAGGGTCTCTATGTAGCTTGTTAGACTTATATCAATGGCAGTATGTCCATAACAGCTAAATTAATAACTTGATATACTTTAAATTCATATACTCACCACAAAACAATTAACATGCATGAAAAATTAGGGTTCATGCAATTGAGACATAACATTCAATTGAATTGAATGAAAATCCGTAGTACATTTAGAGAAATGCAATAACATCCTTTCTTGCATGTCAATAAAGCAAGCAGAAGCTCTAAATTTAGAAAAGCATAGGCAAATGGTGTACATGTAAACAAAGGCATGAGATCCATTTACTTTTAATTCCACCTACTACCTAGAAAGCAAAAGCAAGAGAACCCAAGCCAAGGCCCAAGGTTATAAGAGAAGGGTGCGAAAGACCAAGATATACAAGAATTCCTAATTAGAGATAAAAAGGAAAACTTTCTCAAATGAATTCATAATCAAATACTATCTTGGTGGAAAGACGTCACCAAAATGAAATGTCTATGCTTGGATAAATGTGGTATGAAGAAGGATTTTATGTCTACACTGTACAATTATAGAAATAGATGTTAATGTTGTAATATGTCGGGGGGGGGGGGGAAGGATTATTGATGTGTTTTAAATGCCAGAAAGGCATATAAGACGAATAAAGTACAATTCAACTTATTCAAGTGTGTAATATAAAACCATGGGAGCACAAGAGTGGCATGTTTACCTCCTGCTCTGAAACTCACCTATCACTTAGTTTGTTCTCCACAATACTTCCCCACAATTTGGCTAATGTGAGACCTATCATGATTGTTGTATAAATGGTTGGCTCATATTTATGTCCACTTTCGTACAAAGGCATGGGACTCTGTGACCAAATGGGTGGGAACCCTCCTTTGACAACATGATTAAACAAGTCGATAAAGTAGGGCGCAAGAACATCACAAGCAAGCTTAAATAACTCATCCTGCAGACATTCCATATCCCTAGCTTTGCCATCTTTTTAATGATCTGGTAATACCTTGAGCCACCTCATCTTCTATAAAATAAATTGTCAGATGAAATGAGGGAAAATTAGTAACATTAGTGCTACCACATAAATGCACTTACTCAAACCAGCTTGTCTCAAAAATATTATTAGCATGTACAATACGTGGCTTGTGCTGAAGTTCCCTCCAAAAGCTTTGGGAAGTAGTAAGTCACATGTGTTCCTATTGAGCATGAAAGTATGAGGCTTTAAAAAGCTGCGACTAGTTGTGTTTGTCTTGAGCACACCATTGCCTTTTTCCCAGGTTGTTTACAAACCACATCAAACCATGGATTCTGGAAAAAAATCCCATATTTGTGACGATTGTGGCACCCGAAAGTTAAGTGTTTAGCAACACTAGCCAGAATAGCACTACAGAGACTTCCGTATTTGCTGGTAATTCGTAAAATGAACTCATAATTGGCTTGGCACTGTTCTGTACATCTAAATGTAAGATAGGTACCGCATGGGTAAGGTCCGAGGATTAAACTTGAAGGTCATCTTCAATGGATGATGATCAGATTCGGGAAGTAAAACCCAATTCCAAAATTAGTCACAGTATGTGTGATTGTTGAAGAAACCAACAAATAATCGACAACACTATCTCCTTTTTTAGGAGGACATGTGAAGCTAGTGGATGGCCATTACAGATAGCAAGGTCAGTGTGGCGACCAATGTTAACAAATGTCGCCCAAATGACTTTGAGCATGTGGACCAGCTGGCAACCCCCAAGTCATGAGGCGGCTTCAATAAATTAGTATCAGTTGCCTCTGTGTAAAGCACGGCTTCTGCATTGATAGTACAAGCGTTGAAGTAAACAAAAAGTAGAATTTAGCCCCTTCATGTGCAAACTGGGCTATATATTGAGACAAAGTTGCAAAGAGATCTAACAGTTCAAGATGGGCATGATCATAAAAGTTCATTTTCTTAGGTGCAAAATACCAAACACAGAAAAATATCACCTATGTTGCATCTTGTAGCTTGAACCAAATGTATCGATGATGCGAATTATGTCAACCCATTGTAACTAAATGTTGAATACTATGTCATATGTAACATGCAACTCTTCTGGGACCACGAATTCTTAACATACTGTGGTAACCTGCAGATCTCACATTCCCATGTCTCTGGCCAACTCCATTTCAAGGGAAGCCATTACAAATTCCAAAAAAAAGGTAAGCTATCTAGCTCCTTGTGAATTCCATAAGCCACATCATCCTATTTATTATTTTAACCCTCCCGCCATAGTACCTTACCACCACAAATTGTTGCCCAGTTGCCTTGTGCATGCCACTCACCACATGAGCTTGTTGAGATACGACATTTCCAAGGTTTTCCTTGTGAGGATAGGATGTCATATGTATTTGTTGGGAGAGGTTGAGTCTGAGGAGCACTCCATTTTCAGATGTCCTATTTACTATGAGATCCGTGAGAGGTATCACTGCCTATTCAGAGAATCACATAATACTTTACGTTCTCTCATCAAAGGATCCCAAATGTGTTGCCCTTAAGCTATGAGATGTCCTTGCTACGGAGAGATCTGAGCAAGTATGATTAGACAGACTATCATAGATCCACAGCTTCACATGACAACTTTTTTCTCCAGCAGAAGAATACAAACAAACTTAGATGATGAGGAGACATCTATTCCTATGAGAAATCATCATCGAGATCAAGGACAGTGTACATCACATCACCTTGCTACTGCTAGAGCCTCCAAACGTATCACGAGTGCTCACACTCAGAGATCCACGCCATCTCACAGCTTTCTTTAATCATCTTAGCTCAGAGCACATACACATTGTTGTGCATGGTCCTTCCAACGAATTGTACTTGTATACAGTTGTTGTTTACTCTTCATATGATTTAGACTCTATGTATTTTCTCATTATTCGCAGACATTCATATGCTCCCTTAACACTTCATCTTATATGCCTCTTGGAATCAATAAAAGCTTTCCTTCTCTCTCTCTTTCTATCATTGCCTCTGCAAAGATATTACAGTCACCTTTGCGCTCTCTCATTGCATATGAGGATCCTCGTTGTGCCCCTATGGTACGAGAGATGCTTCTATCACAGAGAGATTTTTGTCATGACAAGCAAAAGAGTCATCTCAACATGCAGCTCCAAATTACCTCCTTCTCTATGAAAGATCTCGGGCAGACTCAGAACCAGATGATGATGTTGTTATCCCTACTCGAGCTCCAGCATATAGATTAGAGACAACTTACTTCATATATGTAACAACATATGGCAGTTAGAGCGCGATGATGATTTATGGCATTTCATCTCATTTCATTCTCTCTCTCTCTCTCTCTCTCTCTCTCTCTCTCTCTCTCTCATGGCATCCACTCATCTTCTACAACAGGCGATCTGATTGACTTTATCACTGGTCGAGACCTACTGTTTTTCATGGAGACTCACGAGAGCCAGGTGCGCGGTTTACCCACCTTCCCGGGATACAAATGGGATTCAGTATATAGATCTGAGACTAGATCAGCCAGTGGCCGTGGTTCGGGAGGAGTGGCTTGTCTATACAGAGAGTCCCTCCATCAGATGTTTGAGTTTGTCAGGCATGATGAGCATGCGCCTCCTTACTTCACTCTTTTCCACACAGTGAACCGCTTGAGTCACAAGCCGCCTTCCTCACCACCTGTCTCCACACTGCTGCTACTTTCGCCTTCCCCTCTAAACCTCATAAACACAAACCAGTGCATCCACAATCATCCCGACCTTTCCATCCACCATGGTATGACGTGGAATGCCGATCCGTTCACCATTGTCACACATGCTCGTTTCCACGCCCGCCATCTCCTCCGCTCCTCACGGCAATTGTATAATCGTACACTCCGTCGCAAAAAACGTGCCTATGATGACTCCGAAGGTAACCATCTTGTGAACCTCCTTCTCAGCTCCTCCTCTGGTGCCTTTTGGGGTGAGTTTATCCCTCGTGCCCCACCCCCTCTACTGGACGATTTACATATCTGGACCGACTATGCTACCCAGCTTTACACTATACCCACTGATACGCCCATCTCCATCTCTCCTCGACCTTCAGACTTCACCTTTTTCACCCCTGACCTGGTTCGGGCAGCAATCAAAAAGCTGAAAACCCACCGCACCAGGGACATTGAAGACCTTGAATCTAAGCTATTGATTCACGCCTCCGATACTCTTGCCCCTACCTTATCCACTCTCCTTAACCATGTCGTTGTTGAGGGCCTTCATGCAGCGCCAGGAGCTTACCTTTGACGAACAGCCCCTAGAGGTGGTCTCTTCATCTACCATACATTTTGGATGGTTATTGTATAGTTATACACCACCCTTTTGTACCATATTTCAGACTTTCATGTCTGAGAGCAGTTTAGACATTTAGACATTTTAGATGGCTTGTCTGGTGTTGCTAGACCAATTATTTTAGCTAATAGTTTTTGTCGTTTGTCGTTTATTTTGGATACATTCATATGCTCCTTTCAGTATCCGTAAGGCCTTTCAGGCAGCCCATGAGTCTGGCAGACGAGTCATTTACAGAGATAGGCGAGTGCGCTTTCTTGATAGTGCACCTACTAGCAGATCCCAGCCCTAGGGATTTGGGGTGCCCGGGGGGGGGAGCACCCCGGGGCCCCATCCACACCACCTTTGGATTGGAGTGTGGAACTGTGCTGGCATACACTCATCTTCTGCAGCAGGGGACCTTGTTGATTTCATTTCCGACAGGGATATATTATTCTTCATGGAGACACACCAGAGCGCAAAGCGAGGACTTGCTTCTTTTCCTGGATTTAGATGGGATTCAGTATTTCGACGACGGACATCCTCGCGACAGACAGAGTTCTTCGACACCACTGATCAGCTACGTGTTCGTGCCTTGGACAGTGATATGCTTGGAGTTACCAGGACCTCCGCAAATAGTTTGGGACCTACTACTTCATATGGTGAGCACTTATTGCAGTTTGGAGAGGCACATGAGCTAGCCATTTATAATGGCTTACCCTGTTGGCCACATTCAGATCACTCATTTCTCTCCTTCGATATCGGCCACCTTCCACCCACTCATTCGTCTACACTACCCGCACTTATCCTAGCACCCACGTACACATTTGATCCCACTTACATGCCACTCTACCAACAGTCCTTGGCTTTTCTTTTACACTCCTTTCCTCAAGACAGTCCAGTCGACACCCAGGCTGTTTTCCTCACCACCTCTCACCACAAGGCCGCATCACTAACCCTTCCCACAAAACCCCACCCCAGAAAGACCCGACGCACACCTCGACCACTACACCCTCCTTGGTACAATACTGAGTGCCACTCTCTTCATCAGTCAGTAACCCACTCACGCATCCATGCCCCACATCTACTTCGATCTTCCCGACGCTCCTACCATCGTGCTCTCCGCCGTAAAAAGCGTTCCCATGATGATTCTGAAGGGAAACGTCCCATTGCCCTTCTTTTCAGTTCTTCTTTGGGTGCTTTTTGGCGCGAGTTCATTCCTCGCTCTCCACCACCTCTCTTGGAGGACCTCCGCATATGAACTGATTATGCTACTAGCCTGTACACGGTCCCTACCGACTCACCTATCGCCATATCTCCACGGCCATCTGAGTTCCCCTCCTTCACATCTGACATGGTACTTGCAGCCATTAAGAAGATGAAGTCCCACAAGGCCAGAGATATCGAAGACCTTGAATCTGAACTCCTTTCCCATGCCTCCGACTTACTCGCCCCCACTATAGCCACCCTTCTTAACTCTGCAGTTGTTTCTGGTTTCCCATCCTCCTGGTGCACTAACATTATCCACCCCATCCATAAGAATGGTGACCCCATGATTCCGAGTAACTACCGCACCATCATGTTTGGGCATGTCCTGGCGAAACTATATGGTACTACACTGCAGTCTGTTGTGAGCTCAGAGGCGGAGACTAGGAGACTACACACCAGGGTCAGGCCGGTTTCAAAGCACATTATTCTATGGCAGATCACATCTTCAGATTGCGAGCCATGATTGAGGAGGCTAAGCACAGGAGGGAGAGGGTTTACTGATGTTTTGTGGACTTCAGGAAAGCCTTTAATTCTGTTCCTCGCTCATTGCTCATCCCAGACCTCGGCTTCTCCACCGACATTGTTCTTGTTGTGATGGCACTTTATGAGCGTGTCCTTGGTTGTTTCCGGCAGCTAGCTATTGAGACTGGGAGGTTCCACGGTATTCCCAGAGAGGAGCAGATTTGCCAGTTCTGCTCTCTAGGTGAGGTGGAGTCTGAGGAGCACTTTATATTTAGGTGCCCTGTATATTATGAGATCGGAGGGCAATATCATTGCCTGTTCCGAGAGATACCTACCACTCTACGCTCTCTCATAACTTATGAGGACCTGCGGTGTGTCGCTCTGATGATACACGAGATGTCCATACTACGGAGAGAGTTATACGAGACACCCCAACATTTTACCTCACAGCCATTGATTACTTCGTTCTTTACTAGATAGAGATCGCGTGATTTAGTGCCTGAGGATGAGGATTATGATGATGACGACGACGAGGATGATGGCCACTCTCATGCTCATAGAGATCAGAGACAGAGACAGTGTACCTCCAACCATCATGTTATTAACATGACTACCAAACATTCTACGCAAAGGCGTACTACTACTACTACACACGCACTTGCTCATGCTCACAGAGACGACGCCGGCAGGCTCCAGTGCTTTCCCATTCTATGGGTCGCATTACATCTTTTTACAGCATCAGCACAGCAGCAGCAGCACAGCCTTGACATCTTACCCTAGATACATATGATTAATATGAGCACACTCTCGCATATGTGTCTATTTTAGTTTGAACCAGATGTTTTCTTTACTACAGTTTGGAGACGTTTTTATACGCTCCCATGGTTACCACATACATGACATGTACTTCATTAGTCTTATAATCCACGATTTTTCCCTAGACGCGGATAGGGACACTAAAATGTCGGGCTAGCGAGTGGCCCGACGCCCCTTTTTCCACTTTCTATTGCATTATGGAACTGTAACGTTCTTCATTCTTCTTCTATGGCTGCTGGCTTGTCATCGTTCATATCATCTACACGCTTGTGCTGCTTACGGAGACACATGAGTCTCCTTTACACCGACTCCCACGATTCGTGGGGCGCCGTTGGACATCTACTGCTCGTCCAGCTTTGCGGGGAAACAGCAACAGAGGTTCCGGAGGGGTGGCATGTTCATATCCACAGGGCTGGGCTGCTTATTTGTATGCGGAGAGATGTGACCCTTATGGTACGTTTCTATGGATTCGTATCTCCTCAGCACTGTTACATTTGGATAGGGATTTATACTTGGCAGTCTGTTAATTTCCCCCTGACACCTCTCATTTTGCACGCCTCGGAGGGGATCTGTTTGAGTTATTATCTGTAGACATTGCAGTTTATTCGCAGCGGGGGCACATACTTCTTGCAGGGGACTTCAATGCCCGCACGGCATCTCATCAAACACTGTTTCTCCAGGATAACTTGGGTATTCATGACTTGGATATGGGCTATGATCGTACATCCCAGGACCAGCATGCTTCAATCACGGCATCCGGCGAGCGCCTGCTGCAGATCCTACAAGCTCACCAGTTGGTCATTCTCAATGGGCTCTCTTCCTGGCCGTCTTCTGCAACTTTCACATGTCACCCTTATCGTGGTGGATCCAGTGTCGTGGACTACTTTGTAGAATCCCCTGACTTGCTCCCAGTTATTTCAGACTTCTCTATCCATCGCCCTAACCATTCCATGCTTTCCTTACTCTCTCTCTTCCCTCATCTCTGCCTTCCCCCTCGGTTTCTGCTCCTCAGAATCCGCGTACGCACCTTCCTCTGGCTCTTGTACCCGCCTATGCTAACTGTGTCTCCCGTCTCTTTCACTCCTTTCCTTTCAATGCCTCCCTGGAGGACCAAGCCAACTTTGTATCTAACTCCTTGCATGACGCCATTCGCGAGGTCACTACCTCCCATCCTGTCTCATGTCATAGACCCATCCACAATATCTGGTATGACCGCGAATGTTCGCAGTTTCATAAGATTGTCCTTCAGGCCAAGCATACCTCTCCAGTCTTGTTCGCCCAACGAAAGAAAGAATATCGTCGACTCCTCCGTGCAAAGAAAAAGACATACATAGAAAATCGATCCCAGTCCCTCCTTGCCCATCTCTACGCTACCTACTCTTCGGTCTTCTGGAAAAAATTTCTTGCAAAAAAGCAACATGTTGCTACTATTGCGCTCGATTCCTGGGTGGACTACGCCACTCGACTATACACGACAGCTCATCCTACGACGATGGCTGCTCCTCCAGCGATGGCTGCGCTGTCCTAGACCCTGCCCTGCCCTGCCCTCCACCATGGCCCCTCCTCCTCCTCGCGCCCCTGCTCGTAGATCATCACGCTCCCCAGCCACCTCCTCACTCACCTCCCTCGCTCACTATTCACCTCCCCCCCTCGCTGCTCCTTCTCCTTCCCCCCTCCCTGCCCCTTCCCCTTCCCCCCTCGCTGCTCCATCCCCCCCCCCCCTCGCTGACCTCCCCGATCTCCTAGCTGCCACCCCCTCACCCATCCTCCTCGCTGACCCCTCCACTCATCCACCCTCCTCACCCCCTCTCGCTGCCACCCCAACCCCCCCTCTTGCTGCCCCCTCACCTCACCCCCTCGATGATCCCTCACCTCACCTCATAGTCATTCCAGCCCCCCCCCCTCGCTGCCACTTCACCTCACCCCCTCGATGACCCATCTCCCTCTCCTGCTCCAACTCCCACCCCCCTCTCTGATGGCTGCTCCCCTGATTCGGCTCCTCTTCCGTCTTCTGACCCTATTCTTCCCACACCGATCATTGCTCACTCTTCCTCCTTCCCGGCACCACAGTCTACAACCAATATCCCGTATACGCCCTCTAAATCAATTGAACTTTTTTCATCTTGGCAGATTGATCAATTCAAGGCAGATTTCCAGTTTTTGCGGCATGAAATTTCACAGCTGAAAGGAACGGTTACTTCTTTGATCAACGAGAAGAAGCTATTGCAGTCCAAGGTTGCCTCACTCGAACAATCCATCGGAATCAGACAGGCCGCAGCTTCGGAATCCACCACCAACATGCTACGGGAGCTAGAAACCAAGATTGAGAAGCAACACGAAGAGGCCCTTTCCTGGGCATCAATTTTGAAAAAGGGCACCAAACCCAGCGCTCGCATCTCCTCAGTTATCTCAGCCACCATCTCGGAAGAAAAATCTCGAGACCAAAAAGCCCACAATATTAGAGTTCGTGGAGTTCTAGATACACAGGATGCATTGGCTGAAGCTAAACGCTTTCTCGACATCACTCTTGGGCACAGGACAAAGGGGTTGGACACCGCATGGAGGACCACTAGAGATGCAGACACACTCATTATTCGTTTCACCTCCCTTGAGAGCCGCCGAGATGCTTTGCGGTGCAGAGCTAAGCTACGTGGTACCACTATCTATATGGACGACGACCTCACATATATCCAGGTAGAGGAGAGGCGTAAGGCCTTTCAGGCAGCCCGTGAGTCTGGCAGACGAGTCATTTACCGAGATGGACGAGTGCGTTTTCTTGACAGCACACCTAGCAGCTCCCAGTGCTAGGGATTTGGGGTCCCCGGGTTCAGGAGTGCCCCCACACCATCTCGGGATTGGAGTATGGAACTGTGATGGTTTACACTCATCTTCCATTGCTAGCCACTTGATTGATTTCATCACTGACAGAGATTTATTGCTCTTTATGGAGACTCATGAGAGTCAGGAGAGAGGATTACCTATTTTTCCAAGATACAGATGGGATTCCGTGTACAGACTTGAGACTAGATCAGCTAGCGGTCGTGGATCCGGAGGTGTGGCATGTTTATACAGGGAGTCTCTTCATCCAAGCATCGAGTTCATCAGACACAACGAGCATGCACGGTATATATGGATTCGTATTGTTGGGCAGGATATTGGTTTGGACAGGGACCTCTTTGTGGCGGCATGTTATTTTCCTCCAGAGTCTTCGTCCTTTGCTGAGGGCACAGGTTCACCCTACCTTGATTTATCGCCTGATATTATCATATTCGCAGAGCGGGGGCATATTCTCCTCACTGGGGATTTTAATGCCCGAACCTCTTCACGGCAGTCAGAGTTTTATGACATCACCGACCAGCTCCGCGTTCATGCCCTTGACAGCGATGACATGGGAGTTACCAAGATTTCAGAGGACAGCTTGGGACCTACTACCCCTTACGGTGAGCATTTATTGCAGTTTGGAGAGGCCCATGAGTTAGCCATTTACAATGGCCTAACTTGTTGGCGAGGCACCCGCTCCTCATCGATACGACCCCCACACCCCCCGTGGTATGATGTTGAATGTCGCTCTCTTCATCAGCTTGTCACCCATGCCCGCACTCACGATCCTCATCTCCTCCACTCCGTTAGGCACTCTTACCGTCGCACACTCCGCCGAAAAAAGCGTATCTATGATGACTCCGAAGGAACGCGTCTTGTTGATCTTCTCTTCAGTTCCTCTTCAGGCGCCTTTTGGCGTGAGTTTATCCCTCGTGCTCAACCACAGCTCCTGGATGACCTTCGCATATGGACCGAATACGCTACCAAACTATATACCATACCCACTGACGCACCCATCTCTATCTCCCCACGCCCCTCTGAGTTCACCTTCTTCACATCTGACATGGTACTTACGGCCATCAAGAGAATGAAGTCCCATAAAGCAAAAGATATCGAAGACCTTGAATCTGAACTCCTAACCCATGCTTCCGACCTCCTTGCTCCCACACTAGCCAATCTTCTCAATTCCGTCGTTGTCTCTAGTTTCCCCTCATCCTGGTGCACCAACATCATCCACCCTATTCATAAAAATGGTGACCCATGATTCCTGGTATTGGACAGTTCTCACGAAGCTCTATGGCAGTGAGTTCAGAGGCGGAAGCTCGGAGATTACATGCATTGGGGCAGGCAGGTTTCTGATCTCATTATTCTACCACTGACCATATTTTTACACTTCGAGCCTTGATTGAGGAAGCTAAGTACAGGAAAGAGAGGGTTTTTTGTTGTTTTGTAGATTTCAGAAAAGCCTTCGATCCTGTACCACGCTCCATGCTCATTCAGAGACTTCGTGACCTTGGTTTCTCCACAGATATTGTTTTAGCCGTGATGGCTCTTTATGAGAAGGTCTTGGGATGTTTCCGACATAGCAGTGGCCTATCTGACATTTGGAGCAACATTGGGGTGAAATAGGGGTGCTCTCTTTCACAGGTTCTCTTTGGATTGTATATTGATGAGTTAGAGCGAGTCATCTCACAGTGTGGCGGGGGTGGCTGTAGACTTGGCACCATTCTGATTGCTATTCTCCTTTATGCGGATGATGTAGTACTAGTATCCCCGACCAGAGAGGGTTTGCAGAATTCTTAGTACCTTCCTACAAATGTGGAAAACCAGAGGACCATTATGGTGGGGCACACATTTGCAAAGTTGCATGGAGCAGTTCTTCAGAGAATCATTAACTCACATGCAAAAGATCATGGTCATCCTAGCTACTGCATGTGCTCCCTATCCATCAACTCCCGGGGAGACTGAGTGAATGGCAAAAGGGAAGCTCCCACCACTATATAGACATAGCCTAGTGGGTCCCATCAAGCACGGTCCCGCCGGCGACACGCGACCACCTAGGATGGTGAGGCATGGCACTAAAACATGTCGATAACGCCAGACCTGCGTCTTGCACCTTGCGAGGCCGTCACTGAGGGCGTACCGTTATGGTACATAACACCCAACCCTTAATCGCCTCACTATATGTAACCAGTACCCCATACCCCACATGGCTGACTTAGTTGATTGATTAGGCATGCCAAAATATTTTCTAAAATCAATTTACGTTTTGACTACCATCAAACTTGTATTCATCCAGGTGAAGAGTCCAAGGTCACTTTTCGTACTTTGACACGTTTCTAAGAGTTTCGAGCTCTCCCGTTTGGTGTTACCAAAGGTCCTCCTACTTTCAAAACGTCATGAATGATATCTTTCGTCCATTGGTAGATATTTGTCTACTTGTTTAATTTGATGATATTTTGATTCACAGTTGACTTAATTTCTCACATAGATCATTTACAGGTTATTTTTCATCTTCTCGTCACTCATCAACTTTCTGCCAAGCAATGTAAGTATACTTTTGCTATTATTGCCATTGACTTTCTGGGATTTATTGTTAGGAATGGTATTGTTTCACTTGATCTAAGCTATCCTTCAATGGCCTATTCCTACTAATGTTCATGTTGTCTGCAAGTTTTTAGGACTTGCCATTCACTTTGCTTCCATTGCACATCCATTACAAGGTCTCTTACATAAGAGTGCTAAGTTTGATTGGTCTCCTTCATGTCAAGATGCTTTTACTACTATCAACATATTCTTGCCACTGCTTGATAGCATTCGCACGAAATTGTAACTCGAGAAAGAAAACGACATAATAGTGCTAAAAAAGTAGCTCTAGTGGTTCCCATGCGCAACCCACATTGAGGGCAATGTTTTCTATGGGGAGAGTATTATGGACACATTTTCCATACTTCTCTTTTGACCATTATTACTAGATATGCACTTTCTTATTACATTTCACAGGCCCTGGAACACTATTTTACATGGTAGCTAATTTGGCACCAATGTTGCAGCGGATTGCATTCCGCTGCAACAGCGATCCAAAACGAGCATTCCGGATCGCTTCTTTTTTTTTAATTTGTCTCATAAACGTTACAAAAAAAACCACTAAATGGCCTAAAAAAACATTAATAGGAGTAGAAAAACATTTACACACTATCTAAACAATTTCACACCAATAAATATGTTTTTTTTTGGAAAAAAAAAATTAAAAAAACAAATTTAGTGCACGTTCCGAGAAAAACTACCCCAGATCGCGTTTTGTATCATGTTCCAAAACGTTCCGGAACAGAATGTGCAACATTGGTGGGCACTAATTTTTTAAATTTCATCTTTCCCTCCAACCAAAAGGAGGTAGTTTTCCTTAGTATAAATAACCACTAAGGCTATTCATTATTTAGGTTTTCATGTTTTCGGGTCTTGAGCTTCTTGTAGGAATTATACAATTTGAAGATCTTAGATCTACTTGAGCTATCGGTGGCAATTGATATTCATACGGTTTTCTTAGTTAGAGAATGCTTTGTGGATGCTTTTTGCTACTTTAAACCATAGTTGCAGCGCGATTCCCGAATCGCGATTCAGAATCGTGATCAGAATCGCGATTCCGATTCGCGATTCAGGATTTTCCCAGAATCGTGTAGAATCGATATTTTTTTGAAATTTTTTTAGGCAATATGGGTATAAGATGAAAGCTCTGATCGAGGGGATTATGATTGTGTAGTTTGCCGACTGTTTCAGGTGCGAAACACCAAAAAGTGTGTTTTCACTCGGGGAGTTGGAAGGCCAAATCATGAAGAGGCCTTACCGTCGGGGCCGGGGTCTACCGGCAGCCCCCGGACCCCGCCGTTGGGGGGCGTTGCCCCCCAAACCCCCCACCCGGACCCCCTGTTTCTCGAGGGGATACCGCCCCCCGAACCCCCCGTTTCCCGGGGGGCTACTGTCCCCCGAACCCCCTAGAGCTTCCTGCTATATAGACACTGTAGATAAAAATGCCACCGCCCCCCTGTAGATAAAAATGGGGTCCAAATGCGCGCCGAGAAGGGCCCAATATTTATGCCCCCAACTGTACGTACATTGCACTCACATCTCCAGTGAACCAATTGCAAAAGTGATCATCATCCATACAGTTGATAGTCCAAACTATAGCATTAACACTTACTGAAAACCAGAGCAAATGACAACCGGATAGCTACTGAAAATAAGATCTGTTTGTGCCTCATCTATTGCACTTCTGAGAGGCAAAACGCTGGTTTGACCATTGATCCCCTAAAAAAATTTCAGCAATAAGCTATTTTTCCAAAAAAAAAAACAATTTCTTTTTTTTGTGCGATTCTGAGTCACGAATCGCGATTCGCTGCAACTATGCTTTAAACTACATCTGATACCAACATTTGTGATTGAATGTAAATTTTTGAAGAAAGTGCTTAAATTTCACCGTTTCAAACATCAATTTCAATATAAAATAAAAAGTTTGACAAATTGATAAAAGATCACGACAAATAATATTTGTCCACTTTGAAAAGACTTGTTACACCAAAAACACAACTACCATAACAATTTGAGAAAGACAACACAAGGAAAAAGTCACATACTTTAGATAGGGTGCAAGATAGATGATCGCATAGATCAAATATTGTTGCTCATTTGTGTCCAACCATGCAAAAATCCAAGCCTAAACCAAACATTACGTCATAATAAGGTTCCAAATGCCACAACAATCTAACACATTGTACTATTCATGAAATCAATGCAACCACCTACTATTTGGTACCATGTCATAATGATATTAGTATAAGCGTAAATCAACTACAACAAGCTTCATCCTTTCAGAACAAACTATATATAGAACATATGGAGATTTTGAAAGCTTGTTCTTGAAGGCCCTACTAGTACTCTAAGATATGTTGGATAATGCATACAATCACTACTATTTTACGTTGCTATCTTGCCATGTGATAACACAATAATATTTGCATCTTGATCCATTCATGCCAACTGAGTCAGACCAAGTTTGCTTGCTACAATTGAACTTGACTTGTATAATCCGAAGTAGTGAAAAGCTATAGAAATTCAGCTATTTCTACAACCATCCAGCTTGTGGTTCATCCGAAAGTTCCATCAGACCCCATTTGTTAGTCTTGGACAATATCAGAAGAATTGTGTGGTCTCATGGAAGAAGGTCAACTACAACTTCTGCTCCATAATAGTCGCAATACTTTTAAGTCTTTGTCCAACACTTTTGTGTTTTCGTTGACTCACAGATCTTTGTTTTTTTAATTTCATGAACCATCCAACCCTTTAAATACACCCAAAAAAAATTTAGGATAGCATCCAAACATGATTTGAAAACATGCAATCTTGAACATCAACTCCATCATGTATCCGATATGCTATGACATCCCTAATGTATCATTTAAACCCAAAAGTAGAGTGCAAGTCAAATTTGTAAAGAGAACTTCACATTAGCTTTCATATACATATATAAAGACCAACATCTTAACTTTAGGGAGAGAGAGAGTGTGTGCATTTGGGTGGATTATGGTGTCTGTGTGTGTGTGTGTGTGATGATTTCTGTGTGTGTGTGTGTGTGTGTGGGTTAGTTGATTTGTGTATGCATCTGTGTGCGTGTGTGTGTGTGGTGATTTGTGTGTGAGAGAGAGAGGAAGAGATAGAGAGTGTGTGGACTAGTTTTGCAACTTTCCGTCCGACGGCCCCGTTTTTTCCAAACAGGATCCGTTTCAAGTGCCGTCTGTTTCGGCCAGTGGACAACCTCGATAGGAACATGTGGGAACAGACAGGACGAGGAACGGACGGACGGCCGGCCCAAAACGTCCGTCGGAAGTTCGACGTTAAACAGGACTTCAAGGACACTTTGTCCGGTCGGGACCTAAAAACTAGGAGATGTTTCGGAGCCCCCGTGTTGGTACACAAGATTTCGACAGCGTGTTGCAGCATGTTGAAGTTGTACCATAAGTAATTAGTAAGCTTTTGAAGTTCATCCACCCTAAAACCGATCTCATCAACCAAGACATAGTAGTCTGTAGGTCTTGTGGTTCCCTGTAGTGAATGGCACAGTTTTGCATAAGTAATTACTAAGTTGTTGAAGTTCATCTGGGGGAAAACCGATCTCATCGTATAAGACATAGTAGTGTGTAGGTCTTGTGGTTCCCTGTCTTGAGAGCTGTCAATCTCCTGGTGAGCATTCATTTCTCCCAGAAACTTGTGGTCCTGAGAGCTTGTCACTCTTCTGGTGAGCATTCACTTCTCCCAAATCCTCTGGTGAGCATTCACTTCTTTGAGACAGTCACTGATGCACGCTCCAAGCTTTCGCTCTCATCCAAGCTAACCCTAAACCCTAAACCAGTAATCTCTATGCCATGTAAACCATCATCTTCACTCCAAACCTCTTTCAAATCTTTTTTTGCCGCTTTTTTCTCTTTTTTTTTGAGCTTAGTTCGTAATAATTTATGGACTGCTCGTTAGTCATCGTTGTTTGGTAATATCTCAGTTATGGGAGGCATGGGCAGTGGTTAGGTTTGTTGCAAATTTTTTTGGGTACCTTTTTCCTATTTTTTAGCAATAGGGGGCAAGTATGTGCCAGACACCCTCTGATAATTAATCTCGAGGGGGCGGGGGGTAGGGGGAGGAAAATTGTTTTTATTTCATTTTGGGCATGTGGGAGCGAGCGGGGAAGGGCCTATTTTTTTTTTTTTTTGAAAAAAAAAAATTTGGAAAAGGGTGGACGCGTCCGCGTCCAGGGTCCGCTTCCTTAGGAACAAAAATAGCACAACCCCCAAATTTGTACAAAACTTACCAGAAATTTATTTTCATTTGTTTACAACAAGAAAAAACATTCAATTTCAATAAACTTCAACTAACCACAGAAAATGCGCAACACTGAAATAAACGAGGATTCATCATAGAGTTGTTTCTTTCCAAAAATTTAAAATGTGACCCTAAAATATGACCCTCGAAAAAGTCAAACTAAAATACTTATGATTCAAAAGACAATGAGGATATGAGGATACCTTTGGATTGGACAGGTTTTCCCTAGTAAGTCTCATTGAGAGTTGTAGTCAATTAAAGGAATGTAATCCTCCCACTGAGACTGCCTATGAGACACAGTTTGATAAGTTCTTTAAGTCTGTCCATATGCTCTACCATGTTATTTGGATTCAGGATTATCGCATGGTATAAGGTTCATATTGGGTCAGTTCAAAGTCTCATCAAATCAGCTTGAGATTGAGACTGGGCATTTTCAAAGTACCCCGCGGGAGGAGCCGATTTGCCCAATGTGCTCACTATCCAAGATGAGTCTGAGGAGCACTTCTTATTCAGATGTCCAGTATACTATGCTCCTATCACTAGTAGTCCAGCTATGCTTCTTGTTCTGAAAACCGATTGCCCAACAAAAATTTCTCCCACTTTGTTGTTAAGCTCCTCAATCAAAAATCTGAAAATTGTTGTAGAAGTTTCCAAACTGTCACAAATCATAGGCTAAACAACTTGCTCTGATACCATGATGAACTTTTAAGTCTACCTATGATGGATGACCTCCACATATGGGCTCTCTCTCTCTCTCTCTCTCTCTCTCTCTCTCTCTCTCTCTCTCTCTCTCTCTCTCTCTCTCTCTCTCTCTCTCTCTCTCTCTCTCTCTCTCTCTCTCTCTCTCTCTCTCTCTCTCTCTCTCTCTCTCTCTCTCTCTCTCTCTCTCTCTCTCTCTCTCTCTCTCTCTCTCTCTCTCTCTCTCTCTCTCTCTCTCTCTCTCTCTCTCTCTCTCTCTCTCTCTCATTTTATCTTTACATGCCCTGTATAGTATGAGATCGGAGGAAGATATCAGTGCCTATTTCAAGACATGCCTACCACTCTAAACTCTCTCATAGCCTATGAGGACCCACAATGTGTCGCTCTGATGGTACGTGAGATGTTCATATTGCGGAGAGATTTATACGGGACATCCCAGCATTTAACCTCACAGCCATTGATTACTTCCTCTTTACTAGGCGGAGATCGCGTGATTTAGTGCCTGAGGATGAGGATTATCACGACGACAAGGATGATAGCCACTTACATGCTCATAGAGATCAGAGACAGTGTACCTCCCACCATCACGTTACTACCAGGATCACTAGACATCCTACGCAAAGACGTACTGCTACACATGCTCGTGATCATAGACGATGCCAGTAGGCTCCAGTGCTTTCTCATGGTGCGGCTCGCCTTACATCTTTCTACAACATCAGCACAGTCTTGACATCTTGACATGGATACATAGGATTATTATGCACACACACTCTCGCATACATGTCTATTTTAGTTTGTACTAGATGTTTTCCTTATTACAGTTTTGGAGACGTTTTACATGCTCCCATGGTTACCACATACTTGACATGTACTTCTTTAGTCTTATATGCCTTTTGGCATGGAAAAGACATTAATAAAGCTTTCTTTCTTTCTCTCTCTTCCATGAGTTTTATTACATCCTACTTTACAGCACTGGCCGAGTCCTGAGGCTTGACTTTGTCTCATGTTATTCGAGCTCCTTTTCTATTTCTATATTTAATACAGAGACATGTATCAAACTTAGTTTTGTTTATTTAGTTTTACCTAGTATGTTATCGAGACGTTTTTTATACGCTCCCAGTGTATCACACATACTTGAGATGTACATATTTGTCGGGATTCAATGTGAACTAGAAGCAGAAATGTTCACAATGTATTAAGTGATTAATGTTCTATGAACAATCACAAATTATGCATACAAGTGGAAGCAAAGTAGGATACCAATGGAGACAAATCTCTATACAAAGAATATATGTACACAAGCATTGCCACTCTCTCTAGTCTCTCCAACCTCTTCCTCCCCTCTTCAACAGAAAGAGGGCGCCTATTTATACTCTAACAATATTGGTCTTTTGTACCCTCAGGTACCTACAAGACGTTGATAAAGCTTTCTTTCTTTCTTTCTTTCAGGTTAGCTCCCTAGAAGAGGCCTCCATCTCCAACTATGGTGCCCACCTCACCAGCTAAGGCACCCTCCTCTCTTGCTACTCCAACGTTGATCCATCCCTCGGCCTACGCCCTTCCCTATCCTGATCCTACGCCAATTCCTTCCCCTGCTCCAGTACCTCCTACTCTGGCGCTCCTTGTAATGGCTCCTTCAACTAGTGATGTTGATGTTCCCACCTCTATCGCTATTATTGTCACTTCTATAGCCCCTAATGTCGTCCCTATCGTTTCTATACCTATTGTCCTTGTTGTTGCTAATGCCATCCCTATTCCAGCATTACTCCCGAGTCCTACTATTGATCTGTATACACTAATGTCAGACTCTTCCACTTTTGATTCATATACACCATTAAAAACCTTTGACAACTATGCCCCTTTCTTACCAACAGCTGGAACAGAACGATTAAATACCTCAACATGAAAAGGCATATTACCAACATGATGCAGCTCCTACAGGCCCTACACGTGGAGAAAGCAGTCCGTATGAGGTAAAATTGACTCTCTCAAGAAGGAATTATCATTGTTGAGACTAATTAAGGAGGCATCAGTTATCAATGACACCAAGATCTAGGAACTTGAGTAGATGATCGAACAACAAAAGGAGGAAACAAAAACTTGGCCAACGATTCTCAAGGGAAACATTGGTGAATCTACCTCACCTATGCAATCCTTTATCTCAATCACCAATATGGAACTTGTTTTTTTGAGACCATAGGGGTTGACATACCTTGGCATACCAAAAAGAATAATGCAACCCTTATGATCTGTCTCGTTGGAAAGCCAAAGGGAGGCTCTACCACATAGGGCTAAGTTACAAGGGACCATTATTTATATGGATGATGATCTGACATATATCCGAGTTGAGGAGAGTCGTAAAGCATTCTAGGATGCTAGGAATACAAGTTGATGTGTGATTAATAGAGATGGCTAAGTACACTATCTTGATCCACGGAGTTGGGGTTCCCGAGATTGAGAACATCATGGGGGACCGTCCACACTGCTCATGTATAGGGTTGTGGAGTAGTAACGGTATCTCATCATCTTCGACAAGGGACTTGATCAATTTTTTTTTAGAGAGATTCTATTATTTACAAAGACTCATGAGAGTTAGGAGAGAGGATTGCCTATGTTTTCAATGTACAAAGCAGAGACAAGATCTATGAGTAGCAGAGGTTCCGATGGGGTTGCATGCCATTTCAAGGATTCACTATCTCCTTATCTAGAGTTTTTCAGTCATGATGAGCGTGCACGGTTCATGTGGTTCCATGTTTAAGGACAATGTAACGATTTTTGACGAGGATCTCTTTATTGTTGTATGTTATATCCCACATGAGACTTCTTCCTTTGCTGAGAGTAATGACTCTCCATATAGTGATTTACTAACAAATATAATTTGTTACTCGGAGAGGGGGCAAACATTTCTCACAGGTGATTTTAATGTCAAGACCGCTTCTCGCCAAGTTCAATTTCACTCAGTTGCCAATCAGCTATGTATTTGTGCTCTTAATTGTGATGATTTAGGAGTGACCACGACTTTTGCAATGTGTTGGGCCCTATCACTTCTTATGGGGAACATTTGTTGCAACTTGGAGAAGGAGAAGCCCACACATTAGCCATCTACAATGGCCTAGCTTGTTGGCCTGATTCTGGAGGCTTCACTTGTCACCATCATAATGGCAGTCACAATGTCATGAACTATCTCAAGGGGTCACCTTCCGTCATTCCTCTTATTTTTGACTTTTGTATCTCTCCCACCAGTCTATCATACCATTCTTTCCTCTCTTCCATCTTGGCACACTTGTACACCACTAACCACTTCCTCATCCTACCAATGACTCTGCACCGAGATACAACTTTGACTGTGCACACATACTACTCTACCTTAAGTCTCTCACCTCTTTGCTTCATCAGTTCTCTCATGACATCTCTCTAGATGTGAAAGCCGCTTTCCTTTCCTCGACTCTCCATTTTGTTGCCTCTCTTGCTTCCCATCAGCCCTTTCGTCACACATCCAGTTCATCTCGCTCTATTTGTCAACCTTGGTATGATGATGAGCGCCATTACCCCCTTCATCAGCAAGTTATCCGTGGTCGCACTCATGCTCCTCATCTCCTGCATACCACTCGCCGATCCTATCATCGTGTGCTCCGTCGTGAAAAGTGTACTTATGAAGTGTTTGAAGGAAGGAGATTTCAAGACCTCCTCCAAGGACTAGGATGCTAAATCAAGAGAAAACAAAGGGAACGGACGGTGGATCAAACCTACCCAACCAAATTAAATCAAACGGATCTATCCCCCAAGCTATGGACCAACAACGAATCAATAGGAGAGATGTCATACCAGCAGCATGTAGCTACCATAAACAAAATCAAGCCCACCCCAAGGGAGGCCTATGAGTATACTTATACCCTCCAAGGCTTCACCTTGACTAGGAATGAACTTTGACACCTCACTGGGACACATCAGCAGACTATAACTGGCCCACATCAGCCACTCGCCTATGAGTCACGGCTAGTCATGCAAATCCACCATCGTGAGTTTTAGGCCTCTAAACCCTTAATTATGACTTTAATACCTTGAGGGCCCCAATCCCTCAGAGCCATAATATATTCACAGGTCGGAATAGGTCTATCGACCTCCTTACGGGACATTAATTCAAGATCAATTCATCGTGGGCATCATAGAAGACTTGCTAACTTTCTCTTCAAGCACTTTTTGGTGTGAGTTCATACCGCGTGCCCCTCCTCCCATCCTATCAAACTTACAATCTTGGACCAATTATGCCACCACTCTTTATACCATACCTACTAACATTCCCATCTCCATTTTGCCTCATCCCTCTGAGTTCTCATTCTTCACCTGCAATATGGTAATAGAATCCATTAAGATGCTAAAGACTCATTGTGCTCGCAACATCGAGGATCTTGAATTAGAGCTTTTGATCCATGTTGTTGATACACTTTCACCCATCCTAACCATATTGCGTAGTCGTGCCATTGTTTCTACTAATCTTTAAGAGACAACTAGCCTCATTTATCTAATTTAGACCCAAGGGGGTTGGCTATAATGGTTAGCTTGACATCCAAAGTTTCATTGGTCTCAAGCTCGAGCTTTCCCTTGGAAACCAACAAGCATTTATCTAATTTAATAAGTCTTGTATGTGAAATAGGGCATTTTTTCAAGTGGCAGCAATATTTTAAGAGAAACTAGTAACAAACTTGGAGAGAAGAGCTACAATAAGGCAGAAAACCAAAAACATACTACCTTCTATCAACCTTTTGAATCGTAGAGATCCCTCTTTCAAATGTTCCTATATGACCAGCTATATGATTCTTACATCTACAGTTGCAAAGGGCTGGCATTGTCAGACAGATGATTTTTCGAGTATTAAGTCACCAATCGTTGCTTTGAGACAGTGCACATGATGCAACAAGGGGGCATTAGAACTTGTCAAGAATGTATTTTGGTGGTGATGATGATCCCTACAAGATTAAGATTAGAAAAGAAATGCATGAATGACCCTAATAAGCTTGATACAACATGAGGGCATGGTCTAGCTAGGCTTCATGAGATAAGTCTCAATTGAGTATCAAATTTGTCCATAGTTTTGTGAAAGGGTTCTAGAAGGAGAATATCACGATATAACAAAATTATGACATAACCACCAACTCATCACTAGAAACTTAACGTCATGAACAGAATATAAGCATGATCGATGCAGCATAAATCAACACATCTTGTTGAAGAAAAAATTTAATGGGTGTAACATAATTTTCTTAATCTGCTTGCAAGCACCATGTATAGCTACAAACTTTTAAGACACTGTGGTTTCATGGCTCATTAAATGGAAATAAAATGTGTGAAAAACCCAGGTTTTGTAGTGCAGTGTGATGAGAATACCAGCCAATTGAAAAGAGGAATGAAACTGATGATCCCCATAGCCGCATATCGAATATCATCGGGGCTAAAAGTTGTGATATTCTCTGATTTCGTATTATTCCTTGAATCTTTTAATATTGGTATCACCAAAGTACTTAGAACACAAGCACCCATAGCAATTGCATATGGTGCATCGTCTTCAAGTCCAGCTTTACATGTGAATCTCTTACATGGACCATACATCCCATATTGGATACCATATCCTATCAACACAGTTGAATAACATCTATTAAATGACTTGCATACCACAAATTCTTGGAAGGCACTTTTGATGATGGACCAAGAATGAAAATTAGACCCTGAGCAAATATTGAAAAGCTAGCTTTTGAGCCACTGTTTAAAGCTTGATAATGCAACTTAAAATTGTTTATTTCAGATCTTGAAAGGGCAAAACGTTGTGTGAAGCACAACAAGCGCCATTCTATACCTCTTACTTTGAATGGATAACAGCTTGATGGTTGTCAATGTTTTAAAATCGGTAAATGCAACTGCAATGAAAAATTCCAGAACTTCAAAGTTACATAGAATATATGATCCTGAGCTGAAAACTCAACATGACTAGCAAGGAAAGTTGCATAGCGAAGTCTGAATTAACTTTCAAATGTCCTCTTCATTGTAGCACAAAACATCATAAAACATAAATATTGAAGTTGTGGCTCAATATGTGAACCATAGTATGCCACCTACAGATATCCATTGTTTTAGGCTCTTTTATGAATATTATGTGCATTGAAAAAATAATAGACAATTGTGTTCTGACCTTCACCATCTCACATGTTGTGGAAAACACCATCTAGAGCTCATATGGTTCAATAGAAAATGAAATTGGAAAGATTTCCACGTGCGCCCACACAAGCTTGTTGTGCACACAACAATGATTTAAGTTAAACAAATAGCACAAACGATGGAGCACCCTCGAAAACCTCAGTAGCCACACACAAGACAAGAGAAGTACAAGCTTTTGAATAAAAAAAAGTAGGAGATAAGTACCCTTCACAAGTGGAAGAGGGCACCTCTCCTCATGGAAGAGCCATTTTATCTTCAATTCCTAGTGTGGCACAATCTTTTAGACATGATTAGGGAATTTAGTCATCTCGAGTGCCATGTGGACATCTACTCATAACTTAATTCGTTAATTTTACGGCCCCTCATTGATAAACTAGCAACTCAAAGGTCCCTAGTTTATGCTCAACTTTGACGAGTATTAATGACATTTAAGCCTTGTACTTTAGAAGGGTACGAATGACATTTGATTTATTTAGGTGTCCCCGAGTATATAATATGACAGACTCATCTTTACTAGAACTTTATAAAAAAAAAAAGGGCATGATCATCTTGGGTAGCACATCAAACAAGCTGGACTTCACCCTTAACAGATCTTTTCTCTAATAAAATATTACTGCACCTCTATATGCTGGTCCTAGCATGAAACACAAGATTTTAAGATAGTATATGCAGCTCTAATCATCAGAAGAACTGATAGTGTGCTAGTGCTTTTGCTGGTCCAAGTTTTCAAGTAGACGACGTTGCCAACTTGCCATAAAGCTGCGCAAACTGCCGACGTTGCCATTTTGTACTCAGCTTTGCTAGAGAATAGTGCAGCTGTAAGTTGCTTCTTACTGCACCCAGATATAAGACTTGATTCCTGAACAAGAAAAATCTACACCCTATATCATTAGCAATTGTCCCTTTAACATATCACGAGATCTTCTTAGTAGCTCTTGAATGCATTTCCCTTGTAACTTCCATAAACTGGATAACTGTACTCACAGCAAAGCTCATGTTGAAAAACCTAGTAGTAATCATGTAAATAATATCCTGGCAGGTTGATGATACAATATAGCATACCTGGTCTTTAAACTATCCTCTGCCAGGGGGGGAAGACAGCTTCACAAACTTGAATATTACAACTTTTTGATAACTTATAAGGGCATATTTGGTTTGACATATAAGTATAAGCATATTATTATGCTACTATCATATGTCGATGCGAAGAAAAATAATGTAGCAAACCGGAATCGGTAATCTCTAAGGTTGTTACTAGCTATTACTTATTCGTTGCTTCATCATTGTTGGGAAAAATGATAAGGTCATTGATGTACAAAACAACTATCCCCATACTATCCTTAAACATCGTCACATAGAGATTTGGAGAGAAAAGATTTTTACCATGCAAATTGTCCTCAAGTGCTCATCTATCTTAATGCCCAAGCTCCTCAAGCTTTCTTCAAAGTTCAAACCATACAATGTCGTAAAAGTAAGGGATAATTCAGAAGAGGAGTAACTAATCTTATTAGTACTCACTCACACACACCATAGGATCAATAGAGCATATAATAATATCTCAGATTCATCTCATAACCAAAAGCTCGCTACAAGGGAATGATGGAGAAGGGTGTAGCTCCTCATTATATAATATTGGCATAACTCTAACTCGGGTAAAAGCATAAAGCTTAACCTAAATCTAGATCCTATACTTGGTAAATGTTCAGGTCAATTACTTAATCAAAAATTGGGATTTATGTGACCTATCACAGTCTTGTAGTTCCCTACTACATGCATAGATCTATAGCTAAGCTAAATAGCATAGGCCCCTAAAATAGCTTACAAGCATGGCCTATTAACATTAGGGGTGAAATGAACATTATTTCTAACACTCCCCCTTAATGTTTATTTTGTCCTAATTTTAAATAGGACTTTTGTTATTCTTGTGCAAACAATAATTAGGTTTTTCATGCATGCTCTTTTGGTGATGCTTGCTTGATACAATTCTTTGTGTCTATGGAGATTTTGAAAATCTCACAATCTACAGAACCCTAGGAGACTTTACATCCTACCTTCTTTACTAATGTATCCTCCAAAAGATGAATTCAAGTATTTTAGACTACAATACCTACTACTACTAAGGCCAACAATATTTTCCTTTGTTACGTCAACTTACAGCCATTGATGCTACACTCCTGAATTATTCTAAGCTCTTTTCATATCCTCATACAAAGTTGTTGCTAGCGTAAAAAGTTGTTTTTTATTTAATGGCATGGACATCCTATTGATGAGGCTACATGGGAGCCTCTAGATGTTTTTGTTCACATACTACTTCTATAGAACTGCAACAACTATCCAATTATCGGCATCATAGGGTCCTCGTAGGCTACCTGCTTCAACATGAATACATTACTTCTATCTATTGGATTGCTCATTGTTACACCCATGTTGAGGGCAACATATCTTTGGGTAGGTTATGTACTACTCCTAGACAACTTTGGATTATTGGAACCTAAAGGTCCTATCTTTATTTTAAGTATATTAATTGGAGTTTTTAGAGGTGACATGCAAAGTAGGTTGGCTTATCCATTTGAGCCAGCCATGCCTGAATTGATAGTTCTCAAAAGGTTCCATCAGGGTTCTCCAGAGCAGCATAGATAAGGTAGCCGTGATTGAGATAGTAGCTTCTTTATTACTGCTTTTTAAGTTTATTGAAGGTGACTCTATTGCAGCAAATTCAGCTGACACAAATTTTAATTGATGTTCATTCCATATTCTCGACTGGAGTTTGTCTTGTGAATATCTATTGTTGTCCTTTGAGCTTGTGTGATACCATATCTTTGAATTTTGCTCATAACTTCATCGGCAAAGTACATTGTGGGAATAGCTGGCATATGAAAAATGGGTACCGCAAGGGAGACACAACAGACGTTAGTAGAGATGAATAGTGGACAAGTGGAGGTGGTGAATGCTGGAATAGAGAAACATAATGACAGGGACTATAACGTGATTTTCTGCAAAAGACAATGAGCTTTGATGTGCTAACGTCAGATGCGAAGTATATGTGACTAACATGATGTTCAACTAGTAGCAAAGCAACAGGAATAGAAGAAGACGATGTCACCAATCGAAAATGCTAAGAAGGGTTTGATGAAATAGTAGTACCCAAACCTAATATCTTTTAAGTACAACGGAAAACTGTAAAGGTAATTTGAGCTTAGTATTACTATATAAAAGCTTAGATGATAAATAACACGCCTCGTAAGAACCAGAAATAGAACTAGAACTGGATCTAGGATTAAAATTAACACTAGATTCTGCTGTTTGTAATGAAATTATTTGAACATGAAAGGAAAACCGAACCTGATGTTGTGTACGGAATTGGACTGCGAAAATTTGGCCGACGAAAATGAAGGCTTGAGTGTTGTTTGCTGCTGCTGCTGCTGCTGAGAGAAGACATGGATGGATGGAATGCCTCACAATGATAATAATGATTATAGAAGCGGTCGTTTGATCTATCTCAATTGCTGCTGCATTAGGGTTTGGATGGCAACCATTCCTACACTACTTTTTTGAATCTATAATACTATAGAAATGACCTTATTTGATTAAATTTAGGTCAATCTAAATTCATAGTTTGATTTTATTAATTTATTTTACCTTTAGCTTTGCCGGAGTAAAGTAAGCAAGCTTGTGCCATTTGCTAGAAGCTTGTGACGATTTGCTAGAAGCAGAGGTGTCACTTTTAGGTGAGTTTAGTGAATTGAGATAAATAGACAAAATTAATTTTTAACCTAATACTCAAAATGAAAGTGATATAATGTATACTAATATTTATGTTTTGTTTCATAGGTCCAAAAAAGATGGAAGGTGATCACAAATTGCAAGGATCTACCAACAACAATCAATATTGAAGAAAAGCAATAAAATTAAATGCAAATTTGAGAAATTCATGTATAAACTCTTTATTTTAATAAAGGAGAGACCAATTTTGGACATTAGTACAGCTGTAAAAGTGTTAATATTTTACTATGTATGCTATGTATATTTTCCTATCTATTCTTTTTTATGCATTCGAGACGGTTGGCTTGTCCCCATCTGTGTTTAGCATATGTACAACAACTGCAGCCATGGTCCCTTGGATTTGGGCCTTGCCCAAGGATGCTCAAGATTTATTTTTGAATAAATGTATACAAATATGTTTCTGTGTAATCACGAAGGGCAAACTGCAAGGTAAATAATGTTCACATATCAGTTCCTGATATATCAGAATAAAATAGTATTCTTTCAATAAAATCAAAATTGAGCAAATTATCTTTGAAATATCAACTTGATCTTGAAGGTTCTACCATTGCAAGGATAGCTCTGCATTATAAACAGCATGAAAGCCACAACTATATGAGTCATTTTGCTGGAGAGTCGGCAATTAAATCAATATGTCAAAAATTTATATAGGGCATTGATTATTCTGAAATATTGAATAATTACTTCCAAGATCACAATTTTACATTCCCTTGTGGCATTGTTTGATGGAAAATATTTACAGATTGATGGTAGCAAATCATTAATGTCTTTGTCCATGTTATTGGTAGAATTCATATTTATACAAAAAAATATTTAATATATTATCTATAGCTTTCTCCATTAAGATTACATGCAGACTCCAATGGTCAATGCGAAATCAAAGCAACGGTCTATTAAATAGATGAGACACACACTCAAAGCATCCAATGATATAGCATAAAAAAATATCATCAAAAGGATTTAGTTAGTATGATACGACAAAATTATGTACTTCACAAGTGGTGTACATCTATTAAATAAGCAATGTGGCATTTGCTTCATGCATTGCAAGAAGAAATTGATAAGAACAAAAAGTTCCCCTCTTGAGTCCCTAGCAATTCCAAATTGCAAGAGTTGTAGTCATGCTTCTATGGTAGGATCACTTATTGAGGCTTCTTGTTCTTTAAAATCTATACCAATATCGATTTCATCTATTCTAAACAAAAAAGGCATGCCAACAAGATCTGTGGCATCATATTTATCTTTCTCAAATCTAAAGTAATATTCAGAATCTATAAATGTCGGAGGTCAGGGTGGAGGGAGAGGAGGGATAGGCTGAATAAGAGGAAGAGCAGGAGGAGCTAGAATAGGTTGTACAGTTTCTACAAGATTTTCCAAAATTGAAGTTGTAGTATTTACAACAACTTCCATCATCTTCGGAGGGTGAGGACACCTATAGATTCATCTTCCTTGTCTTCTTGGGAGCTGCAACTTTGGATTCCGCATTCCTCTTAGGGGCCTTTGCTTTTGTGGCCTCTTTATGGGAAGGTTAATCCTATCAAGGGGCTTATTTCTAGGTGCAGATGGCTCTCCCTTGTAAAGTTTACAATACCTATCTCTCATCTAAACAAAAGCTCAAAATCTTGGCTAGTCAATACCCTAACCACTTCACCCCCAAGCCACAATGAATGATTACAAGAGAGGAGAGGATCCTGGCTCATGAATCTGAAATTCCAATAGGGAGATGGGCGAGTTTCCATGGTATATATTCTCTCCAAGAGAAGAGAATAGTCCCCTTAGGATCCTCATGCAATCCTATAATAAGCTATTGATCTCCTATTCTTAAATATTATAGCAGTCAAACACCATGCAGGTGCTCCTATGTCCAAATATAGGTATGGGCCCTCATATGATTATTAATTACTTTATCGACCATGCTCGGAATGACGAGGCATAACTAATAACCACATACAACTGGAGTGACCGGTTATCCACATTAGGAATTATTCCGAATCCCTCGTACTGGACATGGACATAACAAGGATAGTGATTTTCTCGATGTAGATATTGCGGACAATCTCAAAGATGCCTTTGTTGGCTCTAGTGCACTTTTGAAGGAGAACAATTCTGATGTACAGTTTAAATCCTTTTTTTACTTGCCCAAATATTACATAAATGAGGATGTTTACATAACTACCAAAGATCTATATAGTTGTTTTGACTATCGGGAGGATGAGATTCTCTATCTATTGTTCGGCACCATTTCTGGATTCTATGATATAATATATTTTGAAATTAAAGATTTGGTGCCAAACATTGATTACGAAGATGATGAAGGCCTTCTTACAAGTGAAGGCTGTCTGAGGAGGGCCTTATCAAATGTTCATGAGCATGGATGAAGTGTGCCTACTAAAGAGAATTTTTTTGTCTTTCAAGCTTAGCTGGATTTTCCTTGTCCATCTCTAATAGAATTTACTAATGACTTCACTTTAATTGGAGTTCACAATATAAGTCATCCTAATATGGTTGCAGTAGATGATGAAGAATTTGTAATTTTTTTTACGACTAAAACGACGTTGTTGTTTTTAAATGTCTAATTCATGAATTTTATAACTTCTTATCTCCTATTTTCTTATGCAAACAACACTTGTTATAGATGATTTTACTGTCCATCGAGGAGGCTTCAAATAGCACACCATTTCATTCCTCAAGAATAGTGGACTGGGCCACTGCCTTAGGCATTTTCATAAGAATGAGATTTGCATTGCTCATTCTAAGTTCAATCCAGTTGGAGAGATACTAGTAATGGTTGTGAAGGCCTTGTCTTATTATTTAGGAAGACATAGATTTATTAGGACAAATAAGATATTTTTTATTGAAAGAAGGTATGTTCTAAATATTTTAGAAATTATAGAAGAGAATGTTCATTTAAGAAGCTCTCATTCTTAATTATATGTTGCATATATAGAACTTGGTGGAAATATGGACAATGATCATCTCTTATTTAAGCAGAGAATTTCTCCGTGATAATACAACAATTGGACAAGATACAAAAACTGATGATAAAGAATGAAAATTTCGTATTTTCAATTTATACAATCAAAATTATTACAAAGTTTTTTTTTTTTGACTAGTATGAGATTTTCTCTTGTTCTATAATTTGCAAGCTTTTCTAAACTTGTCATAATCTAAGAATTTGGTGATCTATAATATTTGAACTCTTTTGTAGAACCATTGAAACAATTGAATAATGTAGCTTCTTGTTTCGTTGGTTTTCCCATGTTGAGTGTTTCAATGCGAAGTTGCTCGTGCTTGCCAATGTGATTTCTCCATTTCTTGTGATGACCATATGTTCATGCTTCCATATGTATTGGCAATTTGAAAGATGTTGTGTGATCTCTGAGTATGTGCTGCACAATAGAAAAATATAGCATTAGAAAAGAAAAATTGAAATAAGTAACAAAAGAAATCTATAATTTACTTAAAGCAACTATGCATGAAATTCTACTGATCAAACAAGTGTAACAAAAATAGAGAGAATAGTTGTGCATGAAAGTCTTCCAACGAGTAGAACACGACGGTCGAATGAGTGTCAGGCCGCCAACGAGCGAGACACTGACCAACTCACTTGAAACTCAAGAACAGATAATACAATTTGCTCTCTTCTTCGTCTCATTGTTCTCGTCGTTTTGATTGCTCGAATCTTTTATGTTCTATGATCAGTAGTCGCTTGCTTAGGGTCCTGAAAGCTTCCGCAAAAGAAAACCAAACGAACTCAAATAGAATCAGTTTGCGACAGATTCGCGACATGATATCAGAGCACTGAGGTTATCACTGCATGATATCTGAACAATGATTCTCTAGGCAACATAATATGGCTACAATGATCCAGACGAGAATAGCAATCAGTCTTGATGGCAAAAAGTACAGAGTATGAAAATTCAAAATCAAAACACTTCTGAAGGGTGAAGGCATTTGGTCGGTGAACGAACTCAAAGAGGTGCAGCCTCCAAAGGGAGACCCAAGGAGAGCTAAGTGGATTAGAAAACATGAACATGCAATGGCGATCATCGTTTCGTTCATCAACGAAGAGATGCTCATGCAGATTGAAGACTGTGAGAGAAGCCATGAAGCATGGGAAAGACTAAAGCAGAAGTATGAAGTGATAATTGTCGCTTCAGTGATGCAATCATCTACAATCCATACGATGGGCTGACAACCAGTTGGATCAACACGTTGAGAAGATCATAATGATCTTCGCTCAACTCAATGCATCAAGGCAGGGACACCAGGTCCTAGCACCACAACAGCTGATGTACTTCATGAAATCCCTACTTGTGTTCTATCAACCATTGAGATGCTCATACTGAGCCTACCAGATATGACATTCGACAGAGCAATCAATCTTGTTGCTGATGAGAGATTGATGAGGGACGAAGGAGAAGGAAGCAGTGATCAAGAAAAAGCTCTTTTTATGAAGGGAAGGAAGAAGAACAAGAAGAAGCCCAAATTCGATAGGACGAACACAAAGTCTTCGAGTAGAGGCAATGACAACCAACAATCTTTTTCTTGTGATCAGTGGCACAAACCAGGACATAGAGCCAATAGATGCTGGTTCAATCCAACGATACCTTGCATGCATTACAAGAAGAAGGGGCACTCTGCATATGTTGCAGATTCAACCCGAAAAAAAAAAAAAAAAAAAAGAACAAAGCTGACAAAGCGAATGTTGTAGAGTCATCCAAGGATGCAGACAAAGGTGATGAAGCTCACAATACTCGATGAAGCTAACAAGCTACACTGAACAATACTACGATGTAGTCACTGATTCAGGAGCAACCTCACACATCACCTGCAACAAAACAATCTTGATCGACTTCAGAGAACTCGAAAACAACAGAGCAGTGATTCTAGGCGATGGGAGCCGACACGATGTCAACGGGATCGAGACTCCCTACCTTCCTGATCTGCGGGGCTGCTGTCTACGGCCACTTCACAGATTGCCCTGCTGCCTAACCCATTTAATTCTTTGATCCAACAACCTGACCTGAAAGAGATGGAACATGTTAGCAATGCAGAGTGTTCTTGATAAGTTGTTCCACTTAGAAACGTCGCTTTTGCCTCTATCTTAGTTTTCCTACTTTTTTCAAGATGATGTGCGTCTCATCCTACTTGTTCTGAGAGATGAAATGGTTCTAACCCTACTGCCAACGGCCATCTTTACCTCTACATGTGGCCCATTACCTTTAGTTTATGGGTCACCTCATTTGTTACCTGTGTAAACATCCACCTTGTGGCCCAACCATCTAATTTGTGACCCATCTCTATTTAAGAATGGTCTACGATTTATTTTTCGTCTTTGTTGTTTCTAACATGCACGTGGGTCTGTGGACTTGTGAGAAAGAGATCTGCCACTGGAGTTCATTCCCTTTTGAGCAAGCCTAATTGTTTCCCATTATTTTTCATAGAGCACTTTACTTACCTGTCTAACCGCATAAAGGGAAACACTAAACTCATACTTATCTTGCCATTGTTTAGATAATTGTTGCTTATTACACTTTGATTATAAACGAACAATAACATAGAGTGCCATTTGTGATCCATAAAATTGTGATACCTTAATTGAACAACAACATCGTTGTTTGATTGTCGAACAAGAGCTGAACTTTGTAAATACTTGCTTCGGCTATCAAGAATCTCTAACGAACAAGGTATAAGCCTATTGATTGAGGAAAATCCTAATAACTCATTTAGCTCTCCGTCAGTCATGGCTTTCTATATTGGAATGGTTCTTGTCCATTTCAAAGTTCCCTAGGCCATTTGAAACTTGCCTTATTGATTGCCATTAAAGGAGTCTAAGATCATGAACGCTTTATTTTCGACTCCATACCCAATGGAGCTTGAGATGTATATGTGATATAGACCGACTTCCATTATAATTCCCTTAGATTGGTAGCCTATTTGGGGGTCGTTTTATAATTTTTCACAGGAGCACTCTATGTACCTTAATTGAGAAAAGACCTGTTATCAGTCTCCAAGATGGCAGATCTTGGAATTCGAATTCTATTCGATGGCAATGTATGCCAGATGATCGAGAAAACAACAAACAAAATGCTGACAGTTGGATGCAGAGAAGGAAATCTCTACCAAACCAAGATAATCAGCAATCCTGATAGCATACTAAATGTATCAGAAAACGAAGATCAACTCTGGCACAAAAGAATGTATCATCTGAACATGAGGAGCCTCTACGACATGAGCAAGAAAGACACAGTCATAGGTTTGAAAATATTCAGACCCAATACTGAGTTCTACGAAGCCTGTCAGAAGGGCAAACAACATCAGAATCCATTCACACATGAGGAAAAAAGAGCTAAAGAAGTTCTTGAGCTCGTCCACTCAGATGTTTGTGGACCGATGAAAGTCGATTCGCTCTCAGGATCGAGGTATTTTCTTAAGTTCATTGATTTTTACAGCCGGATGACAATGATCTATTATCTAAAGAAAAAATCTGACGTGTTTGACTCTTTCCAGAAGTTCGTGGCATTCACAAAGAGACACACCTCAAGGAAGATTCAGATCATCAGGTCTGATAATGGAGGTGAGTACAAGAGCACATAATTTTCTAGATTCTGTCAAGAACAAGGAATAGAGCATCAATTCACTCATGCGTACACACCCAAATATAATGGTGTCACAGAAAGAAGAAACAGGACGCTAGTCAAAGGAGCCAGATGCATGATGGCACAGGCTCGATTGCCAAGCCAAGTTTGGATTGAGGCAATAGCTGCAGCAATACACTTGAAGAACAGATCAACAATGACAGCCCTGGAAAATAAGACACCGTACGAAATGTGGACAGGTAGGAAGCCTGATCTGTCATACGTGCGTGTATTCGGATGTGCAGCATACAAGCACATACCAAAGGAACAAAGAAACAAACTCGATGAAAAATCAGAGCAGACAATCATGGTCGAATACTCGAACGGATCACAAATGTACAAATTCTACAACCCAACTACGAAGAAAGTCGTCTCGAGTAGAGATGTGAAGTTCGACAAGTCCACATTCCCTAGATTGAAGGACGAAAAAGGCCATGAGATCTTCACACTTATGCCAATTCAAGAGGGAGATCGAGAACAAGCATAAAATTAGAACATCGAGCCCCAAACTCCAGAGCAATAGGAAGCCGAAGATCAACCCGACGAAGAAGAAACATTCGAACAACGACGAATCGAACCCAGGTCGACAAGACAAAGAAGACCTCCAGATCAATACATGGACAATTTTCAATGGAGCGAAGACACAGAGGAAGAGCCAACTACATATCTAGAAGCTGTCCAAAGTCCAGAGGGAGAATTCTGGAAGCAGACAATATCAGAATATATCGAATCAATGACACAAAACGAGGCATGGACACTAGAGCCACTACCCGAAAATAAGAAGATCGTCGACTGCAAGTGGGTGTACAACAAGAAAATCAAATCAAATGGCATTGTCGGATGCTACAAAGCAAGGCTTGTCGCAAAGGGCTACACACAAAGGTACAACATTGACTATTTTGACACGTATTTGCCAATGGTCAAAATGACAAGCATTTGACTGCTCCTTGCATACGCTACACAACACAATCTGGAAATTCACCAGATTGATGTGAAGACAACCTTTCTCCAAGGAGATCTAGAGGAAGAAATCTTCATGAAGCAGCTTGAAGGATTTGAAGACCCCGACAATCGACAATATGTTTGTCAGTTGTAGAGATGCATTTATGGTCTGAAGCAGACATCACGAGCTTGGTACAAGAAGCTCGATAGTCTTTTGAAGTCTCTAGACTTCAATTCTACACGACTAGATTGTAATGTCTATATAAAAAAAGTAGGAAGAGATTTTGTGATTCTGACTATATTTGTGGATGACTCCCTAATGATAGGAAACTCCTTGATGTTAATCAAGGAAACGAAGGGTCAGATTTCCAAAAATTATGAAATCACAGATCTGGGAGAAGCAATAAAATGTCTTGGGCTGGAGATCAAAAGAGATCAAATGAGAAGAGAAATGCATTTGAGTTAGTCAGAGTACGTCCGAAAAGTGCTGAAGCAGTATCGAATGATGGACTACAAAGAAAAGGCCACACCAATGATAGTTGGAGCCAGATTAACGAAGTAGGATTGTCCGAATACAGAAGGGGAGAGACAAAAGATGGAGGGTATACCCTACCAAAATCTGATGGGTAGTCTGATGTACCTCACAATCTGTACCAGACCCAATTTGCCTTTCTCTGTCCATGCTTTAAGCCAATTCTCTTTGAATCCTGGCATGGCGCATTGGCAAATGGCGAAATGAATCTTGCAATATTTGAAGGGTACCTGAAATATGGGATTGAACTATAAAGTAGACAACGAAGACAAATGATTCGAACTGCACTACTATAGTGATGCAAGTTGGGCAAGCTGCAAAGACGACAACAAGTCTGTGATAGGAGGATGCTCGATGGCGTGCAGAGCAACAATCAGCTGGACATGCAAGAAGCAAACCTTGGTGGCTCAATCCTCATGCGAAGATGAATATGTCGTAGCTTCAAAGATGGTGAACGAGGTAGTATGGTTGCAGATGATGTTGGAGGCAATTGGCATACCACAAACAGAACCATGCATGATGATGATGGATTCTCAAAGTGCCATATATTTGTCCCAGAATCCTATTTTCCATTCAAAGACAAAACATATACCTCTGAAGTACCATCATATTCGAGACTTGATCTCAAAGGAAGAGCTCAAGGTTCAGTATATAAAGTCTGAAGACATGATTACATATCTGCTCATGAAGCCACTCTTCGCAAGGCAAAGAAAGGCTATTGGATTAAATATACAAAATTGCAAGGTTCAAGAGTGAGTGTCAGAAATTGTGAACTCCTGCAACTTTGTCACGAAGGTAAGGAAAACAATTCGCGTTGCCAACTGGCAGCTCGACGAGCGTGGTGTATTGTGCCTCACGCTCAGTTGAAAGAGTAGCCATAAAAGAGAATAACTAACTTGTTGATTAGCATAGACTTGTCTTGTAATTATTTGTTTAGCTATGTTGTAAACCCCACACAGTAAGATAAATTTACACATTTTTTGAGGTTTGAACGCAAAGAAGCAAGTTGGTGAGATTGGTTCAATGTCAAAGCCAAAAAGGTTGTCTTATTCTAGATTTGATCAAGATCTAATATGCCTTTTCCTTTAGTACATTTGGATTTACATTGTACTAGTTCTTTGAGTAATGGAGGAGCAAAGATGTTTGTGAGTTGCCTTGATGACTTTAGTATATATTGTTGGACTTATCTTCTTAAGAGTGAGGATTTCATATTTTATGTCTTTCTCAAGTTCAAAAATGTTGTGGAGAGTAGATTCAACATGAAGATCAAGTGCCTAAAGTTGGCAAATGAAGACCTATCAACAAAGTTCAAAAAGGTTTGTGTGGCACATGGGATCAAGAGGGAGCTTTCAAACTCAAAGGTTCTACATAGTGTGGAAGAGAGAAAGATCAATCTTTTTGAAAGAGCTAAATCCACGAGGGTGAATGCAAATCTTCCTAAGTCATTTTGGAGTGAAGTTTTGATGTGTCTAACTTTGTTTGCAATAGGTACTCAAATGAAGACTTGGATGGTAAGAGTTCATTTGAAGTTCTTTTTGGTAAGAAGCCAAGGATGGAGCATTTGAAGATATTTGGCAGTACTTGTTATGTCAACTCATCTTTTGGATTCCTCACGGAATGCAAATCTTCCTAAGCCATTTTGGGGTGAAGCTTTGATGTGTCTAACTTTGTTTGAAATAGGTACTCAAATGAAGACTTGGATGGTAAGAGTTCATTTGAAGTTCTTCTTGGTAAGAAGCCAAGGATGGAGCATTTGAAGATATTTGGTAGTACCTGCTATGTCAACTCAACCTTTGGATTCTTAAAGGGAATATTTGCTGGCTATAGTGAAGTAAGAAAAGCTTATAGGGTTTACATTCCTAAGTCAAAGAAATTTCACATTTCTAAGGATGTTGTCTTTGAAGAGGAGAATGTGAATAAGATTTATGTTGTTGATGTTGAACAATCTAACATTTTTTATGGTGATGAAGATGGTTCTTTGGATGGTGATGGTGATGCTTCTCCAATTCAAGTTCTAAGATGATCCTCAAAGGAAAGACAAAATCCATTTAGGCTTACATATGATGAGAAGGAAAAGTAAGCAAGTGGAAGTGACTCATTTTGATTTACTCACAGGTTTTGGTTCATCTTCTTGTCTAGATGATGCTATGCAAGTGAATGATGGTTTTCAAGGAATGGATACAAGTAATGGATCTGGAAAAAAAAAAAATTTCAATGGCTTTGATGGTCAAGTGGAAGATCAAGAGATTGATCTCAAAGGGCTTAAACAACACAAAAGGAAAGGTGGCCATTTGGAGCTAGTCAAGAGCATCAAAGGAAAGTCAAGTGGAAAAGATACTTTGGATCTATCTTTGTAGGTTATTTATGAATCAAGTAAGGTCAAGGGATCATCAAGGAAGTTTTGTCCAAGTTTACTTTACTTGTTCTATCTCATGTTTGAGCTATTTCATGTGAATTTGTGCAAATTTTCAAAATATGGTGAAACTAGCTACGTTGTCTTGAAATATCTTGTTGTTGGAGTTGTACTAGCATTCTTGGCTGATTTTTCTGATGGAAATGAAGCTATTGGAGGCTCATTATATCACTCATTCATGATCAAGTCATAAAGTGTTGATGATATCTTATGGCAAGATGGAGATGGAGGCTCATTCATTGATTTTCATGGTGAACACATACCAAGGAAGGACAAAAATGGAGGAGACATGCAAGCATCGGATGATAACTATCATTTATTGTTTGGTTACTGTTATTTTTCAAAGAGTTCAAAGTTTGAAGCATGGAGGAATCATTACATTTACATTATATTTGATTCTTCATGTGCTAGTTATATCTTGATGTGCAAAATTGATGTAAGAAATAGTGCAACATCAAAATTGGACACTATTCTCTATATCAATTATGGAAGCTACTATAAAACCATAGAAAGGAGGTCTATACTTAGTATGGAGATCATTCTTAAGATGGATCAAAGTTGTGTGGTAAAACTAGTTGAAGAGAGTGTGTGAAAAATTGTCAACTAGTTTTGTTGGTTTATTGGCATTTTTGGAGGCCAACTTGAAATCTCAACTTAGAGATAGTTTTATATTTGTCAATAAGGGCCTAAATAATGGATTTACTATTTTTGTCAAGTAGATAAGTGGATGAGGTCGGATTTGGACCCATTCTAATTGGCTAATTTTGCTAGGAAGTGTTGGGTCGACCGCTCGGGCCTGGCTGAACAATCAGATGGGACGATCCTACTACTGTGCGAAAACAAGGCCCAACAAATCCCTCGGTGTGTGCACTATTGATAACTAAGTAGGAAAATACAAGAATAAGTTAAGAGCCTGATTGTGTGGTGGTTGCGGAAGCAAAGAGCAGTCAATCAGACAAGGTTTTCAGAAAGTCAGACAGAAAGCGGAAAGCATGCAATAAATTTGAACGCAAAACCAAATAGTACTTTCTTCATATTAAGTATAATGAAATACAAGTCAGATAATGTAGGAGCACAAGACAATTGCGGGTGAAACCGCATGCTCACAAAAGCTAACTACAATCTGTAACAGCTATGAGCTTATATTGACAATATGTCTGAAAAAGAAAGAATCGATGCATGAAAACATCTACAATATTTGTCTCTGATAAGCTGGCATCTCAGCATCAATGCATGCTTGAGCATATCTTGCGTGTAGTATGCTACATTGATCATTAAATTGAATAGATTACAATGATCTATATTCGATTTACATTTGTGCAGATGTAAGTACAAGGAGATGGCATGGAGCCGTTGTGTTGTCTAGAGGAGATCGTGGGGGCTGTTGTCATTGTCAAGGTTGTTGCAGCAAGTCACTGATGTGACCAAAGTTGACAAGTCGATATGTCGGACACGTCGGACAACTTGATATGTCAGCCAAGTCGAGCTTTCTCGATAAGTCATCCAAGCCCGATAAGTCAGCCTTATTTCTCTTGCATGTCTTTAGTACTGGAACTGTGTGACAATGCATGTAAATCTGCAACGATATGAATGGAAACTGATTAACATGGGATTTAGGAGGAAGAGGAGATAAATCCAACATCCCCCCTTAATTTGGATCCGTGAATGTCTTGGTCTTCAGACTAAGCAATGCACAAAATTTGTTGTGTGCATTAATACTCAATGCCTTTGTAAACATATATGCAACCATGTCCTGCGTTCGACAGTACGTTAAGCCTATCTCTCTATCGAGAATCTTGCCCCTAACATAGTGATACTGAATCTCAATGTGCTCACTCGTAGAGTGAATTCTAGCATTGGCCGATAAGGCAATGACACTCTAATTATCACAAAATATGATTGTCAGGGTGTACTGATTCAAACTAATGTCTGACAATAAATTCCTCAACCAAAATGCTTCTTTAATAGATTGAGAAGCAGCAATATACTCTGCTTCTGTAGCTCGAAAAGAGCAATAGAGGTTTGCTTATGACTGTTCCAAGATATAGGATTGTTGAGGAGGAAGAATGTAAATCCATATGTGGATTTACGAATATCTACATCTCCTTCCCATCTTGCATCGGAATATCCATTGACCCGATGAAGATTGTCATTGTCGACTTCTCCAAAGTAGATGCACTGGTTCGTAGTAGCTCAAATGTATCTCATGACTCTTATAAGAGCCTTCCAATGGGTAATGTCATGATTAGCCATGAATTGGTCGAATGAGCTAACTGCAAAAGCGATATCAGGTCTTGTACAGACCATTGCATACATGAGAGATCCAAGTATCGATCGATAATGATACTCTCTCATCTTCTCCTCTTCCTTGTTGGTCCGAGGACATTGGTCCTTTGATAATCGTAGGCCTGGATCCATTGGTGAGTGAGCTAATTTTCAATTGATCAAATTATATCTGAGAAGAACATTGTGAAGATACTTCTGTTCTATGATAATAATCAACCATCTCACTCTGTCTCTGTGGATTTGAATGCCCAAACATAAGTGAGTTTCACCCATATCAGTCATGTCAAATTTGGAAGACAACATTTGTTTAGTACCCTTCACTGGACTTGCACTGTTGCTAAAAAACAATGTGTCATCAACGTACAAGGTGATGATAATGAAGGATTGCTACACTGACTTGAAGTACACACACAGTCGGCAGTGCTTGGTTGAAAGCCTTGTCGGGTGTCGATCCTCTGAAACCAAGCTCTGGCTGATTGCTTCAAGCCATAAAGTGCCTTATGGAGTTTACAGACATGATGCTTCATACCTTCAAGAACATATCCTTCATATTCGAGCATGTAGATTTCTTCTTCGATGACTCCGTTCTAATAAGGTGTTTGTACATCAGCTGACTGCTGCAACATACGATAAGAGGGCTTGGATTGACTACTGGACTGAAAGTCTCGTTGTAGTCGATGTTGGGGATCTAAGCGGATCCGCATGCTACTAGTCATGCCTTCCTTCGTTCAATAGCTCCATTGGCATTGTACTTGATCTTAAAGACCCATTTGCAATCAATAAGATTGCAGCCAACAAATGGCATGGAGCCGTTGTGCCGTTTGGAGGAGATCGTGGCTACTGCTGTTATTGTCCAAGTTGTTGCACAATACATGAAGTGGGCGTGAGAAGGCTTCAACTATTCCAAGTTGCGAGCGAGTCGTTGTCGTGGCTAGTTAAGTTGGAGTAGTCGATAAGTCGAAATGTCGGACAAGTCAGGTGTCTCCGATATGTAGGTTGAGTTGACAAGTCAAACTCACCGATAAGTCAGCCTAGTCGGGCTTCCCCGATAAGTTGACAAACTCCAACAAGTCGAGTGCCATTCTCTTGTCTGTCCTTAGTAATAGAGTATTTATGCAGACTGTGCGACAATGCATGTAAAATTGCAGCGATAGATTAACATGGGATTTAGGAGAGTAGAGGAGATAAATCCAACACACCCTCCCCCCCCCCCTTAATATGGATCCGTGAACTCCTTGATCTTCAGACTGAGCAGTGCACAAAATTTGTTGTGTGCATTAATGCTCAATGCCTTGGTGAACATATCACAATTATGTCTTGCATCTGACAGTACGTTAAGCTTATCTCTTTGTCGAGAACCTTTCTCCTGACATACTGATATCAAATCTCAATGTGCTTACTCCTCTAGGGTTGGCCGATAAGGCAATAGCACTATGATTATCACAAAATACAATTGTCGGGGTGTATTGATTCAGACTAATATCTCACAATAAATTTCTCAACTAAAATGCTTCTTTAATAGTTTGAGAAACAACAATGTACTCTGCTTCTATATAGAAAAGAGCAATAGAGGTTTGCTTATGACTGTTCTAGGAGATAGGATCACCAATGAAGAAGAATGTAAATCTAGATGTGGATTTATAAATATCTACATCTCCTTCCCAACTTGCATCGGAATATCCACTGAGCTGGTGGAGATTGTTGTTGTCAATTTTCCCATAGCAGATGCACTAGTTCGTAGTAGCTCGCATATATCTCATGACTCTTATGAGAGCCTTCCAATGGGTGATGCCAAGATTAGCCATGAATTGGCTTAGTGAGCTGACTGCAAATGCGATATCAAGTCTTGTGCAAACCATTGCATACATGAGGAATCCAAGTATCGATTGATATGGATACTCTCATCTGCTCCTCTTCATGCTTGGTTTGAGGACATTGTTTCTTTGACAATCGCAGGTCTGAATCAGATTGTGAAAATTATATATGATAAGAGTATTGTGAAGATACCTTTGTTGAGTGATATAAATCAGTTGTCTCACTTTGTCTCTGTGGATTTAAACACCCAGATAGTAGTGAGCTTCGCCTAGATCAGTGATGTCGAATCTAGAAGACAACATCTGTTTAGCATTTTTCACCTGATCGATACTGTTGCTGAAAAGCAATGTATCGTCGACATACAAGATGATGATAATGAAAGAATGTTGCACTGACTTGAAATAGATATTAGAATTGACAATGCTTGGTTGGAAACCGTGTTGAATGAGGAATGTGTTGATCCTTTGAAACCAAGCTCTCGCTGACTGCTTCAAGCCATAAATTGCTTTATGGAATACATCGAGTTGATGTACTTCGAGGTCAGTTGTAGCAGCATACGATAGGAGGGCTTGGATCGATGAATGCTTGACTACTGGATTAAAAGTCTCGTTGTAGTCGATGTTGGAGATCTAAACAAATCCAAGTGCTACTAGTTGGGGCTTCCTTCGATCAATACCTCGATTGGTGTTGTACTTGATCTTAAAGACCCATTTGCAATCAATAAGATTGCTGTCAATAGGTGGTTCGACTAATGACCATGTCTGGTTCTTGATTAGAGAGGAATACTCTTTGTCCATCGCTTCTCTGTAGAGATCAGAGTTTGGTTGCTAAGTGCTTCTTCAATAGCAATCGGTTTCTACATTAAAAAACAAGTAGATTCAGGAATATACCTCGTTGGTTGTGTGTGCACTCGGTTCGATCTTCTTGGAGGTGGCGTCGCCTGATGATCTAATTCTTGGACTTGTTGTTGCTGAGTAACAACAACGTCTTCTTCTGATTCGCTGTCGAGAAGCTGATCGACTTGCTATTGTCATCCAGGTGAACATATCTTTTGGTACTGTAAGACGTATAAGACTTGAAATAGCTGATATGGCTGGTCATGTGCTATGTGGCTCTGGAATCCAGAAACTAGGAGTTGTCATTTGATAATGCATCACGATCTGCTTTTTGGTTGGGCTGTGGTGCCATCTGATTCGATTGCCCTTTGCTATTGTTCTTGGCTTGTAGTATACGACAATCTTGAATCTCGTGGTTGGTTCGTTTGTAGTATATGTAGAACAACTTCTTCCTTGTCGATGGGTTTGACTGCCCTTGACATTGTGTCGGCTTTTAGTTTTGCTTTGGTTGCTTTAGGCCTTTCTTCTTCTGCTTAGTTGAGTCTCTGTTAGTGTATAAGTCGACGGTTGAGGAACTGGAGGATTAGTTCCTTTTGGTGTCTTCCTGCAGCAACATTGTAATGACTCTTGAAAGAGTCAGTTCTGGGTGTGTCATGACGATCATCACCCAGCTGTTGTATGAGCTTGGCAAGCTTGAAAACAATGTCATTACTGCATCTTGATCCATTTGTCATCTCAAGAAAAAAAAAAATTTCTCCTGAGATGTAGCTTGGAAGCTAAGTTGTGCACTTCATATAGGGTGCTCAAGATGTCCCATACTTCCTTGGAGGTATGAGCTTCAGACATATGTTGAGGATGATCAACACGAAAGCCTTTCCATCCTTCAGCTTCCATAGGGAGATTGCAACGTCGTCTGCTTCGGGTCTTGTCTCTGCACCTGTGACAACATCATACAACTCCTTAGCTATTAGCACGATGTTAAATTTCCACAAATGGTAATTGGCTCCTTCGAGCTTGTCCACGATGGGACTGGCTTTCCCTTGGAAATCCTTGTGGAAGTTAGTCTAAGTGACAGTAATAACTATCAGTGACTTAAGAATGAAAATTTAATGCTATTTACAAAACAAGAACAATTATTCTGTATCGGCTAATAGAATCAAGTTCTATGGGAAGCTTATCAGGCTATAAAAATAGCTCTAAAATAAATACTTTTGATATGATGTAAGTATCAGATTAAGAAATCAGATACACTCTGATACCATGTTGGGGTTGATGGTTCGAAGACTCGAACGCATCAAGCAATTGGATCACAACGATCCTACTACTGCACGAAGGCAGTGGTTGACTAATTCTCTCGGTGCGTGCACTACAACAAGAGTAGGCGAACACAAAAGTAAAGTAGAGCTTAATTGCGCAATTGTTTGCATAAGCGAAACAACAGACAATTAGACAAAGCAGTGAGAAAGTTAGACAGGGAGACGAAGTAGCTTAAACATACAATTCTGACAAGAACTTTGAACGCAATAAAAGATAGTGATTGATTCAGATTAGTGTATAGAAATACAAGTCAAATTGATGCTATGAGCACAAGACATTAGCGGATGAAAGGTGTGCTCAGGTTACTAGCTACGCTATGTAAAAGCTATGAGCTTATTATTGAAAATCAGTCTGAAAGAAACAATCGATGCATGAAAGCATCTACAGTGTCTATCTCTCTATAAAACGCTATAATTGACCCACTTGCTTAATTAGATTACAATGGTTATCTATATACAATTTACATTTGTGCAGATGAGTGTAAAATGAAGATGGCATGGAGCTGTTGTGCCATCTGGAGGAGATCGTGGCTGCTGCTATCATTTTCCAAGTTGTTGCACAATATAAAAAGTGGGCATGAGAAGGCTTCAACTACTGGGAGTCGAGCGAGTCGCTGCCGTGGCCAGTTAAATTGGAGTAGCCAATAAGTCAATATGTTCGACACGTCGGGTTTTCCCAATATGTCGATTGAGTCGACAAGTCGGACTCCCCGATAAGTCGGCCTAGTTGGGTTTCCTCGATAAGTCGGCCAACTCCGACAATTCGGGTGCCATTCTCTTGCATGTCTTCAATAATAGAGTATTTCTGCAAGCTGTGCAACAATGCATGTAAAATTACAGCGATATGAATGGAACTAGATTAACATGGAATTTAGGAGAGTAGAGGAGATAAATCCAACAACTCCATATATTGGTGATCAGAAGAAACAAATAGCAAATAGCCTATGTCTAAATGTCATATATGATTTTGACATAGTGTAGGAAAAATATAAACAAATGCAAAGTAAAAAGTGCACAAAGCTGTCTTAAAGTCAATATCCTGATTCGAATAATCATTTGTTGGATTTATCTCCATATCTCTCCTAAATCCCATGTTAATTTGTTTCCATTCACATTGTTGCATTCTTACTCGCATTGTCGGACAACCTGCAGAAATACACGAAAAGTCGAGACAGCCTTCCTTCGACTTTTCCGACTTCAACTTGCCCAATGTTTCCTTGTCCGAAGTCTTCAACGATTGTCGAAGGTTCAAAATGGAGCTCTTGCAGATCAAACTCCATCGACATCGAAGTCCTTGACTTCCACGCCAGCGACTTCCTCGACATCAAAGTACACATCATTGACATCGAAGTCCTCAACGTCGAAGTCTTCTCAAGACAAGCCTACGACTTTTTCGGCCTTTGGCAATTTTGCGACACCTTCAAAATTTTATGACACCTTCGCATTTTTTTTGCAAAATGACTAAAGCCATTTCACACTTGCTTCTGTATTGTGCAAACAAAATTGACAATGACAACAACCACTCACGATCTCTAACAGACAACATAACAGCTCCTTTTCATCTGCACAAATGTAAAACTGTATATAGATCATTGTAATCTATTATCAATTAGTCAATGTATCCAACGAGATAGACATCGTAGATGCTTTAATGCATCGACACTTTCTTCAGACGGATTGTCAGTAACAAGCTCATAAATTTAGGTAGCTTTGTGAGCATGCGGTTTCGCCCGCAATTGTCTTGTGCTCACCTGCTTCACTGACTTGTATTTCATAACATTTAATCTGAATAAAGTGTTTTCTAGTTATGTGTTCAGATTATTGTCAGTATTGCAATGCTTTCCATTTTCTGTCTGACTTTCTGATTGTCTGCTCTTCACTTTCGCGTGCGCGCACACACGCACGCACTCACGCACGCACGCACGCACGCACGCACGCACACACGCACGCACGCACGCACGCACGCACGCACGCACGCACGCACGCACACGCACGCACACGCACGCACACACACACACACACACACACACACACACACACACACACACACACACACACACACACACACACACACACACACACACACACAACTACGCAACTCTAAATTTATCTTGTATTCGCCTACTTAGTTATTGGTAGTGCACGAACCGAGGGAATTCATCGGACCATGCCTTTGAGCAGCAGTAGGATCGTCCCGATCCGATTCGTCTGACATGTCTGTCCAAGGACCAATTGTTGTTTCATTTCTCTTTTTCCCCAGCATCAGTAGGCTAAGAACAAATGGATTAGTGTCTAAACTCTTATCAAAACTATGCATCACAAAGATATGTAGTAGACATGTAAATCATTAATTGGAAGATTAACACTTTTGGTGGAATGTTTCAGCAACTATATTGATATCCAAGTAGCAATACTTACCACTAAAAACGGAGTTTAACAAATGTGCATACAAAAATGTTTTGAAGAATAGATTTTTAGCGCATTTTTGTTCATGGTCAGATCGTTGAAAAAGCTAAGAAAAAGCAGCTACTGTTGTGGCCGGCAGGCACATTTTCTATCAAGAGGTAGGCAGCCAAAAAATGACAATTGTTTATGAAAACATAGCTAAGAAATGCTCAATGAGCCATCGTTGATGAAACAAGCATGGAAGTGTGACAATTTCCAACAAACATATGGTATTAAATTGTTATATATCGGATGCAAAAAACATACAATTGTATACCAAATTGCACTAGAACAAAGATCCAACATAGTGGTGAAGATGTGGCTTACCAAATCGATATCATATCATTGTCCAAGAGAGCATAGATAGTCGTTGGAAGGTGTTGAGAGTAGAAAAGAGGAGATAAAGGAGTAGCGACTATGCATTACGTCACATATATATAACCTCCAATTATCCTATCAGGTCAGCATAAAAAAACTTGTAGAAGAAGCAACCTGGTGGCTTGTAGAAGAAGCCATCGTTTTTGTCCATCAGAACAAAATTTTAAGATCTTGACCATTGGACGTAAACCTTGTGAAACTTGAAGAGGTACTTAAGTTTTTTTTTTTAATAACTTTTTTGAACATAAAGACTTTGAGATGTCGAACCTTAGTGTAGAAAAAAGTTATGTGGGGGCAGTATAGGGTGATATAACATTAAATACTATGAGAGAGAGAGAGAGAGAGAGAGAGAGAGAGAGAGAGAGAGAGAGAGAGAGAGAGAGAGAGAGAGAGAGAGAGAGAGAGAGAGAGAGAGAGAGAGAGAGAGAGAGAGAGAGAGAGAGAGAGAGAGAGAGAGAGAGAGAGAGAGAGAGAGAGAGAGAGAGAGAGAGAGAGAGAGAGAGAGAGATCATGCACTATTTGGAATGGTTTTTGTTGTGTAGGATTTAACCTTTAAGTATACTTTTGATGTGACTTGAATACAAGATCATGCATTTGTTGGCTTTATACAATCTTATGTCCTCTTTGAGTTATTTTGTATTAAACATATTGGATTCATGATTTATCTTGATGTGGTCACAGTTACAAGATCAAACATTGATAGCCTATTTATTAAATTTCTACAACTCATCCACATAAAAATTACGTTGTTATTAACCTACAAGAAATCATATGAAGAGGGAATTGGCCTCCATATATTAGATAGACAATATCCATAAAGTAGAGAAGATCAATTCTCTCTAAGATAAATAAGGAGTTGGAGAGCCCTTGATAGATCAAAAGAAGATGAAAAAATTGAGAAATTAAGATAGGTTATATGTAGATTATATCTCTTTGTTATGCGTCATTAAATGGTTGATTGCATTCCATGATTGGATCCAACACAAATGATAAGTGACAATTATCAATGAAAAATATGTGAATGAATCAGTAATTACTAGAATATCTAGCAATAATATCATATAAAGGTAAAATTTCTAGGAACTTTGTTATGAAAGATTTGGCCAACTTACACTTTTTGTTGGGCTTGAAATTTTGGAGAAATATCACAACCAATAACTAATCACAAGTAGTCAAAGGACGCATGTGAAGGGATTGATAAGCTATTTATAGACTTCAACTCATTGGTAGTTTAATTGATCTTAGTACCAATAGGGTTAATATACTTTATGTAGTTGGATTGCTAGGTCAATTTATGAGACAACCCACAAACTTCATTAGAATGTAGAAAAGAGAGCCAAAATTACTTTGAACTTTGGGCCAACATTTGAATGTAGGTAAAACATAATTTTATGGATGGTGCTTTTGCAAGCAATATCAATGATCAAAGGCCTAGTACATTTTTGTCTTTTTATTGGTTCTAATGTTCTTTCTTGGAGTAGCATACAACAATTAATGGTGGTGTTATCTTCATTGGAATGTGAGTAAAGAGCATTTGTGGTGCTACTTACGAGACAATTTGGCTTCATCTACTTTTTGAAGAATTCGACAGTATATAAAAACAAGCTAGCAATTTTTTTTTTATTTTTTTTGTGATAATATTTCTTCTATTCAAACAGGCACCACATGCATGGTATAGCAGGACTGATACCTACTTTCGTACAAAGGAGATGGTGAGAACACATTCCGACCCTAATCTTTGTGTCTTATGCTTTGATGGTATGATTGACTTGGTTGCTCTTTATGTTGACGACTTGATTATCAATGAAAATAATCAAGAGATGATAGATATGATCAAGAATGATGTCATGAATCAATTTGAGATGATGGATCTCAACCTGATGCACTATTGTCTCAGAGTGGAAGTGTGACAAAAAGGACATGAAGTGGGGCTAACACAGGTCAAGTATGTCAGGGAGTTGCTACACAAGTTCAAGCTACAAGATTGTAAGCCAGTGCACACACCTATAGAACTGGGTAAAAAGCTTTCCAAGCTTGATGAGTCATAACCATTTGATGCTACGTTGTATAGACAACTAATAGGAAGCTTGATTTACCTTATCACAACTAGGCCATATATATGCTATGTTGTTGGTATTGTGAGTCAATTCATGGCAGCACCTATTGAAACGCATTGGAAGACATTTTGCAATATGTCAAGGGCACTTCTGATTATGACTTGGTGTATAGGAAGCAGGAAAAGTCTATTTGAGATTTGTGGCTATGTGGATGCGGATTGGAGAGGTTTCTGTAATGATTGCAGATTGACCACCTGCTATGTATTCCAGTTTTGTGGTGGTTACTTTTCATGGTATAGTAAGAAGCAAAGTACATTTGCCCTATCCACGATAGAAGCAGAGTATAAGGCAAGGTGTAGTGCAGCTCATGAAGCTATTTGGTTGAGGCAAATCTTGGATGAGATGGACATGAAGCAAGGAAACTCCATGACTATATATAGTGACAGTCAGTGTGGCATTCAATTGGCAAAGAATCCGGTGTTCCACGCGAGAACCAAACACATCGAGATTCACTATCACTTCATACGTGAAAGGCTATTGAGTAGAGAAATAAATGTTGTTCATTGTAGTACTTATGAGCAACTAACAAGTATTTTCACTAAGCTACTCATTAGAGAAAGTTTTGATAAGTTTAGATCAAAACTTTATGTACTTAAAATTTGTTAACTTTGATGCTATGCATAAATGTGGATGACAAGTAGAGTGTTCTTTTAGGGAGAGAGTTAGAATAAAAGTAGACTCACCGCGTTACTGTAATGTGGGTCCAGTCAGTTGACTAGGACCAGTTGCCCTCGTGACAAGGCAGTGGACGAGACACACATCCTGTCAGCGGCAACCTGGGTCATGCATGGGCTGCACAAAAAACTTATATATGTATAGTGTTTCAGTTTTGTTATCTAGAGCTTGAAGTGTGCTTTCCGAGAGTCTATATGTGCATGCTGATCTGTGATCTTGTTTGCAAATTTGAACTCTTATTATATGCATTTATTGAGATTCAAGTTTGGGTCTCATACCATAAGAATGTAGGAATATCACTATTCTTCCACAATGTCACTTTGAAAGAACAAGAATGCCAAAGAAAAATATGCTCCCATGTAACACTCTTGTCCATTCAACTACCTCGCAAGACTTTACAAAAAAACTAGTTTTACATATATATATATATATATGTATATATATGAATATCAATGGAGATTTTTTCCTTTGAAATTTCTTAATCCTTCTTCCACGGAATTTTGCAAATAACATTCGAAAACACAAAGTTAACCACTCATGAACAGACACATAGTGCATTTACCTTGTGGCAGAAGGTCTCTCCAAACATGTGTCAATGTTATGTTCGTGTAAGAAATTCACCTCCACATGTGCTATGTTCTAAACCCTAAACCTCCCAAATGAGCAAAACCTTTATAGTCTTCATAAAACCCTTTGGGGGGGGGTCCAATTTTTTGGAGGGATTTTTATTTATGATTTCCACCCCGTTGGATTTCGCCAGATTTTTCACCTTAGAATTGCCAGCCACGGAAAGTTTTGCACGTGGCGGCTTTCAACAAGTGGCCAACATCCAAATATGCTTGTGAGGGCTCTAAGAGGCAGCCCTGTTTTGGGTTTAAGCTTTCAGCCATAAAGGCAGCGGGGATTCTCTTGGCATTACGTCAAAAGGCAGGAGGATGAAGATCAAGTGTGTTCCTTTAGGTGTGTATAACCTTGTTGCATTCAGTCCTTCACAATCTGCATCAGAAAAAATCTCATTTATTTGGTGGGTTGTTAGTATTGAATCCATAAATACCTTGGTTCACATTGGTATAATCCTTGGATTTAGTCCTTCACAATTCGCCACAGAAAAAAAAATCTGAATTCTTCTTCGCCATAGAAAAGAATTGAATTCTTCTAAGTGGGTTTTCAGTATAGAATCAACTAATTTGGGTTCACATGGACACACATTTTGTGTTATTTAATCGCCCACAATTTGCTTCAGAACCCCCCCTTTTTTTTAATGGATTTTCGGTATAGAATTGATTTATTTGGGTTCAGATTAGTGAATCTCAAACGGGTCCTCTTTGTTTAGTATCCTAGAGCTCTAGGGCTCATCAATTTATTGTGCACGTTCAGTATAGAATCAACCTATTTGGGTTCAGATTAAGGAATGTCTAAATGGGCCCTCTTTGTGCAGTAGTCTAGTAGGCCCTCTTCGTGCAGTAGTCTAGTAGCTCTATATCTCCTCTACTTCAGAATTCATGTATAAATCAATCAAATTAGGTGCTATTTCACGTTCTTAGAAGCAGCAGCAAAGTTCAAAAAGGAGAAAAGAAATAGTGCCCACATTGTTGATATATGATGCTGATGCTGGATCAAACTAGTAGGAATGCTAGAAGTGAAAGCGAAACCCCTATACATATGCATAAGCTCTACACACGACCTTTTGATGCCTGAGGTATATGCTGCCAATATACATCATTCTAGTGAATTAAGTACTAACTAGAGCTGTTAAGAAGGCTAGTTTGATTGGTGAGATAGAGAATAAGGCACAAATAATGCCCCTTTCATAAGAGATTTTGAAAACAATACATCACAACTTTTATGAATGGGCGGGAATCAACAATTTGTGAAATCTCGTAGGAGTTAGGCAGAAGATGTTTGTTAACAATGATAGAATATGCAGCTTGGTGAAGAATGAATACATGTTACAAGTTACAACTGTACAAGCTCTTACAAACAATGTTGCCTTAGATGTGCTTATCACTCTTTTTGCATTTATCCCACTTGAAAAATGCACAAATACCTAGTTATTGAGAAATCATCAAGAAAATTGATTTTATTGATCAACTCAAACATCTATAGCTCTCACACAATACAAACGATAGCTGCATTGCATTTCATAATGCAGTGCTCTGGGATGCGTACGGAATGTTCCAAAACTTTTTTGGATGTTTGACAACATTATGAATTGGAGCGCTCCCACAAACATGTTTTTCTTTTGAATTTGTCTTATATCTAGATGGGGTCTTGCAAGATACTTGTTTGGGGTGACGCAAACCATAAAGAAGAAATTTGAAGCAGTGCACGCACAATTTCAAATCAATGTATCTTTGTGAACTTGTGACTTGTTAGGAGTTTAACATAATTTAGATTGCGATGTTCAAGGTTTCAAAAATTTAGAGCGTTCAGGATTCTTGGATCATTCAGTGTTGCTTCAAAGCTTAGACGTGCTATGTGAAGTTGCAATATTTAACTACAAAGGAAAAACAAAAGGAGAACAACCCTTGCACAATGCAAATTTTAAACTTTAGTATTATCTTCCCATTTCAAACCATAATCCTGTTACTAGATAACATACATTTGCTGACACATACCTAAACTGCAATGGACATTTCCTAATACTTGATGTTTAGGCTATCAACATACATTCTCTAGTACGTTCGAGGCTATTTTAAGTAGCTACAACCTTTTGGAAAATGCAAGTAGAAAGGTGAAATGTGACAACATCACAAAATCACATACGACTTAAATACCATATGAAAGCATAAAGGAGTCGGAATTCGCAAAAAATGTGTCATATAGAGTGTTGCCATGGGCTAATTCATAGACGTCAAGTCATGATTTCATGAGTCCTATATAACACTAAGCAGTACATATTGACACCAATGTACATAAAAAACCATAGTGAGTAAAAAAACCTTAGCATCTACACTTCATAGTTATGAGTTGAGAGATCTCATTGTTACCGGTGGACAATGAGAAGGATGAGAGTGCTTCTAACGTTGCCTTTGGGTCTACCACCACCCTGGTGAGGCTCTGTTGTTGCTACTCCTAGCTCACCATGCAAATCCATGAGCTTGATTTGTCGTAAACCTTTGGGCATAGCCTACCTAAGTTTTTGTCTATGCCTTTGGGTCAACATGCACCTTGATATGTATTCTCCCCGATATGTATCCCATCCACAACCTCATCCCCCTCAAAACCTCCCTCCTCTTGTTCATAGTATCATCACCAACCTTGTCTCGTGGAGCCTCTCTCTTTGCCCTAGTCATAGTTTTGACGATCTTACATCATCTCCTCTTGTATTCCATCTTATGATGAAGCTTCTAAATCGCTACACGTGTCTTGCTAGCTTGAGGTTGTTGGTGTTGAAAGCCTTGCATTGCTTAACAACAAGCCTTCTATTTGAAGCTATATTAGCTATACTAAGCTTGAGATTGCTTAATTTTTTGAAAGAGGAAAGAGTGTGTATCTATAGATTGCTAGGAAATCTCATATTCTCGTAAGTGTCGCAATAGGGAAGAGCACCCGGATTTATATTACATCTCTAATTTTTGAGTTTTGGAGGGAACATTTTGAATCAAAAAAGGAGAAAGCTAAAGTAGAGTGTTGTAAACAAGGGGTCGGCTAGGGATCCAACCAACCAACCAACCATAGGTCCTATTCGAGAACCCTAGGCAAAGATAGTTTCATCACTCCAAGATAAATTTGGGACACTGTGGGTCCCATAACCAATAGTAGGTTGAATATACACAAGAAAGCTCCAAAAAACTGGCATGTCTAATCCATGCATGCTCTAAGTGTGGTCATTGTAATTGTTGTTCCTAATTGAACTTTCCTCCAAACGACGTAGTTTCTGAATGACTCGGTGAAGGATTCTTTCATCTTGTGAGAGTTTGGAAGCACTTTCTCAAGCTATTAATTGACTCGATAAGGCTATCTCGAGATGAGTCCAATAGATAGAGACAAACGTAACAATGTCCTAAACTTTCCTAGTGGCATCTGTTCAAAGGACCACCAACCGTGGGGTTATTAGTAAAACATATCTCCTTTTCAGAAATTTGCTAGACATAAATGTAGCTGTTCACCATTCCATGGGTTAAATGTTGATTTTAATGGGAGTTTATGGACTACATAGTGAAGCAAGCTTGTATGGTGCTAACTAGTTGTGCTCAAAGAGTCTTGGTGTAGATCGAGTTTTAGATTGTATTTTCATAGGTCAAGGCAACGATTTAATGTTTTTGCTAACCATTATGCACTAATCTTTTGTTCCTATTCAGATGACCACATGATTGCATTCATTTTGTATATGTCATTAATGTTCAAAGATTAATATAATTGATTACGTTAAGTAGATTCTTTGATAACTCAAGTGGTTTAGCTTATTGCAGGTGCTGGCCAAGATGTCGGAAAAAGTTGCGTAATTGTTACTTTAGGAGGAAAAATGATCATGTTCGATTGTGGAATGCACATGGGTTATCAAGATGATCGTCGATATCCTGACTTTTATCGCATTTCAAAGATTGGCGATTTCACTCAAGCGATTGATTGCATCGTGGTCACACATTTGTATTGCTATTTTAAACTTGTTGAATAGTAGCGAGCCTAATGGAGCTTGATTTATGTGATTATAAAACTTTGCACGTTTTGTACAATTTTCCCAACATAGCTCACATGTGCTGTTTAATTCAAAAAGAGAAGATGACGAACGAGCTCTAGTAATTTTTTTTTTCCTTTATATTGGTACTATTGTGGAGCTAAAAATTTCCATATGCTGAAGTTAAACGAGGTAAAACAGGGACTTCCTTAGTATTATTGTCTTTTGTAGGTGATTTTCTTTCATTATCATTAATAATCTAAGGTCTTCTTTTTGTTTTATTAGGTACATTATTTTTTCCTATCCATATTTACAAATTTTTGATAGAGAAAAGAAATGAACATCAATAAACTAATGACATTGAGATAACACATTTATTATTCTGATAGTTTTTTTTGTTGTCATAAGATTGTGTAATTAAAGAATCATCTATTATGGATAACAGATACTTTTGGAGAAACAACTCTTGCTAAGAATTCGTAAATAGATGGCAAGAATGTAGACAACTCTCCCTTTGTCTTCACTTCTGTGATGAAGGCATTCAAAGATAAGTATACTGGAAAAAAAACTGTAATTAGAACCAAAGAAGACTCATCTATAATCGAGACTTCAAAATGTTTCTTTCTTTCTTATACTTCAAGCATTTCCCAGAAGATCATCAAAAAAATACTTCATAATCTGCATATAGAAGCAACTGGTTTACAAAGCCTAATTTGCCATCTTAGCTGGAGCTCACATGTTGATGGTGAGGAAGTAGCTAAAAGTTTGCTATGTTTAAATAAAGGGAAGTAATTATTTCAGATTTTCAAGTTTTGGTTTTCAAAAGGCACTTGGGCATCTATCTTTGGATTGGTGAGCAATTGATAAGTATGTTTTCAGTTTTGCTTTGCATTGACTTTTTATGTACATGCTCTGATTATCTTGATCACTTTGAATCAATATAGCCTTTTTTTGAGGGTTTCAATAAGGTGCTCCTTTTATCAAGCATATGTAAAACTGTATCTTGTAATTTTTGTTTCCACTTGTAAGTAGTATCATCCTTCTGTTGAATGCAGTCATCTGGATCATGTTGGAGCCCTACCCTACTTTACGGAAGTTTGTGGTTATGAGGGTCCTATTTACATGACAGTAAGTATCAAATTTTTTGGATAACATCTTTCTAGGTTGTTGGTACAGAATTTCATGGTTTTAATACTGCCAATATCAGTTGAATGATCAATCTGACAACACATCATTCATCCTTTCATGCCAATTTTCTTGAAGGAGGTGGTCCAAAGTTAACTAAACCCTAAATCTTAAACGCCAAAATTATAACCTAGCCTTAACTTTAATAGCTAAACCCAAAACTCAAAACCCTAAACCCTAAACCCTAAATTTGAATATTACCTTGAAGCTTGAAGAGTTTCAAAAGGTGGGGTTTCAAGATTCAATTGTAAGGTTATGATGAGATTCAACATAAGGTGTGAGATGCAAAATTTGATTTTAAGTTCTAACAAATGATAGCTTATCCTGCTACCTCTCCTCAATTGATGTTAGCATGCTTTGCCAGTTCATTTTAATGTGTGCACTTGGCTTGCCTTGTTAAGGCTTAATCCTAGACCCAATAAGGAGTCTGTATGTTTGAGCCTGGTGCTTATCAGTTATGGCTCAGGGTTAGAATGAGCTGTCATGTTCCTGTTGCAAGAATTGAATTGTCACTGATTGGCCGGAGGTGGTTTTTTGGAAATTGGTGGTCTCACTGTGTTCATAATTGGAACATACCTAAGTTTTTCAGTCCAATTGGACTATGTCCTTCCCACTGAAAGTTGATTTTTTGTTTGTTTTACTAGCCGGTTGACCGTCATGGTTGTTTTTGTCGAAACTGTAATCATGATAACCACCTTCCTATCATTTTTGCCACCAATATGCTAGTTTTGTTAATTAATGTTATGGTTTAAGTTTGGATCAATTTCACCATGTATTTTGGCGCCACGCAATATTAATTTGCGCCGCGCAACATTGTATTCTCTCAAAGTTTAAATAGGCTTCCAAGTTTGTAAAACATTATAATATAAGTTATTGTAAAGGTTTTAACCTTTAGTAGGCCCAAAAAAGTTTGTAAATGGGAACCTAGAGGCAATTTCACATGCTACCAACTATATGTTGGAACTTTGTCAATTTTGCATGTAGAAGAGGGCGCATTTTTCCTATTGTGGAAACTTGTGGACCAAGGCAAATCATGCCAAGAATCATTGCATGAAGAGAGAATGTGAAAACCCATGCATAGAATGTGCATGCTTGAGTCTTAGCATGTAGGACACCTACACTGACACTTGGAAGCCATGTACATCACATATCATTTGTTCTAATCTATAAAAGAGACCCTCCTCCTCCTAGTGGGCGCACTTCAGATGGAGAGGACTTTCTCACATATGCTATTGTGTTTTGCTCTCTTTTGTGATAAAATTCCTTGCTCATTAATGCTAGTGTTATGCTATCCATTTGTTTTCTAGATTGGTGTTTTATTGGATCTTGTTTCTTTCATTGTAATCTTGCTAATGTAATGTTCTTCATGTTGGAAGTTTGTGGACAACAAGTATTCGAGATCCATTCGGCCTAATTGAAGGAGCAATATCAATTATAGTTATGGACTCGGCTCATTACATTCGCCGCGTCCATTTACATTTACTTTACTTTATGCATAAGCAGGCCTTGGGCCCTTTTTTATTCATTAGTGACACTTAGACTATATGGTTGGCCTTTGGCCTTATTATTCATTATTAGGCACATATTACTGGAGAGTGGGGGCCTTCTTGGAGGGCGCACTATTTTCCCTCCTAGTTGGGCCCTAGCCACCGGAAGTTTCCTTTTAGGGCTTCGTCTTGGCTATAAGTAGGGAAACTGTGTCATTTGTTATTCAGCTGATGATATTGATCTCTCTCTTTAGCCTCCTTAATCTCTCTCTTTCCTGCTTTCTAGGGATAAGTCTTGCTTATGTGCTGCTTTTATAGCTTAGCTCTAGATCAGCTGTGGCTCTATTCGTAACTTAGATTAACACTATCATTCTAGTTTATGTAGCAAGTCTCTTTCGTGAGTATTATGTAATGTTTTGCACATCCTTTTCATCTTCTTCGCTGTCCACCATAGCTGGGCAGATCCAATCGCTTCATAAGTATGATCAATTCATTGCATGCCAACAAATTTACAATTTGCTAGCAATTTACTCTTGCATGTGCAAGTATTAGTCCATGCATGTTGCATGCATGTCTCTTGAATTTTTCAGATTGCTTGCATGTTGATATATTTGCTTGCATGTTAAATGCATGTTGTTAGTTTTGAGCTATTTTAAGTTGTACAAGACCATCAAGGATTCCTAGATTGGTAAACCTTTAGCTATCTCTATTCTTAGTTTATAACAACTAAGTAGTTATTTGGCATAACTATTGTGTGTGTGCTAGTGGTTGGGAGAAAGCTCATTGTGTTGGTGCTACATGTTTCCCTGTTTGCTTTCAATTCTAGACTACTACGGAGTGAGCCTAAAGTTGACTACCTTACCTGATGGTGCCATAGAAGCAATGAATTGCTATTTGAAGGTCTTGGAATCGAATCAATGAGATTTGATAAAATCCTTTTTTTCCCTTGTTTGAAATATTCTTTTCTACTTTCAAATATTGATTTCTTTTTTGGGAACTTTTGAATTGAGCTGAAGTCTTGACTGTGCAATGTTTTGTTAGATTAGGGAGAGTTAATATTGTATGGAGGATATAGAACTGGTGAATCGATTCGAGAAGAGATGGCCTCTTTCTTTTGAGGATCGTGCAAAATAAGTAGCAGTTTCAGATCTTCGCAGCCCACATTTTACAGGAGCATGTATTACTGTCAAAATAGTTTCCCGAATCCGGTACAAATATGCAATCCATGCTGATCTAGTTGAACATCCTATTTGCCTAGACCAAGAGCAATATCAATTTTTGAGACATGGTAGTCAGACGATTTTATTGATCTCTTTTGGAAACATGGGTACTATGTAGCTAAGGCTATGCCTGTTATGCTGTCTAAAAGGTAAGAGAGCTCAAAATATGTTGGAATTGCTCTGCAAGACCTGTTTGGAGCTGCTCCAATTTTGCAGTTTATTTTCATTAACATGATAGAAGACACAAGCATACATATTTTGACGAAACCTTGGCTTTTAGTCCTTCTCATGTAGCTCATTGATCTGCACACTTTCCTCCATGGTAGTGAGAGTTTTGATTCCACATATGCTCGTGAGCATGAGGACATCTAGAAGGCCTCTGGCTGCTATTGGGTTTCTGGCCTGGATTCGTAAAAGCCTCTTCTTTGTGGGTTATAATCACTGCTTTTGTGACTATTTTATTTCATGATCTGTTTACATCAACTGAACTTAAAGCAGTGCTGATTGTTCTTTATGATCATATTGTCATTGCAGTATCCAACTAAAGCCTTGGCTCCATTGATGTTGGAGGATTACCGAAAAGTCACGGTCGAACGGAAGGGTGAACAAGAGCAGTTTAGTGCACTACAGATCCAACAGTGCATGAAAAAAGGTATCTAGCCGGGAGCTTGGCTGAATGTTATGTTTCTTGGCCTCAACATAGAAATGCAATGAATTATAATGTGTTTTAGTTATCCACTTGATGGGTTCCTCAGAGGAGACCTGGGCCCCAGCCGAAACTAGTATAAATTTTTATTGAGACAAAAATACCAATTTTTTTTTTCAGTGGTTTTTACGCCCATTGAAGGTGTGCCTGCACCGAGATTTCTGCGACCCTCGGCCGCCGTCGTTGGGTTCTGCCCTGGAAAGTCCTATGGGCGCTCCTTTACCCCACAGTTAGTGCAGTCCTGATGCTTCTTATCAATGAGGAAGGGTTTTCTTTGTATGATGATTCTAGCATATCGGAGCATTCAAAATGCATGTGATGTTAGGCTGCAGTGCCATAGTTGCCCAGAAACGCGATTCTGGGAAAAACTGTTTTTAGAAACGTGTTTCTGATCAGAAATTTGGATCCAGAATCGCTGGAAAAAAACAAGAACAGATACTATAAAATTCATAGGGATTGATGCACCTAAATTGGACCACATTGTACCCGAAACATTCGGCAACCTACATAAATGTACCGCCCTTAATTTGATACCCATATTGCCCACCAAAAAAAAAACATTTATGAGAAACGCTTCCCCGAATTAGAAACATATTTCTGGACGCATTTCTAGAAACACATTTCTGGATGCGTTTCTAGAAACGCTGTGCAACTATGAGCAGCCTAGTGACCTATTTCTACTGCAACTCAACTTGAGGTAAAATTCCTAAGGAAAAGCTTGTGCTTAGGAGATACGTGATTTTTTAATCTTATTTTTAACTATGTTGGCAGTACAATCTGTTTGATTTTGCTAGATTGGAGAGCTGTGGCAACTATGTAGTAAGTGTATATGGTTGAGAGTTTTGTTTCCAACATATAACTTCACTACAAAAGCTGTAAGACTTTACTAAAAAGCCATTGAGTGTCGTTATTCACTCATCTAAAGAATGCTCGTTTCTCATAAAGAAGACACTTTTAGCAAGTTTTCTTGGAAGAGAGCTAGAACAAAATAGAAGAATGACCTATAATCAAGAATTTCTGGTTCATGTGGCTAGAAACACTGTCCTTTACCAGATTATGTGATCTAGTTAAGGCCCTTCGTAACTGACTAACATGAAATATTTTACTGTTTGGGAGTTCTAGCTCATAGGTGCTTGTTCTCCTAATAATTGCATTCAAGCTAGCGGCAACGTACCTTAGTGGGAGTATGGGGCTCTTGAGAGTGAGGGTATGAAGGAGCTAGGTTATAGATAGACATGGCAGCAGAAGAAGAGAAAGAAGAAGAAGAAGAAGCAAATGAGGAAGAAGGGAAAGAGGTAGAGGAAGATGTTAGAGGAAGCATGTACAAAAGAAGAAGGGGAGGCGATAGGTGAAGGAGAGGGTGAGGGGGCAGCAAGAGAGGGCTGCTGCTGCTGCGCAGCAGCTGGAATTGGCTGCGGCTGTAGTTGCGCAGTAGCAGTAGCAGCAGCAGCGAGATGTGGAGAGGGGGGAGCCCGGTTGAGATGATTGTCAAATTGTTCTACAGTTGTTCTAAGTTTACATGTTAAAACTTTTGATGGCCTACCTTGGCCATCATGGAATGACAATAACTTTGTTTCAGAGTTGGACATTTTATGGGCAACATTCTATGCATGATATAGGTGATTTGATTTTCTTCTTTGCTTACAATGTTAATGTGTTGACATCATATAATGTGAATCTGCTTGCTAGTAACATTGAAACTTGACTCATTTTATACTTGTAGTGACCGCGGTGGATCTACGGCAAACAGTTACTGTAGATAATGATTTGCAACTTCGAGCTTATTATGCAGGCCATGTAAGTAATTTATTTAGTGTAATGTTAGTAAAATTGGTCGTAATTGTTTGTTTTAGAACATTTTTAGTGTTTTCTTTAAAATCTGGTGATTTCCTTGAACATTTGTGTGATGGGAGTTGCTATTTAAAAAAGCAAAAGTGTAGTGATTTTCAAATCTTAGATCATCTCAAAGGGTTGTGTAGAAGTACAATATCACTCATTTTGCACATATATTGCTACATTCCAGTTTTTGTGGTTAGTGATTGATTGATCAAAGGCCCTACTTCAGTAATGAAAATGTTTAGTTCTAAAATAACCAACAATATTCTTTGAAATATTGTCATTAGCACCAAACGGACACGAGGGTCCGGGCTGGACGCGGCCTTTGTTAAACATTGTAAAACATATCTATCATCTGTTGTTAATGTTTGGGGGATCCTACCCATGTAAATATTTTGTACATATCCAAGGTATGTGAATTGAGCACATATCCTTGTAGAATAGGGTGAGTTTGGGTTAGGTAAATCAAATTCCAGTGACATGCATAAAGTCTAGTTGGTCTAGTATGATATGCAATAATGTTGACAATGTCTAGTTTGACATGCATATACAGATTCACATGGAATTGATCAATTATGACCTTGTAGAAACTCGAGCCACAATTAATGCATAATGTCCTAAGTTTCCATAGTGACATGCAAAGCATGCAATCACTCTAATGGACACATGCATGTAGATTTGTACATGGCTAGTTGAGAAATTGCCATTTGGAGAAAGTAGGTAGAAGTTAGGTGCAACCTGTGCATGCTAGCAGTTAGGTGTCAAGTTAATAGTTGTTTGCACTTGAATAGGTGTAGGATGTGCATTGAATGCAAGGAGTACCACAAATTTTGGCTCTCCTATATATGTACATATCATTCTCATTCACAAAGTGATGAAGAACCAAAGTTTTGTAGCTATCTCATGCCATTTTGGATCTAAACAAATATTGCTTGTTATCTCTCTAGCTCTCTCTCTCTAACTCGTGTTGAGGCTAATGCTCATACACTGAAATCTTGTATTTTTATTCATTCTTTGATTCATTGCTATTATATTCTGTTCATTAGCATGCTAGATTGTGGATTAGCCATTTCTTCTGAACTAGATTTTGTTGATCAATCTAAAATCAGGTTAATAGTGCCAATCACAAAGCTTAATCAAGATCAGTCACTCTTGTGGACATTCTTCACACGTGTGAATTCTGGAAATTTTGTCACTTTTCACGTCCGTGTCCGACGCCCGGACCCGGATGCGTCCGACCAGGACGCAGGATCGGACGCGTCCAAAAAAAATTTTGAATTTTTTTTCTGGACTCGTCCAGCGTTCGGACGCGGACGCGTCCGGGGCCCAGAACGAGTCCGGGCCCCAGACGCGTTTTTTAAAAACAAAAAAAAAAAAAAAGGGGCACGCGGGCAGCAGATTGTTTTGCAGAAGCCCGAGAAGCCCGAGAGGAGAGAAAGAGTGCGGGAGAGAGAGAGAGAGAGAGAGAGAGAGAGAGAGAGAGAGAGAGAGAGAGAGAGAGAGGGTTATGGTGTATGTGTGTGTGTGATGAGTTGTGTGTGTGTGTGTGTGTGATGATTGTGTGTGTGATAATTTATGTGTGTGTTTGTGTGTGCGTGTGTGTGGGTTAGTTGATTTGTGTATGCACAGATGTGTGTGTGTGTGGTGATTTGTGTGTGAGAGAGAGAGAGGAAGAGACAAAGAGTGTGAGGGACAAAGAGAGAGAGGATTTGTGTGTGTGCGCGCGTGTACGAGACATGGTGTGTGTGTGTGAGTTTAGGGTTTAGGGTTTAGGGTGCTTGGGTTTGGGGTCTAGGAGAAGAGAGAGAGAGATATTAGATTTGTGTGCTTCTGTGTGTGTGTGTGTGTGTGAGAGAGAGAGAGAGAGAGAGAGAGAGAGAGAGAGAGAGAGAGATATGGCCGCTCGTCCCATTTGGGATGAGGTGGAGTTGATGCCCGACAAAAAGTGGCGTTGCCCTTTTTGTCGAAAGCAGTTCACAGGGAACGCCTCGGGTTTGAGCACATTTGGGGGGATTTCGAGTCCGACCCACGGGGGGACGCTACGGGATCGGCGTTTGTATGGTCATCCCCGCTGCGGAGAGGGCTCGCATTCTCGAGGCATATTCTGAGCTAGTTGCTCAGCCCGGCGAGCCGTCCACAGATGCCGCGGACTCTGTTTCCATTGGTGCACCCACTGCCACCGACCCTGCCACTGGTACACCCAGCGCCACCGCCCCCACCCCCACCCCCACCGTCGCATCCGCACCCGCCACCGCCACCGCCACTGCCTCCGCCTCCGCCTCCACCACCGCCTCCGCCACAACCACCCGTACCCCCTCCGCCAGTACTCCCCATGGATCCACAGCCTCCACTGCTGCACCTACGCCTGTGCCATCACCGTCAGATCTGCACGGCCCGTCCACATCCTCCGCTTCCGCACCTACACCTATGCCGCCACCTCCAGGTCCGCATCGTCCATCCACATCCTCCCAGCCATCCACATCCCGAGGCACCAGACAGATGTCCATGCCGGGATCTTTCAGAGAGGGGCAGCACAGAGAGGCCACCAGGACCATAGCACAGATGTTCTATGACCTGAACCTCCCCTTTATCATGGCATCATCCCGCATCTTTCGAGAGGCTATCTCGAAAGTTACAGTCTGCGGGCCCGGCTACACACCACCCACAGCCAACGCACTACGCGACCCTTTGCTCCAGGAGGGGTTGCATCAGTCAGAGAGAGACTGGCCGCACTGCATGAGGCTTGGGATAGATACGGCTGTTCCATCATGGCTGATGGGTGGACTGACCGTCGTAGACGTCCACTCATCAACGTGATTGTTTCTAGTTGTTACGGTTCCATGTTCCTGCGCAACGTCGACGCCTCCGAGGCAGGGAGAGTGCACTCGGCCAAGTACATTTACGGCATCATCCGCGTAGCGATAGAGGAGGTCGGGCCACAACGCGTTGTCCATGTAAATTTTCTTTCATTGGTTGCTTGGTCATTTACTACTTAATGTTGGTACAAAAGTTTTGCGTAGTTTTCAATTGATTGCAATGTGTTTCCAAGCTGTTAACTGATCGTGTGAATCGCGAAAGGTTGTGACGGACAATGCGTCCAACTGCCGCGGTATGGGGGAGCTTCTTATGGCATGAGTACCCCTCCATTGTGTGGACTCCATGTGCCGCACACTCATTGGACCTCCTCCTGCATTCCATCGGGCGCCTGCCTTGGGTCAGTGAGATTCTCACGAGGGCACTTGCGGTTGTGGACTTCATCACACGCAAGCGCCACATGACTGCCCTTTTTGCATCACGCCCCTCAGATGATGGCTGGTCAGAGTTTGTGAGGGAGACAGAGGCTGCCGCCCAGAGACAGATTGCGCAGAGATGCTATCCTGCAGGTGAGAGGCATGTGGTTTAGGGCATTACGTAAAAACTTAACACTGACAGAAAAACAAACTAGCAATTACTAAAAAGGTAAAGGCCAATTACATTACTATACTGCTTACCTCTCTGGCTGCAAGATGGGCACCTGCAGGAACTGTCCAATCCGGTCCATGAGCTCATATACAAGTCCAAGTGTCGACCCCTCGCTGTCAGCCATGCGGAGCACAATGTAGAGTGGTCGAAGCAGTCCTGACAATGTCTGTGCATCCCTCCAGAATAGGTCTCCCCTCACCGTGGAAGAAAAGTGCTCCCCATCCTCAGTGTGCTGAAACGTACTGGCACGCCAAAGATCACTGGCAACCATCTGTAGAAGCTGCGCCCTACACCTGATCAGACGGTCGATGACCACCAAGTCAAATGCAAAGCGTGTGGGGGCTGGCTTACGGAGGTCCAGATGGCTGAACACCCGGAACAGGGCAAGAACACGCCTCTTTCTGGTGACAAAAGTCACCAGGAAGAGGGCCTCACGGACAATGGCTCTAACCCAGGGAAGTGCACCTATGTCCCCCATGAGAAGGTCTATGCCGTGCGCCGCACAGGGGGTATGGACGATGTGAGGGAACTCGGCCTCTAGTAGGACACCCATCTGAACACAGTTGGTGGCATTGTCCGTCACCACCGTAACGACATGCTGGGGGCCTATGGACAGTATGGAAGACCTAATGACACCGTACATGAAATATGCAGATATGACTCTCCCCCCCCCCTACTGCAATCCACGGCTCTCAAAAACTGTGTACCCATGCAGCTGGAGACCAAGATGTTGAGGATCGGCCTCCTCCTGACATCAGTCCAGCCACCGGACATGATGCTACATCCATATGTGGCCCAGTGGCGGCGTAGAGGCTCCATCTCTCTAGACAAGGACTCAACCCTATCTCTCAGCGTGTGTGTGCGGACAACCTCCGAACCAGGGACTCTCCATCCAGGGCTGACAGACTGTGCAAGGCGGAATGCCCTTCTGAAGGGCTCAGAATCGGTGATGGCAAAAGGTAGGTTCAGCTCGTAAATCAAACTGGCCACGGCCTGTGTGGCCTCTCTATCCATGTGCGGCTGATGCGCGCCACGAATGGTCTGCTGCACAAGGGCTCTACCTGGTGGGCGACGGGTGGTGGACCTCCAGCACGGTGCACCAACCGTGACGGGAATGGACGATGACGCGACATGCAAGGCACTGGTGGATGCATCTGCTGTAGACGTGGAATGGGGAGAGTGGGATGCACTGGCAGGGATGGGTGCAGCAGCATAGGTGGGGTGCACTGGTGGAGGGGCAACATCTGGCATGGGGTACGAAAACTGCTGGCCGAGGAGGTCATCCGGATGGGAAGGGAAGGAAGAAGGGATCTCTTCCACATCCTCGAAGGCCTCAGCAGTAGCATCCTGGGCTTGCTCGGGTGGCGGAGAGTCCATGAGAAAGTCGTAAACCGGGGGCGTGCGAGCAACAGGACGTGGAGGTGGAACCACAGTGGCAACTGGCGGACGCGATGGGACGGGATCCACCGGAATCTGAGCAGATGGGGGTGCGTGAGGCAGAACTGTCTAAGGGGGATGAGGGGCAAAGGGACTGGACAAGGATGCACTCCCTCTCCTCGTGCGTGCCAGCCAAGCAGGCAGCAACTCTGGGTCAGCCACATAAGGAGCTGTCCAAAATCGGAGAATGCCCTCCGAAACGGTGTTCTCCCCCGCCACGAGCCGCGGCCCGTAGGTGTCCAGTAGTCGTTGCCTGTCGGGGACGGTCATGCTGCCACAAGGGGCAGCATTCAAGGTGGCACCATTTTTGGCGCGTGCACCGAGTAGATGGCCTTTAAGGCGAGTGAGGGATGCAGCAAAGTCGACGAGACAGTATCGGCAGCGCACGATCTTCTGTCTAGTCTTGTTGGACTTGTCGGCAACCCGCCTGACAATGTCTACCTCGTCCCACAGACCCGAAAGGTCGGATTGCACCATTGCGATGGAGAAAAGTAGGGACAAAATGCAGATGAAGCTAAAGCTGCAAGGATGGAACGCTGGAAAAAAAACAGCAGGGTACACTGTGTGAGAGACGCTGAAAATGGGCGAAGGCAGGGCGAAGCAAGTCAGATGCAAGGCAGGGCATTGCGTGGGCGAAGGGCGATGCAAGGAATCGAAGGCAGGTAGGCGGAAACAGTACCGATGGCAGGGCGGAGGAGGGCGCAAAAAAATTTCTGATGAAATGCGGGGGGCGGGTAGGTTTAGGTAAGAAAAAAATTTAAAAAATATCAAATATTAAATAATATTTTATATTGTGGTACCGTGGTACCAACATGGTACCGCGGTACCAGTATGGTCCCGTGGTACCGGGATCCGCGGTACTGAATCTCATTTTATTTAAATTATAATTATTTTTTTTTTCTTCTTACTGATTGTCTTTTGCTTCTTAGTCAACACTGGGTCTACCCAAGAGAATCCGGATTCTTTCGAAACCCAGTTAGCAACTTATGCTTGGGTACTGATGAGACATAAGCAATGCTATTTGGCTAAGATTTTTTGTTTTTTGAATCTTTTATTGTTGTTTTGACTTAGAGCCTTTGACTTTTTGAGTTGCTCGTATATTGTTTCTAAGGTTTATCTTATGACATCACTAACTTCTCTATATAAATTTGTGAAATTGGATATATTCTAATTTCACAAATAGATATATTGTAAATTGCAATGTAAAAATATCAATTGTAGTGACTAATTTTGAGATGGCTAAGGGGATATCGATTCTCATGAGAGTCTGCTAGATTGACCTCCTAAAGAGGAGGGTTGACCTGTCAACAAGACACGTGTCATATGCTCGTTGGGACACTTGTTCTAGTGCATGAGTGACGCTTGTCCCCAGACAGTCAATGGCCTGGTCAACATGACATGTTATATGCTCATTGGGACACTTGGTCCAATGTATCATTGGGACACATGTCAGACAATCTATCTGGTATCTATGATCTTTATATGAGATAAATGAGTGCAGTGTGACAAGCTAGTCTCAAAATAAGCAAGAATATCAACCTCTAATGTCATAGTAATGGACTTTGAAAGATAAAGTGTACATAGGCGAGTTGCTTCGCAAATATGAGCTTCACGTCACTCCAATCATCCTATGGTCCTCAAGGGCTCAAGCTTTCACCATTACATCCAGCTTTGGAGCTTTGCTTTGATTGTTTTATGAGTTTCTCCATGCATATTTAGTGGATGCTTGGATATGATTCTTGTGTTTGTTTGAACATGAACGCCATTCTACACAATGGCAATCTGGGTTTCATGAGCTTGAGAGCAAGGGAGTGTAACATGGATCTACCAACAATCTGTTCATAGATAGCTCAAATAGTGGTGCATATTCTCCTGGTAAGCTTGAAATTATCTAACCTTTTAAATCACCAAATCCATGATTTTCTCTTGATCTTATGTTGATTTTTGGCACTTCTAGCAGTTTTGAAAGTAGGTGTGAACCTTGTTGTTCATAAGCTAGAAAAGTGGGTGCAAACCTCCCTTCAAATCTTGAAAGTAGGTATTGGTGACAAGAATGGCCTTTGACACTGAAAGCCTGGAATTCGATTCATCTGATGCCAAATATCACACACAACTAGAACGCATCATAGTAATATAGGAGAGTCTGTCACTAGAGACTTTCCCCAACCATTCACTGCATAGGAACTAATGCCCCTTACCCCTCCACGGTTCACAAATGGAAACCCTCAGGCACCCTCAAACCTTGACACAAGTTGTGCACATGCAATTCAGCCACTTGCCATCCCACTTGACATTACTTTGACACACATGATACAAGTTGCTAAAAGCATCAAACAACATTTCCCTCATAGTTATGAGCAAGATTCATAGATAAGGCATCACATGAGCTCAAAAGTACTAAGGGTACCCCTTAACCAAGGGTCACGTGACTCCATACCTCCAACTAAGGTATAGTCACTTGCCTGCCCTTATACAAGGGCACATACCCTTAATCTTAAGGGTACCTTGCCATTTAGCCCCCAACACTAAATGGACTATTAGGGGTGAAGATTTACAAGACCTAGCTATGGAGTATCTTAACTCAAATGCTAGATCAACTATGAAAGCTTGAGAAACTTGGCTATGGAAAATATCACACACAAGGAGAATTGCATAAGCACCTCACTAACTCAAAAGTCTCAAGAAGAAATGAATTGCTAGAGAGAGAGAGAGGAGAGCGTGGGTCCTCCAAATCCCTTGTGAGGCAAGCACCTCCTTTACATGCATGGAAAGTCTAGGTGTCAACCACAGGAGTGAGCTACTTGGCCAAGTGGGCCACTTGCACTAATTTACATAACTTACAAAAGGGGGTCTCATGCATTTAATCAAAACATGCCCCATGAGTTATGTACAACTTAACTAATGCATAGCCAAAAGGGGTAAAATAGGCATTACTCTTCAACACCCCCCCTTAATGGCAATTTTATTCAAACTGACACCCAACAAAGTTCTGAACTTTTCAAACTTATCTTTACTAAGTGGTTTAGTAAAAATATCAGCTATCTGGTCGTTGGTGTCACAATAAACTAGCTCGATCTCCCCACTGTGCACTTTCTCTCGTATAAAATGCTGGTCCACCTCACATATCGTAGGATCCGCTTGGCTGCCTTCCAAACGTGCTTCGGTAGGCTTACTCATGAATTGGCTTGCAATTCCAACCGCATAAGCAATATCTGGCCTGGTGGTAGTAAGGTAAATCAGGCTGCCCACTAACTGACGATAAAGCGTCTCATCTGCAAATGCTGGACCATCATCTTTTGATGGCTTGTTGCTTGTATCCATGGGTGTGCTGATTGGTCTGCTTTCTTGCATGTTAAACCTCTTCAATAATTTCTGTGCATACTTTGCCTGTAAGATAAAAAGACAGCGCTTCCCTTTCCAAACTTCAACTCCTAGGCAATAGTGTAGCAAACCCAAATTTTTCATTTTAAACTCACTAGAAAGATTCTTCTTAACACAAGCAATAAGCTTCTTATTGCTTCCCGTGATGAGTAGATCATCCACATAGAGCACAACAACCACAAAGTCTTCTCCTTCCCTGAAGACATAAAGATTGCAATCAGACTTACTCTTCTCAAACCCTTGCCTTGCAAAGTACTCATCAATTCGGCTATACCAAGCCCTTGGCGCCTGTTTGAGCCCATACAAGGCTTTCCTAAGCCTGCAAACCAGACTCTCCTTGCCTATTATTTCAAATCCCTGCGGTTGTTCCATGTAAACCTCCTCCTGTAGGTGCCCATTAAGAAAGGCACTCTTGACATCCATTTGATGGACATCCCAATCAAAATATGAGGCTATAGCCAACACGGTCCTGATAGATGTCATCTTAGCAACAGGTACGAATGTCTCATCATAGTCTAGCCCCTCATGCTGAGCATAACCTTTCGCCACCAACCTTGCCTTGTACTTGTCCACTGTTCCATTGGCATGAAACTTGGTCTTATAGACCCACTTGCAACCTATTGGTTGCTTCCCTTCTGGCAATGTAGTGAGCTCCCATGTGTCATTCTTGACAATGGAGTCGTACTCCTCCTGCATGGCATGTTGCCATACCTTTTCTCTCACGGCTTCGTGAAAGAACTGTGGCTCATTTGCATTCAGAATAGTGGACATAAGAGCAAAGTTAGTCTCTTGTCTGTCATGAGACCTAAGAGATCTTTTGACACCCTGTTCACTGCTCTCTCCTTCTTCCATCATTTGACCTTCTTTGATTATTTCCCAATACCACCTAGGTAGCTTCTTCCTAGCAGTAGGTGATGTGGATGGTGACCACGTATCCCATGGTACTGTCTTAGTCTTCCGTTTGTCCCCAACTTCGGCTTCTGGTACTTGGCCAAAAAGAGGTCTCGAACTAGTAGGTTCGATTTCCTGTTGTTGCTCCTGCACTTGAGGCTTACAGAACTCTTGACTAGGATCCTCATCCGTGGAATCAATCAAGGGTATGAACTCAGTAGTTCCTTCCTTCTCCTGCTCCTGTATCTTGGGTGCATGCTAAAGATGACATCTCGACTTAGGATCTTATTCCTGTTTTCGAGATCATATAGCACATAAGCTTTCTCACCTTCACTATACCCAAGAAAGACACACTTTACGGATTTTGCATCAAGTTTCTTCCGCAAGTCCTTTGGTATATGTGCATATGCTGTACACCCAAATACTCGAAGGCTGCCCACTTTGGGCTTGTTGCCACTATATGCTTCTTCTGGCGTGATTCCTTCAATTGCTTTGGTTGGACTTCTAGTCAATAGAAAAACAACAGTTGCTACCGCTTCCGCCCAAAAGGAATTTGGCAACCCCTTTGCCTTGAGCATGCTCCTCGCACACTCAACTATAGACCTGTTTTTCCACTCAGCCACGCCGTTCTGCTATGGTGTATGTGGAGCAGTAAACTGTCTCTTTATCCCACATGCTTTGCAAAGATCTTTGAACTCATCAGAAATATACTCACCACCTTTATCTGACCTGAGAGTCTTTAACCTCTTCGCTGTGTGGTTTTCCACCATAGCTTTCCACTGTTTGAAGTATTTGAACGCTTCAGATTTCAGCTTCAAAAAATAGACCCATACCTTCCGTGAGAAATCATCTACGAAGGTCATGAGATAGTATGCCCCCCCTGCTGATTTGACCTGCATGGGACCGCATAAATCTGAATGCACAAGTTCAAGAATACCCTTGGCCCTGGTAGCTTTCTCCTTTGGAAACTTTTTCCTCTGTTGCTTCCCTAATGCACAAGCCTCACATGTCTCTGAAGAAGACTTAATGCTAGGAAGATCTACTACCATTTTGTGCCTGTTCAAAACTTGCAAACTTTTATAACTCAAATGACCATATCTCTCGTGCCAAAGCTTGTCCCGATTAGTATCCCTTGCAGACAAGGCCTCTTGGCTAGGAATGGTTGTGAAAAGCTTGTAAAGACCTCCTTCTTGCATTCCCTTGGCTACCACCTTGAAGTTCTGATCTTTGTCTTTTACCAAACATGTAGAATCATCAAACTCTACCACCATGTTCTGTTTGGTAATGGCACCAACAGATAGCAAGTTCTTAGCCAACCCTGGTACATGCAACACACTTTTAATTTCCTTCACCTCACCTGATGACAGCTGTACTGCAACTGTGCCTTTGCCCCTCACCATACGTGTAGAATTATCTCCAAGGCAAACATGCTGACCATCTTCTGTCTCCTCATAGGTGCTGAACCAATCTCTATGAGGTGTCATGTGCTTTGAGGCTCTAGAATCAATGTACCATCCACCAAATGTGGATTCAGATGATAGGGCTGCGGTGAATAGCTCAAGCACACCAGATTGCTCCTCCTCTGCAACTTTGTCAACAAAGTGACCCTGCTGGTTCTTTCCCTTCTTCTGATCACTTTGCTTCTTCCTGCATTCAAAGGCAAAATGCCCATACTTACCACAATAGTTGCAGTTGCCCTTCCTCTTGGGTGTAGATGAGGAATTGGTGCTTGACTCCTCTCCAACCTGTAACTTGGACACCTGCTGCTCCAAGCTTTGCTTTAAGTTCTTCTTTTTGCCTTTGCTAAAAACCATATGAGAACAAATGTAAATATTTTTTCTAGTAACTGATTGAAATAAAATGAAAATTCAAATGTAAACCAAACAAAGATAAATTATTCCAAAACAAGAAAGTATGTGAAAGAACACAAATCTTGAGGGAGAGGACACAGGACCTCAATGTAGGCTCTACGTACAAGGAATGATAGGAAATAACAAGATCCAATCACAAGTGCAAAAAGAACAACTACAAAACGAAAATTGGAAAGAAGTACCCTTTTTGAAAACATTGCAACATCTTTTGATGTAGAGCTTCGTTTGGTGTGAAACTTGGATAAAATTTTTTGCCTCAACCTAGTGCTCTCATTTATATAATTATTTTCAACTTTTGCCTTGAAAAAGATGAGTTTTTCTGAAAACAAAAAATTGGGATTCTGGGTAAACATCCAACAGAGAAAATCCCATCATCATGGGCACCAACTTGCTACAATACTGATGCAATTAACATGACTCAATATAGAGTGACAACTTTATAATAGCCTTGATAGATGTCCAAAGAGCTTTATAATGGAGGGAGCAGACTCTTGTTGTCACCCCAATTTTGCTTGAGGAACATGAATCACACCAGTAGTAAACACATCAAGAAATATCTAGCAAATGAAATGATCAGTGTACTACCTGTTACTGAGTTATGGACTCAAGCTCTAGATATTTATTAATGAAGTATGGATGACTATAACAGACACAATCAAGCAATCTCCCATGAAGAATGGCCAAGAGCATATGAAATAATCAATGGCTAAAGCCCTACAAGCAATAGCAACCCACGAAGTGCCCAAGTAATACCAATAAGCCGAATAATTAATGAATTACTAATGTCTAAATGATAGCCCTATATATACTATTTAGAGGCCCTTAGTGGAACCTTCTAGAGGTTAGGCCTACTTAGGGCACCTGGGTCCCATTAGGACATTTCCTTAAGAAGAAGGATCTCTCATGATGTCTATGTACTCTTCTTCTAGTTTTGAAGTTGAAAATTCATGGTGGATAGATAGTGGATCTAATTCTCATATGACTAGCTCAAGAAAGTCTTTCACTCATCTTGCACCTTACAATGGTTCTAGAAAGTTTTCTTTCCTCTTAATGGTGAATGCAAGATAGAAGGAATTGGTAGTGTACCAATTGGTGTTGAATCCACTTTGATTCTTGAAGATGTACTTTCTGTGCCTAAATCTCACTATGAATCTCATTAGTGTTGGCAAGATGCTAGATGACGGTTTCCAAGTTGATTTTGGATAAGATTGTTGCTTGGTTAAGAGGGATGGTGATGTGGTAGCAAGAGGAACTAGATGTGGGAATATTTTCAAGTTGGAATCTAATCCTTGTGGAAGTGTGGTCAAGAGGAGCTTGGATCATCTCAATGAGGAGAAGGCAATTGAAGTATCTCAACCTATGTTCCATGATGGTAAGGCTCATGAAGATGGTGCTTTGGTAAAAGCACATGGAGAGCTATTGCCAAGGTGTTCTACTTCACATCAACTTTCTTATCTTGTTCCAGTACCTAAAGGTATACTAGTTAGGGGCTATGTTTAGCATATAATTCAATGGAGGTAAGGAGCACAGATCCTAAAATACATGCTGGTGGTGGTTCAACAAATTAGCAATCTTATGAGGAATGATAGGTGTTATGGACACCTTATAGAAATTGGCTATTGGCTATCGCAATGGTTGGAGGATTTGCTTGATGAAAAAGTCCAAATTAAAAACTCTTGCAAGCAATTGACAATAGAAGCTTGTGCAATGTTTATAAATATTAGTTCCTAGTCAAATTCAAAGTGAGTTGATTGAAATCACAGTGTAAATTTGAGTCAATTTTATGTTTTTTCCCGAGGCTTGAATCGACCTATTGCAAAATGATAATGAGGAAAACTATTGTAATTTTTTTGAAAATTCCAAAAATCAGTAACTAAATGCCAAATGTTGTTTCAAATATCTCATTTACATTGTGATTCTCTGACTATCAGTGAGCATTTGGGTGCAATTACTATGTTGAGGTTGTACTATTATTTGTCTTGGAAAAATTTATCTTTTTCAGGTTCTGGGGGCTGCCATGTTCTATGTGAAGGCAGGCGATAGCACCATTGTCTACACCGGGGATTACAATATGACTCCAGACCGACACTTGGGAGCTGCTCAGATAGATCGCTTACGACCTGATTTACTGATCACCGAGTATGTAGCTATCATATTTTGTGCATGTCTAAGTTCCAAACTAGTAATCTAATAGTAAGCAAGGCAACCCTTATTAGCTTTTTGTGTGTATGCAACTAGGAGGTATGATCTTGTTATTTTCCAACCCATGCTTATTCTTTGTGGGCTTAATTGTCAACTTAGAATCAAAGCAACCCATATTGTGAATTGACATACGTTAGGAAATATGATCTTGGTTTTCTAACTCATGCTTATCTCTTGCTAACTTGATTTTTGACTTAGAATCAAAGCAACCCATATTGAGTTTCTGCGTTTACTAGGGCATACATTTTTTTTTTTGCAGACTCGTGTATTTTTGGTTGGCATGATCGTTTGGTTCTGAGCCCTAACACACGCTAAACCCACTGCCACTTTGACACTTCGATTAGCTTTTGCAAGATATGATTATTAGGCTGTTTATGATTGGAAATTCTGGAGTAATATGGTTTGCAGATCGACATATGCAACAACAGTCCGTGACTCCAAGTGTGCTCGAGAAAGGGAGTTCTTGAAATCTGTAAGACTCATAACTGATTTTTAGTATCAAGTCTGTATGCTACTGACCCAGAATGAAGGCCTTTTAAGTTCCAGTCATTAAGAGCAGAAATCTGTAGTGCATTCTTGCAGTATATGCAAGCATCATCTTTCTTATGAGCTTCATCAAAGTTGCAAGATGATTAAGCAGCCTGTAGTGCATATCTTAGACAGTTCTTCAAGTGGGCACGAAAACCCGTAGAAAAACTTCTCTCTAGAGAGACTCCTAAAGCATCCTTACACTTAGTTGTATGCATAGGTTTTAAAGATTGTGATTTCTCATGAGCACACAAAAAAGGATTCAATGCAAGTTAGAGAGCTAGATATATTCTGCTCCAACCAATGTGGTAAGAAATCGACCAATAGCCCATATGATGATCATAAATCTTCAAGCATATGTCAGTAAGCTATATATATACAAAGATGACAGTGCATAATCCTTCTTTATGACAGTTGCACAAATCTAGCTTTGTACGGTAAAATGAGAGACAAATTTTACATTTTGTAATGAGTTTATTTGTGTTTTGTTGTGAGGCCTATATTTATTTCAGAAGCTGAGTCTTCCTTTAATCTCTTGCTGCTAGGTTCATAAATGCATAGACGATGGAGGAAAAATCTTGATTCCCGTGTTTGCCCTTGGGAGGGCTCAGGTATAGACTATTTTTGACAATTGCACCCTTCTGCTAGATCTGAGTTTTTGGTAGGATGTAACCCAGTTAGATCTAGTGTGCAAACTTTTGCTGTGGGTATTCAATCAACCTATAATGCTTTTTGTATTTTATCACTATCCTGTGTATGTTTATCCCTAATTGGAAGTCAAGTAAATAATAAAGTCAAATTCTGACCTTCCGAAAGGTGCTATTAGTCAAAGTCACACAAGACAACGACATGTTAATTGGACTGGTTAACCTTGTCATCTTCTTGTTGTTGAGAAGTATAGGAATATTTTTCACTTCACATTGTTTCTCAACATATTAGTTAGATTCCACAAAACATTGTTACAATCTAGTTTCCTGCATGAAAGAGCTAACTAATGAATTTATATTTTATGGGTTCATTGAAAAAGCTCCCAAGCATGTGCACATCTACTTGGTGAAGAAGGTGAGGTGAAGAGGCTGAGAAGTAACTCTTAGAACTCTTCCCAAGTGCTTGTAGGCTGCGACAATCAATGAGTTGGCGGCACTCTGTTCCTACTTCACCATTATGACAAAAGAGAAAAACTCGGTACTCCAGTTCAGATTTTGGTCTATGCCTTCTTGCCTAAAATTCACTTGCAACCTTGAACTAGAATATATGCGTGACTCTGAGGCACCACCCCAAGCCATGTCATGGACTTGTGACACACACGGTAACCCAACGTACTGCCAGCTAGCTGCTCGTCCAACAGAGGCATCTCCGTTGCTGACGACTAGGGTCCATACGGTCATAACTCCGCCTACTGACATCCTGTCAGGCGGTCACACCGGATCACTACTAGTGTCACACCGAACCCAACGGGTCCCCTGGTGTCCATCCCAGTTACTGGCCCTCGCCAATACCATGGCCCTAGTAATTGGTTGTGCCGGGAATACGTTAGAAGTTATGAATAGAGCCACAGCTGATCTAGAATTAAGCTATGAAAGCATCACATAAGCAAGACTTAATCCTAAAAAGCAGGAAAGAGAGAGATTAAGGAGGCTAAAGAGAGAGATCAATATCATCAGTTGAATGACAAATGACACAGTTTCCCTACTTATAGCCAAGAGGAAGCCCTAAAAGGAAGCTTCCAGTGGCTAGGGCCCAACTGGGAGGGATAATAGTGCGCCCTCCAAGAAGGCCCCCACTCTCCAGTAATATGTCCAAATGGCCTAATAATGAATAATAAGGCCAAAGGCCAACCATATAGTCTGAATGTCACTAGTGAATAAAAAAGGGCCCAAGGCCTGCTTATGCATAAAGTAAAGTAACTGTAAATATGAATGGACGCGGCGAATGTAATGAGCCGAGTCCATAACTCTCCCCGACACAAAAAAAAGACCCAACTGCCGAAAAGATAACCGGATCAATTAGCAGCAAGCCCTGGTGCAAACTGGAGGAACTGGTACTGCCCGCTGAACACATAATAAGGCAGCACAATGAGCCTTCGGCAGGCTGCGAATAAACCGCTTCCCAGTAATCAATTGGAAGTCTCTCTGAGAATCAATGCCCACAAGTGAGTGTGTAACTGCATCATGTACAAATGTCAATGTCTGCTGTGTCAAGTCCAGTGTAACGGCTCCAAGAGATGCAAACCAATCAGCACCAAGGATAAGATCATAACGCTCCATAGGGATAATGTAAAGATCTGCCTGTCCAGAGAAATCTCCAATGCGGTATGGTAAACGCTGAAACATCTGAGAACTAGGAAAAGAATGAGAACTGGCAACCTCAACTGTGAGAGGCTGGGAAGCAGGAACAGGTGAAGCACGGATCCGACTAGTGATATAACTGCTAATAAAAGAATGAGTGCTACCAGTATCAACTAAAGCAATATACTCTCGACCTGTAATACGCACACGTAACCGAATGGAGCGAGGACCAGGACGCCCTGTCCAAGTAGCATAGGCAAGCTGAGCATGGCAAGTAGCAGGAAGTAAATCAGGGGAAGGCTCAGAGGATAAGTCAGGCTCATCAGAAATATGAATGTAGATATCGGAATCATCTGGAGTAGTGCCCTCATGGTAAAAAACAGCAGTAGTAGTAGGGAGAGGCTGGCGGCAATCACGGGCAAGATGGTCAGGACTCTTACAACGAAAGCAAAGACGCTTCTGCTGAAGATCAGCGAACTCTGCAGACGTGTAACGTCGGACAAAAGCAGGTCGAGGAGTCGGAGGACGAGGAGACGAAGGGGCAATGGAGAGAGCTGGAACAGAAGGGGCCGGTGTAGGGGTGAATGTAGCGGGAAAAGATGAAGCAGAAGGACGGGGTTGGGAGAAGCGGGAAGGAAGGGTGTCAGAGTACTTATGCTGTAAAGTACTGGCAAGAGACATCGCCTCAACAAGTGTGGTAGGATGGAAGGAAGAAACATCATAACGTAAAGCATCACGAAGCCCAACAATGTAACGAGAAATAAGCTCAGTGGGCTGTAGATCTGTGAAAAGATAAGAAAGCTCCATAAACTGATCTGTATAAGAAGCAAGATCACTGGTCTGAGTGAGACTAGGGAATGTATCACGTTGGCGGTCAAGCCACTGAGGATCAATCATAGCATGGCGGAGGTCACGGCGAAAAGTATGCCATACATGGAGCCCTTCCCGATCGAGATCAACTCTATAAACTCGCCACCACGTGGCGGCACGTCCATCTAAATGTAAAGCAACCAACTGGATCTTCTGAGGATCAGTCTTGGGGTAAATCTGAAAAAATGTGTCAAGCTTAGCAAACCAATTCTCTAATAAGTTCCCGTCGGAGGAACCGGAATAGGTAGCAAGCTGTACCCTATCACGAAAGTCTCGAGCAAAGTGTGGCTCAAGAAGGGGGGGACGAGGAAAGAAACCAGGAGGTGGGTTAGATGGAATGAACGGTCCACCACCAGGCTGACTAGTAGAAGAAGATGGAAATCCAAATGGAGGGGGAGTCCCAAATGTAGGAAAAACAGGAGCTTTACCAAGACCATGAGGCTGTAAAGAATCAATCTGTGACTGCATAGTAGCAAAGCCGGTCATAACTGAATCGAAGCGAAGAACGAGGCCAGAAAGGGTCTCATCCATGCGACGAAACTGATCGGATAAGGTTTCTTGAGTAGTCTCACTCGGGGTAGGTGAATGTGCCATAATGATAGTGGAAGGAATAGACGAAAACTTGAGGGAGCGGACTCTTGTCGTCACCCCAAATTAGCCTATTACAACCAATATTATCACAACTGAAAAAAAAACAGACAACAATGAACAATGGAGAAGCTGTAAAAATGCGCTGGACAGCCAGGGATACAATGTGAATTTGAAAGAGTAAACGGAGTCAGAATTCCTGAAAATGTGGTGGAGAATGAGCGCGCGACAGCCTTTTGATAAGCTGTAAAAGATGGCTGGAATTGGAGAAAAAAAAAGGCAAAAGTGACAAGTTGGGAGTGCTGAGGCAGCGATTTACAGGTTGAAGAATTTTAGCTGTTTGGAATAGCAAATGATGTCGGAATTGGGTAGTTTTTGGATGAGGATGGGCGCTGGACAGTCAGGGAACTAACTGTGGAAGATGGCTGCAAATTGGAAAAATATCAGACGAAAGTGATAGGTCGGAAGGCAGGGACAACGATGGAAAGGAAGAGGAGGAGCGCTGGGCAGCAAAGAAAAGAGGGGACAAAACAGGGGGAATGCTGGGCAGGAAGGAGTGGAAGGAGCAGCGATGGAACAGGGCTGTCAAAACGGTAATGGAGCTGTAGGAACAGTCGATGGAGGAGCAAGGCAAGGCAGCAAAGAAAAAATTCCAGATTGTGCTCAGAAAAGTGCTCTGATACCAAGTTACGAATAGAGCCACAACTGATCTAGAATTAAGCTATGAAAACATCACATAAGCAAGACTTAACCCTAAAAAGCAGGAAGGAGAGAGATTAAGGAGGCTAAAGAGAGAGATCAATATCATCAGCTGAATGACAAATGACACAGTTTCCCTACTTATAGCCAAGAGGAAGCCCTAAAAGGAAGCATCCAGTGGCTAGGGCCCAACTGGGAGGGATAATAGTGCGCCCTCCAAGAAGGCCCCCACTCTCCAGTAATATGTCCAAATGGCCTAATAATGAATAATAAGGCCAAAGGCCAACCATATAGTCTGAATGTCACTAATGAATAAAAAAGGGCCCAAGGCCTGCTTATGCATAAAGCAAAGTAACTGTAAATGTAAATGGACGCGGTGAATGTTATGAGCCGAGTCCATAACTTTAGAGCCCAACTGGCTTCGAACAATCCTTCCCTCCTCTGGCAAGTCATCGATCCTCGATGACAAACTTTGGGTAAGACTTCCGCAACACCTGGTGAGTCTCCCATGTAGCAATAAATAAAGCATGCCCTTTCCAAGCCATTAGATACTCTTGGAGGAGATGATTCCTCAATCGTCGCTCCCTCTGATCTAGAACTCTCTTTGGCCCATAACTTTTGGTGTCTTTCTCCTCCAGAGATACTAGACCTTCCACCAGGCTATCACCATCGTGCAAACATTTCTTTAGTTTGCTGACATGAAACACTGGATGCACCTTGCATCCCACAGGTAGCTGTAGCCACTTGGCTAACCCTCTTAATAATCAACCATTGTCCACAATACCTAGGAGGTAACTTGGCGCACTTTCCTGTGCATAGCACTTTCGACTTCAAAGGGACTAGTAAATACACCCAATCTCCTTCCTCAAATTCTTGATAGGTACGGTTCTCACGACTATAACTCTCTACCTTGGCCATAGCCTTGGACAAGTTATTCCGTGCCATCTCTAGCTTTTGCCGCATCTAAGTCAGAGACTCTACAACGCTTGGTACCTTACGCGGAATCCCTATGATTGCAGGACTTAGCGGCCTGAAACCATAATCGAGCTCAAATGGACTCAATCTAGTGGACTCATGTCTCTTGTCATTGTACGCAAACTCCAATAGCGGTAAATGCTTTACCTAGTCTGTTTGCGTACCACTAGCATATGCCCTAAGCATATCTTCTAAGATCTGGTTCACTCACTTTGTCTGGCCATCCGTCTGAGGATGCTCAGAGCTACTCATCCGCAACTGTGTTCCCAACCTAGCGAACACCTCCATTCAAAAATTTCTTGTAAACTGGGTGGGGATCCCTGTCAGAGACAATGGACTTCAGAAGTCCATGCAACCTGACGATATTATGGATAAACAACTCGGCAACCTGCGGAGGTGTGACCTTCTTGGTCGTTGCGATGAAGTGAGCCATCTTGGAAAATCTGTCTACCACTACCATAACGGAATTCAATCCCGTTTGGGTCCTGGGTAGCCCAACAATCAAATCCATGGAGATTCTTTCCCACCTTCTTGCAGGAATCTTTAGTGGATGTAGCAAGCCCGGAGCACTTACCCGCTCGACCTTGTTCACATGACAAGCCGTGCAACCTTCTTGTAGGAATCTCTAGTGGATGTAGTAAGCCCGGAGCACTTACCCGCTCGGACTTGTTCACCTAACAAGCCGTGCAACACTGGACATACTCTCTGACGTCCCACTGCAATCGTGGCCATAAATAATGCCTTCTGACTAGCTCGCTAGCCTTGTCAATACCCGGATGCCCTGCGTAGGGACTATCATGGCATTCATGAAGTATCTTACGACTAAGATCCTTCTCGCTGGAGTCACAAGCCGCCTTCCTCACCACCTGTCTCCACTCTGTTGCTACTTTGGCTTTCCCCTCTAAACCTCATAAACACAAACCAGTCCATCCACGATCATCCCGACCTTTCCATCCACCGTGGTATGATGCAGAACGCCGATCCTTTCACCACTCTGTCACACGTGCTCGTTTCCACGCCCGCCATCTCCTCCGTTCTTCACGGCAATTGTACAACCGCACGCTTCATCGCAGAAAACGTGCCTATGATGACTTTGAAGGAAACTGTCTTGTGAACCTCCTTCTTAGCTCCTCCTCTGATGCCTTTTGGTGTGAGTTTATCCCTCGTGCCCCTCCCCCTCTTTTTCTTCACCCTTGACTTGGTTCGGGCAACAATCAAAAAGCTGAAAACCCACCCACCGCACCAGAGACATTGAAGACCTTGAGTCTGAGCTACTGATTTACGCCCCTGATACCCTTGCCCCTACATTATCCACTCTCCTTAACCATGTTGTTGTTGAGGGCTTCCCATCCTCTTGGTGCACCAACATCATCCATCCTATCCATAGAAACGGTGACCCCATGGTACCTGGTAATTACCGCACTATTATGATTGGACATGTCCTCGCGAAGTTATATGGCGTCATCCTCCAGTCTGCAGTTAGCTGAGAGGCAGAGTCCAGGAGATTACATGCTTTAGGTCAGGCAGGGTTCCGCGCTTATTATTCCACTATAGATCACATATTCACACTCCGAGCCATCTTTGAGGAAGCTAGACACAGGAAAGAAAAGGTTTACTGCTGTTTTGTGGACTTCAGGAAAGCCTTTGCTTATGTCCCACGCTCTTTACTTATCTAGAGACTCCCAGACCTAGGTTTCCCTACAAATATTATTCTAGCCGTCATGGCTCTCTATGAGAGGGTTTTGGGTTGCTTTCGTCATGGTAGTGGCATTTCTGAGCAGATCTAGAGTACTATTGGGGTTAACCAGTTCTCTTTGGATTATATATTGACGAGCTAGAGCAGGTCATCTCTCAGTGTGGTGGGGACGGTTGTCGGCTGGGAGACATTTTGATTGCCATCCTTCTCTATGCGGATGACGTGGTACTAGTTTCCCGTACCAGAAAGGGATTACAGAGACAGTTGGACTGTTTACACACTTTTTGTACTCAGTGGGGTTTAGGGGTGAACCTCTCGAAGACCCAAGTTATGGTCTTCAATACCTCTCGGGCCTTCATGTAGCGCCAGGAGCTTACCTTTGATGGACAGTCCCTAGAGGTGGTTTCTTCATACACTTACCTGGGCGTGCTCTTTTCTAGTCCTACCTTCAGTATGAGACAGGCGACTACTTCTAGACTTGGGAAGGGCCACTCTTCCCTAGTCCAGTTGGAGAGATTCAGCTTCCGTAAGTCTATTCGGGATGCCTTGAGTAAGTGTAGACTGTTTGACACCATCGTCACCACCTCAGCCTTGAGATATGGTGTACAAGACTATCATCTCCACACTGGTCCAGCATTTCACACTTACAGACCACCATGTTGGCTCGCATGATCCTAGGCACTTCCTGATACCGAGCAGAGATATACGCGGATTGCACTCATGTCCTCTCATCACCTTCAGACTCAGGGATACCGGCTGTCATGGTTCTCTCAAGCATCACACTTCCTCATGTATCACTATCACTAATCTCCCTTTGGGTACACACCAGTACATTAGACGTTTTTTATACAGAGCATATCTCGACCGTACTTGGCGTCACCAGTTGGGGGTTAAGCCTGACTACTATCGGACTCACTTTCTAGAGCAGGATGCCACTGGTCTTCCAGTTTTACCTCACTATTTGTCCTCTGGACAATCACACGGTCTCCGTTTCACTTTGGGACAATTCAGAGTCTCCTCACATCAGTTGGCTATTGAGACAGGCAGATTCTAGGGTACACCACGAGAGGAGAGACTATGCTTGCTGTGTCCCCTACATGAGATAGAGTCCGACGAGCATTTTATCTTCAGATGCCCCATATATTCAGATTACGTCTTTCTTCACCAGAAGACGGACACGACCTGACGACGACATACCACCTCACCGATGTCAGAGACAATGTATCACTCATAGTCATGCTGGAGTTCACACTTCTCGCCTTGTTACGAGAGCACACAGTTTTCACCCTCCTAGACGACGTCAGTGACAGTCCATACCTCCTGATACAGCTCGTATTACGTCTTTTTTCAGCAGCAATACTATCTGACACTATCTGATACTACTCTACTTCTGGCAGCTATTCTTGCTCCCACCTATGGACAGTTGGCAGTTTGTAGTTTACAGTTATATTACTCATTTCTCTTTTATGCATAGTTTTTCTTGGAGACATTTGTATACGCTCCCATGGTTTTCACATACTTGACATGTACTCCTTTTGGTCTTATATGCCTTTTGGCAAGGAAAAGACATTAATAAAGCTTTCTTTCTTTCTTTCTTTCTACTTCCTCTCACTAAAACGGGACATTGTCTCTCTAGAACGAGGCTCTAATACCAAATGTTGCACTCTAATCTCCAAGAGCTCTCCAAACTCTGATGGCCGGTGTGTCGACTGATCCACCCAACTTCTTCCTCTTCTTCTTCTTCTTGTTTATGGAGATTGAATGTTAGAAGGATATTGGCACTTTGATTTCCTACACCACCCCCAAGCCCCATCATGGCCTTGTGACACACACGGTCACCCAGCGTACTGCCAGTCAGCTGCTCGTCCAACAGAGGCATTTCCGCTGTTGACGACTAGGGTCCATACGGTCGTAACTCCGCCTACTGATATCCTGTCAGGCGGTCACACTGGGTCACTACCAGTGATGCAGCGAACCCAACGGGTCCCCTAGTGTCCATTCCAGTTACTGGCCCTCACCAATACCATGGCCCTCGGCCCCTAGTAACTGGTCGTGCCGGGAATATGTTAGAGCCCAACTAGCGTCTAAGACTTGTAAAATGCACACTTTTGTGTGGATGCACACAAAGGCATGCGAAGAATCATTTCTCAGTTGTTGGGGGGCCTAAATAGGAAAAGATGTGTCAAAAACTCAAAATTTTCAATTTTACATGAAATTACACTTTCCAAGTGTAGGTTCCATAGACCATTCCAAGAAGTTCTGATTGGATTAATGAGGAAAGGGCCTAGAAAAGACCCCATTTTCATACCTTGGAGGACTTTTATGAGTGGCAGAGAGCAATAAATTTGACTTGTTTGTGCCATTGTTTTGTGTATATATTGATTTATGCAATAAATCGATGTTGCATTTTAATTTTGTGATTCCTACAAAGGCACACATGTATTAAATTGTTATAGTTTTTTATTATACATGATACCTCCAAGTTTTCTGATTTCAGTACTACTTTTTAGCACTTGACATGGCCGACTTTGGATGCATGTATCTATCTCTATGAAATTCTGAGGAGAAGTTGCCATGATCAGATAGGAATTTCTAGAAAGCTGCTGCACATATGTAGAATCACTTTTGAAAATATGGAAGTTTGATTAGTATTCCTGCATGTTTGACACATTAAATCTTGCTTAAAATTTGCTCAAAATCATTGGCTCAAAATTTTTAATTGGAAAGTGTATATGGAGAACATGCTTGTGAATTGATTTTTGAAGATAGTGAGATATCGATTTCTGAAGTTGAATACAGTGCACACAAAAAAGCACATTTTGCTAGCACGAGTGATGGTGCTTTTTGCTGACTATAATACATTTAGAGCTAATCAACTTTTCAAGATCCATCAACAAAAGCAATGCCTACTGTTAGATCGTGTGAATTCACTCACAACCTTGAGATGGCTTGCTTTTCCGTCAAAGATATTTTTGTTGTCATACGTATGCTTTTGAATTGAGCCACCCTCGTAACATATGCTCTACGTTTTGATTTGTATTGCATATTTCTCTTTAAAGGTGCTTCTCAAAGCTCCTTCATAATTTTAATAAAAGGCATACTATTGGCAGCTCCTGGGCCTCATGTGATTTTCAGACCTTCAGGCCATACAGTTTGGACCCTTCTTCCTTCCATTAAGCTTTCAACAAATGGTATCAGAATTTTTTTTGAGCTAATCGGCTTCTCAAGATCATCAAGAAAAGGACAAAGAAACAACTATCAATAGCTAAAGTTTGATACTAGATTTCTTGGAAAGATGCTAAGCTTTTTAAAACATCTTCAAGGGCTTGTTGCCAATTTTACAGCTCTAAACTTGTGCCGTCTTTGCACTTTTGACATAAAGTTCTTGTACAACTATTTAGATAGATTGTCTATATATGTGTGTGTGTGTGTGTGTGACATTAATGATGCAATCATCATCTCTTTTGCAAGTGCAGGAGTTGTGCATTCTCTTGGATGACTATTGGGAGCGCATGAATATAAAAGCTCCTATTTATTTTTCAGCAGGTGCATGATTGACTTTGCCCATCATAGAAGAACATTTTGCTAACCTTCATTTGTGATAGGTGACATTTGTGTTCATGAACTTATTTGTGTCGTAGTGAAGCATCTTGTTCCAAGCAGCATTTGCCTTGATACTCTCATCTTGATTTTTAAATTCTTGTGTGTTTGTGAACATGTGAAAAATATGCCAATCATAGTGTCCAAGGTATAGTTTTGATATTTTAAAGTTTAGTCTATTTGTCATTTCACGATGTCTCTCGACAACATATATTTCCTTCAAGGTGTAAGGCTTGAATTTTCTATGAGACAGTCTAGTTAATGCATAAATTTCAGATTGAAGAAAATTATCACCTTTATAAGCATCAATGAATCATTTCAAGTGATGCTAGTAGCATCTTCTTGTAACATTTTTCTAACAATTCTTGTTCTAACGTCTTTGTCAACATGATCTAAGACCTTTAACCAACATTGATTTACTTCTACATCCATTTACTTGGCTACCTTTCTTGACGACTACTCGCAACATTTGCTATAACTTTCATAGCCATTACTAGAATACGACAACATCGTCATCCAATCGCTTTTGCGATGGATTTGACACAGCTAGCTATATTTTAATGTTGTAGAAGGAACTTTCATTTGCAATACAAACATTTCAACATTGATAAATAAATTGTTCAATCCTATAGTTATGATCAAAATCTCAGTTGTTGAATCAATGAAGCATAAAAGACAACAATAGACTAAAGCCCTACAAGCAATAGACAAGACAATAGGTTCTCCCACGAAGAGCCCAAGCAATACCAATCAATAATCTCAAAAATGAGTGTACAAATGCCCCTATAAATACCCTACCAATGAACTCTAAAATAGGAATTCAAAAGTAAAGGGAGGCAAAATGTGGAGGGAAAATAGTGCGCCCTCCTACGGGCCCCCACTCCACATATAACCATATAATAAGGGCCCAAGGCCAGTCAATGTCATAAAAAAGGACCCAGTGCGGGTCATAAGCATATAAAAAGGCTCTGGGGCCTGTACATGACTAATATAAAATGCGTAACCAGAAATATACATAACCAATAGTAAATGTAAAGAGGCCTGCGGAATATATGCAGAGTAGCCCAGTAGGCCTGTATCCTGTAGTCCGTAACTCTCCCTGGCTATAAAGAACATTGCCCCCAATGTAGGCAAAATAAGATAAGAACCAGTGCCAGAGAAAAATACTGCATCAAGATATCCCATCTGAGAAAGGAACATCAAGAGAAGCCGGAGCATCCCGAGAAGCAATGGTAGCTGCAAGTGATTGAGCCTGATCAGCCAGGATAGGGGTATGATAAAAAACATCAATGGGCTCCCAAATAGCCTCCTCAATAGGACGACCATCCCACTGGACCAAAAATTGAACCTGCCGATGGCGACGACTATGCAATAAGCGCACCTGTAAAATAGCAGCTGGTAGGAATGGAAAAAGCTCTGGATCTGTAGGAAATGAGGAATCTCGAGGAGCATCATCCTCAATAGCAGCACGTAATAGACTGACATGAAAGATTTCACAAGCCCGAGTAGCAGCAGGTAACTCAAGATGATATGTAACTGGACTGAGGCGCTCAAGAATCTAAAAAGGCCCATAATAGCGCAAGCTTCTCAGTAGAAGCAAGACCCTGTACAAAACGATGGCGAGCAAAGCGTAACCGGAGAAAAACAGTATCTCCCTCTGCAAACTCAACATGGGGCCGATGACGATCAACAATGGTCCTGTACCGCTGCTGAATATGCTGTAAATGAGTAGCAGCTCTAGTAATAATCTCCCGAGCACTCGAAAGATAAGATGAAATAGTAACAGGTGCATCATCTGGAGGAGCAGGTATACCGGGTAGAACTGGTGAGTATCTATGAGCAAGCAGGAAAGGAGAAACATCTGTGCTGGAACTAACAGATCTGTTATAACTATACTCAGCCAAACATAAATGCTGATCCCAATCTCGACCAGAAGGAGAAACATAATGTCGTAAATAATCCTCCAATACCCGGTTAATAACCTCAGACTGACCATCCGCAGAAGAATGATAAGCAGTGCCCATAAGTATCCTAACATCCAAGATACGCATAAGCTCTGTCCAAAAACCTGATGTAAACTTGGTATCCCGATTAGAAAGTATAGATCGTGGGAGACCATGTAAGCGGAAAATCTCAGAAATAAATATACGACCACACTGCTCTGCTGTAATAGTACGTCTGACTGGTATGAAATGAGCTTGTTTAGAAAACCTTTCAACTACCACCAAACAAGAGTCATGACCACGTTGAGTACGGGGAAGACTAAAATGAAGTCCATAGATATATCAGTCCACTGGCTGGAAGGAATAGGCCAACTTTGAAGGAGACCGCCAGGTTTTTCACGGGAATACTTGTTACGAAGGCAAAAATCACAAGCATGAATAAGGTGGGAAAGCTCACGCTTCATGGAAGGCCAATAAAAATGTTCTTTCAAATGGAACAAGGACTTCTGAAAACCAAAATGGCCTCTAACAGGAGAGGAATGGGCATCAAGGAGCTGTGGACGTATGTCGAGAGTGTTGGGAATACATAACGAACCATAGTGAAACAAACGATGATTAACAATGGAATAAACCTGGTGAGGGTGAGAGGAAGGACGAGAGGCAGACGACATAACATCACGAAAGTCTGGACATGTGGCATAAGCCTGAGGAAGATCATCATACCAAGAGTGGGGAGACGTAACAAGACTGTAAGTAAGAGCAGGTAAACGAGACAAAGCATCAGCAGCAGCGTTACTTTTACCAGGCTTATAATGAATATCAAAATGAAAGGACTGTAAAAACTGAAGCCAACGGTACTGACGATCACTAAGATCCTTTTGTGTATACAAATAACGAAGTGACTGGTGATCAGTAAAAACATCAAACGGAACACGATACAGATAATGATGCCACTTCTTTAAATAAAAAATGATAGCAAGCAACTCTTTTTCATGAGTGGAATAGCGCTGCTCATACAGACATTTGCTGTCCAAAAACAGAGGGTTGCAGCTGATTTGCCAGTCAATCACTTTAGAAAAGAGCTCAAATCACAAAGTTTTCATACCAAAGTTTCTAATAGAGACAGCTATGCATGCTGCTTCACTCCTTTGAGACCGGCCCAATCCTTTTCACTTATGTTTTGCTGGAAAGCCAGGCTAAAACTCTGATTTATCTTAGCAAGAAGAAATTGTGCAGCAATTAACTTTGGTTTTAGCAGGTTGAAGGCAGTCGCTAATGTCAACATCCTTTAATTCATTCAGATTTCAAAATAGTATCATCTGTCCACCATATCTATCTCATGATATCATAATTTGCGGCCTTGACTACAATCATTTTCTATCAACAAAAGCCTCAAAGTCCATCAAATGCTTGCTGGAAACTTTTTCCACAAGCTGTCAGGCCCATTCAGAATTTTCAAATTCACTTTTTTTGCAATTCTCTTTCCCAGCTAGCTGGAGTTTGTGATCTAGCTTGCGATGACTGCACCAGCACGTTCTACTGATCTCTTTACCGAAAATGGATTATGGGAGTAGTCCTTGGAGAAGAAATCAAAGTGTGATCAGCTTTTACACAAAAGTAGGTTTTCTATCCATACAACACAAGCAAGCCGACAAAGTATAGGAATGAAACCAACATCTTTTCTCAAAAATTGGCATCATGAAAGTTCTGATGGTTTTTTATATAGGCAAATATCCCCTTTAACGAGTAATAGTCTTAAAAAAATCGAGAAGCTTCAGAATATGCAGGTTTTTTGAGGATAACTCCAAAAAGGTTTCCAGAACACTGGCAACGCTGGCAGGAAGTTGCTTTTAGCCTTTTATTTCACAGAATCAAGTCACACAAGGTTAATATTACTTTGTGTAAATTTTACACTGAAGTAGTATGTACTTTTATGAAGTGAAATGACTGACAGAGAAAGAGAGAAAGGAGGGCGCAGGTCTGGCACGACCCCTGGTGGGCACCCATCTGCCTAACAACTTTTCAACAAAAACTTGTTTCAAGCAAGCAATAAAAGCTTTTGCAAACCTTTTACCTCTCGTACAACTTCAATTTTTTCAAAGTAATCATCACAAAGTTTTGCACAAATAAAAGCTTATATGTCTGAAGCTTTTGCAATGCAGGTTTATGACTATTAAAGTTGAAGTTTCTTTTCTAATTTCTAACTTAGAAAAGTTTTTTGTTGAGCATTTCAAAAGCCTAGCTTTTCTAAGATTAAGTATAATCTTTGCAGAAGAAGGCTGACATAAAAAAAATTTACAGCCCACCATAACAAATTTACAGGCTGCAGAATTTTATTATTAGTCTGCTATCATTATAATAATGTAGCAAAACTTGAAACTACCAGGACTGCAGAATAAACAGATCTACGCAAGCCATAGAAAGACCCTTCAAAGCCATTTTGACATGGATTTAAGTGTTGAGCCTGTTTAATCATACTTTCTCAAAGCAAAGCAATGAAATTTAAACATAATTTTTCCAAATGCGTCAACCAACACTATGAGGTGCAAATTTGCCTTAAAACAAATAGGAATGCAGGCACCTTAAACATGGAGATCAGTGGCTTGAGACCAACTATTATGAAATATTGACCGATACATATTATGCAAGGATAAGATGGCTCATAATTTGATTGATGCCCTTCCTAACCTCATATGTTATCCTTATCCAAGAAGTATCTTATCCCAACTAGTAATAAGATTGAAGCACCTAGTACGACTAATTTGTTTATGCAGCATGTGTTCAGTTAGGCAATTTACATAAAAATGTAGATTTTACCTTAAATCACTGCATGTGAATTTTGTTGCATGCCGGATGTTTCGAAATCATTATGACTTAGACTGAGTGAAACCGAGAGTTTGATGAAGAAAATCGATTTTCACAGTTCCAGTCTATATTGAAACAAAATTTGAAATTTTAAACAATCGAAATTGTTTCTAATTTTTTCCAAATTTGTCAGTTATTGATTAAAATGAAATTGGCTTGAAAAGTGAATGGCCTTATTGATATGTAATCAATCTGATTTCGAAGTTACAATCATTTTCACTTACATTTGAAGATTTTTTATCTAAAGCAATTTCCTGTTTTAGGTGATCAATAATGCCTGAAGATATTGCAAGTCTAGAAAGAACAATTTCAATGCCGACCTATCTCCAGATTTTGGATCTGTCGACTAATTAAGGCAATTTCCTATTTTAGCTGATCAATGATGCTTGAAAATATTGCAATCTAGAGGGAACAATTTCAATGTTGACCTATCTCCAGTGTGGCACTCAATGAGATGAATAATTGAAACATGTACCAGCAGATTAAAGTTTTGCTAAATCAAGTCAAAACTTTGTGTGGTCGATGATTGGATGACAAAATGTCTACATAGAATTCTTGAATGAGCGAAGATAGATAGCATGGTTTTATTTTTCCATGGTAAGGCTTCGTGGTAGTGCGATGTGCAACCAAAACCTACTACGTGTGGAGAATTCATGGAAACATACGGAAAATCGCTTGTGGTTGCTGATGATTCAGATTACTATTAGAAATTCATCAATTGCAAAATGGGGACGAAGAATTTGGACTCTTATCTCCAAGAGTTTATGGATCTATGGAATAAGGTTCCATCATTTGATTCTAAACTGGCTCTCTGGCAATTTATCCCACCTTTGCCAGCAGATTATTAGAATGAATGCAAGTGAAATGTGCCTCAATCCTGCGATGATGTCGTACGAATCGCAAAGGCCTATGATTCCATAGTGGTTTCATCTCTATGAGCATAAAGCCAACACATTTGTAGCCCTCATAGGATATTAGGGAACATAAAGTAGTTGGTTTGTCATGGAAGTAGTAGTATCTCCCTTGGATTTGATAGTAGACACATGCCATTGGAATAGAAAGTGCTCGTTTGACTCAGGCACCCTCATGGTACACATCTGGCAAATCCTGTCCTATTGTGATATTCTTTGGAAATACCCAACCTCTTCATGTAGTTGGTGTGACGAAACCCAGAGTTGTCCCAATGTGATTCATAGGTTATGAGATAAGCTAGAAGTGAGGTAAGGGGGTAGGGTAGGAAGCCCAACAACATCTAACTCCATAAAGTATGTCCTATAAAAGTCTAGCTTGACTCCCAAGGATGGGCTCGACTAGACTTGTTGACTATACGCCCCATAGAAGTAAATTGTCTCATGTAATTATGTGGTCCCACAAGAATGTGGGAAATAGATATGCCGGGTATGCTTATTTAGATGTGATGCATATGCATATCCTAATATATTTATAGATGCAATTTGCCAAAGTACCGATTTTAGTTTGTTTGAGTTCATTTCAAGGCATAGTTTTACAAAGCCTCAATTACGCATGCTACTAATTTCTCCCTTGCACCCAAATTGTACTTAACTTGAGGCGTACGGTATGGAAAGTTGGGTTTGAATGACACGTGCTTCAAAAAGAACACTCACCCTTATAATTCATGTTCCATATTTCCTATTTTTACAAAATTAGGTGTGACTTCTCACTTTGGATATTTGTTCGTTAGGGCTATCAAGGTTTTACGATTTAATATGCCCAATAATCATGTAGAATATAAGAATCTCATAACAGGTCTCATCTTATAGATTTTTTCTCACCATAGCATACCCTAGTTATGTTACCTCATGAAATCCCCAACCTTTGAAACATTGAAGTACAAAAATTATTGTGCCAATTTATTGCTAAAACTCATCTAAGTTGAGGAATATTCTATGGAATAAAGGGACTTTCAAACTTTGGCTACTTGAATCTAGGTCATGAAACGCTCATTTTCAATAACCAAAATTTTGAGTGGCAAATGCTATGTTTTAGTATAACATAGTAAAATATGCACCCATAAAACTTTCTAGATGGTGACTCCTAAGTGCTCAAAGTTTTTCTCAAAGGACCTAGAATCATCCCAATTTGCTAAGTTACAAGCTAAGATTCACTAGCTATGCTAGAAAGCAAGACTTAAGCTAGAAAGCAGGAAGAGAGGATGCTTAAGGAGGCTAAAGAGGAGCAATCATTATAAATTGAATAAAGGAATACAATGTTGCCCTACATATACCCTCTCCCTGAATCAAATAGAGGATTCAAAAAAGGGAGGGAAAAGGATTTGGAGGGAAAATAGTGCGCTCTCCCAATAGGACCCCCACTCCAAATCAACGTGACCAAGTCCTAAAAATATGACCAAATAGGACCCAAGGCCAGTATATGAATAAAAAGGGCCCTTAGGCTTGCTTGTGCATAATAACAAATAAAAGAATGGACGCGGCGAATGTAATGAGCCAAGTCCATAACTTGCTACAACTTTAGTGTTAAGCCAAAGAAAAGTTTGTGATACTGTCAAGAGTACTTGGTTCTTGTTATTCTGATAAGACTTGATTGAATGCCACTTGGTGAACAAATAAGTTTGAAAGTGATTTGCAATGCATTAATTGGGTGTGTGATTAGATGATACAATAATCACTTCCATTGTTAACTTTTTTTTCAAATATATAGTTTGTTGAATTCTTGACTTTGGTGTTAAGCCCTATTTGGTTGATATTTTCTTCTTTTAGGATGCTTATACTCATGTTTTCAAAATTGTGCATTAGGTACAATAGTTTAGAACTTATAGTTTTAGTACTTTTACTCTCTTGTTGTGACTCTTAGCACCATGATTCACCAAGCTTTTGATATCCCTTTCACCTTGGTAGATCTTTTGTATAGGTTTAACAATGCAGGCCAATGTGTACTACAAGTTGTTGATTAGTTGGACCAACCAAAAAGTGAAAGATACATATGTGACTCGGAATACTTTTGACTTCAAGCATGGTAAGTATAGCTTGATTTGGTTTCATGCGAATCATTGAAATATGCTCTTTTGAATGCCTTTGTGTTGATCAACATGTAGTCTTGTACAAGGATGTGGAGTCTCCCAAAATGCTAAGAACATGCAAAAGTTACGCTTTTCTTTCTTTGAAATCTCAATATGAGTCGAGGTATTTGTATTCCTGGCCAACTTATTGGTAGTTAATATGTATGTTTTCTTTTTGTTAATGAATTAAAGTGCAATTATTATCGAGAAATGCTATACATCTGTCCTTATTAATCAGGTTTGTACTGCAAATAATTTTTCTTTAATTGTGTAAAAACACTCATGTGAACTTTCTACTCACCTTACAACACAAGCTAAGGAATATAAGCATAAGCCTAAGTTGATCACAGAACATCTATAATGCAATGCAATGACCATCACATGGCACATTAAGCTATTGTGTGTCCCTTGGTGGTCCATATGGTAGTTCAACATGTATAAAAATTTCAAATTGTCCTCTAGGTAGATATGTCTCCAAGTTTGCAACAACCAATGTATGTTTAAGTTCCTAAATCATTGTTGTTTTCTATGGCATTGTTCTAGAAAGTGTCTTTCATAGCTTTATGTGATAGCAATAGAAGCTAGGCTTGGCCAAACATACGCAAGAAAAGAAAATCAAACAAAAGCATCAAGTGTAGTCCATATAGAGTACTGTGGTGTGGGAGCTGGGGCGACACCAACATTACTCCTATTTAACCTTTGGGATGTATGATTGTTGAAAAAACTTGATTTCATGCGAGTGTGTAATTTCAAAAATGTGAACACTTTTTGTCAAAATAACTGAAGCAAAATATTGAAATATATGTTGTCGAGAATTGTGTAACCATGGGTTAGGTTTATTATTTAGACCATGTTAAGTCAGTTTTAGTTAAGTTGGACCTAATTTTGGTCTAGTAGTAACTCGTGGGTCCAAGTAAAGTCTAATTATGTTAAGGGACCCTATCTTGACTTTTGGGGGTGCCCTATAATTAGTATTGGGTTTGGAAGGTTCTAGAACTTAGAGTTTGGAAGAGTCTAGGCCCTTGAAAGACCTATTTATATGTACTAATTGTTCATTTGTAATTCATTCCCTTTTAAGCATTGCTACTACTTTCTCTCTCCTTGAGGGCGCCTAACCCTCTCCCTCTTCTTCTTCTTCTTCTTCTTCTTCTTGTATATGGAGATCGAATGTTAGAAGGATCTTGGCACTTTGATTTCCTACAAGCATGTAGTAAAGTTTCCCTCCTATTAGGAATCGGTCGAATCGGAATTGGGCGAATGGGCCTATTCGACCTTTTCGAATCGATGAATCGGTTTTAGGGTTTCAAAACTCAAATTTTTAGAAAAGCCAAAAACATTGCATAATGTATTGATCATAATAGTCTATAGATGTCATGATTGACTTATAAGCATTAAAGATTTTAAACTCCAGATTTTAACGATTAACTGTTTAAACCTTACATGATACGTGTTTAATGTTACATGACACCTGTGACTTGTATTAAGTATACTTTTAGAGTTTGAACTTTAAAATAGTAGACTTGAAAGTGATGTCAAATCATAGATGTGTTAGAGTTAATGTTTACTTTAGTACCCCTAATGTTATCATTTAGGATTAATTAGTGATAGTTTGGCCATGCCTGCATGCTATTATAGGGGCCATTACTATTTATAGTAAGTCATTAGGGTCATTACTATTTATAGTAAATTCGTTTTTTAGTCATGCATGTAGGTGGGCGCACTACTACTAGAATAGGATTTGCTTTTATCACTTAGAAACTCATCTTGGGTGTTTACCCAATATAGGTAGTAATTATAGCAATTAGCTTTTTGTTTTTGCTATTAGCTTTTTGCTTTTTACCTTACACATAGTTTAGAGAAAGTATATATGTAGGCTGGCGCCCTACTTCATTTGTAATGGGACATAGTTGGAGTACATCTCTTCATCATTGTTGTTCTCTCTCATGTGTATGACTATTGTCTAACAACAATAGGAATCTTGTCTTGGGTTACTTGTATGATCAAGTCGGTATTCTAACATGGTATCAGAGCGTGGTTCAAGATTCGAGAGAACAAGGAGTTACTCCAATGAACATAATCAATCCACAAGGGATTGATTTGGCCATCATCTTCAAGGAGAAGAGCAGGTGCAGGTGGTGTCCCTAGCTAGCTCTCAAGTTTGATCTTCAACTACAACGGTGGCAGCTTTGTGGGAGAAGATCCGGTGTACAAAGAAAAGAGTTGAGCTGCAAAGGAGATTATGAATCTTCCTCAGATCTCAGGTTGCTATAGGACAGCAAAGCGTGGAGAAGATCTACAATATCTGATCGCTGGTTGAGGCTATATACTAGGCTTGTTGGAAATCAAGCCTACAGATTGTTGGAAATCTGTTTGCTGAAATCAGAACTGATCGGATTGTTGGAATCTGGCTACTGCCTGTTGGATCACTGGCAGAACTGCAGATTGATCGCTGAAGCTAAATTACAAACTTCTGTCCTTGCCTGGGTCGTTGAGATCGCTAGACCTGTTTGATGCAGATCTGATTTTGGATTGTTGAAGGATAGACTTGGAACTTGTTTGCTGGTGGAATCAGATAGCAGATCGCTGGAATCTGATCGCTGCATGCAGCGTATCTTATCACTGTCTACCAGATCTATTTGTTGATGGTACAAACCTTATCATCGCTGAAAGATCGCTGGCTGGATTGCTACAGTTGCATCAGACCAATCTAGTGCCTTCGGACCGCTGCCTACAGAACTGTTTCCTTGGTGACCAATAGCTGAGAAGCAGATTTGAGAGTTAGCTGGTGCTATCCACAAACCTGAAACTGATCGCTGGTGATAGTTTTGTGAGAACAGGCAGATTGCTGGATTGCTGAAAATCAGAGCTGCTACTCCAATTGATCGCTGAAAGAGATACCCACAGAGAGTCTGGAATCAATTCGTTAAAAACTGGTTGTTGAAGGACATGGAGAGCAAATACAATTATGAAGGAATAGTGCTTGCTGGAATTTGTTGGAAAAGATTTAGCAGAAGGAAGTGTCAAAGTTTTGAAGTGTGCCTAGTGTTTGATGAGTTATCTTCTATGAAGAAGAAGGATTGTCAAACATATTCATGGAATCAGCACAGGGAAAGGAAGGATCATAAAAGACTCAAGAAGCTAAGAAGGACCATGGTGGAGAGTTCAAAAGCCAAAGTAAACCTAGTTTGGGTTGCATACCAATGTGTATGATTGTTGGCTAAGGTTATCAACTTTAAGAAATCCTAAACGTCAAAGGGAACCTGGTTTGGTTTGCATGCAAGTGTGCATGTTATTGGCTACGGTTTCTTAGGAACATAATCTTACAAGGGTAAGAAGATGGTTGATAAAGGTTCGATACTCTTCAAGGTGGATTATTGATCGGAATTCTTGAATCTGATTGAGGAGCAAACATTGCTTGGAACAGTGCAGATTGAACATACATGCAGGTGTGGCATGATAATTTTGATTGCATACAAATGTTTGGCTTCATAGCATCACAGTGTCTTATCATGGTGGCAAATGATAAGTTAATTGTTACAAGTGGCGGTTGTGACAAGCTGTGTGGGAAATCTGGTCAAGGAAGTAAGGTGTTATTCCAAGAGGGAATTGGTTCATCACATGTATTCTTATACATGAACATAACAAGCAAGCTGTTATTCTACTTTGTGTCAATTTGAGAAGACAAAGATATCAGGGAGCAATTTAAAGCTTTGTATTAAGTACAAAGATCCAGGGTTTCTTGTTATTCTAAATTGTTTGGTTTCTATCCATAGTAGCCAGTTCATGTGGTAGTTATATCACTTATATCTATTTGAACTTATATCACTTGAGTTTTATGATAAAACAAAGTGATTGCCTATTGTGATTGTCAAGTGAAATTCTTAAATCTATCCAAGTTCATGATCTGTCATGTGGTAGATTCTGTTGTTTCCAATAAGATTTGGAAAGTACAAGGTTGTTGATTAGCCGTTGAAAATCAACAGTACAGGTTGTTTAGCTTCAAGAAAAACAACATGGTTGAAGATTGACGTTCACCAAGTTTGCATATGACAAAGTGTCAGAATAAATATCATGATGAAATACTTTCTAGGTTGGAAAGTTGTTTGGTGCAAGTGACTCTGTGTGTGAGATAGAGGAAGGAGATTCCATGGAAAAGATCATGTCAAGTACTTTGTGTGAGTAAGTATTTGAAGGAGAGTATCAGTTACTTTGTGTGAGGAAGTATTGTATACATTTATCTTTCTATTGGGGATGCTCTTTTACTTGCATATTTGGTTTGGTTCATGGATGATATTCTATTCTATTTGGAGAGAGTGGTTGGAATGCAAACATGAAGTGTACATCCAAGGGGAGTAGTTCAACTAAAGTCCATCAAGTTCATCACAAGCGGTAACTTATAAGAGTACCATGAGAATTGAAATGGGTTCAATTCAAGGAATCGACACAAGTGGAGCTGTCTACTTAATGAAGTAAAGGTTTCTAAAGTGGGTGTTGATGTACGAGATTTGATGTTGACATTTGTAGATCTATTTCCTACTTATGATGGTGTTACTGTAAACAAAGAGGATTATTTTTTCTTTATGAATGTTGGGGAGATCCTTACATTTGTGGTAGCTTGAAAGATTTTGAAAGAGACCAAGGGAGTCAATCTTCAAGCAAAGTTCTCAAGGTTAAGGCAAAAGTTATCATGTCTGCATTATTTGATTCAGGGGGAGTCAAAGTTCTTTGATTCAGAGGAAGTCAAGGAATCGGGTGATATGCTGAACTCATGGTAGTCACACATATACACTAAAGAGACATGAAGACCAAAGCAAGACATTGAGAAGTCATATGAAGCAGGTTCATACGAAAAGGATCGACATTCAAAGGAAATTCTGCATTATCATACGAAGAAAGTTCTACATCGAGTAATGAAGACATTGAGATCAGAGTTGATCATAAATTCTACATCAGAATTGAGGATCTTCATTACATGGGCTTCATGGAAGATACATGCATACTTTTCTTATGCATAGTTCTAGACAATGTAAACATTAAGGGGGAGTGTTAGAGTTAATGTTTACTTTAGTACCCCTAATGTTATCATTTAGGATTAATTAGTGATAGTTTGGCCATGCCTGCGTGCTATTATAGGGGCCATTATTTATAGTAAGTCATTAGGGTCATTACTATTTATAGTAAATTCGTTTTTTAGTCATGCATGTAGGTGGGCGCACTACTACTAGAATAGGATTTGCTTTTATCACTTAGAAACTCATCTTGGGTGTTCACCCAATATAGGTAGTGATTATAGCAATTAGCTTTTTGCTTTTTACCTTACACATAGTTTAGAGAAAGTATATATGTAGGCTGGCGCCCTACTTCATTTGTAATGGGACATAGTTGGAGTACATCTCTTCATCATTGTTGTTCTCTCTCATGTGTATGACTATTGTCTAACAACAATAGGAATCTTGTCTTGGGTTACTTGTATGATCAAGTCGGTTTTCTAACAAGATGAACCATGAAACAAATACCAATGAAATTATAACGGTATGAACTCAAAAATTCAAATTTCAACATTCAACAATCTAGATTCCAATTTGAACTTTACCTAATTCATAAAAATCTACTATCTAATCTCTGTAATCTATCATCGACTCCTAATCCTACTTCGACGTTCTAACTCAGGGCTAGGTACCTCTTGCTCTTCTTCTTCCGTTGTTTCTTCCTCTTCTTCCTCCTCCTCATCTTCTTCTTCCTCTTCCTCAATCTTGTGAGAGGACACGCAATGCAAGCTCACGCAGCCTGGGGTTACAAACCCCGCACTTCTCCTACCAAGAGATTGGCTTCAACATGCCAGCTCTTTGTTGAGCAACCGGCCTCCCAAAAGTGAGACCACAATTAACATGTGCCAAAAGCTCATCTCCCATTGCCTGCCGTGTATCGACATCAGGATAGATGCTTTGAATGTAATAATACCAAGCGCTCTCCAGCTCAACATCTAATCCATGAACCCATAGAGAAGGCCCAAAGTGGGCCCTTCTTTGTCTGTAAGGCGCAAGATGGTGTGTAGCACTTGTAGCCCGATAACACTGGACTTAGCCTCCTCCCAAAAGTGACTAGAGAGTATGATCCTCTCAAACCTCTAGGACTTGGCCTTTGTGGACCCACTCCACTCTGCCCAATGGTTGGAAACAACCATTTGCCAAAGTGTATTTTGTACCTTCAGCAGCCACTCCAAGGCAATGAAAATATATGCAAACCTGATCATGATGGAAAGTTGGAACATTTCACAGGTTTAGAAAACTTATAATTCAAAGTTCAAACCTCATTAAAATTTAGTAACTTGACTCTCAAATCATGATTCACAAAATATAATACTTCCTCGAAGCATAGGGGAGAAACTGCAGTACTCCAAAAAAGCAGCAGCCAAGAAAATTGTCTTCAGTCTGTCGTGCCCAAGGTACTTCTTCCTCTATTTGAGATCAAACTCCGGATATGGATTTCATCAAAGTGTTTTTGCTTATCCTGTAATAACATAGCTAAACCGATAAATGCAGCAACAAGAAATAGGTTGAGCTGAGGCTCATAATGCAACTTTGGCTAATTTGTTCAACACTCTTCTTCTTTACGACCACCCGTGTGCAAAATATCCCAAAAGGACTTCACATGCAAGAAATAGCAGTAAAGTTTCAAAATCAGAAACCTGCTCCAACTTCCATTCAGTTATATCACTTAAAATTTTGCTTTGCCTTGGGTTATGGATTCAAGGTTTGTGTTCATGTATATTATATAGAAAAAGAACCACTACCCCAACTATAAATGCTCCAACCAAACTCAAATCTTATATCTTTTTGAGCAACTTACTAGTATAAAGTGGGATGGAATTTCAGATTGTGATACTTTTCTTTTCAAATTACAATCTTTGTTTAGTGATCTACAAAGTGTAGGTAGAATAACTCCCAAGGAGGAAAAACTCACTTACCGGCTGCAAGCACTACCACCCTCCTACATCTACATGTGACCTGTTCTTACAGGAAAATCCTTTGAAGATGCCATTCAGAGCCTTCGAGAGGAGTATCTCATGCGGCAAGGAAGTTCACCTTCTCAAGGAAGAGCTAAAGCTTTATATGCGAAGAAAGGAAAGGGCAAGGCAAAAGGACGCAAAAAGTAGTTTCAAGCTACTAGCATGCAAGATCCAAGCAATGAAGATTCCAAAGGAGAATCATCTGAGCCTAAGTCAAAAAAATCTTTTTGCAACTATTGTAAAATGGCCGGACATACTTTGATAAATGTTGGGCTAATCCTAGAGTAGCTTGTAGACATTGTGGTAAAACAGGCCATTCATCTTTCAAATGCTATCCTGAGCCTAAGAACAGTAAAGCCAATGTTTGTCAAGAGGAACAACCATCTTCTAGCCCTAGCAAAGAAGAGAATGCTCAAGCTGCTTTTATTTGTGTAGAAGATTGGTTTAATTCTACTGATAATATATCCGAAGTTGTGATAGATTCTGGAGCTACTGCTCATATCATCTCTAAAAGAGCCATGTTGTCTAGTTATTCTCCTTGTTACACTTAGAGATATGCCATTTAAGGAGATGGTAGTCAACATGATGTTTCTGGAATAGGAAGCTTGAGTTTACTCACTAGTGGAGGTTCTAAAGTTCTTCGAAATGTATTGCATGTACCATCCATGCAAAAGGATTTATTGTCAGTAGCCCGCGTGACAGATGTGGGCATCAAAGTTTTGTTTCTTGACAATGATTGCAGGCTAAAGGACATAAAAATTGGAAGGCAGCTTGCGACAGGCTTAAGGAGGGAGAACTTGTATCATGCAAAGGTTCTTATTGCATGTGACGAAGTTTCAGCGTGGAAGACAAGATGCACGCTCTATCACCTATCACATGAGCATGCGAAGTATTCTTGATGCAGCAAAAAGGAAGTTGTTTGAAGGGGTTAATCTCAACATCAATATTCCTACTTCATATCATCCATGTGACTCTTGCATGTTGGGCAAGATGACTCGCTCTCCATTCAATAAGGAGGGTTATAAAGCTAAGGAGCTTCTTGAATTAGTTCACGCAGGTGTTTGTGGACCTTTGCATGTTAATTCTATTGGTGGTGCATGTTATTTTGTCACATTCATTGACGATTTTAGTCGATTAGCAATGGTTTATTTTATTGCTAACAAGAGTGATGTTCTGTCGAAATTTAAAGAATTTCTCAGTTTGGTGCACTTTAAGACTTCAAAGAGAGTTAGACAACTACACACAGATCGTGATGGTGAATATATTTCTGCAGAATTTCAGGAGTTTTGTACCAGCAATAACATTTTACATCAGTTTACGGCTGTGTACACCCCTCAACAACAATGGTGTTGCAGAATGGTAGAATCGAACTCTTGTTGAGGCAGCACACTACATGAATCATGCAAACTTACTTGCTAAATTTCATAGAATTTACGTTCCAACTACAAAGACATTTCATTTATCTAGAGATGTACGCTTTGATGAATCAAAGTTGATTGATGATCCTGTATTCCAGAAAAAGGAAGAAGCGGATATGATGTTTTCAAATTAATTCATGCTACTCCAGAAGAGTAGCCTATTGTTCCAACTATGCATGAACCTCTTCTTGATGAAGAAGAAGAAGAAGAGATCATTGAACATGCAGGTGAGGAAGAAGAAGAATTCGAAGATGAGGAAGCTGCTACATCACGGCCAAGGAGAGAAAGAAGAGAGCCAGTTTGTTTCCAAAGAGAATTTGGATATTTTGTGGAAGCTCCATCAACTTATGAAGAAGCCATGCGGAGCAAAGAACGAAATCAATGGCGCAAAACTATGGATGAAGAGAGGGAGTCCATGTATCGACACCCAGTTTGGAAGCTGCAGCCTTTACCACCAGGAAGAAAGGCCATAGATTGCAAATGGCTTTACAAGTTGAAGTTTTCACCCGAAGGTGATATCACACACTTCAAGGTCTGCCTTGTAGCTAAAGGTTATTCTCAAAAGTTTGGATTTGAATATTTTGATACTTTTTCTCCTGTTGTAAAGCAAGCTAGCATACGTTTGTTAGTTGTTTTGGCCGCTTATTATCTGGAGATGCATCAGATAGATGAGAAAACAACATATTTATATGGCACACTGGACTAAACTATTTTTATGAAGCAGCCATTAGGCTATGTGAGTAGACATCATCCTAGTTGGGTTTGCTTGCTTTTAAAAAGTATATATGGTTTGAAGCAATCCGCTAGGCAATCGAATAAAAAGATAGATCAAGTCCTTAGAGCATTGGGTTTCATACCATTCATTCTTGATGGTAATGTTTATTCTAAAAGGGTGAATTAGTATTATGTATTATTGACAGTCTATGTTGATGATTCATTGCTGAAAGGAAATTCTACTCCTTTCATCAATCATTGTAAGAAGTTAATTGGCTCTATCTTTGATGTTTCGGACCTTGGAGAGGCAAAGTTTTGCCTTGGAATTCAAATTCACCATGACAGGGTAAAAGGCACTATTGCACTTCATCAACAACATTATATTTTGAAGATCCTGGACGACTACAATATGCTGGAGTGCAAACGCAAAGACATTCCCATGTTACCTGGAGTAAAATTATCCAAGGTAGATGCTGCATATGCAGTTCATACTCTTAGTCAATTTGCTACTAACCTTGGTGTTATTCATTGGAAGCATGCTAAATATGTTTTACAATATTTGAAATCTACTTCCGATTATGGACGTGTTTTCTCAAAGCAAGGGGTAGCCATCACATGGATATGCAAGAAGCAATCTTTCGTTGCTCAATCCTCTTGCGAGGCGGAATATATCGCAGCCTCAAGAGTTTCTAATGAAATAGTTTGGCTGCGATTCATGCTTGAACATCTACATCAACTTAGTGAAGGCCCGAGCTCTTTATTTACTGACAACACTTCTGCTATTATACTTTCAAAAGATGCCGTATGTCATGGGAGGACCAAACATATTCATATCAAATAACATCATTTGAGAGATCTAGTCAAGAAGAAGATTATCTCCCCTATCTTCATTCACTCAAGTAACATGGTTGTGGATATTCTTACAAAGCCACTCCATGCAAAATTATTTCATCGTCATAGGAAGAAGCTTGGATTATGTAAAATTGACCAAACTTAGGAGGGAGTTGTTATGGTTTAAGTTTGGATCAATTTCACCATGTATTTTGGCACCACGCAATATTAATTTGCGCCGGGCAACATTGTATTCTCTCAAAGTTTAAATAGGCTTTCCAAGTTTGTAAAACATTATAATATAATTTATTGTAAAGGTTTTAACCTTTAGTAGGCCCAAAAAGGCCTAAAAAGTTTGTAAATGGGACCCTAGAGGCAATTTCACATGCTACCAACTATATGTTGGAACTCTGTCAATTTTGCATGTAGAAGAGGCCGCATTTTTCCTTTTATGGAAACTTGTGGACCAAGGCAAATCATGCCAAGAATCATTGCATGAAGAGAGAATGCGAAAACCCATGCATAGAATGTGCATGCTTGAGTCTTAGCATGTCGGACACTACACTGACACTTGGAAGCCATGTACATCACACATCATTTGTTCTAATCTATAAAAGAGACCCTCCTCCTCCTAGTGGGCGCACTTCAGATGGAGAGGAGTTTCTCACATATGCTATTGTGTTTTGCTCTCGTGTGGTAAAATTTCTTGCTCATTAATGCTAGTGTTTTGTTATCCATTTGTTTTCTAGATTGGCATTTTATTGGATCTTGTTTCTTTCATTGTAATCTTGCTAATGTAATGTTCTTCATGTTGGAAGTTTGTGGACAACAAGCATTCGAGATCCATTCGGCCTAATTGAAGGAGCAATATCATAGATTAATGATGCTAGAATGCACCCTATACCATACACTATCATTCTAGTTTATGTAGCAAGTTTCTTTCATGAATATAATGTAATTTTCTGCTCACATCCTCTTCATCTTCTTCGCTGTCCACGATAGCTGGGCAGATCCAATCGCTTCATAAGTATGATCAATTCATTGCATGCCAACAAATTTACAATTTGCTAGCAATTTACTCTTGCATGTGCAAGTATTAGTCCATGCATGTTGCATGCATGTCTCTTGAATTTTTCAGATTGCTTGCATGTTGATATATTTGCTTGCATGTTGAATGCATGTTGTTAGTTTTGAGCTATTTTAAGTTGTACAAGACCATCAAGGATTTGTAGATTGGTAAACCTTGATTCAAAGATCCTAGCCATCTCTATTCTCAGGTTATAAGAAAGAAGGGCAACAAAATTGTTGGTGTGCAAATGCCCCCTGCTTTTGCTTCTACACAGGAAGTACAGTCTACTGCCAACGGTTCATCTTCATCTGCCTCCACTTCTACTTCTCTTAATCCATCCACCACTATGGCTTCTGTTTTCGCTCCTATTCCGGATGCCTGTCCAGTTTCTCCTACGTCTATGAAATCTCCCTTTCGAGCTCCACTCCCTCGTTCGACCTATTTAATCCCTGATTTGTGCACCAGTGCACCAATACAATTAATCTTTGTAATCCACTCAAAAACCATGGAGATGTTCTGAACCAGCATGGGGAAGCGATGAATAATCAGCATGCCAAACGGCTCAGCAGAGTCATCTTACTTCTCAGCGTTCGATTACCTCTTCTCTAGGAGAAGAACACGACGGGACCCAGAGTCTGATGATGAGGACGACGTACCTATTCATGGAAATCAAAGACAGTGAGCGCACCTCTCATAGTCATGTTCCAGCTCGAGTTATCCGACCTATCTTGAGGAGACACATGTCTCATCCTCCTAGACAATGTCAATGGCTACTAAAGTTACCTCATGTTGCAGCTCATATCACATCCTTCTATAGCATCAACAGGACATGATGATAGTGCTATACATCGTTACTATTTCGGAAACGTTTGATATGCTCCCATTGTTACCATATCCTTGACATGTACATTTACTGGTCTTATATGCCTTTTGGCATGGAAAAGACATCAATAAAGCTTTTCTCTCTCTCTCTCTCTCTCTCTCTCTCTCTCTCTACACACATGCACACATACACACTTTCAACACCCAAACTCTCTCTTACACACACACTCTCTTGACTCTAGATTCTACACAAATTACCTCCACAAAATCACCATGCACACACAAGAATCAAGATTCTAGATTTGAAATGATGATTGCCTCTATTGTCTAGGAAGTTCGGGCTCTCAAGTGTAGGTGCAGCCCGAGACCCCATCCACATCACCTACATATCAGATTATGGAACGATAACGACATTCACTCTTCAACAGCGGTAGGAGACTTAGCAGATTTCATCTCACAAGGAGATATCTTTCTTTTCACAGAGACTCATGAGAGTCAGTTTAGGGGACTATCGAAGTTTCAAAGCTTCAAATGGGCTTCAGTTTTTCACTTAGAGATTAGATCTGGGGGGGCAAAGGCTCTAGCGGGGTGGCATGCTTGTACATGGACTCACTACAGCCTATCATTGATCTAGTTCGATAGGATGAGCAGGCACACTATCTGTGGTTTCGACTCATTGGTCGAAGTATTGGGCTTGATAGGGATGTGTATCTTGCAGTTTGCTATTTTCCATCAGAGTCTTCGGCTTTTGCTGATAGTATGGGCTCCCCGTATGCTGATCTCTCTTTCGATATTCTTCTTTATTCTGAGCGTGGCCATATACTTCTGGCCGGTGACTTCAACGCCAGGGCCTCCTCTAGACAGGACATAGTTTCACATGATCACTGATGATCATGCACAATCTTTACAGTCTCTCCATCTTCACATCAGATGCCTATATAGCTACACTTGCCATTATAAAAAATGCATATATGAAACTTTTGAAGGGAAACGTCTTTTGGATCTTCCTATAGTTCTTCATCTAGGGCTTTTTGGCAAGAGCTTATCCCACAGGCTCCACCCCCTTTGTTGAGAGATTTACGTTGTTGGACTGAATATGCCACATTACTCTATTCCTTTCCCATTGATCTGACTATCGGATCTCCTCGTCCCTTCACCTTCTTCCTTTTCACCTTAGTCTCTTGCCATTGAGAAAATGAAGACCCATCATGCTCGGGATATCGAGGACCTAGAGGCCGATAGTGGTCTCTCACATTGTCTCCGATTTACATTGGGACAGTTTCGAGTTTCCTCTCATCAATTATATGTGGAGACGGGGCGTTTCCAAGGCATCCCTCATATGAGAAGACTTTGTCAAATGTGCACATAAGGGGAGGTGGAGTCGGAGGAGCATTTTCTATTCAAATGTCCTATTTATTATGAGATCTGAGGACGTTACACTGCGCTCACTCATTTCACATGTTGATCCTCAATGTGTGGCATTAATGTTGCGCGAGATGTTCTTGCTCCGTAGAGATATGTGTCAGAGAGATCAGCATGGACACCATGACTCTCAGCAGACCCAGATCACCTCACCTCCTTTTTCTCTAGGAGACGCTCTTGAGCAGACCCTGAGACTGGTACTTTGTTAGAGGACGAGTAAGATATCCTTTCTCGAGACCTTCACCTTCACCATGATCGCCGATAGCGTATTGCTTTCAGACCACACGCTATGGCTGCCAGGAGACCAATGGGCAACTACACTATCTTTTGGTCCCAAACCTTGGAACCTTTGCCATATATCGATACTCTAAAGAAATCGTAGATAGCGTTAGCCACTTAACCAAACAAGAATTGATGATGTTATGAGACGAATCAGTGGTCAACCTGCTAGCTTCCCTCACATCCTTATCAATTCCATATTCTAAAATTGATATATTGACCTTACCTTTGTAGATAGGTCACACTGGGGTGCTTGAGGGTCAAGCCTCCACACCTAATTGGTCGTCAAACATTTGTGACTGTCATGGAACCTCCATCCCATCTTCACTGGCTGAATATCTTCTTGCTCCAGCTCTTGAGTGAAGGGAGTACCACCCTCATCCTCAGGTCAAGTTTGCATCTGGTGAATCTTCTTTTTGACCACACCGTCTAGGACAGTCCTTGTATAAATGCTTATTTACAGAAATTTAACAAAGACCTTATTTCTTAGCATGCTCCTTCTGCTCTCAAATGTTAGGGTAGATTGTTAAAAAGCCTTGCGAGATTTACTAAAGACGGCCTTGTGCTTCTAACCATGTTGCAATTGTACTCATGTTGGCTTCTGTAACCCTTGGCGTTGTGTACCTACCGCAACTTTTCCATGAGAACCTTTGCCCTTGACGCCTCCCTCATAAATAAGAGCTGTCACTATGGCCTACCACTTATTAAACTGGTGACCCACAAAATTGGTGATATGTTATTAAGGTGTACTGGGGGTGGCTTGATTTTCTTATTGTGTGTTGGCCGGTAGGGATGATATGGAAGTGGATTATGAAGTACAACATTGTCCACATGAGAAACACAAACAGAAGGTTGATAACACAAAGGAAGTAATGTTTGTAACATGCTATGCATGTCTACCAAGGACTTCTCCACCAAAATAAGACTATCTTGCTCAAAATAAGATGATCTTGTTCGTTAGTTTGTGGAGTTCTTGAGGACGACAACATGCCAGATGTTGCGGACATTGCTTTATATTGTAGGCTCATGGACGATGAGGCCTTGCGACTAGGGATATTGATAGGTGGATTTGTTTCTTAAAGGTCACCCTAATGTTGCTAATTTACTCCTAATATCTTAGAACAATCAGACAATGGTATTTCCCTCAAAACCTCATATATCAATCAACCCTTGTGTGGTGTGGTGGTAGTGGGTTCTTGGTGTGGGATTGACCACCCAAGTTCAAACCCGACCCACACATGGGTGGTGTATGAGGAAAGAAAAGAAAAGAAAACCCTCGGATTTTTAAAACTGCTAGTTTTAGGCCATAAAAACACATTTTTTGCTAGATCTTTGCAACCATAGCTCCAAATTAAATGGGATCAGATACTTTGAGGTAGCCCTAATGTTACAGATCTACTTGTAGAATTTAAGAATGTTCTAAGGATTTCTCTCTCAAAAACTAGATTCCTAAACCACCTCAAAAACATTTTTTCCTCTCTCTATTGGCACACAGGTAAAAACATGGAATTACATCCAAAAAATGATTGCTCCTCCAGCGATTTTCTTGTAGAAAGAGATGGGCAACTTTCTTCCTCACAAATCTCTTGAAGAAAGTTGACATGGTGTTTTTGCACCCTCTAGAACAGGCTATTCTCTCTCTAGAACGAGGCTCTACTACCAAACGTGAGGTGCTAGCTCTTCAAGATCCTCCTGAAACCTAGTAGATGGTGAAAGAATGATCTCCTGCCATCAATAGGAAAAGCTTAAAGCATAGCTACATGTATTCCCATCCTGCGACACAAGTGGGGGTGATCAGTCCACTTACAAGTGAGAAGAAGAAACAATAAAATAGAACAAATTACCACCTTCCCAATTGCTTAGGAAAGTGCTTCGATACCAAGTTATAAATTGAATCACAGAGTTTAGCATCAATGAAGCATAAATTGACAATACACAAATTTAACAATCTTTCAAGAAAAATAGCAAATAGGATTGCATAGAATGAATGGCTTAAGATTTACAAGCATTAGCAAAGGCAAGAGTTCTTCCATAGAGAGCCCAAGCAACATCAAATCATAAGCTGAGAAATGAATGTCTCTAGGCCCTACTTATATCCAATACAAACCCGAGAATAGAAGCTTCTAAACACTTTGTCTAAGTTCATAAAAATTGGTCAATGGAGGGAAAATAGTGTGCCCTCCTAAAGGGTATGCACCCTTTTAGTAGGCACTTGACTCCAATAGTGATAGTTGTGCCCTGTACTAACAATATTGTACATGACTAAAAAGGGTGTGGCCAACAATGAATCAACATGAGTTTAGGCCTTGGACCCAGTAGCCCATAACTTAGCATAAGTTGACAATTACTATAACGTCAATGCAAGTTACGAACAATGAATTTTAGCAAAAGTGTTCGTCGAGATAGCATTGACCGATGTTGTGATAAAGAAAAACTTTTTGAATAACACACTATCCATATTTGGAAATCTGAAATGAGCATGCTAAGTGAGTAGTGGGAATCTTTCACAATATCAAAAAAAAGTTGAGAAAAATGTGGATACGCAAATGACATTAGTGGTAATACAAGTTTCTCATGTAACAAATATGAAGGAACATGTTGTCCTTATTGTAGGATTATATAGAAAAAGCAAAGAAAACATCTCTAATTTTTAGCAAACACTTCATGTTTGGTCATACATAATATAAGATGAGGGAGTGCTCAAGGATGGAGGAATGACAAAGGATGAAGGGATAATTAGAATAAATTTTATCAAACTCGCTAAGCTTCCAGAAGGCATTCCAAGGAGCTTAAATTGATAAGAGTTGTACACTTTTGTTTTTTTTGTTATATTACTTGGTTTATAAAGAATCAGATGGTAGGATAAGTTATGCCAGCCTAGGAAAACACAACATAGCCACTTAAATGGTAGAAAAGACTCAATGCATGGAATAAGGCAACAATTGACAGTGCCCACATGTGCTAGATCCATAGTTGCACATCTGGGCAAAAACGTTCCAGAAATGCGTTTCCCAGAAACGCGATTCTGATTCCAGAATCTTGCCAAAAAAAAACAGAATATATATATTTTTTGCCCTAAAATTGCCCTTAATTGGACCTAAATCATGCAGTAACCAGCCCAACTGTAACCAAAACACCTGGCAACCTATACAGATGCAATGCCCTTGATCAGAGCTTTAATCTGACACCCATATTGCCCACAAAAACAAAAAAATCAAAAAAAAGAACGACGTTTCTCAGAAACGCTCCCCCAAACCAGAAACGCGTTTCTGACCGCGTTTCTGGATGGGGGTTGCAGCCTAGATCTGTGCTAAAGGCTAAGGGTGTAGTTAATACATTTTGGGCTGATCCAATTCACACTATTATTAATATTTTGAACAGGAGTCCTACCAAAGTTTGATTGTCAAATGATTAATGAAAATCTAGAAATTAATTGTATAGGCCAAAAGTTAAACTTTCTAGACCCAATAATTTTTTTTCTATATTTAGCATTTATTGTTGTTGGTTTTATCAGTATAAAAAATTTTTAGGCTGTTTTTAGTGTCATGTTGATGTTTTTCTGTCATTGCAAGTACTTTGTAAATCAGTACAGGAAGGACAATTCGTACAATGCAAGGTACATTAGTATTTATAGCATAGTGGCACGTGGTACCGCCATTATGGTGCCACCCAAAAATCCGCGGTACCAGGGCGGCACCATTTTTTAATTTGTTTTTTTAAAAAAAATTATTACATCTCCATTCTGTCAGTCTCATCCATAGTGGCATGTGGTACCGCCATTATGGTGCCGCCCAAAAATCTGCGGTACCAGGGCGCCACCATTTTTTATTTTTTATTTTAAAAAAAAATTTAAATTTTTTTGTCTTTCTTAAAATTTAGTGGGCAATATGGGTATCAGCTTGAAGCTCTTGACGAGAGCAGTGCATTTATGTAGGTTGCCGGTGCTTTTAACTACAAATTGTGTTAGACAACTAAATAATGCACCTCTTAGTTTAGTAGTCACTAGTTAACTGTGAGCTCAGATCTGTAAGGCCCCCGTTATGAGGAGAAGCCATTACTGAGCACGGTTGTTAGTACAGGGTCTACTGTGAGACCATGATGGTTATGAGATGGCTAGATTACAGTTTCTATATAGCAACACGTTTTGGGGGGTTCGGGGGGCAGTAGCCCCCCGGCGGGGGGTTTGAGGGGTAGAGCTTTTTGGTGTTTTGCATCCCCTTGGTCCTTTGGCTGTTCGCTCTCGTCAGAACCGGCAACCTGTATAAATGCACTGCTCTCGTCAACAGCTTCAAGCTGATACCCATATTGCCCACTTGATTTTATTTTTTATTTTTTAAAAATCAAAAAAAATATTAAAAAAATAATAATTATATATTATGGTACCGCGGATCAGTATGGATCCGCGGTACCGGGATCCGCGGATCCTGGTACCGCTGGATCTATGGTCTCATCCAATGAAAATGGATTATGTTAATGACATCACAATTATAGAAAAGTTTGATGAGGATAATTTCCATATGTGAAAATTTAAACTTGAATGGTCCTATTGGCCAAAGATCTGTGGGATGCTGTTACTAGGGCTGAGGTAAAGCCAACAACAGACCTACCTCTATGGAGGCAAGAAGATGACAGAGCTCTTACGAGTCAGATTACTAATCGAGATCAACCAATGACTACGATCTTTGATGGCTTATGAGGACCAAAGATGTGTTGCCTTGATGATTGGAGAGGTGTTCCAGTTGAAGAGTACCACATGCTCTAACATTATTGCTAGAGGACAGAGCCCAAACCACACAGATAAACATTGAAGAAAATTAGAGAGAAAAAGCTACTTTGATGTCTTCAAGGTAACAAAAGGGTACCTAAGATCGCAGAGTACATCTCAAGTGTGTAGCATATCATGGGGGCATATAAGAACATCTTTGAAAAACAATCTAACTAACTAAATAACTAATAAAAGAAAGTGCATGAAATGAAAAACCAATAGTACAACCAGAATCTAATATGCACTATAATACAAATATCATGTATCTTATAAGATGTGATGAGGCCATAAAGTTATAAGATTTGACGATCATGAAGGCAACACATCTCTGGTCCTTCTAGGCCATCAAAGATCATACGTTCACTAGCTGAACTCGAAAATGGCAATATGACCTCCCCTAAATCTCATACTAGAGAGGCCATTGAAAGATAAAATGCTCATCTGACTCGTTGACATCCATGGAACACATTCGACTCTTGTCCTCACATGGAATTCCTTGAAAGCATCCAACCTTTACCTATAGGAAGCGGGATGAAACTTTGAACTGTCCTACTGCAATACGGAGGTTATGAGAGAATTCAAGGTCTAGGTAGGCCAAAAGTGTAGGGAGACCGGCTTCATCTAAATCCAGAATATGTGTTCTAGTAGAGGTCCAACTTGACACCAAGCTTCAGCCGGACATCTATGATATTCAGGTTATGTTCTCAGGTAGGGAACCTTATTGTAATATATTTCTATCGTTCATGATGTGATGCCATATCGATGATGTGTGTTCATAACTGCTATGCATGAAGCAACAAAAGGATCCATAGAGACTAAGCATGAGCTAGAGAATACACAAATGTACACCAATAATCAATATGTGGCTTTTTTGTTCCTCTGTAGAGAATGTTCATCCATCGGTAGAATGTAGCTGATAACCAAGCTTTCACCAAACCCTAATGAGGATTTTCTTAATCTTAATGAGAACGATGTAATTATTTGGTCATGTGGGCAATCATGGTGCTTCACTGCATTGTCTGTGCATCACCTTCCTGAATAACTCATACCCATTTTCAATTCCATGTAGGATGGAGGTACTATACTTCTAGTTTCTGTGCTGAATTAATTTTGGGTGTCTTGCCATTCTATTTCTATTGCAGTCTCCCCTTTTGACCGCTCCGAAATGGATGCTCCTGGACCATGTGTACTTTTTGCTACCCCAGGCATGTTGAGTGGGGGTTTATCGCTTGAGGTATTCAAACACTGGGCACCTTCAGAGCGAAATATGATTATCTTGCCAGGGTATGTCTCCAACTATTTTGAACATCTTTCCTGTAAAACTATTCCATGTGCTTGGACATATGCTAAATCAAATCATATTGTTAGCTCTATTTCTAGCCTACAAGTTACAAAGTTATAATACATCTTGGCCTTTTCCTTAATAGGGTTGGCCTATTTGATGCTACATATAGGCTCCCAGATTGTAATTTACTTGTACTTTGGCACTTGGTGTCACCTGTAATGTTGAACATATTAGTTGTAGCACCTTTTAAACTGTATTTGGCAAACGTCTCTTTTGTTATGTCGGTTACTATTGTAGACATGACATGCACTACCTCTCTGTAATTTCAAATCTGTGAATTTTGTGTACACCATGCATATCAGGTTTTGTATGCTTTTAACAGATATTGTATAGCTGGAACAGTGGGACACAAGTTGATGTCAGGAAAACCAACAAGGATTGAATTAGATAAACGAACACAAATCGACGTCCGTTGTCAGGTGGGCTTCTCAAACAAAAATGCATGCCACACCTGGGTATATGCCTTAACGTTTTGGGGTATTGAAGGGTCATCTTTTTTTTTAAGAATAATGGCATTTGAAAGTACCTTTTCAAGTTTCCTTGCCCTTTCGTTTGGTATCTAGAAAAAGTTAGGGTGCTTGATTTTAGTATGTAAACACTCAAGAAGCTGCCTTTTGCTAGATTTTACCTATTAACCTTGCAAACAAACTTCCAAAGCTAGCACTTTACTGGTAGGACATGAGAAATTGCTAGTTTCCAAATCCTTGCCTATTCAAAAAGATTTTGAAAATAGGAATGACTTCCAGTGCCCAGTTGGAAGAGATCTGGAAACATGGAGGAACTATAGGATCTGTATATGGTGGAAAATCTGATTTTCTTGCAAGAAAAGCTATTGGAACACCTGGTTTTTAAAATTTCCACGAATATTGAATCACGGTTGGTGATGCTACCCCGAGAAGTGCTTGGATACGAATTATTGACCAACAGTGTGTGTGAGGGGGAGGGGGGGTGAGAGACTGACATGTCATTAGCATCTATTAATGGACTATTACAGTAATTAGGGTGCCCATGTGGTAAACCTGATTTAAGTCCAAAACTATAAATATCCATGGGTGGGTACTCATTTCACAGTTGTGTTATGGTCTCTGAAAAGTCAGTCAATAGAACTAGTTTGCTGGAAATTTGGTATTTCATCCTTCATATTTTTGTTAGACAAGCTGTGGATTTTATCCAGATGCAATTGCATGATTAGTCTTTTTATCTGTAGGGTACTGCGAGATTTCTTTTTTCAAATTTTAACTTGGACACCCAAAAGATAGTGAGATGGAACGCTCTTACATTCTTTAATTGCAAATTACATATTTGATTTCCTTGCAATATGGTGCTGAAGAATATGTCATCAATTTCCAATCTAAATGTTTGGATTTGTGCGACTGGTTGGAGTCAAACTCTCGACACAAGTAGAGGAAAGGAGATCTTCACCAACTTATTGGGCTTCAGCGTTGTCTTGATACCAATAATAGGGACATTGTCTTTCTGAGGAAGAGTTGCAGGCATATTATTCATAGCCCCTTGGACCTTGTGCGCTACCCTGCTATTATTGACATCAAGCCATATGATTTAGGCACCTGTTTCCTTTAATTATTAAGAGACATTTCTCATCGATATTAATGGTTATTTAGCATTCCTAGGCCCCATGCAAAAGGTCAAGCACTCACTCAAACTCACAGGTCCCATAGACATTATAAATAGCACAACTCGTAGCTTAATTCACTCAATAAACTAGCTTCAGGCTTGAATTTGGCTCATTGTTCCACTGCGCTATTGTTGTTCTACAGAACTTGATTGATGCATTTGCAGTCTCAGCCGTGATTTATTGTGATATTTTGCTCATAACTTGTTCTTATGTTGTTATTGTTTAGTAACCAACAAATGATATTAACACTGTTTCATGGACCGATTCAAAATAGAAATATGAATTGGCCAATTCATCCGACTCGAATTGGTTCAAATCGGCAGCCTCAGTTCAAATCACCGATTCAAACATTTAAAATTGTTTTATGTTTTTTTGCTGTTCTGTTATAGCCAAAAACAAGTGCAAATTCAGAGTTTCAGGTGCCATTTATAGTATATGCTCCAGTGTCTCAGTCAAGGTTACCAGCCGATTCGTCCAGTTCGAACTAATTCGAACCGGAAAAAAAATTAAAACAAATTTTAATACATTTTTTTGGTTTTTGTTGGGTTTTTCTTTTCCCGGTTCAAACCAAACGATTTGAACCGCGGTTCGAGGTTACCCAAGTTTATGCAACAAAGCAAGATTTCACCTAACTGCTTGTTGCAGACCAGAATCCACTGGAAAATTGTCCATCTGCAATCCTCTAATTTTCCTCTCTCTATTGATACCCATATTGGATGGTTAAAAAGAAATAAAGAAAAAAGAATGATCTGCAGTGAGTCGCTGATTTTCTGGTCAGTGATTCACGAATCGCGATTCCAGATTTGTTAGTGCAACTATGATATACATATATATAACACAATTTTCTTTATCTATTTAGGTTCTTTTGACTTCGCTAATAGCTTTTTATTGGTGGGTGAGTTTCCATCATTCGTTAACTTATTCTCATCACATATTTTGATTTGGATTTTACTTTTTTACACAGATACACCATTTGTCATTCAGTGCTCACACTGATGCAAAAGGCATAATGGATCTGGTGAGGCATGTAGATCCTCGGCATGTTATCCTTGTGCATGGTGAAAAACCCAAGATGGCCACTTTGAAGAATAGGATAATGACAGAGCTGAAAATACCTTGTTTTTATCCTGCAAATCATGAGCTTGTGGAAGTGCCATCACATTGCATTTTCAAAGTTGATCTGTCAAATAGATTTGTCATGCACCATTTGATCGATGATGTTAATGACAGTCAAAACTCACAAAATTTGAGTGCTCCAATGGATGATATGCTAGAGACTGCAGATGGGTCCTCCTCTATCAGAAACGCATCATCATACAGTTTACCCCCAACTCAAGTTAGAACCCATGTGGAAGGTATCGCAGTCAATGAGAATTCATTGAGAATAAAAATATTGCACCCAATTGAGGCACAAGCTTGTTTGGCAGATATGAAACACGATGTATCCTTCAGCTGTTTCCAAACCATTTTTGTTGAGGCCAATGGACATGGACGCTTAGTTGATATAGGAGAAAAAACTATTCTACATTCCTTGTACCTGGAGTTAGTCAAATGGGTTGGTAATGCTGTATCCAGGGAAGAGGACTGCATAATTGGAGGATCCTTTTGTATGCGTCTTTGCAAAGGATCTGTAACGCAGAATGGTTCAGAAGGTCAATCTGAATCTGAATTCAATCATGGTATCAAAGATCGGGATATTGGAGATTCAATATCTTGTAACCCAAGTTCATCCAGGCAAAAGATAGAAGTGGAATGCAATTGGTGTTATGAAGACAATAGTCTTGCAAACAGGGTGATGGGCATCTTAAGAACGCTCAATTTAAAGCTGCAGCAATGCCTCATTACTGGAAGCTCCCAATGTAAAGAATCAACTAATTACCATAGGTATTAAGTTATAGTGGCTTGTTTCTTGCTTATTTCAAGTAGCTCAAGTGGCAGATTCAGCATTGTAGATACAATGCCTTGGCTTTTATCATGCCGTAGAAGCCAGTCTTGTTATTTAAATACATTTTGTAGAGTTCGCCATTCCATATGGAGTAAAAATTTCGCATTCTTTTATACATTGTTTATGGTGGCGAAGAGAATGACTATGTTGAAACTTCCACATGTATGGAATTAAAGAGTGATGTTCTAGTGAAATATGTAACATGTTTTTGCAGGAGACCAAATTGAATTCTAGTCAAAATGGAAAACACAACAGGCTATTGGTAGAATACAACAGTTCAATTGGTCATTCATGAAAAAAACCTATCTATAGCTGCTTTAGAGGGACCAACTGCACGTCTTGCTTGAAATATTTGACAATAGTGATCCATTAAGCCCCTGTTTTAAAGGATATACATTTTGGAAATTATTCTTTGGAACTTGCAAGAAGGTGCTCCAACAATCAGTTTCTGAAAGCTAAAAAAATATATCAAAAATTGCATGTTTCTTGCAAATGTTGAGTCCCTTACTATGTAATAGTTTATGATTCTCCTTGAGGATGTTTGCAAGCCACAGGATGTAGAGTCGAACCCTATGCTGAACTGTCACGCCACAGGGAAACATTATATCCTACACGTACGCAAACTTAATGCTATTGTACATAAAGGCCAAAATTCATACATCATACGCAATTTGGAGCTAAAACATATGGGGATGTCAAGTTGAGTTTGAAAATAAATCTTAGTAGCACATTACTTGATGTTTTGAAGATCAACCCAATGCTTTAAGGCATGATGGTGGCAGCAATGTATTGCAAAGTCTGCAATCTTGAAGACTAACCCATAGATGAGATGACTATTTCATTTATTGAACAAGTAAACTAAAGTCTTGGATGCATATCCATTTCAAGTTCTCAAAATTTTGATGTTCTATTCTAATTTGTTGCAATGAATCGCGATTGCGTATTTTGTTTTTTTTTTATGATTTTGATGAAGAAAAAACAGCGATTCACTGTTGTTTTTCTTATCACGATTCTAGAATCGCGATTCGCGATTCAAATCACGATTCTAGAATCGCCAATGCAACTATGATTCTAATTAATGTAAATTCTTCAACTTTTTGCAATCCTAATGATTGGTCCTTGCAAGAAAATGGAGTAGATTCAGAATATGCCACGTTACAAATGTGCATCACTCAAATAACCAGTTAGAAGCCTGCTGTTTCACAATCAGAAAACCTGGCCAATTTTTTCTAACATCAAAAACATCATCATGGTGTAGAGGGCATTTTCCCAAAAATCCCATGAGCTCCTAACCATTCACACTTGTCTGAAAGGGAATAAGAATATTGGATCTGGACTATGAATTGAGTATATTCTTCAATTCTGTTAAGTACCTGGTTGAAAGTGGAGCTATTACTAGTCAAAGGGAGAACTTGTGCAGACTGTAGAACACAAGCAGTCTGCACCAAACAACATGATTATTTAACCACAAAATTGCAATGCAAGGCAATCTTCCAATTTGCAATTTGAAACTACATGAAAATCAACCAGTCTAAGCTATAACAACCTGGCTTTGGATTTGAAGCCCATCTCGTCCTACGTGGAATTTTCTAGGTCTATTTCAATTCAGCTTCATATAAGTTTTCCTCGTAAATTTAGTTGATGCTACTATAAGGTATCTTATAATGTTTCATATAATTATTTCATTGTGAAGGCAACTTACTAGATGAGAGTGATAGGGAAAAACTTAGTAGATGATTTGCTCCTATTGAGAGACTGGTATCCCATTTGCAATAACATTGGCAAGCAATAGCAAAAATCTTGCAACAAGTTATCGTAAGTTCCCAAGAAAAAAATCGTCGATAGCATTAGTCTCAATCACTATTGTTGCACAGTTGGAGACTATGTACAAGAGAGGGTGGTGATATACTTGAGCTATAACTATAGACATGTAGTGATAATCACTCTAAAAAAACATTGACCACATGATTAGAGATCATATGGAGGACTCACTTGAAGTTGATATAACAACTAGCAAAAATGGGTGATTAACATTTAGACATTCATGGTGACATGACTAGGTGATTAAATAGATTACAAATTAGATTGAATAAGTGATTAAATCCATAAGATATTTTCTAGGTATTGATTATCAACAAGCACATATTGTCTGATTGTCTAGTACTCTTCCTATCTACTATTGGCCAACTCTTTCATTAGTTTTATCACTCACATATTGGAAATTTTTTAATTATGAAATTGTGTATGCAGCCCTCTCTCTTGGGGTCTATGTTATTCTTCCATATTAATGGGTGATTATGAGATTCATAGCTTAGCTTGAACATGTTAGATTTCTATTTTTGATAAAATCAAAGGCAATGTTGACTTGATGTAAATACTTGTACATACATGTAAAAGTTTTGTTTTGTAGAAATTCGACAGTCAAGAGCTGAATTGGGTCAGATTGAAAGAAAATTAGACCTATAGGGTCAAAATAAATTGGGTCAAAAATCTAGGATCAAAATAAATTTAGACCCCAAGGTTGGATCGAATCGAATCGGAAAATTGGGATTGAAATAAATTTAGACCCCAAAGTCGGATCAAATCGAATCAAAGTTCCAGGGTCAAATAGAATTTTGATCCATAAGGTTGAAATACAAACTACGAACCATTGAAGCAGAGGATCAAAATACTAGGGCTGAACTAGAATTTCGATCCCCAAGGTTGAAATAAAATTGTAGGATACTACAGTAGTTGAATGTGACATTATTGTCTAGATATCAAAGCTAGTGCTAGTACATATTATTAGGCATTAATGCACAACTATAAATAGGACTAGCTAAACAACAATCAATGATGAATAGATGAGGATTGATTAGTTGTTGTAGCAAATTATTTGTGAGAATTAGGATCAAATTAGCAAATCAGGGATGCAATAGCTAAATTGTTCGTATAGACTTTTCAAGTCTTATTTTATGAATAAGCAAAATGCATTGCCCATATGAACTACTATATACTTTGTTCATTATAATGTATGATCAATTTGTGAAGTCTAAATTGCTTTTAATCTTGTAGTTTCTTGAATAGTACTTTTAGCAATCACTACTAATTCATGACTTGAGCAAATGTATGAGTAATTCAAAAGTCTAAATTGCTTTTAATCTTGTAGTTTCTTGAATAGCAACTCAAAATAGGTAGATGTGTTGAATGCACATTAATCATATTTTGACATGGTATCAGAGCCTAGATTCATAATTCAGATCACAAGGTCTAAGTAAGAGCATTCACTATTAAAGAAATTTATTTTTTTTCGATTTTTATCAAAACAATACTGCTCAATATTGATCATATCATATTTCTGCTCATAGTTTTCATATTAAAAATCTATCTATTTTGATTTTTATCAAGATAGTATCATTCTGCAACTTGCTTACAATTAGTTGATTTTGCAATGGAGTATATATCATTAAATTCATATTTCATCGAGAGATTAGATGGTGATAATTACCACATGTGAAAAACTCAAGATGAGAGCTATTTTACTAGCCAAAGAGTTATGGGAAGTTGTCGAAGGCACGAAAATTACCTTTTATTTAGAAATAGGCAATTACGAGATGGAAGCAAAAGGATGAAAAATACTTTGTTGTCATAACTTTGAATATCAAAGATTCTCATATTAGTCATATGAGGTTTGCTACAACCTCCAAAGAAGCATGGATATTTAAGCACACTCTATGACATTGGAGATGTGATTTCAAAGCTTCATATGATAAAGAAAATTGTCTCATTCAAAATGACTAATGAAGATTATATTTCAAATCATCTTAGCAGTTTCAAAAATCTTCTTCAATAGGTGTCTTCAACAGGTACAGTTTATCAAGAATCAAATGCAGACTGTCACAAATATGTCGCTTGGTAAAAATATTGTAAGGTGCAAATGGACTTTTACAATCAAATACAAAGCTGATATGAATATTGACCGATAGAAAGCTCGGTTGATTGCCAAAGTTTTTATTTTTATTTATTTTTAGATTTCTAACTTTGACTTTAAGAACACTATTAGTCCCATAGTCAAGCTTACTTCCATTAATTATCCAATGGGTCAACCCGTACCTATTGCACCCTTGCAAGCAGTCCGGAGGGCATCTTGTCTCGAAATGCCCAAATATGATGGATCATATGATCCTATCAGATTCCTCCATATCTTTGAACAAGCATGCAAAAGTTATGGCGAGTGGATACCCCATGTCTCTAGTAGTTGCAGCCCAAGACTGGTTCTTCAACCTATCGGAATAAGAAAAATCCACTTGGGAAGGGGTTAAAATGGCTCTCATTATGCGCTTTAAACCGAGGAAGTTCCTGGAAGATCCGTTTCTCCTGTTAAGCAAAGTTAAGATTGGAAAAAGAGAAAGGGTCCGAGACTACATTGAACGGGTCAAACATCTAAGATTCGAATGCAACATAGCACTAACATTATGCGGTTATTATGTGGTTCCTCGCGGGACTGCCACGAAGCATTCGAAGAGAACTCAAACGACGGGAGCAGTACGCCACATTGTAGGAAGCAATGGAAGATGCCATTAGGGAAGAGGATGAAGGCTCAGACGATGAATCCTATTTGACCGCCCATAATCCAACTCCCTCGATAGCATCAACCTCCAATGCTTCCAATGCATCAACAAATCTGCTGATGGAACAAATGACGGCATAGTTTGATCAAAAGTTGAAGGCCTTGCACGGAGCTATAGCATCAACTTCAAATCCACCGGAATAGAACCAACTGTAGTATCCTCGAAGAGAAAACATATGGTATTCGGTCTGTAACCAAAACCATACCGCCAACGAGTGTCTAGTTTTGAAGCAGAATCTCAAATTGCCACAGCGGTACTGCCACCTATGCAATGCATCATCGCATGAAATAACTTTCGGCCCATTCAATTCCATAATCATACAACAAAAGCGGAATCAATATCAAACCTCTTATCCATACCATCAGGGGCATCGAATGCGGCACCGTGGTTTGGAACACAAATGAATTAGCAGCGCATGGCAATACTTGCACCACCAGGGCTAGCTAACAATCAAGTGAATTTGACAGCAGCAGAACAAAAAATGCCACGCCAACCTAAGTAGCAGCAACAGTGGTGGGGTCCGAACACGAATCCTATGTAGATTCGGCCATCAACAAATATTATGTGACCTATGCCGCTCAACCTCAACGTCAAGGTGGTAGGATCTATGGCTGCTATGGATGCGGCGAGGGGCACATAATTGCAGAATGTTCTCACAAGGGCACGTTTACACCCTTTTGTCGAGAATGCGGATATGGGCAATTGCCCATTGAGAGCTGGAGCAAGTGCACCCTTGAACTTGATCACAATGCAATCGGCAGGAGCTCCAGGGAGGATGCCACCAAAGACTTCAATTTCCCATGTTCTCCAGTGCTAGCTCTTATGCGAGCCCAAAAACGGAAGGGAGTGACACCATCACCACCATCCTCAGTATCATTGGCAGATGATCAACTCTCAACTGTAGGACTATTTCCTAATGTGAGGGAAGAATGAAGACAATATCAGAAGATCCGCCATTGGATACAGAGTGCACAGGCAGAGGAAGCGACACGAAAAAAAGAAAATCCGGTAGCACCTCTACCCTCAGAATTACCAACACCACCAGCCAACTCCCCATTAAAGATAGATTTTAACGACTGTCTACACCATCACAAATTTCAAATGGGTGAGCATGAGGTTCCGCAATCGGGAGTGCTCGCAAGTTTACTAGCTAGCCGTATGAACTTATACTTCAGAGAGTTCTTGCAGATGGCACCACAACCTAAGAGCATTCTAGCGGATCAGATTAATTCAGAGTCAGAACCAACCACAAAAGAGCCCTTGTATTGTGTAGGCTATGAAGGAGTGAGCAATTGCAAGGATTGAAGCTAGCGAGATTTGTCATCAAATTAGCAAATCAATCTTGTGTAAAACCAAAAGGTGTAGTTTAAGATATCTCAATAAAGATAGCGGAAGTGCAATTCATAATCACCTTTGTGGTGATGGACATTCTAGAGTCACCTTCTACCTATTGCATTTTACTAAAAAGACCTTGGTTGAGAGTCGCGCAAGTGGTTCTTCACTAATGGGGAACCAGAAAACTCACCTTTGACAATAAAGAGCAGGTTGTAAAGGTTGATCCAACCACATGGGTGGTGAAACCAATAACACCCAAGGCTGATGATAGATCTTCCACCACTGATCACACAATTGATCGCCCAAGGCAAGCCAAGGGAGGTCATTATGATTCTCAAAGAGATATTTTGCGATGGACGGATGCATTAGCAACTATTGACTGTATGGATGGGGAGCATGCATGTCATTCTGATTCGGATCCAGAACTTAGCACGTTTTTACCCAAGGGGTACACCTTGGACACATCGATTACTTTTGGGGTGAACATGATCAACGTAGCATGGTTGTCAATGAGAACTATTGAAGACCTTGTTGATGATGATTTAGTCCCTTGGCAACATGCATTTACCTACAACAAGGAAGTTGAGCTAACTGATGAACAGGTCCTGCAACATATGGACCCAAATTGATATGGATTGAGAAGAGTATCCGCTCAACCACCACAAAAATCACCCATGGCTAAGGTTTCCAAGGTAGATTCACCCAAGGCACCTATGACTAAGGCATTATAGTCAGGTGATTCGATGGAGCGATATACTAGAAGAGACAATAGCTCTCACCCGGATAATCAATTTCGATCCAAAAGAAGATCACCCTTTCAAGAGTGATTTCATTACTTCAACAAGAGGAGGCCGGAAGATCTGCAACCTCCTCAAGCATAGGGTGTCAGATCCTCAAGCTCTATATTTCAAAAATCAGAAGTTTTGATTCAAAAATAAGAGCAATATGTAGTCAGGATCGAATTTTGACTCAGAGTCAAATTTGGGCTCAGGGTCGAATTCTGGCTTAGGGTCGAATTCGAACTCTTCATCTTTCCAACCAAAGCAGAAACTATTCTGCAGATACTGCAAGAGAATTGGACATGAGATCAAGGACTGCAGAACTTTGAAATTCAACAAAGAGAAGAAGAAACAGTTCCATCAACAAGCGAATTCTGCCTCAACCAGTTTTTCGACACAACAACAAGAGGAAGATGAAGCAACATTTATGACCAAGGTCAGAGAACAATAGGATACAGATTCCTGGTATCTCGATTATGGAGCAACTCAACACAAGACTCACCATCAAGACTAGTTCAAAGATTATAAATCTTTCAAACACTCTCAAGTTGTGCAACTTGGAGACAACTCATCACATTCGATTCAAGGTGAAGGAACAGTCAGAATCAAATTCCAGAAAGGTGAAGTCAAGTTGTTGTCCAACGTTCTCCACATTTTAAATTTGACTAAGAATCTGCTCTCAATTAGCAGAATCATTGATTTAGGTCGGAGGGTTGAATTCGATACAATCGGCTACACCATCCTTGACAAATCTCAGAAAGTTTTAGGTTTCGGGAGAAGAAGTGGCAATCTCTACAAACTCAGCCACTGTTATTCTTCCAATAGTCAAGCTCTTCACACCTCAACTTCCGAATCATCTAATATGCTTTGGCATTCTAGATTAGGCCATTTGAACTTCAATAGTATTCAACAAATGTCGAATAAAAAACTAGTACAAGATCTGCCTTCTGTCAACAAGCCAACTTCTCCATGTGAAAGCTGTATAATCAGCAAGTATGCTAGAAGTCCTTTCATTTTTGACTCAGTTCATACTTCCTGTGAAGATTATTAAAATATTATCTTCCTATCTCGAGTTTGGGGTCATGTCCATGGTGATTTCCACTAAAATTCATGTTGTACGTAAAAGGAGTGTGAATTGAGCACATATCCTTCTAGTGTAGCTCGGATTTGAGTTAGATGGGTTCAATTATGATGACATGCAGATGTTTAGATAGCATGCAAAGGTTTACTGTATGCATGCAAGCCACATGCAATCAGTGCATGCAACATGAAAAGTAGTTTGTGTGATCTACACATGTCCATGCAACTCCACTATAGGAATTCGAGTCTCTCTCATGTAGGGAAAGTTGGGCATGTTTTGCCAATATTGAGATTGTGGTGTTTTGGACTCATTCTCTCTCTACTCGGGTTTTCTATGCCTGATTTTCTCTCTCTACTCGAGAGCAGCCTCTTTTTCCCATACTGAATACTTAGAATCATTTCTGACATTCATTTCTCATAGTGAAGAGTTAGATTTTTTCATCAGATGTATGCCATTGTGCTCTTGCCTTAGATTTTTCAAGCATACTGTTCTTTGATCAATCTTGTGCAATCACAACACCTCAGTAAGATCCTGTAGGGTGTGTGGTGAAGTTCACACGTGCTAAAAAACTTCACATGGTATCAGAGCTTCATGCTTTGAAGAAGTGAGGGTGTATACATCAGATCATCAGTGTTTTTGCTTGCAGGAACTCGGATTTTGGAGAGGGATTCAAACTCGCTGAGAAACAAACAATCTGTGGACCATAGGTGGATCAAATCAAGGCTGATCTGATCCAGTGGAGCTTTGTACGGACAGAGAGCTCACATGTGTGAAATCAGCCCTCATTAATGAGTGCTACTTCTCAAGAAATGATCCAAATTTGATGTTCTATAGCTTGTTGGATAGGTATTGGAGAGTAGAATGTGTTTCTCTTGTTTCTAAATCAATTTGATTTGTTTTTAGAAGAGTTTTAGGCAATCAAAGAGTTTGAGAGGGTACTCAACTCGTGGGATATGCCAAAGTGAGCACACATCTGTCTTTTTCACCATTTTCATCAATTTTCATTGTCAATCAAGTAGAATTGGATAAAAGTGAGTATTCTGAGGTCTTAGACTTTTCATTTCACACATATTACTGTGTTTGAGTTGAAAGTAAGTTCCTAGAGAGTTTATCAGTACATTGAAACTCGTGGGAGAGATAGACTTCTTGCTTGCATGTGCTTCTTCTTTTGTGATTGAAGCAAGATCCAAATTCAAGATAGATTGATTTTCTATATTGTGAATTTGTTCTCACATCTGTTGCAAGGTTTCATAGGGTGGATCAACATCTGTGTAAGATCCTAGACTGAGATAGCAAGCGACATCCTTTCAACTCCATTTTTTATCATTACTAGAATTTCTCACCAAGAAGATGTCTTCATCTGGTTCACATTTCTTAGAGCACAGTGAGAGATTAACATCTTCCAATTATGCAATGTGGAAGATCAGAATGGAATCATTGTTGATTATACAAGATGTAATGGATATTGTGAGTGGAGCTGAAGAAGATCCTGCTGCACTTAATGAAGCTGCAACATTCCACAAAAGAACCAAAATTGCCCTTCATTTTATAAAAATGAATGTTACCAATGAAGTGTTAAGAGAGATCAGTACATGCACCAATGCCGAGGAAGCTTGGGATACTCTAAAAACAAATCTATGAAATAAAAAATACTTCTAGATTGCTTACATTTAGAAACCAAATATTTCAAAGTTATCAGAGAGTAGATGAGAGTGCTTCATCATATGTCATGAGAGTTAAGGATCTTCATCAAGAGTTAGCTAGTATTAGTGATGCTCTTAAGAATACTGAACTTGTTCAAGTAGTCCTAAATGGACTTAGAGATGAGTATGACAATATTGTACAGACTTATGCTGTCTGAGAGGATCTTCCATCCTTGGATACCTTGCAAGGTGTTCTCATTGCTGAAGAAAGCAGGCAAGAGAACAAGATGTTGAGGATCAACAGACTTTCATTGAAAGATGGTGGAGATGACAAAGCACTCTTCATCAGAGACAAGTCTCAACAACACTTCAAGAAGGACAAAGCCAAAGAAGGTGGTGAGGATCAGTCCTCACAAGCTGCAACATCCAGTGGCAAGAAGAAATTGTCAAAGATCAAGTGTTTTTTATATGGCAAGAAAGGACACTATGCATCAAACTATTTCAAGAAGAAGAACCAATCTAAGCAAGCTAACCTTACTAATGAGGATGAGTGTGAGGGTGTAGAGAGTGAAAGAGATGATTCATTAATGATGTCTACTTTTTCATCTTTTCCTTTTAAGAATGAAGAAGTCTGGTGGATAGATAGTGGGGCTAGTTCCCATATGTCTAGTTCTAGGAACTCTTTCACTAATCTCATGCCATATCTAGGTACAAAAAGGTCAATCTATACTGCTAATGATGTAGAGTGTAGGATTGAAGGAATAGGAAACATTCCATTGCATGCATCATCATCAAAATCTTTTTGCTTACATGATGTACTGTATGTACCTAGATTGACCAAGAATCTCATTAGTGTAGGACAATTGTTGGATAGTGGATTGGATGTCAAGTTTCAAGTTGACAAGTGTATAATCTCAAGAGAAAATGAAGTTATTGCTAGAGGATCTAGAATTGGTAAGTTGTACAAACTAGATTCTAGGGAGAGTGCTAACATTTCAGATATTGCTTATGAGACCAAGGTTCTAGAGGAGGATCTGTGGCACAAGAGATTGGGTCATCCCAATTTCAAAGCCATGCAATCTATGGTCAAAGAAGGAAAAGCTGTTGGTCTACCAAAGACACTGTCAAAGGAGCTTCTACCTTGTGAAGCTTGTGTGTTGGCAAAGTCACACAAAAGGCCTTTTCCTAGATCAAGTATCAAGACAAAGCAACCATTTGAACTTGTACACTGATGTTCATTTCTCATCAACTAAGAGCAAAGGAGGAGCCAACTGCTTTGTCTCGTTTGTAGATGATTATACAAGATATTCTTGGATCTATATGTTGTCTTCAAAAGCCATGGTTTATGATGTTTTTCTTACTTTTAAAGCTTATGTAGAGAAGCAGTTTCCTTTCAAGTTGAAAGCTTTAAGAAGTGATAGTGGAGTGGAATACACTTCCAATAAGTGTAAAGACTTTTGTGAGAGAGAGGGTATTCAAAGAGAGTTTTCTTGTTCATATACTCCTCAGCAAAATGGAGTTGCTGAGAGAAAAAATAGAACTTTGTGTGAATGTGCAAAAGCCATTAGGCTAGAAGCTTCTCTGCGGAAAGAATTTTGGGGAGAGGCAGTTGCATGTGCAAACTATCTTTGTAATAGGCTTCCAAATCTTGCAATAGGAGGAAAGACACCATTTGAGATGTTGTATAAGAAAAAGCCTAAGGTAGATCATCTTAGGAGTTTTGGCTGTGTATGCTTTGTGCATGTGCCTCTAGAAACTAGGAAGAAGGAAGATCCTAGTGCAATAAAGGGAATTTTTGTAGGATATGCATCCACTAAATAAACATACAAGATTTATTTGCCCTCTACTGACAAAAAAGTTGCTAGTAGAGATGTGATCTTCCATGAAGATCAGAAGTTTAACTTGGATGATGCACAGATCAAGGAGACTCATGCAAGATCAATCATCAATCTTGATGCTGTTCAAGAAGAGGGGAGGCTGAGGCTTGAGGAGGAGCAAATTCAAGCTACCACACCAAGAAGATCTACACGAGAAGATCTGAGCCAAGGAGGCTCACATATGATGAATAAGGAAGGCAAGTGGAAGGTGAAACTTCCTATCATGCACTTTTTATATCCGATGAAGAGCCTAAGAATGTCCAAGAAGCTTTTCAATCCAAGGAGTGGTTCGAAGCAATGACCCAAGAATTTGAAGCCTTGATGTCAAATAACACATGGGAGCTTGTGGAGCCACCAAACAACATGCATGTGATTGGATGTAAGTGGGTATTCAGAATGAAGTATAATCATGATGGATCTATCAATAAGTATAAAGCAAGACTTTGTGCAAAGTGTTCCAGGTCTTAACTCGTATTAGAACCTATTTTTGATTCCAAGCAAGTCACGAACACAGGATAATTGTTTGCTAACAAAAGCTAGATTTCTTGTTCATATTTTTGGGTGTGAGGACCATCAAAGCAAACATCAATTTTACATGGGATTGATACTGGATTTTATTTGAGAGTGTGTTGAATTCAAATCAATATTCAAACATGTTCAAAATAGTTACAACTACATGGCTAACTTGATGTTTCATCATATTTTTGTGCATGCATTATATTTGATTATTGTACCCAAGCTACCAACTATTGTTTTGATTAATGCACTTGAAATGGATATTGGGAAAAGTACTCGTCTGTAATGAACTCTAGCTAAATTATAATATGTTTTCATTCTTGATTATAGTTCCTACAACACGAGTTTTGGTGCAATTCTTTTCAAGTATCGATGTATTCATAAAATTGTGTTCTTAAAAAGCTCACTAATCTGTAAATTGGCTTGAAAAAAGCTCGCCATGAAAAGCTTGCCGAGAAATGCTCTCCAAAAAATCACACCCGGTGTTCACCAAGCCTAGGGATGTAGTTATAGACTTGCTTATAGGAACTGGATGCATGGGACGAGAGGCCCATATGGGCAAAAGACATTGTGTGTGTGTTGAGAATGACTAACACATCTTTGATGCATTTCTATTGGAGTTAGATAATGTCCTCCTCATTTGAATATTTGCTATTTTCATTCAACTTTTTGTGCTGACATTGTTTAGCTTTTAAAAACTATGAATCAGTCTTTTGAAGATGTTTTATCAAGGCACAAAAGACAAGGCCAAAGTAGATCCAAATATGAATAAAACATGAGGGATGCTTGCACATCTCCAAAAGATGTACATCCAAAAGGTGATAAACTAATATGCTGACCATAACTAAATAACAGAAAAGTTAGCTAGAAAAGTTAGCAAAAGCTACATAGATATGGCTACTTATGTATAACATCAGAGAACTGATGTATTGCTAGCTCTAGACTATCCAGTCTCTATGTTGATTGACATGGGACCTTATGAATGCATTACAGAATGCAAATGGAATTGCAATTTCAAGCTTTACAGAGTCCACTTGCAATGTCTAATAGCACCACCTCCACCATGCTCAACAAGGACTATAACTTGTCCGACTTATGTCATCAACACTGGGCTTCTTACATAAAGATGGATCCAATTTGATTTTCATATGCTTATAGAGAGACCACCATGCTGCCACTCTATAGAGAGACCACCAGGTGTACTAAAAATAGCTTTATAGATGGTTCTAACTTCCTTCAGGCAAAGAGACCAACTTTAATTGAGAAATCACTAATAAGATCTTAGAATACAAATAGCCATGTGTGGGTCTTCATTTGATAGTTCGCATTCTTGAGTCTAAGTTTTTTGAGGACAAACTAGTGTTACTATGGGAAAAGGCTAGAAGATGGTTCATGGTTGATTGCTTTGACATCTCAATTGAAGATTGATTTTCGATTTATAGTTTATTTTACCATCTTCCCATATAAGTATGATTCTTTGCACATGTCTTCTTAGCTTGATATCAAGGCACATTCTGACAAATTTTTGGTGCTGATAACTTACATATACAAGACTGCTTGAATCATATAACTATCCCAGTTGCTAATCTGCTTTTTGTTTGCTCCATACTTAGATGTATATGCAGGTTAAGTGACACATGGACTGTTTCACATGGAAGCTGCTTCATTTGAAATGAATCCTTGATGAAACTAAGCTTGCCTTACTACTATAGTTGTGGAAAACTTTTAAAAAGGTTATTCATGAGCCAAAAAGATTGTTCACTTTTGCTGCACAAAGCTCTCTCTCTAGCTAGTTCACAGTCACGATAGAGGTTTGCAAATGTTTTTTCGTTGTCTAAGGTGGTTGAAATTCCATGAACTATGGTGTTCATTGAGGGTGCAAGTTGCGCATGCGTGGCTTGACTCATACAATTTTTTAGATATGTACATGTGTGAGTTTGAGACAAATAGTTGATGGTGATTGACATTGTCAAACTTTAGTTTTTGAGATGAGCACTTACGAATATTATTATGTGATCACTTACTAATTAATATCTTGAAAGGTTACTTTGCAATTATCAGGGTCATATCCTATCAAAGCTTGCATCAATCTTACAATTAATTAGTAGACAATGAAAGTTTCAACGTTGAGACTAGCCTTGTTTAGACTTTTTGTTCCATTCCTTGTTGCTTGCAAGATTGTGGTTGTGTAGCTTTCTCATCCTTTGAATCCAAACCATGTTTGTTGCACACAAGATTTTTGCCAGTACATACCAGTTTATTGTCCTTGAGATTTTATGGTTTATGGACCTGCTTAAGCTGAGGGGTCCCTTTGATGTGTTAAACTAAGAATGGGTGAGCAAAGCATTGCTTTTCACCTCATGAGTTTCAACAATTCAGTAAATGCTAGAGAGTGCTGACAAATCATTGAATAATCAGTCTCAACCATCATAAGTCCCGTGCGAATAGTCTATCAACGTTTCTCAACATTTCCACAATTACCAAGATCAAGTTATCCATTGCCATCTTCTATTTTCACAATAGTCATATACCTGTTAGGTTGAGATGCCCTATGCCATAATGCCATAGATAACATGATGGATGAACTTCAGCTTGATGTTTGTTACTAGAGCCACAACATTAAGCTTTTAAGGGATGAATTTTAACTTTCCCTTGATCGCCTTGGTTTTATACATCAGGACCAAATCTCCAGAGCGAAGACCCTTCTTTTGTAACCTGTGATCACGCCATGCCTTGCGTTAGTTCTTGAAAGTCTCAGGCATCTCGTGAACTGGCGCTCGTCGAGATTCCTCTTTCAGCTTCCCAGGTAGATTTTTCTTCCTCCGACAAGTTATAAATCCAATTCTGAACCACTACCAATAAGGACATGGGAAACAGCTTTAGCTTCTCCGGAGGTGTCCGTTCACCGTAGATTTCACAAGCTTGCTCGTAGATCTGGAGGAATCGGATGGGATCTGATGATCTGTCGTATTTTGGTATTTCCATCTGTGGTGCTCTCCGGACTGATTGCAAGGGAGCGACAAGTATGGGTTGGCCCATTGGATCCATTGGTGCTGGTTCCGGTTTTGCCTCTTGTTGCACAATTGCTAATCTGGAAAGGTGTGGTGCTTGATTTGCTATCCTTCATGCTATTGATCGTCCCGATCTCAGATTCATCCGATGGTGGGATCCAAAGTGATTGGATCTTGCTTATACAGTAGGATGCAGTCTGGATCTTTAAGGATCTGATCAATCTGATCGGCCGGAAGTGAATTTTAGGCCCTTTATGGTGGGTTTTCCTTGATAACTTTTTACTCCTTGCACTGATTGACCTGAGATTTTGACAGTAGTTGGATCTGATGCATATCTTTCCACTGATCTTGTTTGTGAGGGTTCTCTTGTGTGAGGGTTGGCTGTGCAAGGGTTCTTTAGCTATTTTTGTAGGTAAAAAATTTGATATCTTTCAGATATCTGGGAAGTAACTCTTGCAAGGCTCACAGTAGCAAGATCTGGGTCAGATCTCACTATAGAATTATCTGGAGAGTTAACTCTCACAAGAAGTCAAAATCTCACTGTTTGCAAGGGTTCAAAACCACCTTTTTGGCTTGACCTTCACCAAATCTTCACACTAACTCTCGCAGGCTTCATCACTGATGTAAATTGACATTCTGAATTGATTGAGAGGGTCTGCACGAGTTCTTACTAGAAGGATTTGCTGGATCTTCACTTTTTAGTGATTTTTTTGCACTTAAATCCAATTTTTTGCTCATTGGAATCAAACTAACTCTCGCAAGCTCTTCTGTGTCCTGGTCTCACTGAGATGGAACTTCAGAATCCTCTGCAAGAGTTCTTGACCACTGGAACTGAAAAATTTGTTGTCTGCGAGGGTTCACTGGTACTTTCCCATCTTTTTTTTATTGGGAACTCTCGCACATGCACTTAGACATCAAACTAACTCTCGCAACTTCTCTGTGTCCTGGTCTCACTGAGATGGAACTTCAGAGGGCTCTGCGAGAGTTCTTATGAAGATTTGAATTTTTTCAAGGGTTTTTTTTGAGTTTTTTATGATTTTTCTCTGATTTTTACAATTTGCTTGGAACTAACTCTTGCAAGCTTCTATGAAGGTCTGGGATAGTACCCTAGAGCTGCTGCCAGTCATGCAAGGGTTAATTCTCACTGATTCTAGAAATATAAAAATCTGATGAGATTTTAGGCTCTTTTTCTCTCCAAAATATAGATTGGTGTGTTTTTTTTTGGGTTTTTTGGCTGGCTGGTTTGGGTTTCAAGCCCTTAGAGGCTGTTCAGGGCCTCCTCTACCCTCTCACACCTCCTCCACTAGTTGTGAACAGTCCAAACACAAAAAAATATAGAAAACTAACTCTAAACACCCAGAAATCTACCTAAAACTACTCTAAAAAGCAAGAAAATAGCTAAAATGCAGCTAAACTAGTTATTGGAAACCTATCCCCGGCATCGGCGCCACTGTAGGGTCAAAGATCTTGCGTAGTATAGACCTCCCGCTTGTCAACAAGGGTTAGATTACTGGATAGGTACCTAACTATCCATAGATGCTATTTTTAGTTAGTTTCCTACTTTCTCCCTTAACTCTACTCACTACTAAAACTACTCTCCCTTAACTCTACTCCTCTACACTAACATTCAACATGATTGTAGGTTAAAGGAAGGGGATGATTAGAAAGGATGGAGGGAAAAGAAGATAGAAGAGAGAGATAGAGGGAGGGTGGAGGTTAGCTCAAATGCACATTATACTTGCTAAAGGAGAAACATAAACTATTGAAACCAGAAAGCATGAACTTGAAAGCAATTGAAAACAACAAGAGCAATAGCAAGCATTGAATTGCAAATGAGGATGCTTCTCTTCCAAAATTGGTAGAGTTTCCTCCTCCTCATTAAGCATGAAAATAGTGTACAAATGGTGCCTTTCTATAAAATGGGAAAGGCCCTTGCCCCTCAATCCTATTGGCTAATATTCACAATGATCCTATCCATTCATCTTGGACCCATCTTGATCCAAGGGTCCACAAAAAGTACATTGATAATCACAAGATTCATGTGAGTCCCAATTCGGACCCAACTCTAAAAAGTAATCTCTAAGTTGGCCAATCAATCACAATCTTGATTTTATCCTCGTCAATCTTGATCCCGATCTTTTGACCAAGATAAAGCAACTCTCGCTTAAAGAAATCACACTTGGACTCTTTAGCATAGAGTAGCTCCCGACGGAGTTTCATCAAGACGATTTTTAAGTGTTCTACATATTCCACCAAGGATTTATTGTAAACGAGAATGTCGTCTAAGAATACAACCACAAACTTCCTTCAATATGGACGAAATAAATCGTTCATCATTTGCTGGAGCATTCTTGAATCCAAATGGCAACACTAGAAATTCATAATGACCAAATCTAGAACGAAATTTTGTCTTTTGGATATCTTCCGACTTAATCCTTATTTGATGGTACCCTGTCCTGAGATCTATCTTGGTGAAATACCATGCTCCACCCAAGCGATCTACAAGATCATCCATCCTAGGTAATGGATATTTATTCTTTATAGGCACTTTATTAAGCCCCTTGTAATCCACACACATCCGGAAACCTCCATCTTTCTTCGCTTTAAGAAGAACATGAGTGCCCCATGGTGATTTACTAGGTTGTATATGTCCCATCCTCTTATAGTTTTCTATTTGATTTGAAATTTCTATCTCCTCTTTCTGAGAAAACCTATAAGGTTGTCTAGAGACAGGTTGACTTCTTGGAATTAACTCAATCCTGTGGTCGACTGACCTAGACAGTGGTAAACCATGAGGTAATTCAGATGGAAAAACATCCCTAAATTCATTTATGATTTGTTCTTTCACTACTGGTTCATGATCTAAATCTACTGAGTTAAGAATTGTTGAGAATTCACAACCATTTAGATTCATTTTCGGAACATCCACAACTGGAATAGCATAAACTGAAAAAACTTCATACTCAAAATAGTCCAATGCTTCCATTTCATTAACTGTAGAAATCTGATCCAACAGACGTACAAAATTTTGTCAAATAATGTAACTACTTTATCGCCCTGCTTGAAAGTGAGAACATGCTTCTAAAAATCAATTAACAGAGAAGGCGATTTACTGAATATCCATTCGTAACCTAAGATTAAATCCGTACGAGCTAGGTCTAAAACATGAAAATTAACTAATTCTATGTGTCCTTGCATCAAAACTGGGAGCTTCGGGACTTTTACGTTCCAGGTCTCCAATTCTGCTCCTAAAGCTAGATAAACTTTATATCTATGATTGCTGGCTTCAGTTTCCAAGCTGAGTTTCTGCACAAGACGAGAATTAATAAAATTATGAGCTGAACCACTGTCCAATAAAATACTCACTTCTTGATCTTTAATTGTGCCAATTAAACGGTTTAGACAAGAAAGAAGTAGTACAAAAAGAACATTCACACTCACAATCAGTCAGGTTAATTTCCAAAGTCTTACCATTGCCTCTTGGGATTTCAATCATGTGAGCAGACATTTTCTTCCTTTCTAGACAAAATTTCATCAATATGTTCATGGTTCTTACAAACAAAACATAAGTTTTCTCTTTTAGCCTTTTCACGGGACACAAATTTCTTGAATCTCTTTATTTTCGGCTTCCTGGGTTCCGATGCTGCTTGATCCAATTCGTCAAAATATTTTGCTTGGTCTGGACCGCACTTCTTAACCTTCTTGGTTTTCAAAGTGGTTGGAATTTGTGCAAACTGCTTCCTGGATGCCACCACTGTGGAATCATATGCTTTCGCAATCTGAAACGCATCCTCGAGGCTTTGAAGCACATTTTGCCTGTATTCGTTCTGATAGTCGGCTGGCAAACCTAGGACAAACTGCCAAAGTGCCAACTTTGCATCGAATGATGGAACCCTATTCCATAGGTCCATGAATTCCTGGATATAAGAGTCTAAACTCTTTGTACCCATTTTGCAGTTCACGAACTTCAGGCAGTAGTCCACATCATCAGCAATTATGAAAGCTTTTTTGAAAGCTTCCGCAAACACATCCCAAGTAGTTGGCTTCACCGGTAAATTTCGCCACCACGATGATGCTTTGTCGCGTAAAAACAGAACGACACTTTCAATTTTCTTCTCATCAGAAACATCGTGCAGATTGAAGTAACTACTCCACTTGGCGAGCTAGTCCTCGACAACCTCAGGTTTTTTCTCCTTCTTCTCGCCCGCATAAACCTCCGACTGAAAACCGAAATCAGGTGAAGACATCAATTTGACTTGATTCAAAAGAACCTCCATTCGCTGATCTCTCATCTGATTACGATTATTCATATCATTGAGTGCAATACTCAAGTGCTGACAAATCACCATATAAGATGGCACACCTGGATTTGCAGCCTGATTTGAAGTTTCTTCGGCCATCTCGATATATCTATCTTGGAAATTACTAAATTTAGTTAATATCCAATTAACTCATATTGAAGTACTGTTGACCAAAAATTGATTGAAAATTGATTCCACTATGGTCAAATCACTATTTTTAGTAAATTTCATAGATATTACAAGAAACTTAAAAAACTAAAAATTTGAGGTTTTGCACTTTTAATTTTTTAATTTTTTTTTTTTTACGTTTTCTTAAAATTCATAAAAAATCACTGTCAGTTATTAAACAATCAAAATCAAAAATTCGATTCACCGTTCGATTTTTATTTTACCGTGTTAATGTCCCTCAGGCATGCAAGACATGCGACATTAAACGGATTTTGTACCTTATGAAATTTTACGTAAAAATTTAGTTCTACGGAAATTGTCAGCTATAAAATCCAGTTTTGTATCTAACCATCAGAGTACATGCGTATGACCACTCAAAACAAATCTAAACTACTCATGCATGTCAGAATCACTCTGAGAATCCACATGCAGACATTCCATGCAAGCACAGTACCTCGAAATAGGAAATTGTCATGCATGCAATCAGAACAATTGGAAATTTTACTAATTTTGCTCACAAAATTGCAAAACTTCAGATTATCACATCTTTGGCTACAAGACACCAAATTGGGTGCTGTAAAGCTTAGTACAGAGGGAGACCCAGTGAACAAGACACTTGCCATGTCAGCTTGCCACCTAGGACTCACACGTGCGAGTTCGGAATAGCCAATTAAGCTGTAGGAGGGCGCACTTTTTCAAGACCAAATTGCCAAAAAACATGCAAACACTCAACCAAGCCTAAAAGTGATGATCCAAACAGTCTTAAATGGTCTCTAAGAGTTCCATAAAGCCTTCATACAGATCCTACAAAGGGCTGAGAACCATGAATTCTTGGTTTCTAGAAGTCAAAATTGCTACAAACTTGATGGAATTGAAACATAAGCCTCTACCCATCAATTTACAGGTCTGATAGCTTGCTGGGAAGGTAAAAAGGAACACAAATCATGCTAGAAAAAATCCAGAATGATCCCCTTATGGATTTAGAGAAATCCATCCCCCAAAATTCACCAAAATTGGTCAATTTTTGACACTTTTTGACTTCCTACAAACCCAATTGCTAGAATTATTGGCTCTAACTTCTAGGACAACTTCAAAAGACCATGATTCATCTTTTCCTAGCTTCAATTGATGTTTGACAACCTCCTACCATCCAATTTTATGAAAAAACAAGCAAAAATTATGAATTTTAGCCCTTTCTAGGTTTTTCACCATGTCCAATTGTAAATTAATGGCAAGAACGTTTTCCAAATCCACATGCAATCCAAAATACAGAGTTACAACCTATCAATTGATCTGATCTTGCTGGATTTTAAATTCTACCCTCAATTTTGTGCCAAAATCATGGAAAACAAGCCAAATTTGGCCACAAAAGAGCCTAGAATCCAAATACATGGGAAGATCCAACATGCAAACTGAATTTCAACTACTTCAAAGTGAATTAAGTTGCTGGAAATTTCAGATCCATACCTAGTTTTGAGCTACACATGCTAAAACTCCAAAAAAGACACCAAAATTGATTTCCTATCACAATTCTCCATAAACCCCAATGAATTTGAGAGAGATATGGAACATGCAAATTGAATTAGGGAAGATCCACCAACTTGCAACCTTGCTCCTCTCCTTGGATGAGAATACCACCAAGCTCCAATGAAAAGCACCACCTCTCCAAACTTGTAAGCCTTGCTTTGATACCACTATAAGGGAAGCTCCTTAGATTCTACTTACAAATCCTAAACACAAAAGGATAACACACTGTGGAGAAACCACCCAACCAAGTAGAAGCATCCAATCAATCTCTAGAAGCCTCACTCCCAAGCCAAGGAACAAGAAGCATGAATGTAGAGTGAGACCCTGGCAATGAATCAAGAACCATGATGTGTAGTAGGGCGAGTTTGGACCTCTTATATAAAGCCTAATGCATCCTGGGCAGTAAGCCATGCATAGCCCTATGTTCCCTATACATAGATTCACCTAAATAGAGTCCTATGCATGGACCAACTATTCATAGAATTGCTATTGATAACTCTACACATGCATACACTGTCTCATACCTTGTCTAAACTCCATTTAGTGTGTTCTGGGCCTCACAAGGATATTAGTTACTTTCAGGTCATGTCCAGTATGACGTGGCATAACTAACAGCTTGTTTCACTGGAGTACCGTGTATCCAAGACTAGGAGTATATTGTATCCTATGTCCAGTATGACGTGGCATAACTAACAGCTTGTTTCACTGGAGTACCGTGTATCCAAGACTAGGAGTATATTGTATCCTATGTACTGGTCATGCAGGATCTAAGGAGCTTCCCTTATAAACTGCACTCTATTGGTGAGCGCATATGTGATGTGCAGCTGGTGCACAATGCATTGTGCACCAGCTCCACATCACGTATGCACTCACCAATAGAGTGCAGTTCATCCCTCATTGTCTTGATTCTGGTCATGTACATCTGAATGTGCTCTCCTTGCTCCATGCGGGCACTATTCAATTTTGACTTTAGAAACATGATTCTTGACGGATTTGACGTTTTGAACTACTCCTTTAGCACATCCCATGTCTGTCTGGGTGTAACAACATCACAAATGTGGGTAATGACGTGATCCTTCACTGACAAGTTAATGAAGGTCAAAGCTTTCCCCACCTTCTTATCGAACACTTTGATGTCCGTTTCATTTGGCAGTCTTCTCTCATCACCTATGATGACATCCCACACATCCTTCTCCATCAGTATGTTTTTCATTTTGAATTTCCACACTGCATAGCTGGAAATCCCGTCCAATTTGCTACTTTCACTCAAAATGGACTCTCCCATGTTTGCCATCCCAAAACTACTTGAAACTTCAACCATAGGCTAAAAGCTATATGCCGAGGCCAACTGTGATTGAATTGTTTCTTCAGCTTCAAGAAACTTCAACCTTCAAGAAAATTGGGACCCAACTCCAATTTCAAAGTGAATATTTTTAAAGAAGTTGAAGTTCACTCTGCCCTTCAAGCCCCTTTATTTGAAGCTTAAAATTGTTCCAAAGCAATCCAATGGCTATCTTGGATCCAACAATTCACGTTGCTCCTTAGGCCCTTTAATCAGCACCGTCCATCGCGATGGAACTCAATCCTATGGCTCTTAATCCTTCTGGACATTGATGGACCTCCACACAACCGCTAGGCATCTTCGTGCACTAAATATCCACTCGGGTGAGGGCGCGCGACTGGCCTGCGATCTGTCTCCACCTTCTCTACATGGCCACGCCTTCCTAACCTGTTTCTAGCCTGATCAAACTCCTTTTTTGATCGATTTGAGCGTGATCTGAGGCATGGAGCAGGGTCGTTCTACTGATTCCAAGTCTACAGAGTGTTCAAACATGGAATTTCGTGGAGAAACGATGATTTTTGCTCAACTTGAAAAAGTGGCTTTTTCTCACTTTTACCGCAGATATGCTAGGTTATCTGTCTGCAGGCAAATCTCTGACATAAAACTCAGAATATCTCCATGGCTGGTTGACAATATGATTAGCTTCCTTCCTGTCTTTACGGCATCCAAAACGGAGCACAAACAACGAAGAAATCACCAGTTATGTGTAGAAAACTGTAACCTCAAACCGGTTTGAATTTTCAACAGACTAATAAATTGCCAATTTTCCACCAACTTTTTCCCTGTCTGATGCTATGCACATGCTAATAAGTCCTCTGTTGAGCTTGGCAAGCCTATTCATTACATGGCATCTCAGCTACTTGAGCTGTGTTTTTTTTTTTTTTTTTTTTTTTTTTTTTCACTTAGAGCAGAAATTCATAACATGTCTAGGCTTAATTCAGATAAAACAAAGATTTGCTTTCTTGGCCTTTTTTCGGGGCATCTACTTCTTTTGCTTATCTTCTAATGCCATTTGATCAAATTTGTCAAAGCATTTGGTCTGATATTTTTCATGAACTAGTTTCTTTTCTTTCTTTTTGTCTAGATATTGATGGTTAGCCTGAAATTGCTTCCCAAATGCCGCTATGTAGAATCATAGGCTTTGTGATTTGTATGATATCATCAAAATATTGAAGCACATTTCACATGCATTCATTCTAATAATAAGTTGGCAAACCTAGGATGAACTGTTAGAGAGCCAGTTTAGAATTGAATGATGAAACCTTATTTCATAAATCCATAAACTTCTGGAGTTACGAGTTCAGAACCTTCATCCCCCATTTTGCAATCGATGAACTTTTGATAGTAATCTGAATTGTCCACAATCACAAACAATTTTCGAAAAAATTTCATGAATTCTTTTCACGTAGTGGGTTTTGGTTGTAGATCATGCACCTGTTGAAGCGTTATTATGGATCAAAGAATAGAACAACACTCTCAATTTTCTTCTCTTTAATAATTTCGTGTAGACTATAGTAGTTGTTCCATATGGTCGGCCGATTATCCACCACCTCAAGCTTTTTCTCTTTCTTCTCCCATGAATATGGTTTTAGTTGAAAACTCATATTCCACAGGCTCGGATAGAGTATTGACTTGACTTAGCAAAACTTCCATCTACTGGTCTCGCAAAGTGTTTTTATTATTCATCTCTTTAAGTGCTGCACGACAAATATGGAGATAGGTTAGCATGGGAACCATTTCTTCTAGACTTGCATTATTTTCAATCATTATTGATCACCTAAAACAAAAAATTGCTTTAATTAGTTGACAGATCCCAAAATCTTCAACCTGAAGTGAAAATAAATGTGACCTCGTAAGCCGATTGATTACATCATCAAAAGTAAAACCCAATACCCTTTTATAACTAAATACAAAATTTTACGTCAACTTCTACAAGTCTAAAACTATTGAGGAAACTTAAGCTTTTCCATCTACAGACTCTCTTTTTTTAATTGTGCCTCCCCAATTTTGTTTTTACACTATTCAAATTTGTGCCCATAGTCTCCCAAGGAGTTCCCATAGTCTTTAGGCCTGCTGCTACTTGGGCTGAATTTCATTATTGTTGCACCCTCCTTTGACCGGGGGCTTGACATTTTGTGAGTAAAAACTTGCGAGTTTTTGCTAGGGTTAAAACCCTGCTTTCGACAATCAGCATTTTTCTAAACACAAAAAGTAGACTATACTTTAAGAGGCCTGAGCTGGGTTGGTTTGTTTGTTTTTCACTTTTTTTTGTCAAACCATCCTCGAAAAGAATTTGGATTTTTTTTAAATTTTGTCAATTTTTAAGAGTAGGTTCTTTTAAGGTTCTGTTGGACTGGTCGTCGGTGATCAACCCAACCCAACAGCAAAAAGAAAATTTGTTTTTTGTCATTTTTTTAGTTTTTTTTTTTTTTGGGAAAAGGGGAGGGGGGTTGTGTAGGGGGGGGTGGTGGTCAGGGGTACTCGCCGGCGAGTATCCTTGGCCAGCCCTTAGAAAAAAAAAACTCTCCTAAAAAGTGACAAAAAAAAGCTTATTATTTTAACCTTTTTTTTATTATTGGGTCCAAGCCTGTGCTCACCGGCGAGTACCCCTACCCAGCCCTAAAAAAAAAAAATTAATTTAAAAGTTTTAAATTTTTTTTTATTTTATTAGGTGCTGGCCAGGCCTAGCCAACCCTTAACAAAAGACAAAAAAAAAAAAAAAGTCTTAGTTTAAAAAAGAACAAAAGTTAGAATTTTTTTTTAAGACCTTGGTTGGGCCCCACCCCGAGCTGTATGTGTTTGTGAGTGAGCACGTGTGTGAAAGTTCGAGCACTAAGTGAATGTCCGGGTGTAGTGTGAAAGTCTGGGCACTAAGCGAATGTTAGGGCTTTGTTTGTGTGTGTGTCTCGGCATTAGGCATTAGGACATTAAAACTTTAGCTCTACTACATGCTGATTGCCAAAATCAGCAAAAAAATGACCAAATAAACTCGCAATTGATTTACTCTTAAAATGTCTCGACCCAACCTTTGACCGATGTTGCTTGCCCTTTGGAACATACAATGTTGTATCTACTCATCCTTGAGGTTGAAGCATTATGGCTTTGGGCATCTTGTAAATATTTGTAAATGTGTTTTGTCTATTGATTTTGGGTTGGAGGTAAACACATAATGTTTTGTTTTTGTTCCCTTGTGGGGGTGGGGGGGTTTCTCATTGTATTAGAGCTTGCTTTCTCATTAAATTATAGCAAACATCCAAGTCAACAACATATTACCGTTACCAACGTTCATCTCTCTTTTTCGCGATATCACAGAGATCACCTATAAAATAGGACTCCACACTCCCTTACTCCTCCAGCAATTGCGAGAGACTACATCTCTTCCCAACCCATTAATTCCATCCAAAACAGCAAACGCATCTTCGGATTGATTTGTTTTGTAAAAGCTGTTTGTTATCTTTTAAGGGATTTGGATTGGAGGTGGGCTTCAGCAGCAGCAGCAAGCATGGAAAACTCACAGCCTGTCATGAAGGTTGCAAATGCAGTAGTGGCTTTGGTGAGGGGAAGGGCTGAATCTGTTCTCACTGAACGGAACAAAGATGAAGGAAGGAGATTGCTACCACCCAATCCAGTTAAAGTGCCTCCAAAAAGAATGTTTGGTTATCCAGAAAAGTACAGCCACCCATCTGTGCCCCCCTCTCTTATCTGTCTTTCTTGCTAGCTTCTTTCGTGAAATTGTCTGTTTCTTTTTATATTACAGTCATACCCTTCTATCCCTCTTTCTGCAAATGGGATTTTCAGTTTAGATGCTACCTCTATATTCCATCGCTTTGCTGCAATTGAAATGTTCTTGATTGCTTACAATTCAATTATTATTAAAATGTGAATGCAGATACAAGAGCCCAACAGATTCACTAGTTTCACCTATTTCCAGAGGACTTCTTGCAAGAAATAGACGACCGTCACGCCTTCTAGCTCCTCCTGTGCCTCCAAAGGTTAGATATTCATTGCTCGTATATATCATGAAGTGGGTTACGGTTTATTTGCACTAATCTTATCTCCAAACATCACAACTTCGCTGCTTTCTTAGAATCATGAAGTTGGTTATCTTTTATTTTCATTTTTCTTACCCCGAAAGGTCAGATCTTCACTTTGAGTAAAAAGGTCAGAGCTTCACTGATTGCTTAGATCATGAAGAAGGTGAGAACGTAACTGCTTTCTTAGATCAGGATATGGGTTAGATCTTCTCCGTATCAATCTTCGATACAAGGAAGTGGGCTAATGTTATTTTATCTGATCCTAGCTAAAATGTTCCTTCGGGTTTGAACAGGCTTTGGAGAGCACCTTTCAAAACATTGACAGCCAGAATGTTACTTCAGAATGATCTCAAGAGGCACCAACAAGTTGGATTCCTCAGAAAATTAACATATAGAGGCTTCAATGCAGGAGCCTGTGCAATGACTGATCATAAACCGAATTGTTAGAATAGGTTATGAGTTGGATTTCTCAGAAAATTAGCCATATAGCTCAGGCAGGAGCCTGTGCATTGATTCAGTATACGAAATTGTTTGTATAATTGTTGTTCATATCCCTTTCTGTTCATATCATCCTGTTTTGATAGGAAGATGGGGTCTGCAGTTTTATATGCAGTTTTATATGGTTTCTCTAGGCTTTGTTGATTTCACATTCGTAAAGTATAGATATGTAAATTGTAGTTGTCAGATCCATTCAATTTAAACTTGGATCAATCTATTATTGGTTGGATTTCATTCAAAAACTCTGTGATTGCTAGTTGAGAGCGAGTCAAGAATTTTTCCTTTTTATCATCCTTGGGGATTTCAGATTATGACTAAACTAAATTAACTATAAAGCTCATAGGAAAACCAATATTACCTTCTAAACCTAATAGTGTGTGTCCATTCATTGTGTGACATCATTTGATTTGAATATGCTTCAAATTTAGTATTTTGCCAAACACAAAAAGTTCAAGGTTTTAGTTGCATGATCTACCTAAGAAAATCTCTATTTGACTCTATTGTAAGTCTTTTGAGATGGACTATATATACTAACTCCTTTTTATAAGTGAGAAGAGTCTCCTCCGAACTAGTATGAGATATCCTTTCTTTCATAAATGAGAAGAGTCATCCTTTTCTTTCATAAGTGAGAAGAGTCTCCTCCCTAATCAGCATTATTTTAATTGATTGTCGCATGCCTTCTAGGTCAGTGGACTCACTGTGTGACATTGGTATAGAGCAAACCATGCATTTGACACCACTTCAGTATTTTTGACAAGCAAGAACCATAGGTCAATAGATCAAAAAATAATGGCCATATGCTAATAATGTGTGGACTCACTCTGTGACATTGGTAGAGCAAACCATGCATTTGATACCACTTTAGTGTTTTTGACAAGAACCATATTCACCAACAAAGCCCAAGGTTTCGTTCTGTTATCCTATCGAGAGAATCGCTGTTCGACTCTATTGTCAGGCTTATTAGACAGACCATTTGACCTTCTAAGCAAGATGGATAAATAAGTGAAAAGAGTTTACTGTTGTTAATAAACCCTTTATTTAATTAGCATTATTGTATTGATTGTTTAAATGCACTTTTATGTTTGATGATGCCATCCCAAGTCTTTAAAAGTAGAGCGGCCTTCTTCAATTGAATAAAAATGATTCTTTCTTTTTTTAAGAGAATTCTACTTGTTAAAATAAATTAGTATAGATATATATCATTCTACTTGTTTAAAATTCCCTCAACAAAGTCTGTAACTGCTTGTGCTTGGGATTCTTGTCTTACCATCAAGTGAGACAACTAAACAAAGTCGAAAAAGAAAGGCTTGCTTTTTTAGCCATGTGACAAAACCCTACTCATTTCTTAATTTGGATTTTGTTCATAATCAATTAAAAATAACGTGGGCAAATGCTTTATAAGAGACCAAAATGAGTGTGCTCAACCAACAACATATCTTAGAAAACTTTACTGCTCATGTCAAAATATCACTTCTCTAGCCTAAGGTACTAAAAAGATCAGTTCTGAGACTCAATTCTTAATTTGACAAAGGTACCAAAAGCCTGACTAACAGAATTCGAACCGAGGCATTTGAATTAATTGCAATGCCACTTGAAGAAAAAATGGTGTATGTTATAAATAAACCCAGGTCAGTTTGTCGGATATCCAAGTGGAAGCATTTTCACAGATAAGAAGAAATACGTAAACTGGAGAGACTCATCATAGATTTTCTTGAGAAGATTAACGTGTCATCAACATAAACAACTAAAATGATGATTTCAGTTTGGACATTCGATTCATTAGGTTTGAAGCCTAAGGAATGTAGTGCTTCGTCCTTCTTTCTATACCATTGTCTGGCTGCTTGTTTCAGACCATAGATGCTTAATTGAGAGAGAGAGGGAGAGGGAGGGGGAGGGGGAGGGGGAGGGAGAGGGAGAGGGAGAGGAGGGAGAGAGATATTTTGAAGATGCAATGCCACTCGGAGGCTGGACATTGGCCAAAATGTATATGCATGTATAGTGAAGAGTACCCATGCATCCTCCTCCTCATACGTGCATTCTCTTTTTTTGAATTTTTAGTTAGAAAAAGCTCATGCATGGGTGAGGGGAGGAGGATGCATGGGTGCACCCATACACGTGTGCAAAAGTGTACATAAGTTTAAATATATATGTATATAGATATATGTACATGCATACGCACGCGCGTACACACACACACACACACACACACACACACACACACTAGATTTATTTATTTATATTAAAATTAATCTCATTTTTTAAATCTAACAGATCTATAAACTATATATTTTATAGATTTTTATCAAATTTCAAAGAAATAAATACGATTAAATCACAAATAAATTGTTAAGGCATCTTTTGAATTACATATTTGTATGAATTGCGATTAATATGCATGTGTATTAAATTGAATATGAATTTTAATTCGATTTGCTAGTATTATTACTAATCATGAAGAGAAATTAGATTGATGTGAATTGGTTAAAATATCTTTTTTACCAATTCCAAAAGAAATATAAACAACATTAACACTAGTTTTAAAATCATTAAAAAATATTTAGAAAGTTCATTCAGAGAATATTGGCCTACTCCAGTTACACTCACACAATTAAGAGACATACTAAATCTATCTATGCAATGGAGTAGATATATTCCAAATTATTCTTCATTAACAAAAAAAAACTATTCACATTAATGGAGACAAATAGTTTCAATTGGAGCCAGCCAACAAGAGAGTAAGAAGCTTTTGATAAATTACTTTTAGCAATAGATGTTGTTGGAAATAATATAATAGATAAGCTATTAAAATGATGGAACAATTGACTCAATAGGCCAAGTCGTTATATCACCGTATCAGGATGAGTGCCATGTTGATCAGTTTATGGTCAATTGATCCATATCAGTTCATTTTTAGTTATGCGCAGAATATGAAAACGTTTAACTTGTTTTTGTTTTGCTTAGACAAAAGAGGACACGTGTGTTGGTATTAGAGCAAATCCATGCTATGCTAACCCAAGTGACCCTTACTTTTCAGTTGTATCTCACCAAAAGTCTAAAGTATCACTTATTAGAGTAAGATCAAGTTTTGCCATGATTGATTGTATGATTGTTTCTAAGCAAAACCATGCTATACAGAAATCAAACATCAACCATGGTATGTGGACATGCTTTGGATAGATGTGCTTAATTGTTAGTAGGTGATTTCCAATGTTTTTACAAGCTATCAGGGCAGATTCGTGCCATTCTAATACTTTCATAAAAACTACGTATCTTACACATATCCATGCCGTCTAAAATCATTCTATTGGAGTCCCTACTGTTAGGGTTTAAACAAGGATTTTTTAAAAAAAGAGGACTATTTAGTTGATATGCTTTTTGGATGTAGTAACTTTTTCTTACGTCATTTTTTTTGGTGTTTTGAAAAGACATAGATATTAAGATAGAAGGAACTACTCATCCCATGCTTGTTTGTGCTTCGTAGAAGTCGCGTAGGAGTCGATAATTGTTGAAATATTGGAAAAATCTATCTAATGTTGTATTGTAAGTAGGGGTCCTAAAAATGCCAAAGATGAATTGAGCTCTTTTGGCTTACTAAAGACTCATCTTAGAATAAAATATTCAATGTAGGTAGAAGTAGAAACTCGAGCTACCATACGAATTGCCATTTGTACTTTGCATGCCACATTTAATGCATGAAAATACTAGGTGGCACAATTAGACATATTGAGGTGGCTTGAATAAGTCTAGATAGCTTGAGAGGTGGATTCATAACTCCAATTCAACTCAAAGTAGGAGGAGAGTCCATGGATCTATACATATGTGTCCTCTCATTGAAAGATGATGATTTTTGTGTGTAACACAAATTTGGAGACTAAGCTCTTTGTGCCTTCTCTCTCTAGTCGAGTTGAGGCATTTGTTGTACTTACTTAGTTTCATATTTTGTTGATAGATCTTACTTTTAACACAATAATATTTCTTGTATGATCAGCTTTCCTATTGTCAATCAATGCTTGTTTGATCTTTATGGTATTATTAGGCTTAGGAGATCAAAAGTACATGTGTAGGGCATCCCACACGTGTGAATTTATCATGGTATCAGAGCCTACCTAAGATTTACAAGAAATCTAATCAAAAAGTTTGCAAATTTGATCAGATTTCAAGCTAGAAATGGTCTAGATTCTACTTTCTAGCTAGTTTGCAGTTTTCTGGTGATTTTGAGCCTCAAACTACTTTGATCGGTCCAGATTAGGTACTATACGGAATTTTAGGTGCAAGCACGTGTGAAATCCATCCATTTTCAGTTTGGTGGTTCTCTCTCACCTTAGATCCAAATTTCATGCAATTTGGCCCACTAGAAAGCTAGAAATGTATACTGATGCATTTTGAATTATGACAGTTGGATAAGCCAATCAAAAGTTATAAGCTTTTGAATAGGTGTAGGTAGGGCGCCTAGACCTGTGGCAAATCTTGAGTACATGTCATTTATTGCTTGAATGATCACAAAAATCACCTAGAAGCTAACCAATCTCATCTATATGTGATTTAGGCAAAATTTAGAGGATCTAGGCAAATTGTTTAATACAAATAGATTGTATTTGAGTCAATTTGACATTTTTGGAGTATTTCACCCATGTGAAATTCAGAGAACCATAACTTTTGCCATACTTCATCTTTTTTGATGATTCAAATCTTGTTTAAGAAGATTGTCAAAACTAGTGAGACCTATCTCACAGTTTTTTGCTTAGTCTTACATAGGATTTGGTTTTTTGCCCTTGATTGGTTCCTATAGTGAGAAGATAAGCAATTTTTTCATCCATCTTTTTTGATTTCCAACATTCTTTATGACTTCAATGGGTGCCTTTCTATTAGAAGCAAGTGAAAGATTGTCAACCTCCAGTTACTCAATTTGAAAGGTCAGGATGGAATCTGTCTTAATTCTACAAGATGTGATGGATATTGTACTTGGTATTGCAGAAGAACCACAAATTCCTCAAGAAATTCTTCTACTCAAGATTATGGTTTATTGTACAAGAATGAAGATCTAACCATTGTTGGCTATTTGGATTCCAATTTTGCAAGTGATAAAATGGATCGAAAGTCCATTAATGCATATACTATCTTTCTTGGAGGCAATCTTGTGTCTTGGCTTTCAAAAAAGCAAGAAACCATATCCCTATCTTCTTGTGAGGCCGAGTACAAAGCACTCACTACAACAACTAAAGAGGTGCTTTGGATCAAGAGGTTAATCATGGAGCTATAGTGCATCAAATAGGATGATCTTCCCTTGATCAAGTGTGACAACATATCGGCCCAAGCTCTTGCAAACAATCCTATTTTTCATGCAAGAAGCAAGCATATAGAAGTGGCACACCATTTTGTAAGGGAAAAGCTCACTGGAGGTGAAATCAACTTGGAACATGTCAACACATCTTCATGTATTGCTGATCTTCTCACAAAGCTACTTTGCAAAAGTGCCTTCTCAAAGAATAGATCTAATCTTGGTCTTATCTCAAGATGGATGCTTTATCCACATCAAATACATTTTTAGGAGGAGTGTTGAAATATTGGAAAAATCTATCTAATGTTGTAAGTAGGGGTCCTAAAAATGCCAAAGATGAATTGAGCTCTTTTGGCTTACTAAAGACTCATCTTAGAATAAGATATTCAAGGTAGGTAGAAGTAGAAACTCGAGCTACCATACGAATTGCCATTTGTACTTTGTATGCCACATTTAATGCATGAAAATACTAGGTGGCACAGTTAGACATATTGAGGTGGCTTGAATAAGTCTAGATAGCTTGAGAGGTGGATTCATAACTCCAATTCAACTCAAAGTAGGAGGAGAGTCCATGGATCTATATATATGTGATGTACTCTCATTGAGAAGATGATGATTTTTGTGTGTAATGCAAATTTGGAGACTAAGCTCTTTGTGCCCTCTCTCTCTACTCTAGTTTGTACATTCATATTATCTCTCTAGCCGAGTTGAGACATTTATTGTACTTAGTTTCATATTTTTTTGATAGATGTTACTTGTAACACAATAATATTTCATGTTGTGTGAGCATTCACTTCCTGCGAGGATTGAACCCTTGCAGACTGTCAGAACCCTCACAGAACCTTCGCAGGGCAGTCAAATCACCTTCTGAACTCTTGTAAACTTCTCTGAGGTCTTAGAATTTTGTGAAGAAGGTCCCTACCAAAATTTGGATGGAATTGAGCAATGAAAGGTGGATTTCACCTAATATGCACTCTAAATTCCGCTATATAAGGGCTGAATTCAAGTCATTTGTCACCTTTGCTGGCGAAGCTCAATTCAAATTTTCACTGAAATCTCTAAGTTCTCTGATTGCGACCAAACTTCATACGAGCCATCATCTACATACTTTAAATCCAGATTTGTGCTCTAAACTGTTGTTCTTGCCATCCAACACTTGTTATTCACTGTTTTTCTTGGTTCCACCTCCTTTTACCTTTTCTACCATGTTTTCCACGTTTTCGCACTTTATCTATCGCTGCTAATATGGCCTGCTCATCTTTTGAAGACTTTGGCACCAAGCAGGTGATCCAGCTTGAGATACCTTTAGCCACCCAGATTTGGCCCTTGCCTTCTAATACCTTGATTCAACCATGGCTTCAGACTGCTGGCCAACTTCTTGAGACGATGGATTTTTACCCGAAGCTTTTCCATTCTGCCATTAACATGGGCCTCGCCCTTCACGCTTATGCCACCTGGGACTTGTTGAAGTCGCGATTCCACTTCCTGTACCAAGTTACCACGTACAAGGTACAGATTAATGCAGACTCGATGGTCACCATCGGCATTATGTCCGGTGACCGTTAGCCCATCTCCCATAGTCAAGCAAAAGCCCTAATCAAATCTTTCGTCGGCCAGACTGCACCAGAGATCTCGATCCAAACTAACAACGGTTAACCTGATAGAGGCTATCACGGAACTAGTCATACAGACGGCTGCACATTTGTTGAACAACTTTCTAGTTGTTTCAACATTTTGAAAGGATAGAATTCAATCCATGCTGCTGAGTCAAATAGTGGAGTCCTTCTTGGGATTCCTTGGCCCCACGGTTGTGCCATACAACTGACATGCCTTTCTCATTCACGAACTAACCATCTCCATCAAACCCAACAACCGTGAGCATATCGCAACAGGTCCCCTGTTGTGTAATTCTGCCTGTGCACTTCTCGAGATGAAAGTGCACAATTTTCATCGCTCCAGCCTTCTATCTTCCATTGTGCTGCACACTAACCTCTATTTGCCATCTGCCGTATCCACATCCTCCCAACCTGTAGTTACTGACACAACGGCCAACAAAAGAATGAGTGGCGCTACCCCTTTCTGCTCATCTCCACCTACCACCAGACGATGTACCACCACCACACTAGTAACCACTCCATCAACCACCGCCACTTCTTCTTCTATACAACCTCCTCCACCTGTCTCCGTTGTCACTCCTCTTCTTTCTAATTCCACCCCGTCTCCTCTATTGATACCACTTTGACTTCTGTTCCATTATCTACTACCCCTTCCATCATTATCGCATCCTCCATTGCTCCTGTCTCCACCGTTGCTCCACTCCAGTTTAACCCCTCTGACTCTCAGTTGTCTCCGGACACTCTAACGTGGATGCAAGTCATCAACTTTTCACCTCCACGTAAGACCATTTCCACTCCATCTTCGCCTTCCATACTCCACACTACACTCCAGTTCCCCTTTGTTCCACCCATTTTCTCGTTTGGACAAACTGTTTTCACCCCTGTTTCCACTTTTGTTACTCCCACACCACCTGTTTCGCCATCAAAGGTTGCCGAGGGCAACCAACTGTTGCTTGATGATGCATTTGTTCAGACAATCTTCATACCGGGCAGATCTCACCGTCCCAAATGACAAAAGGTCCTCTGAGAATCTGATTGAAGACGACGACGATGGCACTGTACCAGTCGTCGGGGCCACTACCACACAAACCCCTATCAGTGCCAGCGTACCGGCTCTTCCAACAGATTTAATGACGACGTACCAAACCTTGGGGACATACATCCAGGAGGTGGTAGCAGCCAGGGCCACTTTGGACAGCCGGGTACCCCACTTGGCGACAAGCAACACCCAGTTGCGAGCGAAACTCACGAAGATGCAGCAAGAGCTTCTTATAGCTCAACAACATGAACAAGATGGGCACCGGGAGATCACCAAGCTGCAGCAAAAGGAGGATGGCCTAAACCAATATATTTGCGGAACGACAACCTCGCCTTCACCTACATAGCAAGAATAGAGAGGGAGAGAAGAGAGAGGAGAAAGAGAGTGGAGAGAGGGAGAGAGAGAATGCCTAGGCTGAGAAAGGCTTTGGGGGCTCGAGCACCTACCCAAGGGTATTCTATCCCAACGTAGAGAGAGAGAGAGAGAGAGAGAGAGAGAGAGAGAGAGAGAGAGAGAGAGAGAGAGAGAGAGAGAGAGAGAGAGAGAGAGAGAGAGAGAGAGAGAGAGAGAGAGAGAGAGAGAGAGAGAGAGAGAGAGAGAGAGAGAGAGAGAGAGAGAAACCAAGAGAGTTTTATTAAGAAGAGAATGGAAGATGATACAATACAAAGGAAATGACTCCCTCTTATAGATTTTAGAGGTGAGTCTCCTTTACTCTCATTGGCCACTTCATTGGGACAAGGATTCTAATCTAAGCCTTTAAAATAAACACAACTTAAATCTATTGGTGCTAAGAAAGCACAAGGGCACTCACATGATTCATGTGAGTTTTAAGTTGGGCCATTTTAGCTTTTTTATTTGCAACTTGACTTAGGGCCTCTAATGTCATTTTAGAGTTTGAAGCCCCTAGTCTCTTATTCCTAGGAATTACAACTTGCTACTTGTGCTCATTGGTGGCTGGGCTTATACACACAGGATGCAAGTGCCTTGCACTTATTATTCTACTGTACTATGGCGGGGCCCACTAGGCAAGGCTTGGCCAACAGTATTTTAAGTGGTGGGACCCACTTATTTATTTGTATACATAAAATACCCACAATAGCGTCCACGGCCCAAAGTAGTGCCGGTCCCTCGGCACTAGGCTGCAATTGTCTTGAAGGGTGCTATTGTCGGTTCTTTTATTGTTGGGACATGGTGCTTCAGGAAAAGCGTGGATAGAATTTGCTTACGTAAAACCTGAGGCTTTATTGGATGACGGTGATCAGCAAGAACTTGGACTTGCCAGATTTTCAATAGTACCCATAAGGGTCTGGTGGCCATTTCGGATAACCTTGTTCATCAACAATTGGGTAGTTGAGGCATTCCATCAGAGTATTCCAAGATAAAACTGGATCCTCATAGATTGGCACTACTGGTCCCAATGTCATGGACTCCCTCATATCATAATGTGGATATGACATGCTTGCTTGACTCTCTTGTTTGTCTAGGTATTCGTGGTATGCCATAACCTGACGACTTTCCTCAACAGTCAATATCAAAGATTTAGGACAAGGCTTTGTCATTGTAGGCATTGGTGCTTGCTGTATTGGAGGCCTATTTGGGCTTGGATTCCCTGGATTTGGCCTTTGAAGAATGGATATACCCCGAATTGGCGTTGATTTGGGGGTTTGTTGAATTGTGGAACAATTAGACTTTGGTTAAATCTTGCTCATTGAGGGGCAATCATCAACTTTAGTCTTCCCTTGGTCATTGCATTTTCCCGTTGAAGGCTGGGTGACTGTGCTTTTCCTTGGATCTTGTGTTGAATTGCCTTCAAGTTGCTTTGTTGACGCTAGTCCCCTCTATAATTCATCACTAAGAATTCTTTGTAGTGATTGCACCAAGAGACTTGGTAAAATCCGTTGGACTTCATCGGATGAAAATTTCTTGACTTCCTCGTTTACCATTGGCGTGATGGATTCTACCATCTTTGTCTTCTGTGATGGTTTTACTTGTTTGCTCGAGGGTATCTTTGCGTACTTTGGGACTTTTGCTAGATTGTCTTCTTCATCACTCGCTTCATAGCCTGGTGGCACTAAGATTTTTCTTTTATAGTGCGTTCGAGGTGGAAGGGTCACCACAGGTGCATGTCGGTCTACATAGGCCATATGCCTCATGGCTATTTGTGGATTTCTCATCGGGCAATCTCGGCATGGATGATTAACTCCGCATTGTGAACACGAGGGATCAAATATTGATGGATCCCCTCGATGTGGACATTCAGCATGGCGGTGTTTCCCTCCGCATCCATAGCATCTTACTGAGTGCAATACACCATCGCCTCTAAGTTGATAGGCATACACTGGTAATAGATTCCCCTTAGAATCTTCCACAAAGTAGACTGGTAGGCTGTTATGGTCCTCCATGGAATTCGGTGACATGCAAGAGGATATAACCAAAACTTCTACCTTTTTGGATTTAACAGATAACCACAATGAAAGTTACATTGTCAAGAGAACATGAAGATGGATAGAAGAGTGATGTATGGTTGGTATGGATGGTGGTGGAAACTGATTTTTCTTGGTACTGATCAACTTGATCTGAGGTTCATTCACTTGGTTCAGTCCAAGGATGTTGGATCTTGATGGATATTGTGACTGCAACCTAGATTTGACAAGATTTGATCAGTTTCAGTTGGCTAATAGTGTGATTTTAGCCCCATTTCTTGGTATTTTTTTTTTTTTTGAGATTTCTTCAAATCTGCGTGAATCTAATCATCAACCTTCCTACAGTAGCTGTATATGGACCATTTCTAGACAACCTGAATTCTACAAGAGTTCTTGATGGGCAGATTTGTCGGGATCTTGAAAAAACTCAATTTTTTGGCACTTTTTCTTAGATATTTCTAAATCTAACCATTGGATCTTTACAAAAATTGCACAGTAGCCAGATCTTGGTTAGATCTATCTAAAAGAATGCTTTTCAAAGGTTACTTCCCAGTAGATCTCAAAAAATCATGGCAAAAATGCATTTTTTGGGGTCTTTTTGCAAAATTTTAAGATTTTCTTGGAAAAAACCCTTGAAGACTGGTATGCACTTGTATCTCAGTCAAAATTACCTGCTCACCAAGATGCAAGAGTTACTTCCCAAGGAAACTCATAAAATCTTAAAAAAAGTGCACTTTTTGTGGTTTTTTTGCAAAATTTTAAGATTTTCTAGGAACAAACCCTTGAAGACTGGTATGCACTTGTATCTCAGTCAGACTCATTTGCTCACCAAGCTTCAAGAGTAACTTCTTAAGGAAACTTGAATTTTTTTGAAAAAAGTGTATATTTTTGTGGATTTTGGCAAAATTTTTAGATTTTATGGGAACAAATCCTCGCAGACTGGTATGCACTTGTATGTCAGTTAGATTCACTTTCTCACCAAGTTGCAAGAGTTACTTCTCAAGGAAACTCAAAAATTTGCTATATGAGAAGGTTCTAGGCCACTTTTTGCTCTTGGGAACCTTCACAATGTTAAAATTGAAAAACAATCCATATTGATTTCTTGGCTTGCTACAAATGTTGTACCATGCAAGCAAATGAGGATGCTTGAGCTCTCAAAATAGTAGAGTCTCCTCCTCTCTATTAAGCAGCATCCCAATAGTGTACAAATGGTGCCTTTTTATAAAATGGGGAAGGCCTTTGCCCCTCAATCCTATTGGCTAATATTCACATTGATCCTATCCATTCATCTTGGACCCAACTTGATCCAAGGGTTCACAAACAGTACATTGGAAATCACAAGATTCATGTGAGTCCAAAATTGGATCCAACTCTAAAAAGTAAACTCTAAGTTTAAAATTGACTTTGGGCCTCAGGTTTTATTTTAACTACAAAGGCCCAAGTCTATTTTATTTTATTTACACTTTGGCTTGCGTGCTCATTGGGCCATGGGCTTATACGTGTAGGATGCCATGCCCTCACAACACATTTTATTGGACGATTGTTATTTACACTTTGTTGGAAATACCCCCAACAAGACCCACGACCTGAAGTAGTGCCAGTCCCTTGACACTCTGCCGGTTTAGTATAGCGTCCGCTTCGTCCGCCTCTGGTGGATCAGGTAGCCCGTAATGTCTTCCATGAAGTTGAGACGGTCCAGTTTCTTTGAGTCCTTGGGCATGTGGAAGGACTTGTGGACTCTTGTCAACCATTCTTGATCGACCCATGCTTGGAATCGGCGCGTCCAGGGACCCAAGGAATGCAGCTCAGTAATATACATGAGCAACTGGCAATTGATCTTCGACTTTGTCAGAAGCTAGCGCCTTATTAGGATCAAAAAATATTAAGGGAAGAAAATCATCCCATTTTGTTTCAATGCCCATTAAATGTTCTAAGTCCCGGGCATAAGTAGCTGTCGTGTGGACTATTGGATCGGGATAGTTGATATATTGATTTATGAATGTGGTGAGAGCCCTTCTAGCATCTACATCCGTAGTCCACCCATATTCTAATGGTATGATCAGCTAATTAAAATTTTGCAGTGTGATCTTGTCCAGAGGGGTGCCACATTCCACCCATTTGGATCGTCGTGTACATGGCATAAAGTGCGCGTTCACCCGTAATTGTTGCAGGCTCGTCACGTAGGCCGTGATGGCCGCAAGGTCTCTTTCGAACAACTGTTGACGCCACTCTGGTTGTGGGTGGAGTGTGGGTAATGCTTGCAATTCTTTGCTCTTTATTGTTTGAGCTGAAAGCGATATCTACCAGCCGTATCTTGATGATTTGTGGGGATACTTTGATAGGAATTCGTTGATCTTCTCCTCCATGGACTTTGGTCTTCGGAAGGCCTAGCTGACAGATATCATGCGCAAACCTCTGGATGATGTGACTTGGCTTTGGCTGGTATCTGCGCCTTGGCCTTGGTCTCGCGTCTCAGTAACCGTATCCGTTTGTCCTTGGTCTTGGCCTTCGGACCCTTGATCTTGGGTGAATCCCCCTACTACCTGCTGGCCTTGGTCTTGGCTGGTACTGTCCTGTGCAACATCAAAATTAGGTGGCAGTGGAATTACCACGAGGGTGGGCTGGGCCTTCGTTTCCATAATTTTTGGCAAGCCTTGAGGGCTTCTTTGGCCTGGGCGAGCTCGTGAGTTGCGCTTGTTCGATATTTGTTGAACTTCGCCTGGTAGTTATTTAAGGTTTGGCTATAAACTTGCACCTGACGCCGAAGAAAATTCATTTTTGATTGAGAGAGTGGCCTTGAGTCTGGTGTAGGTTGAGCTAGCCAGACAAGCTTTTCATCTTGTAGGACTTTGACCTCCGTCCCCAGGAACGTATTCTCTACTTCCAAAAGGTTTAGTTGTGTCTGGATGGGAGCAAGCCGTTGAGATGCTTCGGATTGAAGCTCTTGCACCTTCGTGGAAGCCTCTGTCAACGCTTTGAGGAGGCTTTGGATATAATTATTGAGGCCCTTCTCCTTTTACTGCAGCTTCACGATCTCTTGGTGCCCTTTTTGTTCGTGTTGCTGAGTCAAAATCAGCTCGTGCTGCAGCTTGGTGAGTTCTGCTCGCAACTACTACAGACAGCACATCCACTCTGTACTTTCATATCTGAACACCTGTAATATCTTGTATATAGTAGATACCATCTGTGTATTTGACAATGACAAAGAAGTAGTGTAATGCTAGAAGAGCAAGATAAGTCTAGAATAAGATAAATGAGGTTACATTCCTCATCATAGATAGAAATAAGTTTCGTAGGGCACACGGTTTTGTCTGCTACTTTCTTGTGCTCTATTGCATTATTGATCTATATACTTGTTATACTTAATCTGACACAATTCATTTATTCCACGTTTAAGATCTGTCAATATTGCTATGCTCATTCTTCTTTTTGTTTGATTGTTCCAGTTGCTCTTTCTGATAATAAACGATTAATTTTTATTCTTATCTTTCGCGAATAATTTGCGACTAATTATTAGTCGAGCACTGTCTAGCTCTTCAAGAATCATTCACGACAAATAACTTGTCTTGCAATTCGTGACAAATAATTTGTCTTGCAATTCACAACAAATAATTTGTCTTGCAATTCGCGACAAATTATTCTTCTAGCGCTTCATCCATTTAAAGGTTTGGCTACGTAATCTAGAATGACCGTGATTTCAATCACTATTGGTTCTATTCATTCAGATAGGCATAGTCATGCTTAGGGAGAGAGTCATTTAACTCATTTCGCTGCGCACAAACATTTTATGTTCGAGTTCGCTACTCGTTCGTTTCTTGTTCGAGTTCATTTCTCGTTCACGTCTTGTTCGTCATTTATTCATTCTCTCTCTCTCCCAACATGGTATCAGAACCAGGTTCATAGCTTGATTAGCTTCCACAGTACAAGACTCTACTAGCCGATAGAGTAATTGTCTTCTTATTCTGTATTTTCTAGTATCAGATTTTCATACTTAAGTCACTGATAGTTTTGCCTATCACTTAGAAAATTCTTCCACATAGATTTCCAAGGGAAAGCCAGTCCTCTCATGGACAAGCTTGGAGCCAATTACCATCCGTGAAAATTTAAAATGAAAACTGTACTAATGGCAAAGGAATTGTATGATGTTAATACATGTCCAAAAGAGAATCCCAAAGTAGACGACGCAACAATCGCCAGATGGAAGCTGAAGGATGGAAAGGCTTTCGTACTGATCATCCTCAACATCACGGATACATAGATAAGCCATGTATCAAAAGAAGTCTGGGAAATCTTGAGCACGTTATACGAAGTGCGAGATATAGCTTCTAAGCTACATCTCAGGAAGAAATTCTACTCGCTCAAGATGACGAATGGTGATTCTCTACAGAATCACATTAATCAATTCATGAACCTGCTAAGACAAATGGCCGCTGTCGGATCCGTCATAGACGATCAAGATGCAGTGATGCAACTGCTTACAAGCTTGCCAAGTTCTTACGACAGCTGGGTGATGATCATCAGGACTCATCCAGAATTGACTCTTTCGAGAGTCACCACTATGTTGTTGCAGGAAGATATGTGAAGGAACAAAGCCTCAAGTTCCTCAGCTGATTCTCATGCCTTATACACCAACAAGAGCACGATAAAGCAGAAGAAGAAAAAAGGCCCGAAACCATCAAAGCCAGACCAAAACCAGCTCAGCACAAGCAACAGTCGAATCTGTAGACAAAGAAGAAGTTGTTTTGTAGATAAAACAACCACAAAACTCAAGACTGTCGAATACTACAAGCGAAGAACAACAGCAAAGGACAGTCGAATCAAGTGGCAAATGCAGCTGCAGCCAATCCAAGAAGTGGATCATGATGCCTTCATGACCAACCATCAAAGAGCATCTGGTGATAGTTTCTGGTTCCTGGACTCCAGAGCCACTCAACACATGACTAGCCTAATAGGCTGTTTCGAGTCCTATACACCTTATAGTACCTAGAAATTCATCCACCTTGGCGACAATAGCACACAAGCTATTAAAGGTGAAGGCACTGTAAGATTATGCTTTGCAAATGATCAATCTAAGCTACCCTCCAAAGTGCTGTATGTACCTAAGCTATCCACGAATCTGCTCTCTGTAAGAAAAATCACAGATCTAGGACACAGAGTAGAATTCGAATTCGATCAATGTAAAGTGGTCGATAGGACAGACAAGATCCTAGCACTCGGAAAGAGACATGGATACTTGTATACTTGGTCATTTAAATTATGCTGTTGTACAATGAATGTCTAGACAATCTATTGTTCTTGATCTCGACTATCCTCACGAAACAGTCGAGCTACCTGTCTGTCAAGACTGTCTAGTTGGTAAACAGACCAGTAAGCCATTTAAATCAAGCCATCAACATATTGCTAGAGGACTGCTAGATGTTGTACATTCAGATATCTGTGGCCCGATGAAAAATCCTTCATTGAAGGATGCCAAGTATTTATAACCTTTATTGATGAATTTTCAAGAAGAACGATGGTGTATTTCATAAAGAAAAAATCAGAAGCCTTCAACTGCTTCAGAATCTTCAAGCAGTGTGCAGAAAAGGAGACTGGAAGGACGATTAAGGCCCTGAGGTCAGACAACGGTGGAGAATATATCTCTGTCGAGTTCAAGGAGTACTGCCAAAGCCAAGGCATTGAGCAGTAGTTCATCACTCCTTACAGTCCTCAGTCTAATGGCTTAATTGAGAGGAAGAATTGAACTTTGGTCGAATCTGCTAATTGTATGCTAGCGCATGCGTTTTTGCCCAAGAAGTTCTGGGCTAAAGCTGTTTCCACTACAGCTTACATCCAAAATAGATGTTTGACCAAAGCTCTCTCAGACAAGACACCCCACGAGGTGTGGACAGGCTTTAAGCCTTCTTTGAAGAACCTAAAAGTGTTTGGGTGCATTTTCTATGCGCAGATCCTGAAAGACACAAAGAAAAAATTGGACTTCCAAGGTCTCAAGACCATCCTGATTGGAGATACCCTGTTTAATAACACCTACAAGCTGTACGATCCTGATACCCAGCAAAAATTTTGTATAGTTGGGATACAGTCTTTATCGAGGATCAGTTCATCGACCTCAAAGGCAAGGAAGTTACTCAAGAAGAATCTTCATTGCCTACCATTGACACGACATCTCGAGCCTCTGGCTCAAGCATGTCTATCATTGACCCACTTCGAGACAGTGAATCAGACAAAGATGTTGCTTCCCAACAACAAGTCCCAGAAGTGGTTCATCAGTCGAATCTTCCTAGAAGATCAAGCCGAGTGCGCACACAGCCCACAAGGTATACTCCTGAGTCTGCTTGTCTTTTAATGCATGAACCAACGACAGTTGAAGAGGCACTTAGCCAACCAGACTCTGATCTCTGGACAAAAGCTATTGACAGAGAGTATTCCTCTCTAATCAAGAATCAGACATGGTCATTAGTCGAAGCTCCTATTGGTTGCAATATTATTGATTGCAAATGGATCTTTGAGATCAAATACAATGCCAACGGAGCAATTGATCGAAGGAAGGCAAGACTGGTAGCACGAGGATTCACCCAGATCCCGAATGTCGACTATAGTGAGACTTTCAGTCCAATCAGCAAACATTCGTCTATCCGAATTCTCCTATCTTATGCTGCAGCTGCCGACCTCGAAGTACATCAATTTGATGTACAAACAACTTATCTGAATGGAGTTATACAAGAAGACATCTACATGATCCAGCCCAAAGGATACATTTGGGAAGGCATGAAGAATCATGTCTATAAACTCCATAAAGCACTGTACGGCTTGGAACAGTCTGCCAGAGCTTGGTTTCAGAGGATCAACACATTCCTCATTGAACAAGGATTTAAACCAAGCACTGATGATTGCAATGTTTATTTGAAGTCAGTATAGCAATCCTTCATTATTATCATCTTGTATGTTGATGATACGTTGCTCTTCAGTAACAATGCCAATATGGTCAAGGATTCAAAATAGATGATGTTCTCAGAATTCGACATGACTGATCTGGGCAAAGCTCACTTCTGTTTTGAAATTCAAATCCACAGAGACAAAGCAAATTGACTGATTTACATCACTCAACAAAGGTATCTTTATAATGTTCTTAACAGATACAATTTGATGAGCTGTAAATTAGCTCACTCACCAATGGATCCAGGCCTGCATTTGTCAAAGGACCAATTGCCCCAGACCAAGCAAGAAGAGGAGCAGATGAGAGAATACCCATATCGATCGATACTCAGATCTCTCATGTATGCAATGTTCTATACAAGACCAGACATCTCTTTTGTTGTCAGCTCACTCAGTCAATACATGGCCAATCCTGAAATTACCCATTGGAAGGCTCTTATTCAGGTCATGAGATACATTCGAGCTACTAGGGACCAGTGCATCTGCTATGGAGATGTCAGCTACGACAATCTTCATCAACTTAGTGGATATTCTAATGTAAGCCGGGGAGGAGATGTAGACCATCGTAAATCCACATCTGGATCTACATTCTTCTTCAATGACGGTCCTATTTCATGGAACAGTTGTAAGCAAACCTCTATTGCACTTTCTTCTACTGAAGCAGAATACATTGCTGTTTTTGGTTGAGAAATTTGTTGTCAGACATCAATCTGTATCAGCACAACCCTACAATCTTGTTTTGTGATAATCAAAGTGCTATTGCTCTATCAGCCAACCCTAGATTTCATTCTAGGAGTAAGCACATTGAGATAAGATATCACTACATCAGGGGCAAGGTTCTCGACGGAGAGTGAGCTTAACGTACTGCAAAATGCAAGACATGATTGTAGATATTTTCACAAAAGCACTCAGTGTTAATGCACACAACAGATTCTATGCATTGCTCAGTCTGAAGATCAAGGCATTCACGGATCCAAATTAAGGGGGGACTGTTGGATTTACTCATTCCACTCTCCTAAGTCCCAATTTTAATTTGCGTCCATTCATGCTATATATTTTCTAACGTTGTCACGCAGTCTGTATTTTTTACATGTAAATTCGCACAAACGAATAAAAGATGAATGAATCGCGACACTGTGTTCTTACACAAGTCATGGTGATAGGCGAAAGGGGGACACTACCTCGTAGAACTTGCAAAGTGTCCTAAAAGCTAAGGCACCCTGTAGATCTTATTCTAAGGCCATTCGTAAGAGTGACACACTCTTGCATCACCTGACGTCACACCTTTTTCACACTCATCCTTTGCAGCTGCGCTAACAGATTAAACAATGACTGCAGCCACCCACGATCTCCTACAGATAGCACATCCACTCTGTACATTCATATCTGCACACTTGTAATATCTTGTATATAGTAGATATGATCTATGTAAAATGAGGTTACATTCCTCATCATAGATAGAAATAAGTTTCGTAGGGCATGCAGTTTCATCCGCTACTGTCTTGTGCTCTATTGCATTATTGATCTGTATACTTGTTATACTTAATCTGACACAGTTCATTTATTCTGCGTTTAAGATCTATGAATAATGTTATGCTTATTCTTCTTTCTGTCTGATTGTTCCAGTCTCTTTCTGATAATAGACGATTATTTTTTTCTTATCTTTTGTGAATAATTTGCAAAATAATTATCAGTCGAGCACTGTCTAGCTCTTCGCAAATCATTCACAACAAATAATTTGTCTTGCAATTTGCAACAAATTATTCTTCTAGCACTTCATACATTTAAAGGTTTGGCTATGTAATCTAGAATGACCGTGATTTCAATCACTATTTGTTCTGTTCATTCTGATAGGCATAGTCATGCTTAGAGAGAGATTCATTTAACTCATTCTGTTGTGCACAAACATTTTCTATTCGAGTTCACTACTCATTCGTTTCTTGTTCGAGTTCGTTTTTCGTTCGTGTCTTGTTCGTCATTTATTTGTTCTCTCTCTCTCCCAACAGTTGTTAGGTCTGTGGGAGTAGCCGATACACTGGCACTGGTAGGGGCTTGTGTTGTATTGGCCCCGACGACTTGTGGAGTACCGTCGTCATTATCTTCTATCACGTTCTCATTGGACCTGATGCCATCTAGGGCGATAGGATCAGTCCGATCTGGCGATGGTACAAAAACTATTTGGACAAATGTGTCATCACGCAATGGTTGGTTTCCCTTGGCAACCTTTGTTGGTGAAGCAGGTGGGGTTTGAGAAGCAACTGTGGAAACAAAGGTGAGGACGGTTTGTTCGAACGAGAGGATGGGAGGAACAGAGAGGAACTAAAGGGTGGTGTGGAGTATGGAAGAAGGTGAGGATGGAGCAGAAAGTGTTTGGTGTGGGGGTGAAAAATTGATGACTTGCATCCACGCTTGAGTGTCTGGAGACAATTGAGAATCAAAAGCATTGAATGGAATGGAAGCAACAGTGGCGACAGGAGTGATGGAGGATGCGATGGTGATGGACGGAGTAGTGGATCATGGAACAGAGATGAAAGTGGTATCAATAGGAGAAACGAGGATGGACACAAAAATAGTTGTGGATGAAACAGGAAGAGAGGTAGCGACAACAGAGACCGGAGTCGGGGGTTGCACGGAAGAAGAAGTGACATTGGTTGATGGAGTGGTTAATGTGGTCATGGAGGCGCGTCTTTGGGTAGCAGGTGGAGATGAGGATGTATAGGTAGCGCCACACATTCGTTTGCTGGCCGTTGTGTTAATAATTGCAGGTTGGGAGGAGGTGGATGCTTGGGATGGCGGATAAAGGTTAGCGTGTGGCATTTGGGTAGACAAAAGGGATGAGCATTGGAAATCACACACTTTTGCCTCGAGAAGTGCACAGGAAAAGTTACACAACAGGGGGCTTGCTATGATACAGTCACGATTGTTGGGTTTGATGGAGCTGGTTAGTTCACGAATAAGAAAGCTATGCCAGTCGTAGGGCACAACTGAGGGGCCAGGGAGTTCCAGAAAGAAGTTTCACTTTCTGACTCAGCAGCTTAGACTGAATTCTGTCCTTGCAAAATGTTGAAATAACCAGAAAGTTATTCAACAAATGTGCAGCCACCTTAATGACGAGTTTCATGATAGCATCTATCAAGTAACCATTGTTAGTCTGGATTGGGATTTCTGGTGCAACTTGGGTGACAAATGGTTTGATCAGAGTTTTGGCGTGGCGATGGGAGATGGATTGACGATCACTTGACATAATGCCAATGGTGACCATCAAGTCTACGTTAATCCTGACCTTGTACATGGTGCCTTGGTACAAGAAGTGGAAGCATGTCTTTTCCTCGTCCCAGGTGGCGTAAGCGTGAAGGGCGAGGCCCATGTTAATCTCAGAATGGAAAAGTGCCGGGTAAAAACCGATTGCCTCTAGAAGTGGGCCAACTATCTGCAGCCATGGTGTTAAGAATTGTAAAGCATATCTATCATCTGTTGTTAATGTTTGGGGGATCCTACCCATGTAAATATTTTGTACATATCCAAGGTATGTGAATTGAGCACATATCCTTGTAGAATAGGGCGAGTTTGGGTTAGGTAGTTCAAATTCTAGTGACATGCATAAAGTCTAGTTGGTCTAGTATGATATGCAATAATGTTGACAATGTCTAGTTTGACATGCATATAGAGATTCACATGGAATTGGTCAATTATGACCTTGTAGAAACTCGAGCCACAATAAATGCATAATGTCCTAAGTTTCCATAGTGACATGCAAAGCATGCAATCACTCTAATGGACACATGCATGTAGACTTGTACATGGCTAGTTGAGAAATTGCCATTTGGAGAAAGTAGGTAGAAGTTAGGTGCAACCTATGCATGCTAGCAGTTAGGTGTCAAGTTAATAGTTGTTTGCACTTAAATAGGTGTAGGATGCACATTGAATGCAAGGAGTACCACGAATTTTGGCTCTCCTATATATGTACATATCATTCTCATTCACAAAGTAATGAAGAACCAAAGTTTTGTAGCTATCTCATGCTATTTTGGATCTAAGCAAATATTGCTTGTTATCTCTCTAGCTTTCTCTCTCTAACTCATGTTGAGGCTAATGCTTATGCATTGTAATCTTGTACTTTTAATCATTCTTTGATTCATTGCTATCATACTCTATTGATTAGCATGCTAGATTGTGAATAAGCCATATCTTCTGAACTAGATCTTGTTGAACAATCTAGAATTAGGGTACTGTGCCAATCACAAATCTTAATCAAGATCAGTCACTCTTGTGGACATTCCCCACACGTGTGAAGTCTGGAAATTTTGTCACATGGTTGGATCAGAGCCTCAGAGAGTAAGGGCCAAATCTATGTAGCCTCTGAAATTTCACGCTGGATCACCTGTTTGGTGCCAGTGTCTTCAGAGGATGAGGAGGCCATGTTAGCAGTGATGATTAGAGGTCGAAAAAGTAGAAAAAATGGTGAAAAAGATAAAAAGACGTGGAAACGACAAAAACTGTGAATTACGAGTGTTGGATGACAAGTATTGTAGTTCAGAGTGCAGATCAGTGTTCAGTATAAGCAGATGATAGCTGGTAGGAAGTTTGGTCACAAACGGAGAACTTGGTAATTTCAGTGTAAATTTTGGCAGAGCTTCGGTAGCAAATGTGACAAATGACTTGAATTCAGCCCTTATATAGCGGAATTTAGAGTGCGTATTAGGTGAGATCCACTTTCCCTTGTTCAGTTTCACCCAAATTTTGGCAGACACCTTCTTCACAAAATTCTAAGACCTGAGGGAAGTCTGCGAGAGTTCAGAAGGTGATTTGACTGCTATGCGAAGGTTCTTGTTGGGGGTACTCCCAACAAAGTGTAAATATATAAAATTATCCAATAAAATGTGTTGCGAGGGCATGGCATCCTGCGTGTATAAGCCCATGGCCCAATAAGCACGCAAGTGGAGTTGTAAATAAAAATAATAGACTTGGGCCCTTTGTAATTAAAATAAAACTGGAGGCCCAAAGTCAATTCTAAACTTAGAGTTTACTTTTTAGAGTTGGGTCCAATTTTGGACTCACATGAATTTTGTGATTTCCAATGTAATTTTTGTGGACCTTGGATCAAGTTGGGTCCAAGATGAATGGGTAGGATCAATGTGAATATTAGCCAATAGGATTGAGGGGCAAGGGCCTTCCCCATTTTATAGAAAGACACCATTTGTACACTATTTTCATGCTTAATGGAGAGGAGGAGACTCTATCATTTTGGGAGCTCAAGCATCCTCATTTGCTAATCACTCTTGCTTATGCTATTGTTGTGGTTTGCTTGTTATTTCCATTTCCCATGCTTTTTGTTTATGCTAGTTAAGGTTTTTCCATAAGCAATGACATTGAGCATTTGAGCTAACCTCCATCTCATCTCTCTCTCTTTCTCTCTTCTCTTCTCTCTTCCTCTCCTTTTCTATCCCTGTCCTTCACCCAAATCATGATGAATATTAGAGTAGAGGAGTAAAGTTAAGGGAGAGTAGTGTTAGTGGCGAATAGAGTTAGGGAGGAAGTAGGAAACTAACTAAAATTAGCATCTATGCATAGTTAGGTACCTATTAGAAGAGAACTGAAACGACGGGAGTAGTATGTTACTCTGCAAGAAGCTATGGAAGATGCCATCATGGAAGAGGATGAGGGATCTGACGACAAATATCCATCCACCCACACCCCTACTCCCTCGTTAGCATCATCATCTATCAAGAATTAGATATGCAACATCAAGCATTCACCACAAGAAGGCGGAAGAAGAACACGTACTGTCACTCTATCACACTAACTCATACAGAATGTAAAATGTACAAATAAACCCTGAACTCTGATAGAGAGAGAAAACCTACGAGTAGACTAATAGACTAGCCTACGGCTATTGACAGCTGGTCACAATTGTCAACATTAATGTGCATTGTAAACAATAACAATGAAGTTTATCATTGATTTCTAACACTCTCCCTCAATGATAAAATTACATTTTTCTATCCCTAATAGAGTACGAAACCTCTCAAATTTACATCTACCTAATGACCTAGTAAAAATATCTGTCTTTTGATCTTCAAATTTACAAAAAACAAGATCAATGGCTCCATCAAGAATTTTCTCTCAAACAAAATAGTAGTGTATTTTGCTGTGCTTGGTTCGAGCATGTAAAACTGGATTTTTGGCAAGGTGAATGCAACTTTGATTATCGCAAGATATAGTAGTCGCATCCAGCTGTGGTTGACCTAAATCCACAAGCAATCTTTGTAACCATACCGCTTCTTATGTAGCATTGCCGAGTGCTCGATATTCAGCTTCCGTCAATGATAAGGGTACTATAGGTTGCTTTTTGCTGCTCCATGAAATTGCAGATGTACCATAACTGAATGTATGACAACTTGTAGATCTTCTGTCATCAATATTACCTGCCCAATTGGCATCTGTATAACCTACCAACATTGGCGTTTCAGGTTGATCATACTTCAAACCAAAATTCAATGTCCCTCAAATGTATCTGAGAATACGTTAGCAGACTTCTAGTGTGCTTGACTAGGATCTTGCATAAATTGACTAAAAACACCAACAACATAAGAAATATCAGGTTGTGTGTGTGTCAAATAGATCAAACTACCCACCAGCTATCTATACAAATAAGCATCCACTTTCTCAGATTCATCATATGTACTAAGCTTCATGTTGACATCCATAGGTGTACTCAAAGGCTTACAATCGTGCATATTGAACTTATAAAGCAAATCTCGTGCATATTTGCTTTGTGTAAGAAAAACCATGTCTTCCTTCTGCCATACTTCAATGCCAAGACAATAGTGCATCAATCCTAGATCACTCATGTCAAAAGCTTTGGAAAGATCTGATTTTATTTCATCAATTAAGCTCTCATTACTTTCTGTAATAATCAAATCATCCACGTACAACACAATGAACACTATATCTTAATCTTGCCTTAGAATGTAAAGATTAGAATCAACATCACTCTTTATCATTTCCCTTTTCTTGAAGTGTTCATCAATGCAAGAGTACCACGCCCGTGGTGCTTGCTTCAGTCCATAAATGGCTTTGTTGAGCTTACAAACGAGATATTCTCTCCCTGGCTCAACAAATCCTTGAGGTTGTACTAAGTACACCTCTTCATCCAACACTCCATTAAGAAAAGCAAATTTAACGTCCATTTGCTAGATCTTCCAACCATAGAAAGCAGAAATAGCAATGATAGAACGTATAGTTATCATCTTAGCTACGGGTGCAAAGGTTTCTTCAAAATCAATACCTTCTTGCTGCTCAAATCCTCTCACAACCAACCGTGCTTTATACTTGTTGAGTTGCCCATCAGCTCCATATTTGATCTTGTATATCCATTTGCAAGTGATAGGCGTCTTACCATCAGGTAGCTCAACCAAGTTCCACGTCCTATTTTTTGATATAGCTTCCATTTCTGTTTCCGTAGCTTCACGCCACTCCTTGTGCTTCTTTGCTTCATAAAATTTTTTTGGTTCTTGAGCCTTGAGCACAGAACCCATTAGGGCTAGCTTCATCTCTAATCTTGCAGGAGGTTTTTGATTTCTACTTGATCTTCTAAGCTCTCCCTGCTCACTTGATTCGGGAGTATCTCCCTTATTAGCATCACTTGTTACTGACAAGTACCACTTAGGCACTCTCCTAGGAATCTCATTATTGACCCTGTCTTTTTCCATTGGCTCTTCCATATCGACACCAACTTCTTTCTTCACTTGCATTTTAGCTTTATCATCAAAGGGACCAATTGTCAATTTTATTTGGTCATTTTGACCCATCTCATCAAAAGTAGCATCTCTGGAAATCATGATCTTTTGTGCATCTATGTCATACATCCTGTATGCCTTGGCTCTTTCATCATATCCAAGGAAAATACACTTAACAGCTTTTGCATCCAGCTTCTTTCGTTTTTCATCAGGTACATGAGCGTAAGCATTACAACGAAATATTCGTAAATGAGAAACATTCGGTTTCTTTCCAGTAAAAGCTTCGTAAGGTGTCTTACCCTCTACGGACTTCGTAGGACACGATTCAAGATATGAGTGGTTGTGTTGCATGCTTCTGGCCAAAAAGTATTTGGCAAACCCTTGCTCTTAGGCATTGCCCTAGCCATTTCCACAATGGATTTGTTTTTCCGTTCTGCACCTCCGTTCTGTTGTGGTGAATAGGGTGTAGTGGTTTGTCTCTTGATCCCCTGATCCTTGCAAAAATTTATGAACTCTGTTGAAAAATACTCACCGCCACCATCTGATCTGAGGGTCTTAATATAACAACCTGTTTGTTTTTCAACTAGAGCCTTGAACTCTGTAAACTTGACAAAAGCATCAGATTTCTTGCTTATGAAATAAATCCAAATATGTTTACTATAGTCATCAATGAATGTGATGAAATAGTAACAACCACTAATGGACTTAGTTTGTATTGGTCTAACTGATAAGTTGATGACATTTTGGGCTTTCCATCTTCTCTTATCAAATGCTCGCTGATCTTCTTCAATCACTGGCCTTGTCTCTTCACTTGTCATGATCTCTCATAGCTCCTTTTCCATCAAAATGTTCTTCAGTTTGAATTTCCAAACTACATAGTTGTCGACACCTTCCAATTTGCTTGACTCATTAAGAACACTCTCGCTTAGAGTTGCCATTACTGGATAGATAAGTCTAGATCACAAAAATATATTCGCACCACAGAACTGTAAATTTTTGGTTGTACACCTAGTATCAGTACAACACGCAGGTGCACGACTGCTCGGGATTCTCTTTACCTCTGGCGCATTGCTTCAATATTGGTACTGATATGTGATATCGGTATGACGCGCGGATAGACGATTGCTCTTGGTTTTCTTTACCTCTGGCGCATCGATCCGATATTGGTACGGATATGCTATATCTGTATGATGCGCGGATGTACGACTGCTCAAGATTTTTCCTACCTCTGGCGCATCGATCCAATATTGGTACGGAAAAGATTAAAAAATAGAGAGAAAATAAGAACTTTCAGAGGGAATATTCTAGATTTCCCACTTCGGCGCGGCAGCTACGCCGCCTCCTCTTTGCAAAGATTTTGAAATGTGTGATCGTTCAAAAGACAGATATCAGAAATGTGAAAAGCATGAAGCCTTCTAACTCCGAATGGTAGTACTAGACACTGTCTAGTGTGATTTGTGGTACTCCAAACAGACAAGTGAGAGATTTCTTGGAAAACCTCTCACACAAATAGCACTTTCCACAATAACTAGGAAGTATTGTAAAAATCTCTCCCACTCAACAGATTTTCAATCCGTTTGATGCTGCCCTGCCCTTTCTGATGCCTCTGGGACTGTGCTTTCATTCCCCACTGATGATTTTGAGCTCCAACCCTACAAAATACACCAAAGAAGAATTTCTTCTAGCCGTTTTTGTCTCTCCAAGCGTTCTCCTCTTGTGAAGGACTTTCTCACTTTGTTGCGAAGCTTGTGACAAGCTGTATCCACTGATCAGGCACGTAGGACTATCGCTGCTCTGATACCATGTCAAGAATTAGATATGCAACATCAAGCATTCACCATAAGCAATCACCACAAGAAGACAGAATAAGAACATGTACTGTCACTCTATCACACTAACTCATACAAAATGTAAAATGTACAAATAAACCCTGAACCCTGATAGAGAGAGAAAACCTACGAGTAGACTAATAGACTAGCCTACGGCTATTGACAGCTGGTCACAACTGTCAACATTAATGTGCATTGTAAACAGTAACAATGAAGCTTATCATTGATTTCTAGCATCATAATCAACTGCATCTCCTCTATCCACAGAAATGCTGTTGGAGCAAAAGACAAAATTACATGAACAACACATGGAGCCCGACGTAGTTTGACTAGAAACTAAAGGCCTTAAAGGGAGCTGTAGCAGGAATGCCACATCAACCAGAATCAAACCACCTGCAGTGTCCAAGACGGGAAAATGTATGGTATTCAGTGTGCACAAAAAACCATACAGTGAACGAGTGTCCAGTCCTAAAGCAAAATTTGAGACTGACACATAGATTCTGCCATCTTTGCAATGCAACATCGCACGATACGACATTTTGCCCATTCAGCCCCCGGATTATTCAATAGAAGGGAAGTTCTTATCAGACTTCTTATCTTCACCATCAAGGGGCACCCAACGTGGCACCAAGGTATGGTGCACCAAATCACCCACAGCGTATGGCATTACCTGCTCCACCAGGGCCAGCCAATCAACAAGTGGCCCACGTAGACCTGAAAACAGCGGAACCAGAGATGCAAATGTCATCTCAACTTGAGCAGCAGCAATGATACAGATCGAATGAACCATTTATGGATCCTGCCATAAATGAATATGTTGCGGCCTATGCAGCTCAAACTCAATGTCAAGGCAAAAGAAATTACAGCTGATATGGATGCAGCGAAGGACACAGAATTGTGGAATGTCCCTACAAGGGACAATATACATCTTTCTGCAGAGAATGCGGTTATGGGCATTGTTACAAGAATTGTCCATTTAAACCTGGAACCAGTGCACCTCTTAACTTCATTGCAATACAACCAGCAGTTCCAACAGGGATGCCATTGGAAGGATGACAATTCTATGCTCCTGTGTTAGCTGTTACGCGAGCGCAGAAGAGGAAGGAAGTGGCTCCCTCACCACCACCATCGGTCATTGACGACCAACCCTCAACTTCCACACCATATCCAAATAAGAGAGAAGAAAGAAGACAGTACCAGAAAATAAGACATTGGGTACAGAAAGCACAAGCGGAGAAAAAAGAGCAAGAAAGAGTTAATCCCACGGAACCTCCAGTTGGCATCGACCGGGAACCACAAGCGGGCTCACCACTGTGCACTAATCAAAATGATCAGTTGCACCAACATGAACCACCTTTTCACATGGTGGAGCATGAGGAACCACGCACTAACCCTTTTATTATTAAGCCGTGTTAGTTTATCACTCGGAGAACTACTGCGGATTGCACCACAAGCAAAAAGCCTTCTAGTTGAATGGGCCAAAGCGGATGAGGAACCAGTAGCACTTGAGCCCATATATTGTACGGGATATGAAGAAACAAGTAAAGTCCTCCACATCGGAGCAGCATGGGAAAGTGAGGAACTGCGAGGGTTCATCGGTACTTTCCCGTCTTTTTTTTACTGGAAACTCTCGCACATGCACTTAGACATCAAACTAACTCTCGCAAGCTTCTCTGTGTCCTGGTCTCACTAAGTTGGAACTTCAGAGTGCTCTACGAGAGTTCTTATGAAAATTTGAATTTTTTTGAACTTTTTTAAGGGTTTTTTGAATTTTTAATGATTTTTCTCTGATTTTTACAATATGCTTGGAACTAATTCTCGCAGACTTCTATGTAGGTCTGGGACAATACCGTGGAGCTGTTGCCAGTCATGCAAGAGTTGATTCACATTGGTTTCGGAGATATAAAGATCTGATGAGATTTTAGGCTCTTTTTCCCTCCAAAAATACAGATTGGTGTGTTTTTTGGGTTTTTTGGCTGGTGGTTTGGGTTTCAAGCCCTTAGACGCTGTTCAGGGCCTCCTCTACCCTCTCACACCTCCTCTGCTAGCTATGAAAAGTACAAACACAAAAAAATACAGAAAACTAACTCTACACACCCAAGAATCTACCTAAAACTACTCTAAAAAACAAGAAAATAGCTAAAATGCAGCTAAACTAGTTAGTGAAAACCTATCCCCGGCAACAGCGCCACTGTAGGGTCGAAGATCTTGCGTAGTATAGCCCTCCCGCCTATCAACAAGCGTTAGATCACTGGATAGGTACTTAACTATGCATAGATGCTAATTTTAGTTATTTTCCTACTTCTTCACTAACTCTATTCACCACTAACACTACTCTCCCTTAACTCTACTCCTCTACCCTAACATTCATCATGATTTGGGTGAGGGAAAGGGATAGAAAAGGAGAGGAAGAGAGAAGAGAAGAGAGAAGGAGAGAGAGATGAGATGGAGGTTAGCTCAATTGCTCAATGTCATTGCTTATGGAAAAACCTTAATTAGCATAAACAAAAAGCATGGAAAATGAAAATAATAAGCAAACCACAACAATAGCATAAGCAAGAGTGATTAGCAAATGAGGATTCTTGAGCTCTCAAAATGGTAGAGTCTCCTCCTCTCTATTAAGCATGAAAATAGTGTACAAATGGTGTCTTTTTATAAAATGGGGAAGGCCCTTGCCCCTCAATCGAGAGAGGGAGAGGAGAGAGGAGAAAAAGAGAGTGGAGAGAGAGGGAGAGAGAGAATGCCTAGGTTGAGAATGGCTTTGGGGGCTCGAGCGCCTACCCAAAGCTATTCTATCCCAACGTAGGGAGAGAGAGAGAGAGAGAGAGAGAGAGAGAGAGAGAGAGAGAGAGAGAGAGAGAGAGAGAGAGAGAGAGAGAGAGAGAGAGAGAGAGAGAGAGAGATGGAGAAACCAAAAGAGATCTTTTAGAATGAGAATGGAAGATGATATACAAAGAAAATGGCTTCCTCTTATAGATTTTAGAGGTGAGTCTCTTTCACTTTCATTGGCCACTTCATTGCGGCAAGGATTCTAATCCAAGCCTTTAAAATAAACACAACTTAAATCTATTGGTGCTAAGAAAGCACAAGGGCACTCACGTGATTCATGTGAGTGTTAAGTTGGACCCTTTTAGCTTTTTTATTTGCAACTTGACTTAGGGCCTCTAATGTCATTTTAGAGTTTTAAGCCCCTAGTCTCTTATTCCTAGGAATTACAACTTGCTACTTGTGCTAGGTTGGGCTTACACGCACAGGATGCCAGTGCCCTCGCACTTATTTTCCTACTTACAATGTATTGTGGCGAGGCCCACTAGGTAAGGCTTGGCCAATAGTATTTTAAGTGGTGGGACCCACTTGTTTATTATTGTGCAAGAAATACCCACAACAGGGTTCACGACCCAAAGTAGTGCCGGTTCCTCGGCACTAGGCTGGAACTGTCATGAAGGGGCGCTGTTGTCGGTTCTTTTATTGTTGGGACATGGCTTCTTCAGAAAAAGCGTGGATAGAATTCGCTTATGTAAAATTTGAGGCTTTATTAGTGGATGATCAGGCAAGAACATGGACTTGCCAGATTTTCAATAATACCCATAAGGGTCTGGTGGTCATTCCGGATAACCTTGTTCATCAACAATTGCGTAGTTGAAGCATTCCATCAGAGTATCCCAAGATAAAACTGGATCCTCATAGATTGGCGAAACTGGTCCCAACATCATGGACTCCTCCAAATCATAATGTGGATATGACGTGCTTGTTTGATGCTCTTGTCTGTCCAGGTATTCAAAGTATGCATCAACCTGACGACTTTCCTCAGAAGTCAATATCATAGATTTAGGACAAGGCTTTGTCATTGTATGTGCTAGTTCTTGCTGTACAATTGGCGGTTTTGGGCTTGGATTCCCTGGATTTGGCCTTTGAAGAATGGATATACCCCGAATTGGTGTTGATTTGGGGGTCTATTGAATTGTGGAACAATTAGACTTTGGAAAAATCTTTCTCATTGAGGGACAATCATCAACTTTAGTCTTCTCATGGTCATTGCACTTTTTCGTTGAAGGCTGCGTGACTCCACTTTTCCTTGGATCTTGTGTTGAATTGCCTTCAAGTTGCTCTGTTGACGCTAGTCCCCTTTGTAATTCATCACTAAGAATTCTTTGTAGTGATTGCGCCAAGAGACTTGGTAAAATTTGTTGGACTTCGTCGAATGCAGATTTCTTGACTTCCTTAGTTACCATTGGCGTGATGGATTCTACCATCTCTGTCTTCTGTGATGGTTTTACTTGTTTGCCCGAGGGTATTTTTGCATACTTTGGGACTTTTGCCAGATTGTCTTCTTCATCACTTGCTTCATAGCCCAGTGGCACTAAGATTTTTCTTTTATAGTGCGTTTGAGGTGGAAGGGTCACCATAGGTGCATGTCGGTCTACATAGGCCAAATGCCTCCTGGCTATTTGTGGATTTCTCATCGGGCAATCTCGGCATGGATGATTAACTCCGCATTGTGAACACGAGGGATCAAATGTTGCTAGATCTTCCCGATGTGGACATTCAGCATGACGGTGTTTCCCTCCGTATCCATAGCATCTTACCGAGTGCAATACACCATTGCCTCTAAGTTGATAGACATAAACTGGTAATGGATTCCCCTTAGGATCTTCCACAAAGTAGACTGGTAGGTTGTTATGTTCCTCCATTGAATTCGGTGACATGCAAGAGGATATAACCAAAACTTCTACCTTGCCACTGTTTGTTGAAAAAACTCATGATTTTGATGGATCAATCTGACATCCATTCTTCTGGTGAGCTCCTTGTTGGCTTGATTCTACTTATGACCATTGAACCGCTGGATCTTGTTGTCGACAAGCCTGTTGCTCTGTATTTTGTCCTTTTAACAAGCGCGGGTTGGACACCTGGTACTTGGATGATCTCCAAAGTAGAAGGTACATTTGTCCTTTTCAAGAAACTTAATAGAGCGAGCATAAGCTTGTTGACAGCTTGAACTAGAAGGTTCTTGGTCTTCCGCTGCACTTGATCTACTTGACCTTGCTACACTTTGTTGCCTTGCATGGGATTTCATTCTTGTTGGATCATTGCTTGTTGTTGACCTTTGTTCCTCTGATTCTCCATCTGGATAGAAAAAATCCTTCTTCCTAAATGAGATTTCCATCAAGGTAGCATCCTTACAAAGTTGTGCAAGCGACGCATAGGATGCTAACTCTTCAATACCAGGTCTGATCCTTTTCGGCAGTCCGGCATAGAACACAAAAGGGGAAGTCACAATCTGGAGCTAGTCAAGAGCATCAAAGGAAAGTAAAATGGAAATGATACTTTGGATCCATTTTTGCAGGTGTTTGAAGGCAAAAGTAAGGACAAGGGAGCAGAAAGGAAGTGCTCAATCTCCTTATTATAAGTTAGAGCATGTTGCCAAGGGACTAGATCATCGTCCACTGGGTTCTCAATAGGCTTCACTGATAGCCATGCTACGTTTATTATATTCACCCCAAATGTGATTGGTGTGTCCATGGTGTAACATTTGGGTGAAGATGTACTAGGTTCTGTCTGATTCATACTGACATTTCTGGCAGTCAATAGTTGCTAATGCATTTGTCCATATGATGAAATCCATCTCTGAATCATAGTGACCTCCCTTGGCTGGCCTTGGGCGATCAATCGTGTGATCTGTCATGGATGATCCGTCATCAGCTTTGGGTGCAATAGGTTTCATCGCCCATGTGGTTGGATCAAACTTTACAGCCTGTTTTCTATTCTCAAAGGTGAGTTTTCCCGTACCCCAGTTCTGTATTACTTGTGCAGTCCTCAACCATGGTCTTCCTAGTAAGACACGGTATGCAGATGGAGATTTAAGTATATCCATGACTACAAAAGTAATCACAAATTGCATGCCTACTATCTTTACAAGGATATCGGCAACTACACCTTTCGATTTTACACCGAATTGATCTGCCAGCTTGATGGCGAATCTTGTTGGCTTCAACCCTTGTAAACCCCATTTTTCATATAAAGTAGTGGAGATCAAATTGACATCCGATCCTCCATCTACCATTGTTGCCTCGTCCTTGTATCTCTTGTGTTTGATGGGCAAAGTGATGCTGTGTTCCTCACTTTCCCATGCTGCTCCGATGTGGAGGACGTTACTTGTTTCTTCATAGCCCATACAATATATGGGCTCAAGTGCTACTCGTTCCTCATCCACTTTAGCCCATTCAACTAGAAGGCTTTTTGCTTGTGGTGCAATCCTCAATAGTTCTCCGAGTGGTAAACTAACATGGCTTGAAAATAAAAGGGTGAGCCTTTCAGTGCGTGGTTCCTCGGGCTCCACCATGTGAAAAGGTGGTCCATGTTGGTGCACCTGATCATTTTGATTAGTGAAGAGTGGTGAGCCCACTTGTGGTTCCCGTTCAACGCCAACTGGAGGTTCCGTGGGATTAACTCTTTCTTGCTCTTTTTTCTCCGCTTGTGGCTTTTGTACCAGTGTCTTATTTTCTGGTACTGTCTTCTTTCTTCTCTCACATTTGGATATGGTGCAGAAGTTGAGGGTTGGTCATCAATGACCGATGGTGGTGGTGAGGGAGCCACTTCCTTCGTCTTCTACGCTCGCATAACAGCTAACACAGGAGCATGGAATTGTCGTCCTTACGATGGCATCACTGCTGAAACTGTTGGTTGTTGTATTGCAATGAAGTTAAGAGGTGCACTGGTTGCAGGTTTAAATGAACAATTCTTGTAACAATGCCCATAACCGCATTCTCTGCAGAAGGATGTATATTGTCCATTGTAGGGACATTCCACAATTTTGTGTCCTTCGCCGCATCCGTATCAGCCGTATCAGCTCTGGTGGAGCAGGTAATGCCATATGTTGTGGGTAATTTGGTTCGCCATACCTTGGTGCCACGTTGGGTGCCCCTTGATGGTAAGGATAAGAAGTCTGATAAGGACTTCTCTTCTGTTGAATAATCCGGGGGCTGAACGGGCAAAATGCCGTATTGTGCAATGTTGCATTGCATAGACGGCAGAATCTATGTGTCAGTCTCATATTTTGCTTTAGCACTGGACACTCGTTCACTGTATGGTTTTGCGTGCACACTGAACACCATACATTTTCCCGTCTTGGACACTACAGTTGGTTTGGTTCCGGTTGATGTGGCGTTACTTCTACAGCTCCCTTTGAGGCCTTCAGTTTCTGGTCAAACTACGCTGGGCTCCATCTGCTGTTTGTGTAATTTTGTCATTTGCTCCAATAGCATTTCTGTGGATAGAGGAGACGTAGTTGATGATGATGTTAGAAATCAATGATAAGCTCCATTGTTATTGTTTACAGTGCACATTAATATTGACAGTTGTGACCAGTTGTCAATAGCCGTAGGCTAGTCTATTAGTCTACTCGTAGATTTTCTCTCTCTATCAGGGTTCAGGGTTTATTTGTACATTCTACATTTTGTATGAATTAGTGTGATAGAGTGATAGTACGTGTTCTTCTTCCGCCTTCTTGTGGTGATTGCTTACGGTGAATGCTTGATGTTGCATATCTAATTCTTGACATGGTATCAGTGCAGCGATAGTCCTGCATGCCTGATCAGTGGATACAGCTTGTCACAAGCTCCTCAACGAAGTGAGAAAGTCCTTCACAGGAGGTGAACGCTTGGAGAGACAAAAACGGCTGGAAGAAATTCTTCTTTGGTGTATTTTGTAGCATTGGAGCTCAGAATCATCAGTGGGAACGAAAGCATAGTCTCGGAGGCATCAGAAAGGAACGGTCCATAGGTTGTTCTCATGCCTTGATTCTTCAGCTATTAGCACTTCTTGCAAAGCCTCCAAGGTTGGTATCTCCTCCTTGATAGCATAGGATTGGACAAGGTTCTCATATTCATCCTTGAATCCATTGAGTATGACTTGGACTAGCTCACTTTGTTGGATGGAATCTCCAAAACAAGCAAACTTCCTATGAATGTCTTTCACTCTCAAAACATAATTACTGGCACTCTCGTCACTCTTTTGAGAACTTTGGAAGATTTTAATTCTAAGAGTGAGGAGCCTAAAGGTATTTTTGGCTTCATAAATAGCTTTGAGAGTATCCCAAGCTTTCTTGGCCGAGTTGCAATCACCAAGCTCTCTCAAAATCTCATTAGAGACATTCATCTTGATAAAGTGGAGAGCCATCCTAGATCTCTTCTTGTACTTTTGTACTTCTTGAAGGACTTGAGATTCCTCCTCAATCCCAAGTACAATGTCCATCACATCTTGGAGTATCAAGATTGGTTCCGTTCTAACCTTCCAAATAGAATAGTTGGAGGTAGATAGTCTTTCACTAGATTCCAATAGGTAGGAACCCATGGATGGCATAAAAAGTAGTGAAGACTCCTTGTAATGAGACAATAAATGTTCCTTCTCTCTCACTATAGGATCCTTGAAAGGTGTACTACGAACTCCTATGCAAAAATCTTGCAACAAAATGTGAGATGGATCTCACTAGCTCTACCAATCTCTCTCAAACTAGATCAACCTCTCATCAATTGATGGAGTATAGGCAAAGTTTGGGTCAAACTATCTTTGGCATGTGAAACACTCAAATAATCCACAAATCACTCTAATATAACGGAATTTTAGGAATCAACGTGGCTATGACCTCAAAAAGTTGACTAGATCTCAAATAGATGACATTGGCAAGCCTGTTCCTGATTTTTTTTTATCAAACTAGCAAGATATGATCACACCAAATGTGTCCACACAGGTCTAGGTGCCCTACCTAACCCTCTTCAAAAGCTTATAACTTTTAATTGGCTCTACCAAATGGATTGAAACAAACTGCTACAAAAACTAGACAAAACTAGCTTTCAAACAATCTATCTAGCACCAAATTTGGATCTAACTTGGAAGAGAACTTTCCAAATGAACTTGACTGTACCTCACACGTGCCTGAGCAGGGAATTCCATATAGTACCTGAAATAATTCAATCATTATGATTCAAATTTGTTTCAGATAGCATGGGTGAAAATTCACACATGTGGGAATGCCCTAATTTGTGAAATTGATCTCCTAAGCTTGGCTCATGCACTACAGATCACCTATTGATTGACATCCAAGATCAATGACAAGATCTAAGGCAAAAAGACCATTCTACAAGCATTCATTCATTACGAAAAGGTATTTCACACATGTGGAAGACTTTATGAAATAAACTTATTCCCAACAAGCTCCTCTCCTCGAGTAGAGAGAGAAAATACCACTTTTGGCTCATCTAGAGAGAGAAGACAATACAAGCAAAATTGGCAAATCTCCAAATTGACTAAAATACTCTTAGATCTCTCATACATTAATGAAGGGAATGAAAGTACATATAGAAACTCGTGGAGATCCATGCTTGATTCTTATTGGACCCCTTAAACATAGCCCCCCTAATTCTATTGGATGTTTGATGCAACATCCCTCACTTTTCCCTTCTAACACATCTCTCTCTTATGATTGGACCCTTTAACTTTTGCCACCACATAGGGTGCATCACTCATCAAACCTAAACTTGACATTTGTAAGCAATCTAACTAGCTCGAGCTACATCAGTTGAATTTTGGCCTAATCATGAAAAAGCATGTGTACTTGACCATTTGACCTTTAACGCCAAAATTGGCCCTATCACCTAGCGACAACAAGATGCTTGACTAGCAATCTTTATGATACCCCTAAAGTCAACATTATAAACTATATCTAAATATTTTACACATGTGGGAACATGCTCCACACATGTGAAATGTACTCACAAACATAAAATCATAAAACAACCAAGATATATTTTTGACAGTTTTTCACAAACTTTGTAAGCCTTTCTCATCTCACTATAACCAACAAATATACCTTTCTTTTTTTTGTCCTCCTTTGTCCTATCATCAAGAGTAATGTTGATATAACATACACATCCAAACGTTTTGAGATACTTGACATGTGGCCTTTCATCAAATAACATCTCAAAAGGTGTATTTCCATCGAAAACAACACTTGGCCACCTCATGATTACATAAGTAATTGGCACACAACAAAGCAAGGGGCATAAAATGCGAGAACATTGAACGTTTGGATTTTGTTGTTGGAAACTGTTGAGCAAAAGAATGTTTTGTTGCAAATTTGAAAGTCGTAATCAATTTGAGTTTCTAGTCGACTCAAAGCTGATTGTAGTCTATTCAAAATGACTCTTCATAAAATGGTATTTACATTTTCTACTATCGAATTCACATGTTTGTATAACTGTCAATAATTATGACTTATTAATATTTAGACTTTTTAAATGAATGGATCTAGGTTACAATATGGATCAAAATAGCAAGGAAATCCTTTAAGGATAGACCTAAACTCTCGTCTGGGACACTCATCTGGAGTTTGAAGCTCATTAGGGTCTAATGCAAATGTTGATGCTATTGAGAGATTGCAAAACAAAAAACAAGATTTTTCTATTTAACTTATTTGATGTAGATTGCAATACATTAGTATGCACTTGCCTATCTACCTTTCCAAAAGTTGAAATATGAGACTTTTATCCACAAAATCATTCACATTAAAAAAACACAAATACAAATACACAAATGCTGTTTTTATCTGCAAAATAGAAACTGTAGGCCATGTGACCACAACACTTCTACCTACTTTCTACAAATGGCAATTTCTCAACTAGCCATGTACAAATCTACATGCATGTGTCCATTAGAGTGATTGCATGCTTTGCATGTCACTATGGAAACTTAGGACATTATGCATTTATTGTGGCTCGAGTTTCTACAAGGGCATATTTGACCAATTCCATGTGACATTGTCAACATTATTGCATATCATACTAGACCAACTAGACTTTATGCATGTCACTGGAATTTGATCTACCTAACCCAAACTCGCCCTATTCTACAAGGATATGTGCTCAATTCACATACCTTGGATATGTACAAAATATTTACATGGGTAGGATCCCCCAAACATTAACAACAAATGATAGATATGTTTTACAATTTTTAACAGTGACGACTTCCTCTCACTTGTCAAACTATGGCACAAAATCCCATACTTGCATTTATAAACATGATTATTAAAATCTATATTATTGATTAATAAAGACGAACGATATTGTTTTTTGGTCCCAAGCCTCAAAACCCTTGCCATATGTGATACCTTGATTTTGAACAATAGATAATTTCAGCCTTAATAGTTGGATAGTTGATGAATGAGCATGTCAGGTCCCGTCCCAATAAACACAACAATAGGGTAGCCACCCTCTGAAGTGGCAGCAATACATATCTATAAAAAAACATTCATAACCTACAAACCAAAGTAAATCCAATTAGTTTGCAAGAAGCAATGAAACACATCTATAATCAATAAAATTGATCAATGAGTCATACATCTACTTGTTTAATTTAATTATAACATCAAAATCGGTATATTATAAAGAATAGAGAGAGAGAGTGAGAGAGAGAGAGAGAGAGAGAGTACAATCAAATACTACAAGTGGCTTCCAGGGGATGCTATGGGCTATTTCAATGTCAATCATCAGCAAAGCTATGAAGATTAGAACAAGCAACATCAACCTCACCATCGATTCTCTCTCTCTCTCTCTCTCTCTCTCTCTCTCTCTCTCTCTCTCTCTCTCTCTCTCTCTCTCTCTCTCTCTCTCTCTCTCTCTCTCTCTCTCTCTCTCTCTCTCTCTCTCTCTCTCGCCCCCCCCCCCCCCTTACCTCGGTACTTCACCTTCAGTACCATTTTATTATTATATCGATGTTAATGCATAATGCCTCCGTTATTTTCCAAGTTGACAAAAAATTGGAGAGATAGAGGATAAAGAGAAAGACACATTGCCTCCGTTATTTTCCAAGCACACTACATTGACAAACAAATGGAAAGATAGAGGATAAAAGAAAAACAGACATTGCTTGTGGTGGCGTTTTTCATTTTTTTGAAAGTGGGACAAGAGAGGACAAATAAAATGGAATCTGACATTACTTGAGCAACGTTTTTCATTCTTTCAAAAGTGGGGCGAGAGAGGATAGATAAAATGGAATCCTCTAGGTGTTGCTATATGTTAGTGATAACGACTTTGTGTTGCAACTCAGGTTGCACATTAATAGATGGTAGGGGAAATAGGGTGAGCATAGCTGCACCACAAGTGTAGTAACCATCTAGTGAATATGGTGGGTTTTACCACCACCTTAGGTCCATGGGAGACCAGCATTATCACTAATATAGTAGTGGTGCAGAATATGCTTCTCTAGGAAATGAGTATAACCCTAGTACCCTACAATATATTAACTCCAAAATTTTATTCTTACTACTTGTCAAGGTATTGACTGCAAGCCTTTCTAAGTACAAGAGATTTACATGATGCCTTCCTATATAAAAGGGCAAAATGCCTTTTTTTAATACAAGAAAATCAAGTGATGCCTTCCTAGATACAAGGATTTAAATAAAAGGTGTATAAAATATGAGAACATTGAATCTTTGGATTGTGTTGTTAAAAACCGCTGAGCATAAAAATGTTATTTTGCAAACTGCCAAGCAGGCAATGAATGAATTTCTTGATTATGATGGATTGGAAAAAAAGTCCCTAACCTATCAAACAGAACTAGAACTGAAACTTGAGTGGCATTGATGCTTCCTAGAATGAGGAAAAAGCTAACGGGCTATGAGATTGACACCTACAAAAGGTGCATGGGGCAATGGGATGATAGGTGGGTATGGGGGCCTACTAGTCCCGTAAATCAATTTTTGGTTGGCAACCATTTTCAATGTGCACGCTGACCATGTGGCCCTAGCCTGGACACCCAAGTTTTGGTAGGCCTCACTTTTTTGATGATATCTCGTGCTCACTCTAACAGGGACCCATTTTTCAGGAGTGTCCCCTAGGTCCCATGACCAGCTTTTCCTTGGGCATTCTTTTTCAATGGGCATGGGACTCACAGAGTATAGGGATGGCACACGTTGGGGCCAAACTTTTTGTGCCTCACTTTTTTAAGGATATCTCACTTAAGTAGACCTTGACCTACTTAAACATGGACCTCTTATTTTGTGGGCGCTCTAGGTCATTTAATAAAATTATTTTTGAGCACCCATTTTTAGGGAGGAAGCCGCTTATGTAGTCCTGGGCCTACGCACATTGGGACCCAATTTTTGGTTGGCTTATCTTTCTCTATAGGCACTAGTCATGGTAACCATTTTTATATGGGCCATTTTTTCATGGGCATGGCATTTATCACTACTTTGTAAATGAATTGCATATTCAGTCAAAAGTTGGAAGTGTAAATATAGAAGTCTAAATGGACTCAACTTGCTTGAAGTATTAAAATGAAATTATGAGGACCATTAATGTTGTTAGGGCCAATCTATTTTGAAAAGTAGATATGAAAGGCACTAAAATGCTAATCTGACATCTTGTGTTAGAGCCATGCTCTTTGCAAAGCAATGCATATGCATCTCTCTATGCTATGACTATGTGAGAGTGTATGAGCTTCTAAGATATCATCAAATATTGATCTTCTTTCATTCTGAATACATCCATTCTGTAGAGACTCTTGTCACCTTTGTGCACACTTATATTAAGTGGTTTGACAATATTCTTAGTGTTTTGTTTGTTATTGAAAAAATTTAATTAGTTAGAGTGATTGTGTCATTTTTTAATAAAAACTTACATTTACTAAATTTGAGAGATGATTCAGATTTGGAAAGTACTTGTTTGAATAATAGATAAGGATTGCAGAGATTGTTAAGAATTTTTGCTATTAAAACAATTTTATGATAGATTTCAAGTATCCTTTCATATGTTTGTCGGAAATCTGTGATATTGTCAGCGGAAGCTTGAGCGGGAGTTGTAAGTAGGATCAGAAGCACAACATACAACATCAGCATTTTCAAATTGAATAATTCAGACAAATACACAATGAAACAATATAGTAGTGAGAATTAAAATTTGCACTTTGATTAATATCAAACAGTGAGTACAATGCTTGAGGTGATAACTTCAGCTTACAATCATTGAGAGTAGAGATTAAGAAGAGAAGAGAGATAGAGAGTGAGAGTGGAGGATAGCTCAAATGCTTCTTATGCTTGCTACTGGAGAAACAGTAACTAAGACAACCAATAAACATGAAAATAGAAAGCAATGGAAGACACAATAAAAAACATTAGCAAGTAGTGAATAGCAAATGAGGATGCTTCTCTCCAAAAAGTGGTACAGTTTCCTCCTTCTCGTTAAGCATGGAAATAGAGTACAAATGGTGCCTTTTTATAAATGGGAAAGGCCTTTGCCCCAAAATCCTATTGGCAATATTTACATTGATCCTATCCATTCATCTTGGAACCAACTTAATCCAAGGGTCCACAAAAAGTACATTGAAAATCACAAGATTCATGTGAGTCCAAAATTGGACCCAACTCTAAAAAAGTAAACTCTAAGTTTAAAATTGACTTTGGACCTCAAGTTTTATTTTAATTACAAAGGGGCCCAAGTCTATTATTTTATTTACAACTCAACTTGCGTGCTCATTGGGCCATGGGCTTATACGCGCAGGATGCCATGCCCTCGCAACACATATTGTTGGCCAATATTATTTATTTACAATTCATTGGGAATAACCCCAACAGCCCAAGAGGAGGAAGTACACGAAGTGTCTTGACTTCTTCTATTGTTTTCTTGCAGCAACATAGTGATAACTCTAGTAAGAGTTAAATCGGAGTGTGTCGATATGATTATCACCCAGTTCTCATATGTAGAGGGCAAGCTTGAAAGCAATGTCATAATTGTGTCTTGATCATCTATGATTGATCCGACAGCGGCCATCTGTTGCAAGAGATTATTAAACTGGCTAATGTGATTTTGAAGTGAATCACCAACAAACATTTTGAATGTAAGGAATTTCCTTCATAGATGTAACTTAGTAGTTACGTCCCTCATGTCATATAGTCCCAAATGTCCCAAATGTCTCTTGATGTTTTAGGGTGTGAAGCCCTTCGACACACCCATCAACGGTAGTCGGTTGCACAAGTACTGACCACCACAGTAAGACAGATCCAGATTGGGGGTGGCACATTACAGAAAGCTTATCTGCTCAGCCATCACCTCCAAATCTAAGGAGATCAAGCCAAATCAAGCTAAATCCATCAAGATTCAGCCAGATCTGACAAGATCGGGAAAATCCATCTGAATTCAAGGAGGATCCAGATCTTGATAGGGTCAAAAAGGAAACAGATCATTAGATTGACTGAGGAATCTACTACCAAAAATCCATCAAAACTTCCAGAGCACTACCAGTAGTCAGATCAAGCTTGGATAAAGCTGATTACCAGTTTACAAAAGCTAAAAATCAGAAAATCTCGAGATCTCGTCAAAAAAACAAACACTCTGAAGGAGCACTTTTTTTCATGATTTTTTGAGATCCTCTAGGAGATAGCTCTTGAAAATTGGACACTCACCAGATTTGACCTAGATGCAACCATGAGAATCTTTAATCATCATTTTTTAGTGTATGCGAGAGTTCCCAGAAGCAAAATTTTCAAAACCCTCGCAGAGCATCAAGATCAACTTACCAACTCTCGCAAACAGCCTAAATGGAATCAAAGCAGTAAAATTAGCCTACCTACATGGTTTGATCTTGAAAATCCAATCACAAGGACAAGTTGTGCAAGAGATCACTTCCTGCGAGAGTTGAACCCTCGCAGAACCTTCGCATAGCAGTCAAATCACCTTCTGAACTGTCGCAAACTTCCCTAAGATCTTACAATTTTGTGAAAAAAGTGTCTGTCAAAATTTGGGCGGAACTGAACAAGGAAAAATGAATTTCACCTAATACACACTCTAAATTCCGCTATATAAGGGCTGAATTCGAGTCATTTGTCACCTTTGCTAGCAAAGCTCTACCAAAATTTTCATTGAAAATACCAAGTTTTCTGTTTTCAACCAAAGTTTCTACCAGCTGTCATCTGCTCATATCAAACACCGATCTGCACTCTGAACTACAATCATTGTCATCCAACACTCATTATTCTCAGTTTTCTACTGTTTCCTTCCATTTCCACCATTTTTTCAACTTTTTTGACTTTTTCGACCACTAATCATCATTGCTAACATGGCCTACTCATCCTATGAAGACTCTGACGCCAAACAGATAATCCAGCATGACATCCCCAAGGCCACGCAGATTTGGCCTCTACCTTTTGACACTTTGATCCAAACATGGTTGCAGACCATTGGGCCCCTCCTTGAAGCAATGGGTTTTTACTCAGCGCTCTTCCATTCTGAGATTAACATGGGCCTTTCCCTTCACGCTTACGCCACCTGGGATGAGGACAAGGCCCATTTCCACTTCCTATAACAAGGTACCACATAAAAGGTCAGGATTAACGCCGACTCGATGATCATCATTGGCATTATGTCCGGTGATCATCAACCCATCTCTCATCGCCACGCCAAGTTCTGATCAAACCATTCGTCACCCAAACCACACCAGAAATTCCCATCTAGACTAACAATGGTGACCTGATAGAAGCTATCACGGAACCCGTCATTCCGACAACTGTGCATCTGTTGAATAACTTTCTCGTTATTTCAACATTTTGCAAGGACAATATCCAGTCTATGCTGCTGAGTCAGATAGTGGAATCCTTTCTGGAATTCCCTAACCCCTCCGTTGTGCCATACAACTGGCATAGCTTTCTTATTTGAGAGCTAACAAACTCCATCAAACCCAACAACCGTGAATGAATCGCAACAGGCCCCCTGTTGTGTAACTTTGCCTGTGCACTTCTTGAGACAAGTGAGCGGTTTCCAATGCTCATCCCTCCTATCTACCCTTGTGCCACATACTAACCTTTACCCACCATCTCAAGCATCTACGTCATCCCAACCTGCAGTCCTTAACACAATGGCCAGCAAACGAATGCGTGGCGCTGCCTCCACATCCACATCTCCATATGTTACTCGACAACGTCTCTCCACTGTCGCACTCACTACTCCATCAACCACTGTCACTTTTTACCCCCCACTTCAATTTTTGTTGTCGCTACCTCGCTTCCTATTCCATCCACATCTATTTTTGTCTCCATCCCCATATCTTCTGTTGATACCACTCCTACTTCTCTTCCAGTGTCCACTGCTCCATCCATCACCATCTCAAGCATCTACCTCATCCCAACCTGCAGTTATTGACACAATGGCCAGCAAACGAATGCGTGACGCTGCCTCGACATCTGCATCTCCACCTGTTACCCAGTGACGTCTCTCCACTGCCGCACTAACTACTCCATCAACCACTATCACTTTTTCTTCTGTGCAACCCCCCACTCCAATTTTTGTTGTCGCTACCTTCTTCCTATTCCATCCACATCTATTTCTGTCTCCATCCCCATGTCTTCTGTTGATACCACTCCTACTTCTCTTCCAGTGTCCGCTGCTCCATCCATATCGCATCTTCCATTACTCCTGCCACCACAGTTGCTCCTCTCACATTCAACCCCTCTGATTCGCAACTGTCCCCCGACAATCTCGCATGGATGCAAGTTATCAATTTTTCACCCCCATGCTAGACACTTTCTGCTCCATCCTCACCTTCTTCCATACTCCACATCACCCTTCAGTTCCTCACTATTCCTCCCATCCTCTCGTTTGGACAAACCGTCCTCACCCCTGTTTCCACAATTGTTTCTCACACTCCACCCACTTCGCCAAAGGTTGCCGAGGGCAGCCAACCGCTGTCTGATGACGCATTTGTACAAATAGTTTTTGTAGCATCACTAGATCAGACTGACCCTACCACCCTAGATGGCATCAGGACAAATGAAAATCTGATCGAAGACAATGACGACGGAATTTCACAAGTCATCGCGGTCGATACAACACAAGCCCCTGCCAGTGCCAGTGTACCAACTGCTCCCACGGATCTAACGACGGCATACCAAACCCTAGGAAAATACATCCTGGATGCGGTAGTAGCCAAAGCTATTCTGGAAAGCAGGAGTTGGCAACAAGTAATACAAAGCTGCGAGCAAACCTCACCACGCTGCAGCAAGAGCTGATTCTGGCTCAAGAACACGAACAAGCAGGGCACCAGGAGATTGCCAAGCTACAGAAAAGGAGGAGGGCCTAAACAAATATATTTAAAGCCTCTCCAAAGCGCTAACTGAGGCCTCCACAAAGGTGCAAGAGCTTCCAGCTGAAGCATCCCAATGGCTTGCCCCTATCCAGACGCAACTTACACTTTTGGAAGCAGCACGCGCCTGGGGACGGAGGTTAAAGCCTTACAAGACGAGAAGCTCGTCTGGCTAGCTCAATCTGCACCGGACACAAGGCCGCTTTCCCAATCAGAGATGAACCTTCTACGGCGTCAGGTGCAGATTTATATCCAAACCCTCAATAGCTACCAAGGGGAGTTCAATAAGTATCGGACAAGCGCAACGCAAGAGCTCGCCCAGGCCAAGAAAGCCCTCAAGGCATGCCAAAAATACATGGAAATGAACGCCTAGCCCACCCCCGTGGTAATTCCACCGCCACTTAATTTTGACTCTGCACAGGCTAGTACTTGCCAAGATCAGAGCCAGCAGGCAGTAGGGGAATTTCAACCAGATCAAGGGTTCGAAGGCCAAGACCAAGGGTAGACAGATGCGGCCACTAAGATGCATGACTAGATCCAAGGCACAACCACCAGCCTGGGCCAAACAATATCATTCAGAGGGTCATGAACGATATTAGCCAACCGGGCCTTCCGAAGATCGAAATCCGTGGAGGAGAACATCATTGAATTTTTATCCAAATATCCCCATAAGTCATCAAGAGGCAGCTACCAGATATCCTTCTCAGCTCAGACCATCAAGGAAAAAGAACTGCAAGCCCTACCCGCCATCCAACCACAACCGGAGTAGCGATAGCAGTTATTTGAGAGAGACCCTACGGCCATCAAGGCTTACGTGACGAGTTTGCAAAAGTTACGGGTGAACGTGCATTTTCTGCCATGTCCAAAAAAATCCAAATGGGCGAAATGCAACACTCCTCTGGAACAGATCGCACTCAACAGTTTCAACTGGCCAATTATCAAATCCAAATATGGGTGAACAATGGATGTAGACGCCAAAAGAGCTCTCTTCGCATTCACCAGTCACTACATCAATTGCCACGATCCCACAGTCCGCACGACAATCACGTACGCAATTGGAATATTTAATGGGCATTGAAACAAAATGGGATGATTTTGTTTCCTCCATATTTTTTGATCCAAATAAGGCGCTCGCTTCCGACAAAGTTGAAGACCAGCTACCAGTCGCTCGCATATATTATCAGGCTGCATCCCTTGGAGATCCCTGGACGAAACGATTCCAAGCATGGGTGGATCAGGAATGGTTGACAGAAGTCCACAAGTCCTTCCACACGCCAAAGAACTGGAAGAAACTGGACCGTCTCAACTTCATGGAAGACATTACGGGATATCTCATCCACCAGAGGCGGTCCAAGAGAACACTCTACTAAACCAGCAGAGTGTCGAGGGACCGGCACTACTTCAGGCCGTGGGTCCTGTTGGGGGTATTCCCAACAAAGTGTAAATAGATAAAATCCTCCAATAAAATGTGTTGCGAGGGCATGGCATCCTGCGTGTATAAGCCCATGGCCCAATGAGCATGCAATTGAAGTTGTAAATAAAATAAACTTGACTTGGGCCTTGTAATTAAAATAAAACTAGAGGCCCAATGTCATTTTTAAACTTAGAGATCACTTTTTAGAGTTGGGTCCAAATTGGGACTCACATGAATCTTGTGATTTCTAATGTACATTTTGTGGACCCTTAAATCAGGTTGGGTCCAAGATGAATGGTTAGGATCATTGTGAATATTAGCCAATAAGATTGAGGGGCAAGGGCCTTCCCCATTTTATAAAAAGGCACCATTTGTACACTATTGGCATGCTTAATGAGAAGGAGGAAACTCTACCATTTTTTAAAGAGAAGCCCTTATTTTCTATTCCCTACTTGCTATTGCTCTTGGTTGTGTTTTCTATTGCTTTCTATTTCCATGTTTATTGTTTGCCAAAGTGAATGTTTGTCTATTAGCAATCATAAGGAGCATTTGAGCTAACCTCCACCCTCACTCTCTTTCTCTCTCTTTCTCTTCCTTTCTCAATCTCTTCTTCTCCATAACTTCTCTTCAACCAAAACTATGATGAATGCTAGTGTAGAGGAGTAGAGTTAAAGAGGAGTAGTATAGTGGTGAGCAGAGTTAAGGGAGAAAGTAGGAAATTAACTAAAAGTAGCATCTATGCATAGTTAGGCACCTATCCAGTGATCTAACCTTTGTTGACAGGCGGAAGGGCTATACTACGAGAGATCATCGACCCCACAGGAGATGAAGATGATTAACATGTTCTCACGCAGAGATTCATTTCCATGAGAGTGATAACATAGTTCATAATCAAGCACATGCTTATGATCCACATCTAACACTAACCATTAACACAACATCCATTAACATCTCTCTCTCTCTCTCTCTCTCTCTCTCTCTCACACACACACACACACACACACACACACACACACACACACACACACACACACACACACACACACACACAAAAGAATAATGAAGATAAATCCCAACAATTAGCAAATCCAAATAAACATAAAGAACCAAATAAAGCATGAGAGATGGAGAAAGGAAAAAGAGCAAGGACATCCAATTCAATTGATAGACGCTCAACCTACTTATTGACATGAACATGTGAATGTTCAATTGAATGTAAGAAATGATTTACAAAGCACCACTCTATATAGTGGTTTTTAGGGCTTTGGCCTAAAATCCTATTGGCCAATCTCCACCTCCCTTATTATTTGAAAATTCGAGTTTTGGTAACTAATCAAATAAGTATGTGATCATTGGGTTGGAATTAATCACGCAGGGTGCCAGATCCCTCCCACTTATTAACTTTGGCTAGGGGTCGAAGATCAAGATTTAAAAGGGCTTCAACAACAGAAAAGAGGAAGTCACAATTTGGAGCTAGTCAAGAGCATCAAAGGAAAGTAAAATGGAAAAGATTCTTTGGATCCATTTTTGCAGGTGTTTGAAGGCAAAAGTAAGGACAAGGGAGCAGAAAGAAAGTGTTGTTCAAAGTTACTTTACTTATTCTATCTCATGTTTGAGCAATTTCAAGTGAATGTGTGCAAATTGTCAAGATATGGTGAAACTAGTTACATTGTTTTGCATCATTTTGATGATGGATTTGTACCAGAATTCTTGATGAAAATGAAGCTAATGGAGGCTCATTATATCATTCATTCATGGATAAGTTCTCAAGTGTTGAGAATATCTTGTGGCAAGATGGCAATGGATGCTCATTCATGGATTTTCATAGGGGAGACATATCAAGAAAGCACAAAGATGGAGGAGACATGCATGCATTGGTTGATTACTCACATTTATTGATTGGTTGCTGTTAGTTTTTAGAGATATCAAATGTAGAGACGTGGATGAATCATGTCATTTACATTCTATTTGGTTCTTCATGTTCTAGTTACATCTTGATATGTAAAATTGATGTAAGAAATATTTATGCATCCAAGATGGACACTATTATCTATATCAGTTATGAAAGTTTTTATAAAACCATAGAAAGGAGATCCATACTTATGATGGAGATCATTCTAAAGTTAGATCAAATCCAACAACCGTGAGCATATTGCAGCAGGTCCCCTGTTGTATAACCTTGTCTACACACTTCTCGATTCAAAAGTGCGCGGTTTCCAACGCTCATCTCTTTTGTCTACCCTCGTGCCGATAGTAGCCTTTATCCGCCATCTCAAACATCCACCTCCTCCCAACCTACAATTATTAACACAACGGCCAGCAAACGAATGCGTGGCGTCGTCTCTACATCCACATCTCCACCTGCGACCCGAAGACACACCTCCACTACCACACTAACCACTCCATCAACCACTGCCACTTCTTCTTCCGTGCAACCCCCCACTCCAATCTCTTTTGTCTCTACCTCTCTTCATGTTCCATCCACATCTATTTTTGTGTCCACCCCCATTTCCATTGTTGATACAATTCCTATCTTTGTTCCGTTATCCACTACTCCGTTCATCACCATCGCATCCCCCATCACTCCTGTCACCATCGTTGCTTCCATTCTATTCAATCCTTCTGATTCTCAACTGTCTCCAAACACTCTGGAATGGATGCAAGTCATCAATTTTTCACCCCCATGCCAGATCCTTTCTTCTCCATCTTCATCTTCTTCCATACTCCACACCACCCTTCAGTTCCCCTCTGTTCCTCCCACCCTCTCGTTCGGACAAACCGTCCTCACCCTTGTTTCCATAGTTGCTTCTCAAACCCCACCTGCTTCACCACCAAAGGTTGCTAAGGGCAACCACCCATTGCTTGATGACGCATTTATTCAAACAGTTTTTCTACCATCGTCGGATTGGACTGATCCTACCGCCCCAGATGACATTAGGTCCAATGAGAACCTGATTGAAGATAATGACGACGATATTCCACAATCGTCAGGGCCGATACAACACAAGCTCCTATCAGTTTCAATGTACCGGCTGCTCACACAGACCTAATGACGACGTACCAGACTCTGGAAAAATACATCTTGGATGCGGTTGCAGCCAAAGCCATTATGGAAAGTAGGGTACTAAATTTGGCGACGAGTAACACACAACTACGAGCAGACCTCACCAAGCTGCAACATGAACTGATTCTGAAACATCAACATGAACAAGAAGGGCACCAGGAGATTGCCAAGCTACAGTAGGAGGAGGAGGGCCTCAACAAATATATCCAAAGCCTCTCCAAAGCGTTGACAGAGGCCTCCACAAAGGTGTGAGAGCTTCAATTTGAAGCGTCCCAATGACTTGCTCCCATCCAGACGCAACTAAACCTTTTCAAAGCAGAGAATACGTGCTTGGGGACGGAGGTCAAAGCCCTACAAGATGAAAAGCTTGTGTAGTTAGCTCAACCTACAACAGACTCAAGGCCGCTTTCTCAATAAGAAATGAATCTTCTTCGGCATCAGGTGTAGGTTTATAGCCAAACCTTAAACAGCTACCAAGCAAAGTTCAACAAATATCGGACAAGCGCAACTCACGAGCTCGCCCATGCCAAGCAAGACTTTAAGGCGTGCCAAAAATTCATGGACACAAAGGACCAGCCCACCCCCATGGTAATTCCACTGCCACTGATTTTTTACGCTGCATAGGCCAGTACCAGCAAAAACCAAAGCCAGTAGGTAGCAGGGGGATTAAATCAAGATCAAGGGCAAACAAATACGGCTTCTAAGACGTGAGACCAAGGCCAAGGTGCACATACCAGCCAAAGCCAAATCACATCATCTAGAGGTTCACACACGATATCTGCCAGCCGGGCCTTTCGAAGACATACGTCCGTGGAGGAGAAAATCAATGAATTCCTATCAAAGTATCCCCACGAGTCATCAAGAGGTGACTGACAGATATCGTTTTCAGCTCGGACCATAAAGGGCAAAGAACTGCAAGCATTACCCTCCTTCCAACCACAACCAGAGTGATGTCAGCAATTGTTCAAAAGAGACCCTGCGGCCATCAGGGCCTACGTGAGGAGTCTACAACAATTACGGATGAATGCGCATTTTCTGCCAAGTAGACGAAGATCCAAATGGGCGGAATGCAGCACCCTTGTGGACAAGATCACACTTCAAAATTATAATTGGCCAATCATATAGTCAGAATATGGGTGGACTACGGATGTACCTGCCAGAAGGGCTCTCACCGCGTTCGCAAACCATTATATCAATTGCCCTGATCCAACAGTCCACGCGACAACCACTTATGCTTGGGACTTAGAACATCTAATGGGGATCGAGACTAAATGGGACAATTTTTTCCCATCCATATTCTTTGACATTAGTAAGGCGCTACCTTCAGACAAAGTCGAAGATGAGCTGCCAATCGCTCGTGTGTATTACCGAGCTGCGCTTCTGGGCGATCCATGAACACACAAATTCCAAACATGTGTTGACCAAGATTGGCTGTGAGGAGTCCACAAGTCCCTTCACACGCCCAAGGACTTGAAGAAACTAGACGGCCTCAACTTCATGGAGGACGTCACCACCTACCTGGTCCAGCAAAGGTAGGCGAAGAAAACGCTATACTAAACTGGTAGAGTGTTGAGGGATCGGCACTACTTCAGGTCGTGGGTCCTGTTGGGGGTATTCCCAACAAAGTGTAAATAAATAAAATCATCCAGTAAAATGTGTTGCGAGGGCATGACATCCCGTGTGTATAAGCCCATGGCCCAATGAGCACGCAAGTGAAGTTGTAAATAAAATAATAGACTTGGGCCCTTTGTAATTAAAATAAAACTTGAGGCCCAAAGTCAATTCTAGGCTTAGAGTTTACATTTTAGAGTTGGGTCCAATTTTGGACTCACATGAATCTTGTGATTTCCAATGTACTTTTTGTGGACCCTTAGATCAAGTTGGGTCCAAGATGAATGGATAGGATCAATGTGAATATTAGCCAATAGGATTGAGGGGCAAGGGCCTTTTCCATTTTATAAAATGGCACCATTTGTACACTATTTTCATGCTTAATAGAGAGGAGGAGACTCTACCATTTTGAGAGCTCAAGCATCCTCATTTGCTAGTCAATCTTGCTTATGCTATTGTTGTGATTGCTTGTTATTTCCATTTCCCATGCTTTTTGGTTATGCTAATTTAGGTTTTTCCATAAGCAATGACATTGAGCAATTGAGCTAACCTCCATCTCATCTCTCTCTCCTTCTCTCTTCTCTTCTCTCTTCCTCTCCTTTTCTATCCCTTTCCTTCACCCAAATCATGATGAATGTTAGGGTAGAGGAGTAGAGTTAAGGGAGAGTAGTGTTAGTGGTGAATAGAGTTAGGGAAGAAGTAGGAAAATAACTGAAATTAGCATCTATGCATAGTTAAGTACCTACCCAGTGATCTAATGCTTGTTGACAGGCGGGAGGCTATATTACGCAAGATCTTCGACCCTACAAGCAATTCACCAACCAACTGAATGTCCACATCGAGGAGATCCCTCAACATTTGATCCCTCGTGTTCGCAATGCGGAGTTAAGCATCCATGTCGAGATTGCCCGATGAGAAATCCACAAATAGCCAGGAGGCATTTGGCCTATGTAGACCAGAGATGGTAGAATCAATCACGCCAAGTTCCAACTTAGTGAGACCAGGACACAGAGAAACTTGCAAGAGTTAGTTTGATGTCTACGTGTCTGTGCGAAAGTTTCCAGTGAAAAAAAGACGGGAAAGTACCAATGAACCCTCGCAAACAACAAAATTTTCAATTCTAGTGGTCAAGAACTCTTGCAGAGGATTTTGAAGTTCTATCTCAGTGAGACTAGGACACAGAAGAGCTTGCAAGAGTTAGTTTTATTCTAGTGAGTGGATGAGGAGCTAGTAGCACCTAAGCCCATATATTTTAAGGGCTATGAAGAAACAAGTAACGTCCTCCACATCGGAGCAGCATGGGAAAGTGAGGAACACAACATCAAGAGATATGAGGACGAGACAACAATAGTAGATGGAGGATCGGGTGTCAATTTGATTTTCACTTCATATGAAAAATGGGGTCTACAAGGATTGAAACCTGCAAGATTCACCATCAAGCTGGCAGATCAATCATGTGTGAAACTGAAAGGTGTAAATGCCAATATCCCTATAAAGATAACAGACATGCTATTTGTGAATACTTTTGTAGTCATGGATAAACCTGAATATCCATTTGCATACTGTGTCTTACTGGGAAGACCATGGTTGAGGACACAATTGGAGTATGGGAAAACTCACCTTCGAGAATAGAGAACAGGCTGTAAAGGTTGATCCAACCACATGGGCGGTGAAACCTATTGCACCCAAAGCTGATGATGGATCATCCACGACAGATCACACAATTGATTGCCCAAGTCCAGTCAAGGGAGGTCATTATGATTCAGAGACAGATGTCGTGATATGGACAGATGCATTAGCAACTATTGATTGCCAAGCATGTCAATATGAATCAGATCCAGAACCTAGTACTTCTTCACCCAAATGTTACACCATGGACACACCAATCACATTTGGGGTGAATATGATAAACATAACAGGGCTGTCAACGGAGCCTATTGAGAACCCAGTGGACGATGATCTAGTCCCTTGGCAACATGCTCTAACTTATAATAAGGAGACTGAACTGACTAATGAACAGGTCCTATATTTGCGGGGTCAAAGATCTCTCGTCGTATAGCCCTTACGCCTGTCAACAAAGGTTAGATCACTGGATAGGTTTAGGGTTTAGGGTTTAGGACCCTAACCCCCAAACCCTAAATCCTAAACTATGCATAGATGTTACTTTTAGTTAATTTTCTACTTTCTCCCTTAACTCTACTCCTCACTATACTACACTTTAACTCTAATCCTCTACACTAACATTCATCATAGTTTGGTTGAAGGGAATGAATGGAGAAGAAGAGATTGAGAAGAGAAGAGAAAGAGAGAGAAAGAGAGTGAGGGTGGAGGTTAGCTCAAATTCTCCTTATGCTTGCTAATGGAAAAAGATTCACTATTGGCAAACAATGAACATGGAAATAGAAAGCAAGAGAGAACACAACCAAGAGCAATAGCAAGTAGTGAATAGCAAATGAGGATGCTTTTCTTCCAAAAATGATAGAGTTTCCTCCTTCTCATTAAGCATGCCAATAGTGTACAAATGGTGTCTTTTTATAAAATGGGGAAGGCCCTTGCCCCTCAATCTTATTGGCTAATATTCACAATGATCCTAACCATTCATCTTGGACCCAACTTGATCCAAGGGTCCACAAAAAGTACATTAGAAATCATGAGATTCATGTGAGTCCCAATTTGGACCCAACTCTAAAAAGTGATCTCTAAGATTAAAAATGACATTGGGCCTCTAGTTTTATTTTAATTACAAGGCCCAAGTCAAGTTTATTTTATTTACAACTTCAATTGCATGCTCATTGGGCCATGGGCTTATACACGCATGATGCCATGCCCTCGCAACACATTTTATCTATTTACACTTTGTTGGGAATACCGCCAATAGGACCCACGGCCTAAAGTAGTGTCGGTCCCTCGACACTCTGCCGGTTTAGTAGAGCGTTCTCTTGGACCGCCTCTAGTGGATGAGATATCCCGTAATGTCTTCCATGAAGTTGAGACGGTCCAGTTTCTTCGAGTCCTTTGGCATGTGGAAGGACTTGTGGACTTCTGTCGACCATTCCTGATCCACCAATGCTTGGAATCGTTTCTCTAGGGATCTCCAAGGAATGCAGCCTGGTAATATACGCGAGCGACTGGTAGCTGGTCTTCAACTTTGTCGGAAGCGAGTGCCTTATCTGGATCAACAAATATGGAAGAAAAAAAATCATCCCATTTTGTTTCAATGCCCATTAAATATTCCAATTGCGTAAGTGGCTGCCCCGCGGACTGTGGGATCGGGGCAATTGATGTAGTGACTTGTGAATGCGGAGAGAGCCCTTCTGGCATCTATATCTGTTGTTCACCCATATTCAGATTTGATGATTGGCCAGTTGAAATTGTTGAGTGTGATCTGGTCCAGAGGAGTGCCACATTCCACCCATTTGGATTTTCTTGGACATGGCAGAAAATGCGCATTCACCCGTAACTGTTGCGGACTCGTCACGTAAGCCTCGATAGGGTCTCTCTCAAATAACTGTTGTCGCCACTCCGGTTGTGGTTGGATGGCGGGTAGGGCTTGCAGTTCTTTTCCCTTGATGGTCTGAGCTGAGAAGGATATCTGGCAGCTATCTCTTGATGACTTATGGGGATATTTGGATAAAAATTCATTGATGTTCTCCTCCACGGATTTCGGTCTTCAGAAGGCTCGATTGGTAGATATCGTTCATGTTTGGCCCAGGCTGGTGGTTGCGTCTTGGTTCTAGTCATGCGCCTCAGAGACGGCATCTGTCTGCCCTTGGTCTTGGCCTTCGGACCCTTGATCTGGTTGAAATCCCCCTACTGTCTGCTGGCTCTGATCTTGGCAAGTACTAGCCTATGCAGCATCAAAATTAGATGGTAGTGGAATTACCACAGGGGTGGACTAGGCCTATCTGCACCTGACGCCGTAGAAGGTTCATCTCTGATTGGGAAAGCGGCCTTGTGTTCGGTGTAGATTGAGCTAGCCAGACGAGCTTCTCGTCTTGTAAGGCTTTAACCTCCTTTCCCAAAAGTGTAAGTTGTGTCTGGATAGGGGCAAGCCGTTGGGATGCTTCAGCTTGAAGCTCCCTTATACAACAGGGGGCCTACGACGATTCGCTCATAGTTCTTGGGTTTGATGGAGTTTGTTAGTTCTCAAATAAGGAAGCTATGCCAGAAAGGAAATTCCAGAAAGGATTCCACTATCTAACTCAGTAGCGTAGACTAGATTCTTTCCTTGCAAAATGTTGAAATAACCAAAAAGTTATTCAACAGATGCATAGCTATCTAAATGACGGGTTCCGCGATAGCTGCTATCAGGTAACCATTGTTAGTATGGATGGGGATTTTTGGTGTGGTTTGGATGATGAATGGTTTGATCAGAGATTTGGTGTGGCGATGGGAGATGGGTTGACGATCACCAGACATAATGCCAATGGTGATCATCGAGTCGGCATTAATCATGACCTTGTACGTGGTACCTTGGTACAGAAAGTGGAAACAAGCCTTGTCCTTGTCCCAGGTGGCGTAAGCATGAAGGGCGAGGCCGATGTTAATCTCAGAATGGAAGAGGACAAGGTGAGTAAAAACCCATTGCTTCAATGAGGGGCCTGATTGTCTGCAACCATGGTTGGATCAAAGTGTCAAAGGGTAGAGGCCAAATCGCCCACCTTTGCTAGATCAAGTGGGTGGTGATGTCCTCTATGAAGTTGTGGCGGTTGACTTTCTTCAAGTCCTTGGGCGTGTGAAGGGACTTGTGGACTCCTTGTAGCCAATCTTGGTCGACCCATGTTTGGAATCTGTGTGTCCATGGATCGCCCAAAAGTGAAGCTCGGTAATACACATGAGCGATTAGCAGCTGATCTTCGACTTTGTCTGAAGAATATGGATGGGAGAAAATTGTCCCATTTAGTCTCGATCCCCATTAGATGTTCTAAGTCTCGGGCGTAAGTGACTGTTGCGGGGACTGTTGGATCAGGACAATTGATATAATGGGTTGCGAACGCGGTGAGAGCCCTTCTGGCATCTACATCCGTAGTCCACCCATATTTGGAGTGTATGATCAACCAATTAAAATTATGAAGTGTGATCTTGTCTAGAGGGGTGCCGCATCTGGCCCATTTGGATCTTCGTGTACATGGCAGGAAGTGCACGTTCACCTGTAATTGTTGTGGACTCGTCACGTAGGCCCTGATGGCCACAGGGTCTCTTTCGAACAACTACTGATGCCACTCTGGTTGTGGTTGGAGGGCAGGTAATGCTTGCAGTTCTTTGCCCTTTATGGTCTGAGCTGAAAACGATATCTGCCAGCCGCCTCTTGATGACTCGTGGGGATACTTGAATAGGAATTCGTTGATTTTCTCCTCCACGGACTTGGGTCTTTGGAAGTCCCGGCTAGTAGATATTGTACGCGAACCTCTAGATGATGTGGCTTGGCTTTGCTTGGTATCTGCTCCTTGGCCTTGGTCTCGCGTCTCAGTAGCCATATTTGTTTGCCCTTGATCTTGGCCTTCAGACCCTTGACCTTGGTTAAATCCCCCTCCTGCCTGCTGGCTTTGGTCTTGGCTGGTACTGGCTTGTGCAGCGTCAAAAATCAGTGGCGGTGGAATTACCACAAAGGTGGCCTGGGCCCTTGTGTCCATGAATTTCTGGCACGCGTTGAGGGCTTGTTTGGCCTGGGCGAGCTTGTGAGTTGCGCTTGTCTGATATTTATTGAATTCTGCCTGGTAGCTATTTAAGGTTTGGCTATATACCTGGACTTGACACCGAAGAAGATTCATTTTTTATTGAGAAAACGGCCTTGAGTCTGGTGTAGGTTGAGCTAACCAGACGAGCTTTTCATCTTGTAGGACTTTGACCTCCATCCCCAGGCATGTATTCTTTGCTTCCAAAAGGTTTAGTTGTGCCTAGATGGGAGCAAGTCATTGGGACGCTTCAGATTGAAGCCCTCGCACCTTTGTGGAGGCCTCTGTCAGTGCTTTAGAGAGACTTTGGATATATTTGTTGAGGCCCTCCTCCTTCTACTGCAGCTTGGAAATCTCCTGGTGCACTTCTTGTTCATGTTGTTATGTCAGAATCAATTCCTGCTGCAACTGGGTGAGGTCTGCTCGTAGTTGTGTGTTACTCCTTGCCAAGCTGTTTTTCAGAGTCTGGTACATCGTCGTTAGGTCTGTGGGAGCAGCCGGTACACTGGCACTGATAGGGGCTTGTGTTGTATCGGCCCCGACGACTTGTGGAATATCGTTGTCATTATCCTCGATTTGGTTCTCATTGGACCTGATGCCATTTGGGACAGTAGATTCAGTCCGATCTAACGATGGTATGAAACCTATTTAAATGCGTCATCAAGCAACGGCTGGTTGCCCTTGACAACCTTTGGTGGTGAAGCAGGTGGGATTTGAGAAGCAATTGTGGAAACAGGGATGAGGATGGTTTGTCCGAACGAGAGAGCGGGAGTAACAGAGGGGAACTGAAGGGTGGTGTGGAGTATGGAAGAAGGCGAAGATGGAGCAGAAAGAGTCTGTCATGGGGGTGAAAAATTGATGACTTGCATCCACATCAGAGTGTCTGGAGACAATTGAAGGATTGAACGGAATGGAAGCAATGGTGGCGGCAGGAGTGATGGAGGATGCGATGGTGATGGACGAAGTAGTGGATAACGGAACAGAGATAGAAATCGTATCAACAATGGAAACGTGGGTAGACAAAGAAGCAGATGTGGATGGAACAGGAAGAGAGATAGTGACAATAGTGATCGGAGTGGGGGATCGAACGGAAAAAGAAGTGATGGTTGTTGATGGGGTGGTTAGTGCGGTAGTGGAGGTGCATCTTTGGGTAGCAGGTGGAGATGTGGATGTAGAGGCAGTGCCATGCATTCATTTGCATGCCGTTGTGTTAATAAGTGCAGGTTGGGAGGAGGTGGATGCTTGAGATGGCAAATAAAGGTCAGTATGTGAAACGAGGGTAGACAAAAGGGATGAGCGTTGGACACCTCGCACTTTCGTCTCGAGAAGTGCGCAGACAAAGTTATACAACAAGGGGCCTGCTACGATATGCTCACGGTTGTCGGGTTTGATGGAGTCGGTTAGTTCATAAATAAGAAAGCTATGCCAGTCGTATGGCACAACGAAGGGGCTAGGGAGTTCTAGAAAGGATTCCACTATCTGACTCAGCAGCTTAGACTGGATTTTGTCCTTGCAAAATGTTGAAATAACCAAAAAGCTATTTAACAAATGCAGAGCCGCTTGAATGACAGATTCCGTGATAGCATCTATCAGGTAACCATTGTTAGTCTGAATTGGGATTTTCGATGCAGTTTGGGTGACAAAAGGTTTGATTGGAGTTTTGGCATGGCGATGGGAGATGGGCTGAAGATTACCAAACATAATGCCAATGGTGACCATCAAGTCTACGTTAATCTTGACCTTGTTTCTATAATCAAAAACTCACTAGATCATCACCAAGACTCAAGATGTACCAGTGATGATTAGCAGGTCAAAAAAGTAGAAAAGATGGTGGAAAATAAAAAAAGGTGTGGAAACGATAGAAAATTGTGAACAATGAGTGTTGGATGACAAGAAGTGTAGTTCAGAACGCAGATCAGTGTTCAGTATGATCAGATGATAATTGGTAGAAATTTTGGTTGCAAACAGAGAACTTGGTAATTTTAGTGTAAATTTTGGTAGAGCTTCACTAGCAAAGGTGACAAATGACTCAAATTTAGCCTTTATATAGCAGAATTTAGAGTGCGTATTAGATGAATTCCACTTTCCCTTGCTCAGTTCCACCCAAATTTTGGTAGGCACCTTCTTCGCAAAATTCTAAGACCTCAGAGAAGTCTACAAGAGTTCAGAAGGTGATTTGACTGCTATGCGAAGGTTCTACGAGGGTTCAGGCTATCTACGAGGGTTCAACTCTCGCAGGAAGCGATCTCTTGCATAGCTTATTTTTGTGATTGGATTTTAAAGATTAGACCATGTAGGCATGCTAGTTTCACTGCTTTGATTCCATTTAGGCACCTTGCAAGTGTTGGTACGTTGATCTTGATGCTCTGCAAGGATTATCAAAATTCAGCTTCTAGGAACCCTCGCACACACTAGAAAATGGTGATTCCTCTATCAGGAACTCTCACAGAGATTTTCATGGATGCATCTGGGTCAAACCTGGTGACTGTCCAAGTTTCAAGAGCTATCTCCCAGGGGATCTCAAAAAATCATGAAAAGTGCTCTTTTACAGTGTTTTTTTGACGAGATCTCAAGATTTTCTGATTTTTAACTTTTGTAAACTAGTAATTAGCTTTATCTAGGTTTGATCTAACTGTTGGTAGTTCTCTGAAAGTTTTGATGGATACTTGGTAATAGATCCCTCAGCCAATCTGATTATCTGCTTCCTTCTTGATCATATCTGGATCTGGATCCTTCTTGGATTGTGATGGATTTCTCCGATCTTGCCAGATCTGGCTGAACCTTGATGGATTTAGCTTGATTTGCTTGATCTTCCTAGATCTAGTGGTGATGGTCTATCAGAATAGCTTTTCGTAACGTGCCACCACCAATCTGGATCTATCTCACTATGGTGGCTAGTACTTGTGCAACCGGCTACCATTGATGGGTGTATCGAACGGTGTCCCATATAAATTTTTTAAATTCATGGCTCTATGATTAAGAATTTTCTTGATCCGATAGGGACCTTCACTTGTGAATTCTGATTTCCCTTTGATCGCCTTGGTTTTGTACATCAGAACGAAGATCCTTCTTTTGTAACCTACGATCATGCCATTCTTTGCGTCTTTCCTTTTCAGCTGCCAGTGCATGCATAGCTAGTAAGCGTGTTCCACAGAGTTTATGCAGAGCTTCATGGCGTAGCTGTAGAGATTTGGATTCACTAAGATGGTGCATGGTGGCAATCCTTAATGAAGGAACTAAAAACTCTACTGGCATCACAACATCCTGACCATATACCAATTGTAAGGGTGTCTGATCAGTGCTTCCTTTATATGCTGTCCTGAATGCCCACAGTCCAGCATGCAACTTATGTTCCCAATCTGATCTGCAAGCTTCAATTGTTTTCGTGAGCATGATACACAAGATCTTATTGGATGATTCTACTTGCCCATTACCACGAGGATAATAAGGCGTACTGGTTCTGTGGATCACGAAGAATTCCTCCAATAGGACCTTGATGGTCTCATTGATGAAATGGCTTTCGCGATCGCTGACTAGCTCTACTGCACATCCGAAGTGTACAATGATATTTTCATAAAGGAACTTGGCAGTGGTCCTAGCATCAGCTACTCTTACTGCCTTGGCTTCGACCCATTTGGTGAGGTAGTCTGTGTGTTGTAAAGCTGACTCGGGTGCACCCAGCGTGCCTTGTAAGACTCAAAGGGGTGACACTCTCTAAGGTCCTAGAGCAAGTTAGAACGTCAAGGACTGAGCCTCCGACCTGTGGTGAGCCAGTCAAGTAGTCACAAAGTCATGAGCTAGCTCTGGAGCTCGAGTCATGGCCTAGTCAGGAAAGCAAGTTGATTCGGCCGCCGGGACGGCTCCCGGGACCCATGTCCGGGAGCCAGACTGATTCTGCCAGGCTTGCCAAGCTTAATCAGCAAAATAAAAACTAAGTCCTAAAAAGCGTGCTTTACCAGAAAGCACTATGTTTCAAACCAGAGGGGGTGCGTCGAATCACAGCAGAACTATAGGGGGAGTCCGGTAGACAGAAACTTGGGCAGCTCAACCAGCGCCAGGAATCCAGTCGCCAGGTCTCAGCTCCCTCTACCAGCACAAGCCAGACACAATGCCCAGCACGTGTTGGTGGCCCCGAGATCGGTCAGTCTATGTATGAATGTAACCTCTTCCAAATCTAATAAAGTTGATCCTTGGGAATGATTACCGTTTCAGATTCGCCTCCAGGACTGGTCCAAGTGGAAGGACCCTTACTACAACCTTTTTGCGTCGCTGGCACCTAAGGGTTCCTGTCATCGACATGGGGCTTGCCGCTATGCCAATCAGTCAGTTTGGCGACCACTATGCCTTGGGTTTCATGTGTGGCTTGTCTTTGCCTTTGGTTATCTTTTGGGGATGGATTCTGAGTTGGCTTTCAGGTTGGTTGGGATTCCAGTTTTCTTAAGTCTGAATGGTTAAGCTTGTTACGTTTCTGAGTTGGCTTTTACGTAAGTGCATGATGGATGAATGTTAGACTTAAGCGTGTGTTGGGAAAACCGCTCAAGTCCCAGCGTCCTTTGAGGCACCGGCGCAACATGTGGTATCAGAGCTGACTAGCCGGTCAACTATGCAAGTCTCACAAGGATGGCCACGTTTTGGGATTTGTCAGGACAACCGTTGCGCAAGGTGCTGCCCACAGTGTAAGCACGGGTGCGTCCACGGTCGGGGTGGTCGACAGAACGGGGGACTTGATGGGTCATGACTCGAGCTCCAGAGCTAGCTCATGACTTTGTAACTACTTGACTGGCTCACCACAGGTCGGAGGCTCAGTCCTTGACGTTCTAACTTGCTCTGGGACCTTAGAGAGTGTCACCCCTTTGAGTCTTACAGGGCACGCTGGGTGCACCCGAGTCAGCTTTACAACATCCTCCCCTCGTTTGAGAAAGCTGATGTCCTCATCAGGGCCAAACTAGAACCTAAGACTCATGGCACGGGCTTAATTCACCGGCCAGACTTTAGTCACATATACAAGAGCATGGGCTTGATTCACCGGCCAAAGGAAACCAACTATAAAGAGGAGTAATGATATTGTGTTTTACACCCAGCACAGGAAAAGTGTGGATCTAGTTCACTTACGTAAAACCTGTGTGAAGCTGCTGCACTTAGACATTAGACTGAAGCTCACTCCTCGATGAGAAATGCGGCTTGCTTTATTAACATGAAAAAAAAAGGTACTTACGGCTCCCTTAAGCCTCAGATATGTCTTTTTTTGTCGCACATCTGGATGAGTCCCCTAGGACTCTAGATATTTCGTTTGGTCGTCCAGGTTGAGCTCCTTGAGGTCTGCATCGGCACTTAGATTCACCTTTGATGTAGAAACTGCAGGCAATGTTGGCTCCATTTGACCTCGCGTCAGCTGGTGTGTCACTGTTGGATGTCCTTCGTTAAAAAAGTGAGCTTTCGCTTGGTCACACAAGGTGAGCTCCTTGAGCTCTGCATCGGCACTTGAATTCACCTTTGATGTAGAGACTATAGGCAATGTTGGCTCCATTTGTTCCCATGTTAGTTGGTCTATCACTGTTGGCTGTCCTTCGTTAAAGAGGTGAAAGAGATTGGGAGGAATGGTTGGCTCAGTTTCATTTGTGTCGTTCTTTTCTAGTTGGTCCCCTGGCATAGCTCTGATGACACAAGGTCTCCTGCCATTATATAATAACACAAGGTTAACCCCTTTTGCCAAGAAGGCCACCACATGTTCGTTAAACCAGCTTAATCCCAAAATAGCGTCGAAGGCATCCATCTTCAAGATTGTGAACGTTAGTCGATTCTTCCAAGCTCCCAGAGAGATTGGTAAGTTGGTTGCCAATCTACAAGTGGTCATTGTACCTTTCGCGGTCTCCACACAAATAGGAGTCACATTTTCTTCACATTGGATGTCCAATTCCCCTGTGAGATTTTCTGACAAGTAGTTATGTGACGCCCCCAGGTCTACCATGAAGTAAATGATCATGCCTTGAATACAGCCTTTCAGGTACAATAACTTGGATCCTCTCGCAGGAGTCGCCATAAGATGTTCACGATACGCCGCAAGTGCCCCTATCTATTGCAAGGCATTCAGGTCTGACTCCGTCAAATCCGTTTCTGGGTCCTCTTCGTCATCTTGTTCACCATCTTCTTGATCAAATGCCTCTCTCTCCATCCTATCAAATCCTTCAATGGCAGCCATGATTTGCTTATTCAATGGTTTGGGGCATGACCTCCAAGAGTGACCTTGCTGATGACAGTTGAAGCAACACATGGAACTGCCCACTGTTGGTGAGCTGTTGTTGTGACTAGCTGAAGGTCCAACATTGTTTCTTCTCCGGAACATGTTCCCTCCATTGTTGCCTTGCTTGCCAAACCCTGTTTTTGTTGGGAATTTGTTCACGCTACTCGAGGCTTGGTTGCCATTTGGAGCTAAGTCCCCCCTTGAAAAGAAGCTCGGACTCGGTCTGGATCCACTAAATACTCTTGTTGAGGTTGCGGGAGCAGCTGGTGCCAATGTGCTCTCATAATCACAAACCATTTCAGCCGGTCGAATAGTTGAATTGAAATCATGGGGCATGTAGCTGTCTATCGCACGTTGGGATTGCATTCCAGACAATAGGTAATGAGTTTTGTCCGCCTCGGACATATCTTCAATAACCCATACACTCTGTCTGAATTTATTGAGGTACTCTCGCAATGACCCTTTCTGTTTGAGCCCCGATAATTCTGTCCTCAATCTCATGTGTGAATCCTTCGGTATGAACTCCTCTCGTAACGCGGCTTTGAATGTGTCCCATGTTTGAAAATGCATTCCTGCCATCCGGTACCAATTTGTAGTGTAGCCCTCAAAATATGCTAATGCCAAGTCAGTTCTTTCTTCCTCAAGAGTGTTCATCAGACGGAAGTAATGGTCCATGTGAAACAACCAATCTTCCACAACTCGAATGTCACGCTCTCCTTTGAAAGTAGGTGGTGCTTTCACTTTGGCAGTCTTCCTTGGGCCCTCCGTGTTTCGCGCTTGTGGTTCTCTTGGTATCTGTGGAGGAGGCGCCACTGCATTCCCCCTAGTTGCTTCCAACTCTTCAAACCTGGCTCCGAGCTGTGTTAGCCCGTCTCTCATTTCTCTAGCAAGGTTAAATTGAGTAAGATTCATGGTTCGCAAGGATGTTTGCCATTCTTTCCTTTCTGTTTCTCTATCCTTCTTCACCTCGCTAAGAATAGCCGTCATTGCGCTTGATAAGTATTTCCGCATCTTCACTTCAAAGAGGTCCTGTTGCGCCTCTCGCAAGGGTTCATCTCTTGGTGTAGGTTCAGAAGGGCCACCCATTTCTTCTTGGAGAGGCGCCACTGTGGAGTGCATACGCTCTTTCTTTCTCGACTTGGACCTGGTGCCATCTCGATGCATGCGAGAGCTGTATTCTGGAGCCAGCTCTTCTCCGTCCGTCAATGCTCGTAACTCTTCAAGATGGTCCTCCATTATAGTCAGAGGTGTACTTCCAACAGATTATTGCCTCAATCCTTTTTATATTTGAAACTCTCCCTTCTGTTGGCCGGGCCCCACAACTCTCTTTTCCTCTTTATTAAATCAACTTCAATGAAAATATCCCTTCCTCAAACTTAGCATGCCCACATCACCTGAGAGCCAAGTAGGAACCAGGTCATTTGTGTCCAAGCAAGCACACAACAAACGGAACATACCAATCAAAGCAAACATAGAGGATCCCTCTCAAGCCACAAACCCCCATGAGACCCGGACGTAGGACCTTTGCCTAGCCACGCCCACACAAATCTATCACAGAATTAGCCCACGGGGAAACATCCATCCAACCATCCGTGCTTTCACCATTAAGCAGCACATTGCCTCAGTCACGCCCCACCACTTTTTGGTCGATAGCCCTTATAGCTAAACGATCGGCAGCTATCCTGTGAAAAATACAGATCCTAAGTGGATCTAAACTCCAAGATCATTGGCTTGAATGCTTGCACTCCAAACTACATAAGCTAGGAATTGGCAACACATTCTATGCTACCTAGAATGCAAAGAACTTGATCAAAAAGCATTTATCACAAATGGAAACTTCCATAAACATCAAGTGCGGCCCAAAATAGCATTATACAGTCCATAATACATCAGCCTACCACTTTTGGAAAGCACCTAAGATCATACACAATAGCTTGAAGACAATACACACAACAATGCTCTCAATGGAGGAAGAAACAATGACAATGATCTATTGATCTCAATGAAGCATACAAAAGGTTTCTCCAACCTGTTCTCCACGACTTCCCTACTATTTATGGATGAGGAAGATGACTCTCTCTCCTCTCTCTAGAAGGTACTTGACCCTAGATATTTCCTATATAGGAAAAATAGCTAAAAATGGCTTATATGACCAAAATACATCAAAATGGTCTCATTTTGAAGGGTATGAAGTTTGACACTTCATCATACTGAAAAAATACAGTAAATAAAAACATTGTGGCCTGGTTCACACGTGTGAAACTCCAGAACCAAAACTATTTACAATTTTAGCCAATTTAGGCCTCAAACTAGCTAGGAAATGTTGACAATTTTCACACTCCCTCTTCAACATTGGATGCTAGTTTCAACATAGTCTTTGAGCACATTCCAAGATTAGATCTATGCATTAAATATAGGTCCTTTCCCAATGGTTTGGTGAAGATATCAGCCACACACTCCTTTGAAGAGACATGTTGAAGCTCCACCTCTTTGGCAATGACTTGATCTCTCACAAAATGGTGAGCAATCTCAATGTGCTTGCTCCTTGCATGAAAAACAGGATTGCTTGCCAAGCTTTGGGCTGAAAGGTTATCACAAAGTATGATTGGAGTCTTCTCTGGTTCCAGCAAGTGAAGATCCAATAACATCCTCTTGATCCAAAGAATCTCCTTGGTGCATGTTGTTAATGCCTTGTACTCGGCTTCGGTGGAAGATAGAGAGATAGTTGGTTGCTTCTTTGATAGCCATGAGACCACTCCATCTCCAAGATAGATTGCAAAGGCACTTGTTGACTTCCTATCCATTTGATCACCTGCAAAATCTGAATCTGAAAATCCACAAAGGTTAGGTGTAGTACCTCCATACAAGATGCCAAAATCTCTAGATCCCGAGATGTATCTAAGTACTCTCTTTCCTAGCTTCCAATGAGCCTCACTAGGATCTTGCATAAATTGACTTAGTTTACCAACCACAAAGCTTAGATCAGGTCTTGTGATGGTTAACCATATAATAGATCCTATTAGCTTTCTATAGAGAGTAATGTCCTTGAAGGATCTTTCATTACTTCTTGTAGTTAGCTTTACATTTGATTCCATAGGAGTAGAAACAACTTTACAATCTTCCATATGAAACCTTTTTAGAATAGAGTTAACATACTTTTCTTGACATATGAATGTAGATTTAGAAGTTCTAATAATCTCTATTCCTAAGATATAATGAAGTTTACCAAGATCTTGAATTTCAAACTCTCTTTTGAGTGCCATCTTGATTTCATCTATATCTAGATTGTTACCACCACTTAAGATAATGTCATCAACATAGATCAAAAGTAAAGTGATATCATTTTCATTCAATCTAAAGTAGAGAGAATGATCATACTCACTCATAACAAAGTTTTGAGAAAGTAAGAAGGAATTGAGCTTAGCATACCAACTCCTTGGTGCTTGCTTTAGCCCATACAAACTCTTTTGGAGATAGCACACATGATTAGGCTCATCATGTGAAACATAGCCCTCGGGTTGCTCCATGTAAATATCTTCTTCAAGATCACCATTCAAGAAGGCATTAGTAACATCCATTTGCCACATATCCCAATCATAAAGAGTTGCAAGAGAGATTAGGATTCGAATAGTTACCATCTTTGCCACGGGTGCAAAGGTCTCATCATAGTCAATACCATATTCTTGAGCATACCCCTTTGCCACCAACCTTGCCTTGTACTTGTTGATTGATCCATCTTGATTTGTCTTGATCTTGAAGATCCACTTACAACCAATTGCCTTCTTGTCCTTTGGAAGCTTTACCAACCTCCATGTGTTGCTTTTGATGAGTGCTTGATGCTCATGATCCATGGCTTGGATCCATTCCTTCTTTTGAATTGCTTCATCTACACAAGTTGGTTAATCAAAAGAGGTAAGAAAAGCAAAGTTAGAGTTGTCCACCACTTGCTTTCCTTTTTCATCATAGGTTAGCCTTGATGGCTTAGCCCTTTGCCTTTGAGTCTTCCTTGAAGTTTGCTTTGGAGTGGCATCTCCATCTTCATCCAAGACATCTTGCACATCATGATGATTAGTAGGCACATCAACATCAACATCAACAACATTGGAAACATTCTCTTCATGAAAGATGACATCCCTACTTATGACAACTTTCTTTGTAGAAGGAATGTACACTTTGTAAGCCTTGCTTACTTCACTATAGCCAACAAACACACCCTTCTTTGATGAAGGATCTTCTTTAGTTCTATCATCAAGTGTGATATTGACAAAACATGTACATCCAAAGATCCTACAATGCTTGACACTCGGCCTTCTACCATAAAGAACCTCATGAGGAGTTTTACCATCCAAGGAAGCACTTGTCCATCTATTACATAGATAGTTAGCACATGCTAAAGCTTCCCCCCAAAAAGACTTAGCAAGATTAGCATGTAGTCTCATTGCCTTGGCACATTCACAAAGGGTTCTATTCTTCCTCTCGGCCACTCCATTCTGTTGTGGAGTCCTAGGACTAGACATCTCCCTCTTAATCCCATGTGCTATACAAAAGTCTTTGAACCTATTTGAGGTGTATTCCCCTCCATTATCAGGTCTTAAGCATTTGATCTTTGTATTGAATTGGTTTTCCATTTCATTCTTGAACTTGACAAATGCAGCAAACACTTCATCCTTACTTTTAAGAAGATAGATCCAAGTATACCTACTAAAGTCATCAATGAAAGTTGCATACATCTTTGCCCCACCATTGCTAGTTGTACTAGAAGAATGAATATCAGAATGCACAAGTTGAAAAGCTTATTTAGATCTAGAATAAGCAAGTCTATGAGATTTGGACAAGGCACAATGTTCACAAACACTATTGTTTGCAACAAGACTTTTAGGGAGACCAAGAACAAGCTCTTTCTTTGCCATTACCTCCAAAGATTTGAAGTTGGGATGGCCCAACCTCTTGTGCCAAACTTCTTGGTTTGTCAATTGCTCCCTAGCCATACATCCTTCATGATTAGAGATCACACATGCATCAAGCTTGAAAAGTTTACCATGCCTCCTACCTTGAGCAATCAAGGATCCACATTTACTTATCAAACATGCATCTCCAATGAACTCCACATCAAGTCCTTTGTCAATCATTTGACTTACACTAAGCAAATTCTTAGTGATTGAAGGAATATACAAAACATTTTCAAGATTTGCTTTCCTATTTGTTGAAAGGGAAATAGGAATAGTGCCTATGCCTTTGATGTCACATTGACCATCATTTGCAGTGTAGATGATGTTACCTTCTCCCTCATAAGACAATAAGGATGTAAAGTATTCCTTATGTCTTGTCATGTGAGATGAGGCTCCACTATCAATCCACCAAGGATCATTATCATCTATGTTGGCTAACAAACTTGAAGTCATAACAAGTGATTCACATGTGTTATGTTCTTCCTCATCTATTGTAAGATTTCCTTGCCTCTCTCCTTGCTCTCTTTTCTTCTTATAACATTCATTTGCAAAATGACCTTTTATCCCACAATAAAAGCACTTGAACTTTGACTTATTGTTCTTAGTAGAAGAGGAAGAGGAAGAGTGATCATCATGATCAAAGTTACCACCTTTGGACCATTTCCCTTTGCCTTTACCTTTGCCCTTGAATTTGCCTTTTGTGAAGAAAGCCTCTTCACCTCCACCTTGCAAGGATGCACCATCAAGCTTTGATTGCAACCTATGTTCTTCAGCCAATAAGATTTCTTGCAAGTCAACCACACTTGGCAAGACTCTTTGAATGGCAAAACTTTGCACAAGGTTAGCATGTTCATTTAGCAAACCATTCAACATAACTTGGACTATTTCACCATCTTTTATGTTCTCATCAATGCATGCTAAATCATCACTTAGGGACTTAACTCTCAAGATAAATGCATGAGCACTTTCACCCTCTCTTTGCCTACTAGAAAATATTTGTCTCCTTAGGGTCAATACCCTAGATGTGGACTTTGATTCAAAGAGCTTCTTTAAGGCATTCCATGCCTCACTTGCACTTTGACACTTTCCAACTTCCTTGAGAAGTTCATTTGTAACATTCATTTTAATGATATGAAGAGCCCTTTTGGCCTTCTTATCAAACCTTTGTTGCTCTTGAAGTGTGAGAGGTCTCTCTTCAATTTCTGCAACTATGTCCATGAGTTCATTCAACTCAAGTAAGGACTCCATCCTCACTTTCCAAGTAGAGTAGTTTGATGAACTCAACCTTTCACTAGACTCTAGCATGATCCCACCATTGGAAGCCATGATTCTAATGTTTCTTCAACTTTTAGGTTCTGTCCTAAAGCACTTAGCACTCACTTTTCTCTCAACAAATGATAGATAAAGAGATCTATGAAGATTTAGGACCCTAAAACACTTCTATCTTGAACCTAGATGGTTTCCAAGCATAGAAAGGAAGATTGAAACACATGCAACACTTTGCACACACTAAGAATGGATTACAAAATCAAACCAACCTGAACACACTCTTGCTTAAGCTCTCAAACTTTCCAGCAAGTGACCAAATCAAGTTATGGTGTGAAGAGTTACTTGCATTCTTAGAAAATACCCAAAACTAGGATGCCAAGATTACCTAGTAATGAACAAACTTGATCAACATATGATCAACACACTAAGATATTGATTCAACCTGTAAAACCACATGTAAACCACACTTCTAAAAGTTTATAAACTCCAGCAAGTGATAAATACAAGATTTAGAGGTGAATGAATGAGCACACTTAGTGAATCACAAGACTAGCTTCACTATCTTGTCAAATCTTGGTGTTTAGATGTAGATCTAAGATCACTTCACATGAGAATGTTCCTCAACCTGTTAAGAACCTGAAAACACACTTGCATAATGGTTAACACCTTCCAGCAAATGCTCCAATCAAATTACATAAGGAGAGTTACTTACATGCTCAACAAAGTACACCAAAATTTATGCCAAAATTGATGACAATCCTTACAATATGCTCTTCACAATGGAGCTTACAATATGTTCACCCAAAAAAGGGGATCTTTCATCCAAATGGGAGCTTTGCTCAGCCTTTAGGAGAATTACAACTCACTCAAAAGAGCATTTGTCATCCACTTAAGGAGAAGTTTCATCCACTTAAGGAGAGTGTTCATCCAAGAATGGAGATTGTCAACAATAGGATTGAAAAGAAGATTGTTAGTATTGAATATGCACAAGCCTCACAATCACAAATGATTAGGTGTTATGATCTGATCCAAAATAGTTTCTTTTTAGCCTCTGATCTTCAATAGACCTGAAATATGCTTTTGATCCACAAGTTCAACTCACAAAACAAAGGTTAGTAAGATTTGATCAACAAAGCAATGCAAAATCATGCTAGAACTTGATCAAACATCCAAATATCACCAAAAATGGAATACTTACTGTAAATAGAAGCCAACCAGCTCTGATACCATGTGAGAAATACAGATCCTAAGTGGATCTAAACTCCAAGATCATTGGCTTGAATGCTTGCACTCCAAACTACATAAGCTAGGAATTGGCAACACATTCTATGCTACCTAGAATGCAAAGAACTTGATCAAAAAGCATTTATCACAAATGGAAACTTCCATAAACATCAAGTGCGGCCCAAAATAGCATTATACAGTCCATAATACATCAGCCTACCACTTTTGGAAAGCACCTAAGATCATACACAATAGCTTGAAGACAATACACACAACAATGCTCTCAATGGAGGAAGAAACAATGACAATGATCTATTGATCTCAATGAAGCATACAAAAGGTTTCTCCAACCTGTTCTCCACGACTTCCCTACTATTTATGGATGAGGAAGATGACTCTCTCTCCTCTCTCTAGAAGGTACTTGACCCTAGATATTTCCTATATAGGAAAAATAGCTAAAAATGGCTTATATGACCAAAATACATCAAAATGGTCTCATTTTGAAGGGTATGAAGTTTGACACTTCATCATACTGAAAAAATACAGTAAATAAAAACATTGTGGCCTGGTTCACACGTGTGAAACTCCAGAACCAAAACTATTTACAATTTTAGCCAATTTAGGCCTCAAACTAGCTAGGAAATGTTGACAATTTTCACATATCCCGCACCGGCAGCTAACCACCCGTGCATTACACCCGAATTCGAATAACATCTCTGTATCAATGGTTAACCCGTATAGTTCGAATATGTTGCCCCGCACCCCACAAGGTACAGACCGTGCTTTCACCTACCTAGGCAGCACTTTGCCTCATCCATCCTACGTGCAGACAGCGCCAGGACCGAACCGCGAGAACTGACCGTGCTTACACCTCGAGGGCAGCACTTTGAAAGCAAGTTGATTCGGCCGCCGGGACGGCTCCCGGGACCCATGTCTGGGAGCCAAACTGATTCTGCCAGGCTTGCCAGGCTTAATCAGCAAAATAAAAACTAAGTCCTAAAAAGCGTGCTTTACCAAAAAGCACTATGTTTCAAACCAGAGGGGGTGCGCTGAATCATAGCAGAACTATAGGGGAGTTCGGCAGACAGAAACTTGGGCAGCTCAACCAGCACCAGGAATCCAGTCGCCAGGTCTCAGCTCCCTCTACCAGCACGAGCCAAGCACAATGCCCAGCACGTGTTGGTGGCCCCGAGACCGGTCAGTCTATGTATAAATGTAACCTCTTCCAAATCTAATAAAGTTGATCCTTGGGGATGATTACCGTTTCGGTTTCGCCTCCAGGACTGGTCCAAGTGGAAGGACCCTTACTACAACCTTTTTGTGTCGCTGGCGCCTAAGGGTCCCTATCATTGACATGGGGCTTGCCGCTATGCCAATCGGTCAGTTTGGCGACCACTATGCTGCCTTGGGTTTCATGTGTGGCTTGTCTTTGCCTTTGGTTACCTTTTGGGGACGGATTCTGAGTTGGCTTTCGGGTTGGTTGGGATTCCAGTTTTCTTAAGTCTGAATGGTTAAGCTTGTTACGTTTCTGAGTTGGCGTTTACGTAAGTGCATGATGGATGGATGTTAGACTTAAGCGCGTGTTGGAGAAACCGCTCAAGTCCCAGCGCCCTTTGAGGCCCCGGGCAACAGCCTGACTTTGATCGTGATTACCACATTGTCCAAGGTGTAATTCTTGAAAGTCTCAGGCATCTCGTGAAGTGGCGCTCGTCAAGATTCCTCTTTTAGCATATTGATCTTAGCCCGACTGGTCATTTTTTGATTTTTAGTCACCTGTGTAGAAGATGACGCTGTATCTGAGTCTATCTTGATTGACTTCAAGGAATCCAACACTATTTTTTGACCCTTTCTTGTCATTTTGGTGGATTCATCCTCGTTGTCTTTCACCGGGACTACCATGACATTTGCCTCCTGTTTGTGAATATCAATATCCATTGTAGCTATCGCCTCTTCAAGTAGATCACTCCATCAGATCACCTGGTTGTAGCGTTGCTTCAACTGATTCTTCGTATTTGCAGGTGCCTTGGGTGAATCGATCCTTGAGACTTCGCCATAGTAGACTTTTTGTGGTGGTGAAGCTGGTAATTTCTTGGTTCCGTAACGATTTGGGTCCATGTGATGTAGGATCTGTTCATTAGTCAACTCAATCTCCTTATTATAAGTTAGAGCATGTTGCCAAGGGATTAGATCATCATCCACTGGGTTCTCAATAGGCTCCGCGGATAGCCATGCTACGTTTATCATATTCACCCCAAATGTGATTGGTGTGTCCATGTAACATTTGGGTGAAGATGTACTAGGTTCTGGATCTGATTCATATTGACATGTCTGGCAGTCAATAGTTGCTAATGCATCTATCCATATAATGACATCTGTCTCTGAATCATAGTGACCTCCCTTGGCTGGCCTTGGGCGATCAATCGTGTGATCTGTCATGGATGATTCTTCATCAGTTTTGGGTGCAATAGGTTTCATCGCCCTTGTGGCTGGATCAACCTTTACAGCCTGTTCTCTATTCTCGAAGGTGAGTTTTCCCGTACCCGAGTTGTGCATTACTTGTGCAGTCCTCAACCATGGTCTTCTCAGTAAGACACGGTATGCAAATGGAGATTTAGGTATATCCATGACTACAAAAGTAATCACAAACTGCATGCCTGCTATCTTTACAAGGATATCGGCAACTACAACTTTTAGTTTCACACAGAATTAATCTGCCAATTTGATGGCGAATCTTGCTGGCTTCAACACTTGTAGACCCCATTTTTCATATAAAGTAGTGGAGATCAAATTGAAACCCGATCCTCCATCTACCATTGCTACCTCGTCCTCGTATCTCTTGTGTTTGATGGGCAAAGTGATGTTGTGTTCCTCACTTTCCCATGGTGCTCCGATGTGGAGGACGTTACTTATTTCTTTATAGCCCATACAATATATGGGCTCAGGTGCTACTGGTTCCTCATCCGCTTTGGCCCATTCAACTAGAAGGCTTTTTGCTTGTGGTGAAATCCGCAGTGGTTCTCCGAGTGGTAAACTAACATGGCTTGATAATAAAAGGGTGAGCCTTTCAGTTCGTGGTTCCTCGGGCTCTACCATGTGAAAAGGTGGTTCATGTTGGTGCACCTGACCATTTTGATTAGTGCATAGTGGTGAGCCTGCTTGTGATTCTCGTTCAACGCCAACTGGAGGTTCCATGGGATTAACTCTTTCTTGCTCTTTTTTCTCCGCTTGTGCTTTCTGTACCTAGTGTCTTATTTTCTGGTACTGTCTTCTTTCTTCCCTCACATTTGGATATGGTGCCAAAGTTGAGGGTTGGTCGTCAATGACTGATGGTGGTGGTGAGGGAGCCACTTCCTTCCTCTCTTGCGCTTGTGTAACAGCTAACACAGGAGCATGGAATTGTCGTCCTTTCGATGGCATACCTGCTAGAACTGTTGATTGTTGTATTGCAATGAGGTTAAGAGGTGCACTGGTTCCAGGTTTAAATGGACAATTCTTGTAACAGTGCCCATAACCGCATTCTCTGCAAAAGGATGTATATTGTCCCTTGTAGGGGCATTCCAAAATTCTGTGTCCTTCGCCACATCCATATCAGCTATAATTTCTTTTGCCTTGACATTGAGTTTGAGCTGCATAGGCCGCAACATATTCATTTATGGCAGGATCCATAAATGGTTCATTTGATCCGTATCATTGCTGCTGCTCAAGTTGAGATGACATTTGCATCTCTGGTGCTGCTGTTGTCAGGTTTACATGGGCCACTTGTTGATTGGCTGGCCCTGGTGGAGCAGGTAATGCCATACATTGTGGGTGATTTGGTGCGCCATACCTTGGTGTTGCGCTGGGTGCCACTTGATGGTAAGGATAAGAAGTCTGACAAGGACTTCTCTTCTGTTGAATAATCTGGGGGCTTAACGGGCAAAATGCTGTATCGTACGATGTTGCATTGCACAGATGGCAGAATCTATGTGTCAGTCTCAAATTTTTCTTTAGGACTGGACACTCATTCATTGTATGGTTTTGCGTGCACACTGAACACCATACATTTTCCCGTCTTGGACACTACAGTTGGTTTGGTTCCGGTTGATGTGGCATTACTGCTACAGCTCCCTTTAAGGCCTTCAGTTTCTAGTCAAACTATGCCGGGCTCCATCTGCTGTTCATGTAATTTTGTCATTTGCTCCAACAACATTTCTGTGGATAGAGGAGATGTAGTTGATGATGATGTTAGAAATCAATGATAATCTTTATTGTTACTGTTTACAATGCACATTAATGTTGACAGTTGTGACCAGTTGTCAATAGCCGTAGTGTAGTCTATTAGTCTACTCGTATATTTTCTCTCTCTATCAGGGTTCAAGGTTTATTTGTACATTTTACATTCTGTATGAGTTAGTGTGATAGAGTGACAATATGTGTTCTTCTTCCGCCTTCTTGTGGTGATTGCTTATGGTGAATGCTTGATGTTGCATATCTAATTCTTGACATGGTATCAGAGCAGCGATAGTCATGTGAAAGATTTTAGATCCTTAAGATCCAATCTACTTGAATGATCTTTGGTTAGAAAGAGAAATACACTACCAATTTCACCAATGTAGAAAAATCAGCATCTACACACAATTTGAGATGCAAACACCAGTAGAACTTGATCAAACTTGAATGAAATGATTATGTACTATTGTTGTCCGTGCAAAACCAGCAAGCTACTGTATTTCACACGTGTGGATCCAAAAATAACAAATATAGATCATTCTACACATAGAATTGCAAGCAATCACCAAGATAGTGCACCAATGGATAGTAGAACCCAAGAGGACCATGTATAAGCATGAAATGAGATAGAGAAGAGAGAAGATTACTCTCTCCACGAGTTACATCCTTTTATAACAGGTCCAAACCCTATTTGGCCACTTGGCTTTCCCACCAAAATGCTAACCCTACCAATTTTGGGTCTAGATTCAATGTACCCAACTTATTCAAATTGAATCTACTCAAACTCACATTCTATCTTTCCCACACTTTCCAAAAGTGTTTATTCAAATAAAATTTAGACTAATGAACTTTGAAAAGTCAACCTCTAAGTCTAAAACAAGTTTTGGCCTCAATATGCCAAATATGGAAATATTGCAAAATGTGATGAAACTAGTTGAATCTTTCACAAGTCATGCGTGTCTGATTAGTGGATACAGCTGGACTAGCTCACTTTGTTGGATGGAATCTCTAATACAAGCAAGCTCACTATGAATGTCTTTCACTCTCAAAACATAATTATTGGCACTCTCATCACTCTTTTGAGAACTTTGGAAGATTTTAATTCTAAGAGTGAGGAGCCTAAAGGTATTTTTGGCTTCATAAATAGCTTTGAGAGTATCCCAAGCTTGCTTGGCTGAGTTGCAATCACCAAGCTCTCTCAAAATCTCATTAGAGACATTCATCTTGATAAAGTGGAGAGCCATCCTAGCTCTCTTCTTGTACTTTTGTACTTCTTGAAGGACTTGAGTCTCCTCCTCAATCCCAAGTACAATGTCCATCACATCTTGGAGTATCAAGATTGGTTCCATCTTAACCTTCCAAATAGAATAGTTGGAGGTAGATAGTCTTTCACTAGATTCAAATAGGTAGGCACCCATGGATGGCATAAGAAGTAGTGAAGACTCCTTGTAATGAGACAATAAATGTTCCTTCTCTCTCACTATAGGATCCTTGAAAGGTGTACTACGAACTCCTATGCAAAATCTTGCAACAAAATGTGAGATGGATCTCACTAGCTCTACCAATCTCTCTCAAACTAGATCAAACTCTCATCAATTGATGGAGTATAGGCAAAGTTTGGGTCAAACTATCTTTGGCATGTGAAACACTGAAATAGTCCACAAATCACTTTAATATAATGGAATTTCAGGAAACAATGTGGCTATGACCTCAAAAAGTTGACTAGATCTCAAATAGATGACATTGGCAAGCCTCTTCTTGATTTTTTTTATCAAACTAGCAAGATATGATCACTCCAAATGTGTCCACACAGGTCTAGGTGCCCTACCTAACCGTCTTCAAAAGCTTATAACTTTTAATTGGCTCCACCAAATGGATTGAAACAAATTGCTACAAAAACTAGACAAAACTAGCTTTCAAACAAGCTATCTAGCACTAAATTTGGATCTAACTTGGAAGAGAACTTTCCAAATGAACTTGACTGTACTTCACACGTGCCTGAGCAGGGAATTCCATATAGTACCTGAAATAATTTAATCATTATGATTCAAATTTGTTTCAGATAGCACGGGTGAAAATTCACACACGTAAAAATGCCCTAATTTGTGAAATTGATCTCCTAAGCTTGGATCATGCACTACAGATCACCTATTGATTGACATCCAAGATCAATGACAAGATCTAAGGCAAAAAGACCATTCTACAAGCATTCATTAATTATGAAAAGGTATTTCACACATATGGAAGGCTTTATGAAATAAACTTAGTCCCAACAAGCTCCTCTCCTCAAGTAGAGAGAGAAAATACCACTTTTGGGCTCATCTAGAGAGAGAAGACAATACAAGCAAAATTGGCAAATCTTCAAATTGACTAAAATACTCTTAGATCTCTCATACATTAATGAAGGGAATGAAAGTACATATAGAAACTCGTGGAGATCCATGATTCTTATTGGACCCCTTAAACATAGCCTCCCTAATTCTATTGGATGTTTGATGCCACATCTCTCACTTTTGATTGGACCCTTCTAACACATCTCTCTCTTATGATTTGACCCCTTGACATTTGCCACCACATAAGGTGCATCACTCATCAAACCTAAACTTGACATGTGTAAGCAATCTAACTAGCTCGAGCTACATCAATTGAATTTTGGCCTAATCATGAAAAAGCATGTGTACTTGACCATTTGACCTTTAACGCCAAAATTGGCCCTATCACCTAGCGACAACAAGATGCTTGACTAGCAATCTTTATGATACCCCTAAAGTCAACATTATAAACTATATCTAACTATTTTACACATGTGTAAACATGCTCCACACATGTGAAATGTACTCACAAACATAAAATCATAAAACAACCAAGATAGATTTTTGACAGTTTTTCACAAACTTTGTAAGCCTTTCTCATCTCACTATAACCAACAAATATACCTTTCTTTTTTTGTCCTCCTTTGTCCTATCATCAAGAGTAATGTTGATATAACATACACATCCAAACGTTTTGAGATACTTGACATTTGGCTTTTCACCAAATAACATCTCAAAAGGTGTATTTCCATCCAAAACAACACTTGGCCACCTCATGATTACATAAGTAATTGGCACACAACAAAGCAAGGGGCATAAAATGCGAGAACATTGAACTTTTGGATTTTGTTGTTGGAAACTGTTGAGCAAAAGAATGTTTTGTTGCAAATTTGAAAGTTGTAATCAATCTGAGTTTCTAGTCGACTCAAAGCTGATTGTAGTCTATTCAAAATGACTCTTCATAAAATTGTATTTACTTTTCTACTATCGAATTCACATGTTTTTATGCAAAATGATAGAACTGTCAATAATTATGACTTATTAATATTTAGACTTTTTGAATGAATGGATCTAGGTTACAATATGGATCAAAATAGCAAGGAAATCCTTCAAGGATAGACCTAAACTCTCGTCAGGGACACTCATCTGGAGTTTGAAGCTCATTAGGGTCTAATGCAAATGTTGATGCTATTGAGAGATTGCAAAACAAAAACAAGATTTTTCTATTTAACTTATTTGATGTAGATTGCAATACATTAGTATGCACTTGCCTATCTACCTTTCCAAAAATTGAAATATGAGATTTTTATCCACAAAATCATTCACATTAAAAAAACACAAGTACAAATATACAAATGCTGTTTTTATCTGCAAAATAGAAACTATAGGCCATGTGACAACTACACTTCTACCTACTTTCTACAAATGGCAATTTCTCAACTAGCCATGTACAAATCTACATGCATGTGTCCATTAGAGTGATTGCATGCTTTGCATGTCACTATGGAAACTTAGAACATTATGCATTTATTGTGGCTCGAGTTTCTACAAGGTCATATTTGACCAATTCCATGTGAATTTCTATATGCATGTCAAACTAGACATTGTCAACATTATTGCATATCATACTAGACCAACTAGACTTTATGCATGTCACTGGAATTTGATCTACCTAACCCAAACTCGCCCTATTCTACAAGGATATGTGCTCAGTTCACATACCTTGGATATGTACAAAATATTTACATGGGTAGGATCCCCCAAACATTAACAACAGATGATAGATATGTTTTACAATTTTTAACAGTGATAACTTCCTCTCGCCTGTCAAACTATGGCAGAAAATCTCATACTTGCATTTATAACCATGATTAACAAAATCTATATTATTGATTAATAAAGGCGAACGATATTGTTTTTTGGTCCCAAGCCTCAAAACCCTTGCCATATGTGATACCCTGATTTTGAACAATAGATAATTTCAGCCTTAATACTTGGACAGTTGATGAATGAGCATGCCAGGTCCCGTCCCAATAAACACAACAATAGGGTAGCCACCCTCTGAAGTGGCAGCAATACATATCTATAAAAAAACATTCATAACCTACAATCCAAAGTAAATCCAATTAGTTTGCAAGAGGCAATGAAACACATCTATAATCAATAAAATTGATCAATGAGTCATACATCTACTTGTTTAATTTAACTACAAAATTGGTATATTATAAAGACTAGAGAGAGAAAGTACAATCAAATACTACAAGTGGCTTCCAGGGGATGCTATGGGCTATTTCAATGTCAATCATCAGCAAAGCTATGAAGATTAGAACAAGCAACATCAACCTCACCATCGATTCTCTCTCTCTCTCTCTCTCTCTCTCTCTCTCTCTCTCTCTCTCTCTCTCTCTCTCTCTCTCTCTCTCTCTCTCTCTCTCTCTCTCCCCCTTACCTTGGTACTTCACCTTCAGTACCATTTTATTATTATATCGATGTTAATGCATAATGCCTCCGTTATTTTCCAAGTTGACAAAAAATTGGAGAGATAGAGGATAAAGAGAAAGACACATTGCCTCCGTTGTTTTCCAAGCACACTACATTGACAAACAAATGGAAAGATAGAGGATAAAAGAAAAACAGACATTGCTTGTGGTGGCGTTTTTCATTTCTTTGAAAGTGAGACAAGAGAGGACAAATAAAATGGAATCCGACATTACTTGAGCAACGTTTTTCATTCTTTCGAAAGTGGGGCGAGAGAGGATAGATAAAATGGAATCCTCGAGGTGGTGCTATATGTTAGTGATAACGACTTTGTGTTGCAACTCAGGTTGCACATTAATAGATGGTAGGGGAAATAGGATGAGCATAGCTGCACCACAAGTGTAGTAACCATCTAGTGAAGATGGTGGGTTTTACCACCACCTTAGGTCCATGGGAGACCAGCATTATCACTATTATAGTAGTGGTGCAGAATATGCTCCTCTAGGAAATGAGTATAACCCTAGTACCCTACAATATATTAAATCCAAAATTTTATTCTTACTACTTGTCAAGGTATTGCCTGCAAGCCTTTCTAAGAACAAGAGATTCACATGATGCCTTCCTATATAAAAGGGCAAAATGTCATTTTTAATACAAGAAAATCAAGTGATGCCTTCCTAGATACAAGGATTTAAATAAAAGGAGTATAAAATATGAGAACATGGAATCTTTGGATTGTGTTGTTAAAAACCGTTGAGCATAAAAATGTTATTTTGCAAACTGCCAAGCAGGCAATGAATGAATTTCTTGATTATGATGGATTGGAAAAAAAGTCCCTAACTTATCAAACAGAACTAGAACTAAAACTTGAGTGGCATTGATGCTTCCTAGAATGAGGAAAAAGCTAACGGGCTATGAGATTGACACCTACGAAAGGTGCATGGGGCAATGGGATGATAGGTGGGTATGGGGGCCTACTAGTCCCGTAAATCAATTTTTGGTTGGCAACCATTTTCAATGTGCACGCTGACCATGTGGCCCTAGCCTGGACACCAAGTTTTGGTAGGCCTCACTTTTTTGATGATATCTCGTGCTCACTCAAACAGGGACCCATTTTTCAATAGAAAGCAATGGAAGACACAATAAAAAACATTAGCAAGTAGTGAATAGCAAATGAGGATGCTTCTCTCCAAAAAGTGGTAGAGTTTCCTCCTTCTCATTAAGCATGGAAATAGAGTGCAAATGGTGTCTTTTTTATAAATGGGAAAGGCCCTTGCCCCAAAATCCTATTGGTAAATATTTACATTGATCCTATCCATTCATCTTGGACCCAACTTGATCCAAGGGTCCACAAAAAGTACATTGAAAATCACAAGATTCATGTGAGTCCAAAATTGGACCCAACTTTAAAAAAGTAAACTCTAAGTTTAAAATTGACTTTGGACCTCAAGTTTTATTTTAATTACAAAGGGGCCCAAGTCTATTATTTTATTTACAACTCAACTTGCGTGCTCATTGGGCCATGGGCTTATACGCGTAGGATGCCATGCCCTCACAACACATTTTATTGGCCAATATTATTTATTTACAATTCATTGGGAATACCCCCAACAGCCTGAGAGGAGGAAGTAGACGAAGTGTCTTGACTTCTTCTATTGTTTTCTTGCAGCAACATAGTGATAACTCTAGTAAGAGTTAAATCTGAGTGTGTCGATATGATCATCACCCAGTTCTCATATGTAGAGGGCAAGCTTGAAAGCAATGTCATAATTGCGTCTTGATCATCTATGATTGATCCGACAGCGGCCATCTGTTGCAAGAGATTATTAAACTGGCTATTGTGATTTTGAAGTGAATCACCAACAAACATTTTGAATGTAAGGAATTTCCTTCATAGATGTAACTTAGTAGTTACGTCCCTCACGTCATATAGTCCCAAATGTCCCAAACGTCTCTTGACGTTTTAGGGTGTGAAGCCCTTCGACACACCCATCAACGGTAGTCGGTTGCAAAAGTACTGGCCACCACAGTAAGACAGATCTAGATTGGGGATGGCACGTTACAGAAAGCTAATTTGCTCAGCCATAACCGCCAGATCTAAGGAGATCAAGCCAAATCAAGCTAAATCCATCAAGATTCAGCCAGATCTGGCAAGATCGGGAAAATCCATCAGAATTCAAGGAGGATCCAGATCTTGATAGTAAAAAAGAAAGCAGATCATTAGATTGACTGAGGGATCTACTACCAAGAATCCATCATAACTTTCAGAGCACTACCAGCAGTTAGATCAAGCTTGGATGAAGCCGATTACCAGTTTAAAAAAGCTAAAAATCAAAAAATCTCGAGATCTCGTCAAAAAAACAAACACTCTGAAGGAGCACTTTTTTCATGATTTTTTGAGATCTCCTGGGAGATAGCTCTTGAAAATTGGATAGTCACCAGATTTGACCTAGATACATCCATGAAAATTTCTACGAGAGTTCATGATGGAGGAATCATCATTTTTTAGTGTATGCGAGAGTTCCTAGAAGCAGAATTTTCAAAACCCTCGCAGAGCATCAAGATCAACTTAGCAACTCTCGCAAGGTGTCTAAATGGAATCAGAGCAGTGAAATTAGCCTACCTACATTGTTTGATCTTGAAAATCCAATCACAAGAACAAGTTGTGCAAGAGATCACTTCCTGCGAGAGTTGAACCCTCGTAGGCAGCCTGAACCCTGGTAGAACCTTCACATAGCAGTCAAATCACCTTCTGAACTCTCGCAGACTTCCTTGAGGTCTTTGAATTTTGTGAAGAAGGTGCCTGCCAAAATTTTGGTGGAACTGAACAAGGGAAAATGAATTTCACCTAATACGCACTCTAAATTTCGCTATATAAGGGCTGAATTCGAGTCATTTGTCACATTTGCTAGCGAAGCTCTGCCGAAATTTTCACTGAAAATACCAAGTTTTCTGTTTTCAATGAAACTTTCTACCAGCTGTCATCTGCTCATATCAAACACCCATCTGCACTCTGAACTACAATCATTGTCATCCAGCACTCATTATTCTCAGTTTTCTACTGTTTCCTTCCATTTTCCACCGTTTTTTCAACTTTTCTGACTTTTTCGACCACTAATCATCATTGCTAACATGGCCTCCTCATCCTATGAAGACTCTGATGCCAAACACATGATCCAGCATGACATCCCTGAGGCCACGCAGATTTGGCCTCTACCTTCTAACACTTTGATCCAACCATGGCTGCAGAGTACTGGGCCCGTCCTTGAAGCAATGGGTTTTTACTCAGCGCTCTTTCATTCTGAGATGAACATGGGCCTCACCCTTCACGCTTACACCACCTGGGATGAGAAAAAGGCCCGTTTCCACTTCCTATACCAAGGTACCACATACAAGGTCAGGATTAACGCCGACTCGATGATTATTGTTGGCATTATGTCTGGTGATCATCAACCCATCTCTCATTGCCACACCAAGCTCTGATCAAACCATTCGTCACCCAAACCACACCCAAAATTCCCATCTAGACTAACAATGGTTACCTAATAGAAGCTATCACGAAACCCGTCATTCAGACAATTGTGCATCTGTTGAATAACTTTTTGGTTATTTCAACATTTTGCAAGGATAGAATCCAGTCTATGCTACTGAGTTAGATAGTGGAATCCTTTCTAGAATTTTCTAACTCCTCCGTTGTGCCATATGACTGGCATAGCTTTCTTATTCGAGAACTAACAAACTCCATCAAACCCAACAACCATGAGCGAATCGCAGTAGGCCCCCTGTTGTGTAACTTTGCATGCGCACTTCTTGAGGCAAAAGTGAGCAGTTTCCAATGCTCATCCCTCCGGTCTACCCTTGTGCCACATACCACCCTTTACCCACTATCTCAAGCATCTACCTCATCCCAAATTGCAATCATTAACATAATGGCTAGCAAATGAATGCATGGCGCTGCCTCTACATCCACATCTCCACCTGTTACCTGCCTACTCCATCAACCACTGTCACGTTTTCTTCTTTGCAACCCCCCACTCCAATTTATGTTGTCGCTACCTCTCTTCCTATTCCATCCACATCTATTTCTATCTCCATCCCCATATCTTCTGTTGATACCACTCCTACTTCTCTTCCAGTGTCCGCTGCTCCATCCATCACCATCGCATCTTCCATTACTCTTTCCACCACCGTTGCTCCTCTCACATTCAACCCCTCTGATTTGCAACTATCCCCCAACACTCTAGCATAGCTGCAGGTTATCAAGTTTTCACCCCTATGTCAGACCCTTTCTCCTCCATTCTCACCTTCTTCCATACTCCACACCACCCTTCAATTCCCCACTGTTCCTCTCATCCTCTCGTTCAGACAAACTGTCCTCGCAAACATAGTTGTTTCTCACACCCCACCCACTTCGCCAAAGGTTGTTGAGGGCAGCCAACCGCTGCCTAATGACGCATTTGTACAAATAGTTTTTGTAACATCACCAAATCGGACTGACCCTCCTGCCCCAGATGGCATCAAGACAAATGAAAACCTGATTGAAGACAATGACGACAGAATTTCAAAAGGCATCGTGGCCGATACAACACAAGCCCCTGCCACTGCCAGTGTAGCAACTGCTCCTACGGTTCTAACGACGGTGTACCAAACCCTAGGAAAATACATCCTGGATGCGGTAGCAGCCAAAGCTATTCTAGAAAGCAGGGTACTACAGTTGGCAACAATTAATATAGAGCTACGAGCAAACCTCACCACGCTGCAGCAAGAGCTGATTCTGGCTCATGAACACGAACAAGCAGGGCACCAGGAGATTGCCAAGCTGCAGCAAAAGGAGGAGGGCCTAAACGAATATATTCAAAGCCTCTCCAAAGCGCTGACTGAGGCCTCTACAAATGTGTGAGAGCTTCAAGCTGAAGCATCCCAACGACTTGCCCCTATCCAGACGCAACTTACACTTTTGGAAGCAACACACGCCTCGTGACGGAGGTTAAAGCCTTACAAGACGAGAAGCTCGTCTGGCTAGCTCAATCTGCACCGGACACAAGGCCGCTTTCCCTATCAGAGACGAACCTTCTACGGCGTCAGGTGCAAATTTATAGCCAAACCCTCAATAGCTACCATGGGGAGTTCAATAAGTATCGGACAAGCGCAACGCAAGAGCTCGGCTAGGCCAAGCAAGCCCTCAAGGCATGCCAAAAATACATGGAAACGAAGGCCCAGCCGACCCCCATGGTAATTCCACTGCCACCTAATCTTGACGCTGTTCAGGCTAGTACCAGCCAAGATCAGAGCCAATAGACAGCAGGGGGATCTCAACTAGATCAAGGGTCCGAAGGCCATGACCAAGGGCAGACAGATGCGGCTGCTGAGATGCACGACCAGAGCCAAGGTGCAACCACCAGCCAGGGCCAAGCAACCTCATCCAGAGAGTCATGAACGATATCTGCCAACTGGGCCTTCCGAAGACCAAAATCTGTGGAGGAGAACATCAATGAATTTTTATCCAAATATTCTCACAACTCATCAAGAGACGGCTGGCAGATATCATTCTCATCTCAGACCATCAAGGGAAAAGAACTGCAAGCCTTACCCGCCCTCCAACCACAACCGAAGTGGCGACAATAGTTATTTGAGAGAGACCCTACAGCCATCGGGGCTTATGTGACGAGTCCGCAATAGTTACGGGTGAACGCACATTTTTTGCCATGTCCAAGAAGATCCAAATGGGCGGAATGCGGCACTCCTCTGGACCAGATCACACTCAACAGTTTCAACTTACCAATCATCAAATCCAAATATGGGTGAACAATGGATGTAGATGCCAAAAGGGCTCTCTTCGCATTCGCTAGTCACTACATCAATTACCTGATCCCACAGTCCACGCGGCAGCCACTTACGTCCGGGACTTGGAATATCTAATGGGCATTGAAACAAAATGGGATGATTTCCTTTCCTCCATATTTTCTGATCCAAATAAGACGCTCGCTTTCGACAAAGTCGAAGACCAACTGCTAGTCGCTCACATATATTACCGAGCTGCATTCCTTGGAGATCCCTGGACGAAACAATTCCAAGCATGGGTGGATCAGGAATGGCTGACATGAGTTCACAAGTCCTTCCACATGCCAAAGGACTCGAAGAAACTGGACCATCTCAACTTCATGGAAGACATTACGGGATATCTCATCCACCAGAGGCGGTCCAAGAGAACGCTCTACTAAACTGGCAAAGTGCCGAGGGATCGGCACTACTTCAGGCCGTGGGTCCTGTTGGGGGTATTCCCAACAAAGTATAAATAAATAAAATCCTCCAATAAAATGTGTTCCGAGGGCATGGCATCCTGCGTGTATAAGCCCATGGACCAATGAGCGCGCAATTGAAGTTGTAAATAAAATAAACTTGACTTGGGCCTTGGAACTAAAATAAAACTAGAGGCCCAATGTCATTTTTAAACTTAGAGATCACTTTTTAAAGTTGGGTCCAAATTGGGACTCACATGAATCTTGTGATTTCTAATGTACTTTTGTGGACCCTGGTATCAAGTTGGGTCCAAGATGAATGGTTAGGATCATTGTGAATATTATCCAATAAGATTGAGGGGCAAGGGCCTTCCCCATTTTATAAATAGGCACCATTTGTACACTATTAGCATGCTTAATGAGAAGGAGGAAACTCTACCATTTTTGAAAGAGAAGCTCTCATTTTCTATTCACTACTTGCTATTGCTCTTGGTTGTGTTTTCTATTGCTTTCTATTTCCATGTTTATTGTTTGCCAAAGTGAATGTTTGTCTATTAGCAATCATAAGGAGCATTTGAGCTAACCTCCACCCTCACTCTCTTTCTCTCTCTTTCTCTTCCCTTCTCAATCTCTTCTTCTCCATTCCTTCTCTTCAGCTAAAACTATGATGAATGTTAGTGTAGAGGAGTAGTATAGTGGTGAGTAGAGTTAAGGGAGAAAGTAGGAAATTAACTAAAAGTAGCATCTATGCATAGTTAGGCACCTATCCAGTGATCTAACCTTTGCTGACAGGCGGAAGAGCTATACTACAAGAGATCATCGACCCCACAGGAGATGAAGATGATTAACACGTTCTCACACAGAGATTCATTCCCATGAGAGTGATAACATAGTTCATAATCAAGCACATGCTTATGATCCACATCTAACACTAACCATTAACACAACATCCATTAACATCTCTCTCTCTCTCTCTCTCTCTCTCTCTCTCTCTCTCTCTCTCTCTCTCTCTCTCTCTCTCTCTCTCTCTCTCTCTCTCTCTCTCTCTCTCTCTCTCTCTCTCTCTCTCTCTCTCTCTCTCTCTCTCTCTCTCACACACACACACACACACACAAAAGAATAATGAAGATAAATCCCAACAATTAACAAATCCAAATAAACATAAAGAACCAAATAAAGCATGAGAGATGAAAAAAGGAAAAAGAGCAAGGACATCCAATTCAATTGATAGACGCTCAACCTGCTTATTGACATGAACATGTGAATGTTCAATTGAATGTAATAAATGAACTACAAAGCACCACTCTATATAGTGGTTTATAGGGCTTTGGCCTTAAATCCTATTGGCCAATCTCCACCTCCCTTATTATTTGAAATTCGAGTTTTGGTAACTAATCAAATAAGTATGTGATCATTGGGTTGGACTTACACACGCAGGGTGCCAGATCCCTCCCACTTATTAACTTTGGCTAGGGGTCGAAGATCAAGATTTAAAAGGACTTCAAATGAGGATTCTTGAGCTCTCAAAATGGTAGAGTCTCCCCCTCTCTATTAAGCATGAAAATAGTGTACAAATGGTGCCTTTTTATAAAATGGAAAGGGCCCTTGCCCCTCAATCCTATTGGCTCATATTCACATTGATCCTATCCATTCATCTTGGACCCAACTTGATCCAAGGGTCCACAAAAAGTACATTGGAAATCACAAGATCCATGTGAGTCCAAAATTGGACCCAACTCTAAAAAGTAAACTCTAAGTTTAGAATTGACTTTGGGCCTCAAGTTTTATTTTAATTACAAAGGGCCCAAGTCTATTATTTTATTTATAACTTCACAAAAAAGCAAGAAACTTTATCTCTATCTTCAACCGAGGCCGAGTACAAAGCTTTGACAACCACTACAAAGGAGGTACTTTGGATCAAGAGATTATTGGTGGAACTAAAGATCATGGATTCAGAGGAGGCACCAATAATCTACAATGACAATATATCAGCCCAACACCTTGCATCTAACCCAATCTTCCATGCAAGATCTAAGCACATTGAGATATGCCATCACTTTGTGAGAGAAATGGTGCAAGCCAAGGAGATTGCTTTGGAGCATGTTCCAAGCAATGAATGTGTAGCTGATCTACTTACTAAACCACTTCAAAAGACACCTTTTATGAAGTTCAGATCATCACTTGGGGTGATTAGTAAAGCAATGATTGAAGCAAGCTAGATAGTGAGGAGGAGTGTTAAAAATTCACAATTCTAGCTTGACTAGTTTTGGTCATATGACTTGTAAATAGTTAGATGGTCATGATGTGGCTTGTCACACGTGCCAAATATCATAGGATTCCATTCATAAGGATGTTCTCAAGTAGACCTAAGTGTTGGAACCTTTGGAATGAGTCCAAATTATGCTTAGATACAAGGGAGAAAAAATAGGAGCTATTTTTGGTAATTTTTGCATTGTTGAGGGATCTCCAAGATTCCAACCCTAACTTGGTAGGGATGAAAGATCCACCAAAATTAGCATTAGGGATAGGTTTAGGGCTACTCATACCTGCCCAAAACCGTGATGGATCATGTATATATAGGTGATGATATCTCACCAAAATCAATCAAGCAATTTCATGTTTTTTCTCTCATAATGGTGCAATTGCTCTCTATGTTCATAATTGTTTGAGTACTTGTGATTACTAATGATTATAGGATTGAATTTAGGTTTGGCGTACAGTACTCAGATTGTGGGAGGCCGTACTTTCACACGTGTGAAGCCTTCTTCAAGGATTTGGGCCATTTAGTGAGGTTCAAGCATAGATTTTTGATGGATTTTGATGGTTCAACTTGTGCTAATCTTATGAAATCATAATCTATTGTTTTCCTCATCATTTCAAGTGTTTTAGGATCCTTATTTGCTGTAATTTTTACAGGATCGAGGAGAGAACGAGAGAGCAAGAAGGAGGAGGGGAAGTGGAAGGGAAGAGAGGATTTGTTTTTTTTTTTTATTTTTTTATTTTTCAAAAAAAAATGAGTTGATCCATTTAAAAACTAAGATTACGGCAATAAAAAATTCTAAGTGATAAATTTTATAGTTTTTAGGACAATAATGATTGTACTTTACAATCATAGAGAGTTATTGGTTGCTTAATCAATGAATCTATCAAGTTCTACACATTAGATTTTGATCTAGATTCACTACACTTGGATTTAAGCAAGAGCAATGGATCAACACATCATTTTTTAGTGAGAGAGGCTTCACACGTGTGGAGTATTGTCCACTGTATGGCCTACACCTGAAACAAGAAGTACAACGATACTAGATAGCAATCATGCATAAAAATCACAAGACAAATGACTAGAAATCTCACAAAAGTGTAGAGTGCAAAAGTCTCATCAATTTTCTTAGCAAAATGATGATCCTTTTATGGATCAAGTACATCCATGAGTCTGGTACAGTCCAACAGGCCTTCACACATGTGAAGAGTGCCACATCACTCGGATCTATCCATTTGATCCATCCTTGATCCTTATCCAATAGTTGACCTTCTAGAATATGACTAAAATCCAAAAAGCTAGTCTCCTAGAATATAGGAATATTCCCTACAAAATAGGATCTAAGGAAAATGGTCAACTCTTATCTTCTAGTACTCTATACACACGTGTGAACATCCACTTGCCATGTGGGAGCATTTAATCATGCACATGCAAGGAAAAGCTAATTTGTAGGTGACTAGTCAACTTGACTAAAAAACTAGTCATTTCATGTTCACACTAACTAGAATGATACAAAATCAATTTGGATATATACAAACATGAAAAGTATGTCACACATGGGAACAGGCTCCACACGTGTGAAATCAGATCATCAACATATTCTAATGTTTATCAATATTTACATGAACCAATGTCAAGTGAGAAGTGACAATTTTCAACACTCCTCCTCACTTCTAACTTGGCAAATCTAGTGTACATCTATCTACAATTCCAAGAGCATATCTTAACTTAAAAAATGGATCTTTGGACAATGGTTTGGTTAAGATATCAGCTATGCATTCGGATGATGGTACATGATGTAGTTGCACTTCCTTGGATTGTACCTTCTCCCTCACAAAGTGGTGAGCTATCTCAATATGCTTTGTTCTAGCATGGAAGATAGGATTTGAAGCAATTTGTTGAGAAGCTTGATTGTCACAAAATATGTAAGGGATCTCCTTGGCCTCTAGCACATGTAGTTCCATCAAGAGTCTTCTTAGCCATAGGAGCTCTTTGGTTGTTGAAGTCAATGCCTTGTACTCGGCTTCACAAGAAGATAGTGAGATTGTATCTTGCTTTTTGGAAAGCCAAGATATCACTCCTCCACAAAAAAATGTTGCAAATGCACTAATGGACTTCTTATCCATCTTGTCACCTGCAAAATCTGAATCCGAGTAGGCTCTCAAGTGCAAGTTAGATCCTTCATAAAGTATGCCAAAAAATCTAGTACTAGAAACATATCTAAGTACTCTCTTGGCACTTTTCCAATGATGAACTAAAGGAGCTTGCATACTTTGACTCAACTTGCTTACACAAAAACTTAAGTCAGTTCTAATGATGGTTAAATAGACTAGAGAGTCTATAAGCTTCCTAAAGAGAGTGAGGTCCTCAAAGGATGCTTCATCACCTTCATTAGTTGCTTTCACAACATGCTCAATAGGGGTATCAATCCCCTTACAATCTTTCATACCAAATCTTTCAGGAATGGAAGTAGCATACTTAGATTGACTTATGAAAGTACAATTTCTACTTCTAGACACTTCTATCCGAAGTATAAACTTTAGGAAGCCTAGATCTACCATCTTGAACTCACTAGATAAGTCAACTTTTACTTTACCTATGCCATCATCATCATTTCCTGTCATAATGATGTCATCAACATAAAGAACCAAAATGATGATCTTTCCTTCATTACATTTGAAATATAAAGAAGGTTCATAAGCACTTAGTACAAAGCCAAGGGAATAGAGAAAATCATGCAACCTAGAGTACCAAGCTCTAGGTGCTTGCTTCAAGCCATATAGGCTCTTCCTTAAGTAGCACACCTTTTGCTCCTCACCAACCTTGATGAAGCCCTCGGGTTGCATCATGTAGATTTCCTCTTCTAAGAAGCCATTCAAGAAGGCATTTGTCACATCCATTTGGTAGAGATCCCATTTGAACAAAGTAGCAATGCAAATGATTAATCTAATAGTTACAAGCTTAGCTACATGTGCAAATGTTTCTTCATAATCCAATCCTTTTATTTGAAGAAATCCCTTAGCAACAAGCCTAGCTTTGTATTTACTAATAGATCCATCTTGATTGTACTTAATTCTATAAATCCACTTACATGCAAGTGGTTTCTTTCCTCTTGGAAGATTTACAAGATTCCAAGTACGATTCTCTTCTAATGCATCATACTCTACTTGCATTGCATCTCTCCAAACTTTAGATTTACATGCTTTTTCAAAAGATGATGGTCCTTCAATCAATGTAGCTAAAAAAGAGTAAGAGGTAGAAGATGTAGAGCCTTCCTTTTGCTTTCCCTTGTCCACATAGGTAAGCCTTGAGGGCTCGGCCTTGCTCCTTGATGATCTTCTCGGCCCCTTTTGACTCGGATCCAAATCTTCATCCTCGAGTTTGTCATGATCCTCCTCGGGTTTGTCAAGATCCTCCTCGGATTTGTCAAGATCTTCAATTCACAATGGGTTAGATCCATTTGACAAGCTCTTAGAAAACTGTGACTCATCAAAAAGTACATCCTTGCTTACCTTTACTTTCTTGGATGTAGGATCATATATCCTATATCCCTTGCTATTTTCTCCATAGCCAACAAAGATTCCTTTGAAGGAGGTAGCATCTTCTTTCCTTCTAGTCTCCAAAGGAATGTGTACATAACGAGTACATCCAAAGATCTTAAAATCTTTTACATTGAGTTTCTTATCAAACAAGGCTTAATAAGGTGAGATCCCATCTATAGCACTACTAGGAAGTCTATTACACAAATAATTAGCACATGTTATGGCTTCTCCCCAAAATGAGATGGGAAGTGATGCATCAAGCCTCAAGGACTTTGCACACTCACATAGACTCCTATTTTTCCTCTCGGCCACCCCATTTTGCTGAGGGGTGTGGGAACAAGTGTATTGTAACTTAATACCATTGATCTCACAAAAGTCTTTCATTTTATTAAAGGTGTACTCTCCTCCATTATCACATCTTAGTGCTTTGATAGAAGTACTAAGTTGTTTCTCTACTAGAGACTTGAACTTAATGAAAGCTTCATAAACAAGACTTTTCTTTGATAGTAACTCAATCCATGTGAATCTAGTACAATCATCTATAAAAGTTACATACATCAAGGCACCTCCATTACTTGCATGTGAAAAACTATGTACATCAGAATGTATGAGATCCAAGGGAGAGAGAGATCTTGATGAAGATCTCTTGTAAGAAGATTTGTGTGACTTTGCAAGGCCACATGCCTCACACATTTTTCACACTTCTTGAAAGCTCTTGGTAGGCCGAGAGCTAGTTCCTTGCTTGCCATTGACTTCATAGATTGAAGATTAGGATGGCCTAATCTCTTATGCCAAAGCTCCACTTGAGTTAGTTCCTCCCTAGCCAAGTTCACACTTTCACTTGCAACATTAGCATCCAACTTGAAAAGTCTACCTTGCTTAATGCCACTAGCTATGCACTTATCATTTTTCAAGATGGAACAAACTCCATTCTTGAAATGTACATCTAGTCCATTGTCCATTAATTGTCCTACACTAAGCAAGTTTCTTGAAATGGTAGGAACATACAAAACATTATCTAGATCTATCCTTTTAGATTTGCCTAAACAAAGAGGTATAGATCCTATGCCATCTATCTTGCATGCTTGATCACTAGTAGTGTATATTGACTTCTTAGAGTCATTACAAGATAGAAGAGTAGAAAAATAATGCTTGTTGAAAGACATGTGGGAACTAGCCCCACTATCTATCCACCATGTGTCTTGACTTGAAGTTGGTGTAGATGCAACCATTAAGGATGTGTTGAATCCATCCTCATCTTCTTCCTCTTGAGCAATGTTCCCTTGATCTCCTTTGGCTTGTTGATTCTTCTTCGAGTAGCATTCTGAGGCAAAGTGTCCTTTCTTTCCACAAAAGAAACACTTTAGTTTTGCCTTGTTCTTCACTTTGCCTTTGGAGGTAGATCCTCCATTCTTCATCTCGGCCTCCTTGCCTTGATTTTTCTTGAATGGATTTTGCTTTTTCTTGTCTTTAGATGTAAAGTTAGCTTTCTCCTCTCCTCCATTAAGTGACATGCTATCCATTCTTGTCTTGAGGTGTAGAAGCCTACTCTCCTCGGCCACAAGAACATTGTGAAACTTTTCAATGGATGGAAGAGAGTCTTGAATGGCAAATGATTGGATAAGTTGGTAAACTCATCACCTAGACCATTCAAAATGATTTGTACTAGTTCTTGATCTTGGATCTTCTCTCCTATTGCACTTAACTCCTTGTTAAGAGATTTGATCCTAAGAACATACTCTTGTCCACTCTCTCCACTTCCTTTCATGCTTTGGAAAACTTGATTTCTTAGCATGAGGATTCTTGAAGTATTGTTGAATTCATAAATGCTCTTTAATGAATCCCAGGCCTCTTTGGATGAGGTACAAGAAGACACCTCTTTCAAGAGGTCATTGCATACATTTAACTTTATGCAATGTAGAGCTAATCTTGCTCTCTTCTTGTATTTGGCTTGTTCTTGGGGAGTTTGAGGCTCTTCCTCTACTCCTTGAACTATGTCATATAGATCATGGATCACTAGGAGTGATTCCATTCTCACTTTCCAAATGGAATAATTTGTGGAAGTGAGTCTCTCACTTGATTCCATCAAATATCCACCCATGGATGACATTTTAGAATGAATGCTCTTTTAAAAATCACAAAGATTTTTGAATTTTAAAAGATCTATGAAAAGGCCTAAAGCTTACTAGAATGCCTATAGGCTTGTCTCTATCAAACTAGCACACAAGCTTGAATGATACTCAAAGATCTTACCAAAAATTTCTAGCTTTCACTCTCACAAAAAAATTGCTTTACACTTTTCTTAGAGATTTCACTTCAACTAAGGACCTGAACAAATCAGCCTCTTAGATCTGATTTTAGACTCTAAAAAGAAATGCTTCAATGATCCAAAACACTATTTGTTCATAGGCATTAGTTAGAGTGAATCTAGATCAATACTATGCTTCAAAAAGCACCAAAAATGAACTAGTATTGTGATTTTAGGACCAACAAACACAAAGTAACTTGAATTGAAAGTTGCTGTACGATTTCACACATGTGAAAAGTACATACACAGCCTCCAAGTCATTTTGATCCAAATGATTACAAGCTATCACTCTAGAAGAACTCGCCCTCACTAGTATTGGCCAAAAAACAAATTTTGCCAATGATCTTTACAAGATTTATGATTCAATGATCACTCTCTTACTTAGCTATGGTACCATGATAAATTTTACAGTTTTTAGGACAATAATGATTGTACTTTACAATCATAGAGAGTTGTTGGTTGCTTAATCAATGAATCTATCAAATTCTACACATTAGATCTCGATCTAGATTCACTACACTTGGATTTAAGCAAGAGCAATGGATCAACACATCATTTTTTAGTGAGAGCGGCTTCGCACGTGTGGAGTATTGTCCACTGTACGGCCTACACTTGAAACAACAAGTACAATGATACTAGATAGCAATCATGCATAAAAATCACAAGACAAATGACTAGAAATCTCACAAACGTGTAGAGTGCAAAAGTCTCATCGATTTTCTTAGCAAAATGATGATCCTTTTATGGATCAAGTACATCCATGAGTCTGGTACAGTCCAGCAGGCCTTCACACATGTGAAGAGTGCCACATCACTTAGATCTATCCATTTGATCCATCCTTGATCCTTATCCAATAGTTGACCTTCTAGAATATGACTAAAATCCAAAAAGCTAGTCTCCTAGAATATAGGAATATTCCCTACAAAATAGGATCTAAGAAAAATGGTCAACTCTTATCTTCTAGTACTCTATACACACGTGTGAACATCCACTTTCCATGTGGGAGCATTTACTCATGCACATACAAGGAAAAGCTAATTTGTAGGTGACTAGTCAACTTGACTAAAAAACTAGTCATTTCATGTTCACACTAACTAGAATGATACAAAATCAATTTGGATATATACAAACATGAAAAGTACATCCTTTCACACATGGGAACAGGCTCCACACATGTGAAATCAGATCATCAACATATTCTAATGTTTGATCAATATTTACATGAACCAATGTCAAGTGAGAAGTGACAATTTTCAACACTAAGCAATTTGAAAAAATCTTACTCAAAATTAACTACACAATATATAGCTTCAAAAAACAAAATTAATCCCTTGAGGGCTTGGGTTTTTTTTGTAATGGACTTGAAAGATTTCGAAGAATGGGAAAAAAGAGGAGGTGAGGGGAGGAAGTAGAGAAGAGTGGAGAAAGAAAAGCAGCTATGCGGTGAGCAATGTTGGCGCTCCCCGGCAACGACACCAATTGTAGTCGGGTGTAGTATAGGGGTCCATTCACTAGGAGCCACCCGTGCACACTTGCATAGCAAGAGAGAGATAAAGGAGATAGAGAGGAATGAGTGATGAGAGAGAGGAGAGAGAGTTTAGAGAGAGAGATAGAAAGGGAGAAGTCACCAAGGATGGTTGGGGCTATAGGAGCTCAAGCGCCTACCCATAGCTATGCACCAATCAACCTTAGAGAGAGAGAGAGAGAGAGAGAGAGAGAGAGAGAGAGAGAGAGAGAGAGAGAGAGAGAGAGAGAGCTTTATTGAGAAAGATGAAGATATGTACAATGGGAAATGGCCTCCTTATATAGTTGAGGAGAGAGGGTCATCTTGGCTCTTAGTGGCCTATTTACAATGGCATCCTAGCCCTTCAAACTCATTGAACTTCAATCTAATGGTTCATTAGGAAAAGGGCCAAACTCACATGATTCATGTGAGTTTCAGAGATTCTCTTTTAACTTAGAACCTTATGAACTTGACTTTGGGATTTTTAATTAATTTATTCTAACTAAGGTCCCAAGTCTTTTATTCAAGTTCTACCTAACCATTTTGCGTGCTCATTGGGTTGGGCTTACACATGCTAGACACCAGTGCCCTCACACTTATTATTCTAACTGTACACTGCATTTTGGCGAGGCCCACTAGGTAAGGCTTGGACAACAATATTTCAAGTGGTGGGACCCACTTATTCATTATTGTGCAGGAAATACCCACAACATTCTTCAATTTGTGGTATCAAATAATTGATCACAGCACAACATCATTCTTAACGTCATTAATTTATTGACAGACTAAAGTTTCAGATGGATTCTCAAAGTAAAGCCGATCTTATTGTGGACAAGCTAAATGGATCCAATTACTACATGTGGAAATTTAAGATGAAGACCTTGCTAATCGCCAATGAGTTGTGGGATGTTTTTGTAGGTATAAAAGTGAAGCTTGAAGATGACACAACCGACTCAAAGTGAAAATTAAAGGATGGTAAAAGCTTTTGCACTTATTATTGTCAACAAATCAGATACTCGGATTGGCCACATATCTGAAGCTCAAACTTCAAAGAAGTATGGGACATCCTAAGCTCACTATATGATGTGAGGGACATAACTTCCAAATTACATCTACCAAGGAAATTCTTCACTCTCAAAATGTCGAATGGTGATTCACTTTAGAATCACGTTATCCAGTTTAAGAATCTCTTGCAATAGATGGTCGTTGTCAGATCGATTATAGACAATCAAGACGCAATTATGACATCACTTTCAAGCTTTTTCTCTACATATGAGAACTAGGTGATGATCATATCGACACACTCAGATTGAACTCTTACTAGAGTTACCAGTATATTGCTGCAAGAAGATAATCAAAGAAGAAAGACACTTCATCGACTTCATCATCTCACACTCTATATGTCAACAAAGGCTCAAAACGATAGAAATAGGAAGGCTCAATCTGCATCAAATCAGAAATTGACGCAAGGTCAAGAACAATTATCAAATCCACAGTTGAAGAAGAAGATGTTATGTAAGTATTGCAAGTGCACTAATCATGAGATCTAGGATTGCAGGGTACTCAACCAGATCAATAGGCATGCAATCATAATCTCCCAAACTTGACATGGACGATGACACATTTATGGTCACAAACGTAAAGGCACTATTAGATAATTCTTGGTTTTTGGATTCTGGAGCTACTCAACATATGATCAGTCATTGTGAGAATTTTCATTCCTATACGCCTTACAGTATGAAGAGATATGTTCATCTTGGCATGATGATTTCCACTAAATTTCATATTGTACATAAAGGAGTTGAATTGAGCACATATCCTTCTAGTGCAACTCGGATTTGAGGTAGATAGGTTCAATTTTGATGACATGCAGTAGTTTAGATAACATGCAAAGTCATACTATATGCATGCAAGCCACATGCAATCAGTATATGCAACATGCAAAGTGGTTTCTGTGATCTACACATGTCTAGATAGTTTCATGAGTTGACATTCAGTACATGCACCATACATGCATGCAGTTACACATGTGGATCTCTGGTAGGTGAATTAGTTTAGTTAAGTGGACTTTCCATGCAACTCCACTGTAGGAATTCGAGTCTCTCTCATGTAGGGAAAACTGGACATGTTTTGCTAGATTGTGAATATTGAGATTTTGGTGTTTTGGACACATTCTCTCTCTACCCGAGTTGTTTCTGCTTTATTTTCTCTCTCAGGCTACCCGAGAGCAACCTCTTTTTCCCATACTGAGAACTTAGAATTATTTTTGACATTCATTTCTCATAGTGAGGAGTTAGATTTTCTCACCAGATGTATGCCATTGTGCTTTTGTCTTAGATTTTTCAAGCATACTGTTCTTTGATCAATCTTGTGCAATCACAACACCTCGGTAAGATCCTGTAGGTGTGTGGTGAAGTTCACACGTGCTAAAAACAACCATAGATAGAAAGGGCGAATGCATATTGCTCGTCATGAGATACCATGGCACACTAGGCCAATCCAAAGAGATTTACCTCTAACTAACTCGAGCCAAGTATTAATTAATCAAATGAGTGATTGAGTGGGCAATGAATCAATTGAGTATATGATTGATTGTTTGATTTTGATCAGTCCATCTTGAAAGAAAAATCGAGTGAGATCATCACTCATCTTAGACAAGAGTTTAAATTGAGAGCTTCGAACATTGACTGCTATGTGGTCTTTAAATTAGTCCCCACTATCTACTGATGTCTAACATTTGTTAGTACGGATCTCATTTTGATTGCTTGTCATGTGTTGTCTCACCCAAGCAATTTTCTTGATAGCGATGTTACGAGAATATTAGATTTACATTAAGCATAAGTAGAATGTACATGGATTAGATGTTGGCATGTCTTTAACAAATTTTATTATATTTTTTCCGAACATTGGTCTCATAATGATTACTTATGATGTGGTATAGAGTAGCTGGCTACAGTGGCTATATGTCATCGACGATGTCATTATCATTAGATAGCGATTCATCTCATGATCGCAACAGCATGTATATATTGTTGTTGATATTGACATCAATTGCACTTTATTTGTTATTTGAATATGAGTGTATAATTTTTCTTGCAAATTTATTTTTACAATGACAATTTGATTGGAATTATGAATTCTAGGAAAATTATCGTACCTCCACGTGATTTAGAGAAAGAAAAAAGAATTGAGCTCTATCACAGAAATAAGGAGCAATCAAGACTAAAGTACAATGAACAGCTATTGATTGGTTCATCTTCAAGCTCTTCCATCAATCGACGTACACCGCCTATTGATCCATCACATGTATATATATTGATTTATGTCATAATTTTTTTATTTGTAATAGTGATGTAATCCGATTTGCTCTTTGTATATAGTATATTGCTCTTTGGAAAGCCAAGACACCACTCCATGACATTCTAGGTCATTTGTCTGACCTTCCTCTTCCACCTAGCTTGCAACCATTAGTAAAAACTTTTATTAGAAATAGATATTTGTGTTGGCCACTCCAATCACCATTACCATCAAATGGAACACCATTTACGTACTGGGGTCGAATGTACATGATCATGCCTAGTGAACACTTTCCTGAGGCTGGTTTGGGCCTTTTTGCATTGAGTAGTATTGAGGTCCCTTTAAATAGTGTTGTGACATTGATGCCATATGCAGGACCTCAATACAATTGGGGTGATTGGCATGCTTTGTGTCGTCACCAATGGAGGATGCAAGTATATGGCTTGAATTCAAATGCTTGTTCTTTAGAGGAGCAACGCATGCAAGGAGGCAACATCTCAAGGGCAAATTGTACATTCATTGATCGACGTCCAGATGTGCATGGAAACATTGCTGCATATATAAATAGTTCCATTGGCCACCCTCTATTGACGAATTGTGATTTTAAAGAACGCACCAAGCTGATGTTGTTCTCCGTGTCCTTATTGGCAGTGGCTCAGGATTGGGTTTTTAACCTGTCAGAGGAAGAAAAATCCACCTGGGAAGCGGTTAAAGCGGCTCTCATTACGCGCTTTGAACCAAGGTCGGGATGAGAAAACGAGAAAGGGTCAGGGACTATATTGAACAGGTCAAACACCTACGATCCGAGTGCACTGCAGTCCTAACTCTCGATCATGCGATGATCATGTGGTTTCTAGCCGGACTACCACGAAGCATCAAAAGAGAACTGAAACAACGGGAGCATTACGCTACTCTACAAAAAGCTATGGAAGATGCCATCAAGAAAGAGTATGAGGGATTTGACGACGAATATCCATCCACCCACACCCCTACTGCATAACAATATTGACAGATCTAAAATGCAGAACAAATAAACTGTGTAAGATTAAGTACATCAACTATACAAGTCAATAATGCGGTAGAGCACAAGACTGTAGTGGACGAAACCGCGTGCCCTACAAAGCTTATTCTATCTATAATGAGGAATGAAACATCTTCTCTTAGTCTCTTCTTCACTCACTTGATCATCTAATCATCATCGTTGAATACGCAGATGGTATCCAATATATATACATAATATTATAGGTGTGCATATGTGAAAGTACAGAGTGGATGTATTGTTTGTAGGAGATTGTGGGTGGTTACAATCGTTGTCCAATCTATTAGCACAACTGCACGGGGTGAAGGTGAAAAGGGTGGGACGTCAGACAATACTGAAGTGAGCATTGGTGATGACGCAAAAGTGCATCTTTTCACAGATTCCCTCTGAATATGTGAACATGGAATTATCTCTTGGTTTCGTCTTCTTCTTTACCGTTCTTTATAGTTCTTACGGTCCTTCTTGTTAGAACGATAAACACATGGATGGGTTACTCAGATTTCAACATGTATTTCCTAGCCTATCAATGGGAGACACGGTTCCGATACTCAGCTACATGCAAAAAATCAGCCATGTAACCATCTACAGCTCAAAATAATCAGCGTTTGGGTACAGGGAGCAGTCCTACCACTATTTACTAGTTTAAAAAACAATCAAGAACAAGATTAACTACTGGAACAAGAAACAAGATTCAAGAAACAAGAAACAAGATTCCTAGCAACATTTTAATAATCTAAGAATCAAAAAACACTCATTACTTGATGCTTAGATTACTCAAGAACAATCAAGAACTGGGTTGCAAGAGAGTATGCAAGATCTATACCACAAACCAGCCTATCTAGTTTACTTGAATGTTGATTACTACCTTATTCCACAAACAAGAACTGAATCCTAATCCACAACTAAGCAAGAAACAAGAAACAGGAACCTAGCTAATCCACAATGCAAAGGAATCAAGCACGCTCATAGAAATCTCACTCAAGAACATTGCCATGAACAAGAAGCTTAGCTATCATCAAGAACTCGTGGAGGTTCCTCTTTATTAGCTTAAGAGAACTTGACAATACATTCAAAGCTCCCTCACTAAAGTTCACCATCAAAAGGTGGCCCACTCTAACTAGTTTAAGGGGGGTCTACCTTTATTTACAATGCCTAGGAAATATTACTAGCTCCTACATGGCCATTTCTTCTTTGGGATACACCATGTAGGCTCACATAGATAACTCACTGTCTTCCTAGCTAGTACTTCCTCGGCTCTCATCCTCGGCTCTTAGCTTCTTCTGCTCTCTTCCTTCTAAGACCTCCTCGGTCAGGGTGAGAGATAACTTGTGTCTTCAGCCTGTCTCGGCACATGGAGATTCTCTAGAATCTGCTAACATTCTCCACCCCTAATTTGTTGCAGGACCCACTGCAACACCGGTGATGTCTTCCGCTTGGCACTCGAAAAAGTGTGGATTTTCGTTCGCTTCCGTAAAACCAGGTGCTTATTATCCGCAAAATTTATTCATCAAAATTGGAAGTCTCCCAATTGGCCGCTACATATCAGCCCTCGTGAGCACTTCTTGTGAATCTTGCTCACCTCGACGTCGTGCCGTCTGCTTTCGCTCACTCATCTTTCGGCCCAAGGCTTCAAAAACTTGGAAGCGGAGCTTACTTCCGAAATTGAGGGGTCCCAGATATTCTCTTATCTTTTCTACAAAGCCCATTTCCTACCAGTCTTCCACCATGGTCACATAGCATGACGACATGAAGCCCGCTCTGTAGTATAGCCTGGCTATCATTACATGGTCTTCTTCCAACTGGAGGGCGACATTTGGGTTGATTTTGATGGGCTCCAGGCCTCAATCCTAGTAACAATCTTGTTGCATCAGGAAGGCCATGGATCTACAATACTCGGCACTTTCCTGCACGCAAAGGTCGGCACTTGATTTGTATTTATGTCCGAAGTCGAGTAACTGCAGTCTCAGATCATCCAGGGAGGTTCTCTTTGAAATTTCAAAATGACTGGCCAGTCTACTAACTCCACTCGAGGCTTTTCCATCGGCCATGGGTTTCTACGTTTGAGTGGCATGTAGAAAGGATCCACTCGCTTCCATGCCGGTGCCTTCAAATACTCTTGAAGCCGCCTGCTATCTTTCAGGACTTTAGTCTGCCATTCTGGCTGCGGTTGTAGCACAACCATGATCTAAGTCCTGTTGGAGTATTGGCTTTGATCAATGTCTTCTTTGCCTCCCCTCATGTTGGGAGGGTATTTCCTCTCAAATTTCTCTGACTCCCTTGTGTCGGCCAGTTTGCCTCTAGGCCTAGTAGGGGAAGTTGTCCTGCGCAGTTGGGATGGCCTTGCCAGATAATCATCTAAGGCCTTGGTGCCCGTATCTTTTTCTTTTTTTTGCTCACTTGTCGACGGCTTAGCTGCACCCGTGTCTGGTCTGGATGAGAACCTTCTCGTTTCTGGTTGGTCTGCCAAGAAGTCATCATCACCCCCCATGTCGGTGTTAGTTTCTGGAAGGTCGGAGATGGAATGATCTGGGGAGAGGGGTGCGGGGGTGATAGGTTTAGGAGGAGACGGAATCAACAAGTTATATGCAGCACCAGGGGAGTGGAGTTGTTGGAGGAACTCGTCTCGTCGGGCTTTGTAAGTGTCAGTTGGACCTTTTGATGGGCCCATTATTTTGCTAGGAGGTGAGGAAGAGAGGGGAGATGGAAGAATTGGGTAAGTTGGAATGAATGTTTCAGAAAAATTAAATGTAGGAGGAAGGGTTAAAGGTGGGAGGGGGCCGGAAAAAAGTCATTGAAGTAGCATCGGCTCTCTGGCCACCCGATCCTGAGCTACTGTTTGAAGGGTGGATTTGCCCGCCTTGATTTCCTGCACCATCATTTTCATCATCATCCCACGGCTTTGTTGATTGAGCACCTGCTTGAGCCTTGCACGCCGTGTCTCATAGTTGGTTCACCTTGTCCAAGACTTGTTGTATGGCCTTCGTAGTGTCTTCCAGTTGCTTCTGGGATGCCAGGATGATCTTCTCTTTTTGGCCACAATGTTTTCAAAATTTCACTTTTCGGCTTCCCATTTCTGAATCAGCCTTATGTATTTTTCCATCCAGATGGCTGAGGCCTGTGGGGCCTGGAATTGAATGTCCTCGGGCTTGACTAGAGGTGCGACGACTGTCATTGCACTTCATGATTCGTCTCATACTTGGTCGATTTGGACCATCTGGTGCTTCAGTTGTTGCTGGACCTCTTCCAGAGTGGACTTCTGCCCGACCATCACGGATTTGGTTTTCACTGTTTCTTTTCCTTTCTCTTTGACCAGCCTTTGATATTGCACAATTTTTTGGTCTTGATGCTGGACTCTGCTCTCGAGCATTTGGTGTTGGCTCACCAACCAATGCATGTGGTAGCTCATTTCGGATAGGCCAATCATCGAGCGCTTGGCTGCTTCAGTGAGCTTTTCAAGGTTAGTGAGGGTTGGGTACTGATTAGGAGTGTGGGATGGTGAGGTTAAACCAAAAAATAAATGCGGTGTTAGAGCTAAAGATAGAGGTGGAGGTGGAGGTGGAGGGAGTGAAGGGATGATGTTAGTGACTATTGTGGTGGTGGTGGTTAGTGGAGGGGTTTGATTTTTTCCTGGCTGCATCCCCTTTTCTGGCTCATGATCGCTTATTTCCATCAGGTCCTCAGCATCAAAATATTGCGACGTGTCCAGTGTGTGGACTTGCTGGGCCTGTGGTTTTTGAGCCACTTCTGTGTCTTGGGGACTGAATATCTCCACTCCTCCCCCCCAAAAAAAATTTGTGCCAGTGGTGATGTTGGCCGCATTGGCGTAGTAATTAGTGTGGGTGAGGTGGTGGCTTCATCTGATTGACCTGTGGCTTGAGCTACTGCCATATTAGGTGGTTGTGTAGATGTAGTTGCTCCATCACCCCCATCGATGACATGTGAGGGTGACGAGTGTTGTTGTGATGCCGTGGATGAGCTGCCAGCATCTGAGGTGGAACCATTTGAAACTGATCCCACCGGTGATGTGCTCCCAGCTTGAAGCTTCTCTTGCCTCCGTTGTTGCCATGTGCCTAGCAACTGAGCCTTTGAGGTATCTGCCTGTTGAGCTCTAATATTTGCAGCTGTTTGTGGAACCTGTGGTGGGCTTCTTGGCTTTTGCACTAGAGGGAGGATACTGGTGTTGACTCGTTTAGCCTGGGATCTCGTTGGTGAAGTGTTTCTTGCACGCTTGGACTTCTTGTGTGCAATGGGAATTTCCCATGCCTTGTCCGCAAGGTGCAGTTGTTGTTGAAGCTTTGGCCCATTCTGTACTTGGTGAAGAGTGATATCTTTCATCATATATTCCAATACTGTGATGGGCTGTTTGTTGTTAATGCACTCATGAAGACAATTCGAAACAAACTATGTCCAGTCATAGAGATTCTGGGAGTGCAGTCGTGAATCTGCCATCATGTGAAATAGGGACATGGGTACCCTCTGCAACTTTTTCCTTGGCCGTTGTGTGCACTTTGTCAAGTACGCACATGCCACTTGTAATTGGGAGTTATTGATTGTGTCAATTCGATACCCATCCTTGTTTTTCCAGTTTGCCACTAATGGATCAATAAATTTGAAATACGCTGTCTGCTCGATTTTCTTAAGTGTTCTCATGATAGCATTGGGTCCTCTTGGGAACCCGAAAGGTTGCAAATCGGCAAGTGCAAATGATAGGTTGTAAACATAGTTCCTCATAGGAGGGACTATTAGCTGGCACGACCTTGCAGTAGCATTGTAGTTGGCGTAGATCATGTGCACGAGATAGGGGCTTTGATACCCCGTTAGGACAGGCATTTGGAACTCAATTGCTTGAAGGAAAGGTGTTGCCTGTTGGTAACAGTGTTGCATTTTTGTAATGTCCAATGTGGATAAGTGGATGTTGAGCTTATTGGTTGTGGGGTCATCAGACCTGGAGGCAGGGTTGGTAGACATGATGAAGAAATTGGAAAAAGGGAGAAACAAATAATCTGGAAAAAGGGTGTCGGTGGAGATGGGAGCGGAGGGCGTCGGCTGAGATGGAAGGAAAAGGTGTCGACTGAGATGGAATGAAAATGCATCAACTGAGATGGAGCGGAAAAGGCGTCGGCTGATATGGAGTGGAAAAGACGTTGGCTGAGATGGAAGGAAAATGCATCGGTTGAGATGGAGTGAAAGGAATGGACTATGAGAAATTGAGGATGGGAAGGAGGGTGTGTGAAAGTGGAGGTGTTGTGGATGGAAGGGTATGGAGGATGTGCGGTAATCGAAGTATGGTGTGAACAATGGGATGTAGAGGTTCCAAAAAAGAAGATGTGGATACATGGTTGTGACTAAGTGGAAGAGGTGAAGAGATGTAAGGAAAGTGATGTTTGGTTAAGACGGTTGTTTGGAGAGGATGAAAACTATGGAAGATTAAAAGTTGATGCTCAATAGTGTAATGGAAGCGTTTGGAATGCTTGCATGACAAAACCCCTCAACATGTGAAATGTATCAAATGCTTTGTTCTCCACTAGCAATATTAGGGTTGGAAACGGTTTGTGATGGCGCTTTCAATGAAAAACACATGAGGATGGCTGAAACTGGGTGGAGATGGTGTAGAAGCACTGACAGATGCACCAGATGAGAGAGTGCCAAGATCGTGTAGGAGAGTCTAAAAATTGCTAGAGAATAATCGCCAGGGAGCTCCAGAGTTCGCACTTCGTTGAGGTGCGAATGTGGTCGAAGTGATGGCATTTATGGATGCCTTTGGATGGGTGCGGGCGTGATGGAACATGTCTGTATCATCGGTCGAGATTTTAATAAAGTCACGTCGGTCAAGATCTTATGAAAGTCCGTCGGTCGAGATCTTATGAAGATCCGTCGGTCGAGATTCAAGTGGATCCCGTCGGTTGAGATTTAAGTGGACCCCGTTGATTGAGATTGAAGCGGATCCCATCGGTTGAAGTGGATCCCGTTGGTTGAGATTGAAGCGGATCCCGTCGGTTGAGATTTGTCAAAACCTCAATATGAAGGAATGGATCTGTTGTATGCAAGTGAATAACTTCAAGGGAAAAAAATATGATTGCGGCCTATAGTAGTTCTTATGAAAATAGTGTAATCCCAGGGATGTTTATATGCTGGAGATACCAGTTATACACAGAGATGAGGTGGCTAAAGTGTGAGAACCAGTTCCTATGGTGTAGCCTATCATTTGTTGACTAGGACCTTCATGATCCATGAGTATGTACAGGAAGGAAACGAGGCATGCAAAACTAGAAGTAAAAATAAAATAGATTAAAAAAAAAAAATAAGGAGAAATGTAGAATATGTACTAGGAAAAAGATGTTAAATTGGACCAACAAAGGACAACTCTTTGTAATACCGCCGTAGACGACCACCATTTATGACAGTGTCTAGGAGTATCCCATCAAGTGTTTGGAATTTGTACGGAACCATTAGGAAAATTTTTATTTATAACGTATGGCCCCTCACTTATGAACTTCAATTTGCCGGGGTGCTTCTTTGATGTATAAAGAAGCACCTGGTCACCTAAGTGTAGATCTTTATTGTGCAGGTGACAATCATGCCAGGCCTTTTGGCGTCGTTTGTTAACTAGTTGTGCGTGATAAGATATTAGTCTTGTCTCGCATAACTGGGCTAATGTAAATAGCCTAGTTTTGACTTGTTGTTCTATTGAAGCCTTTTCATAGAGATATGTTGAAAAAGCTTCCGTAACTCTTAGCAAAGGTACTAAGAATTCTACGGGCATTACCGCTTCTTGACCATATACTAAGTGGAAAGGTGTAATCCACCCAGTGGCTTTCTTCGGGGTGGTGCGATAAGCCCAGATAGATGAGAAAAATTTTGTTTCCCAATCAGAGCAACTGGTTTCAACTATCTTTGTTAAAATCTTACAGATCGTCTTGTTAGTTGATTCAGCCTGGCCATTACACCTAGGATAGTACGGTGTACTTTTTCTGTGAACGACAAGGTAATGGCGTAGGAGATTATCAATGACAACATTTAAAAAATACATGTTGCAATCACTAACAAGCTCTATGGAACAGCCGAAACGGGTAATAATGTTTGCGTAAAGAAAACATGCAACTGTTTTTGTGTTGGCGTCCTTCGTTGCTCGAGCCTCCACCCACTTAGTGGTGTAATCTATGGCTATGATGATGTATCGAGCTTGAATATGTTTTGCTGCTAGACTGATTGGTCCAACAAAGTCAATCTCCCATTTATGGAAGGCTTCGTCTTCTATAATGGGAGTCAATGGTGTGAAGTTTGCTTTGGTATTTTTCTTTGCTCGTTGACAAACATCACACGCTTTAATGACAACAAACGTGTCTTTAAACAAAGATGGCCACCACAATCCTGCTCAAAGGATAATCTTCACTGTGGCTTTAGCAAAAAAGTGGTCACCCCCAATGCCCTCATGAGTCGATATTATTGATCGTATCTCAGATTCATAAGCACATCGTCGAATAATGCCGTCAACGTCCCTTTTGTAAAGTTGTCTCACAATTAACTAAAAGAGCGCTGCTTTTATTAAAAAAAAAATTTCAGTTGTACTCAGGCCTTCTTTTAGTCGGCCTGTTGTGAGGAACTGAGTGATCTCCTCAGCCCATAAGGGTGTAGCATCGATCTGCAAAAGACGCGCATCAAGAAAATCATCGTTGACTGGTGTAGTTGCTTTTTCAGCACTTGGTAGTCTGGAAAGGTGATCCACCATGAATGTTGGGTCCTTTTCCGAACGACTACATGAAAATTAAATTCCTCCAAAATCAGTAGCCATCGAGCTATTCATCCCGTCTTATAGGACTTATTAACGATATATAGAAGTGCTTGATGGTCTGTGTAGAAAGCAAAGGTCTGGACTAATAAATAATGTCTTAGTTGTTGTACAACATAGACCATCGCCAATGCTTCTCTCTCGGTAGTCATATAGTTTACTTCAGCAGGCACAAGTTGTTGGCTTAAGAAACGTATGGGAAAGTCTTTGCCATACCCGTCCGGTTGTGCAAGAGGACCTCCAATGTCATACTTACTTGCGTTAGTATGCACATGGAACTCTTTTGTGTAATCTGGTGAGCGGAGTATGGGAGCCATCGTGAGGGCTGTTTTTTAACTCCTCAAAGGCCTTAATTCGTTCTTCAGTCCAGCGAGGATCTACCACAACTAAATAAACGAGACGTGCCTTGCCAGCATAGTCGATCATAAAGATGCGATAATGGTTGGTATGACCGAGGAAGACATATACTTCCTTCACTGTTGTAGGTAGGGGCATGTCCACGATAACCTTGATTTTTGACGGGTCGGTAGAAATACCGTCCTTTGATATTATATGCCCGAGTACAACCCCATGGGTGACCTATATTTGGCATTTATCAGGGTTTAGTGAGATACCGAACCTACGACAATGAATGAAGATTTTCTCCAACGCGTCTAGGTGCGTAGCAGCGGAAGAATGTACACCTAGATCGTTGAGATAAATCTCCATGACCCGATGTAAGAGATCTTGAAAGGCCAGTTGCATGACCTGTTGGAATGTTGAGGAGGTGTTACATAAGCCAAAAGGCATAACGTTATAAGCGTAAACCCCGTTCTCTGTGGCTTTGGCTATTTTATGTTTGTTTTCAGGGGCTATTTGAACAAGGAAATAACCGTTGAATCCATCCAAGAAGCTGAAAGCTTCAGCTCCTGCCATTTCCTCTAATATTTGGGTTGTTAAGGGCAAGGGAAAATGGTCTTTCTTTGTAACCGCATTAAGGTTCTTGAGGTCGACACAGATACATGGGCAGTAGAGACACTAGGTTCTCCTGGGCACCAAGCTATAGGAATGGGATCTATCATCATAAGCGGGATGATGGGTGTGTCAATGTCTGTAGAAGATGGGAGAATATCCACATCTTCTGCAGCTGTTTCGATACGACATTGATTGGAATCCGCACAATCCACGGTGGCTAGTGCATGACCCCAATTTATTATGTCCGTGGTTCGTGTATAGTGGCCTTTTGGTTGGATCAACACACCATCTGATTTTTCATATGTTGTAGATGACCAATCATCGTATACCTTGGCTGGCTTGACATGGTCATTTGAGTCAACAGTGACTCATTTATCGTGGTTGCCAAAGGTAATTTTGCTGTTCTTCCAGTCTTGGGCAACACCTGCCATCTGGAGCCAGGGTGTACCAAGAAGGATTTTATGCCACATAATTCATCATGACCAAATCTTATTGGTGGTTTGCGCTGCCTTCCAGATCTTCTCACAGTCTATATAAGTCTCAAATTTAAAGATGCATCTTCAGGTTTGACATGTTCTGTTTGAATTCAATCTGGTATTTTGAGTCTTTCAGGTTCTCGAAATTGAATTCTCTCTGAATCACTATTGTGTCCGGATGGTAATTCTTCTTTATCATTTGCTTGCTTTACTTATGTAGATGGCAACTCATATTAACTCTTGAGAATTTCATAGCCGACTAAGTCACTGTCTGCTATGTACTTTGACTCATCGAATTTTACATCTCGTACAACTTTTACTTTTTCAGTTTTGGTTATGTAAACTCGATAATATGAAGAATGCAACTTGAATCCTACTAGAAAATCGTGCGCGCTCTTGTTCTGCTTTTTCATCAAGTTTCTTCCTCAATTTGTCTGGTATGTGCATATAACTGCACATCCAAATGTCCGAACATGAGCCAAATTTGGCTTCAACTTCCACCATACTTCATGAGAAGTTTTGTTCAGCATTCTTGATTTCAAAATTTGATTCTGAAGATAGTTTGACGTAGCTACTGCTTCCGCCCATAACTCCTTTGGTGCTTTTGCATGAGCCATCATACACCTTGCAGCTTCCATAAGTGTACGATTTCTTCGTTCAACTATTCCATTGTGCTAAGGAGTGTAAGTAGTGAAAACAAAAAAATTAAAAAACAAATAAAAATAAAAAATCAATTAGATCATGCCTGCTAAACTGGCGGAGCTGGCTGCCAAAACTTGCGTAATCGGCTGCCATTCACCGGAGTATCAAATCGTTTTCCATCTAAGTGCTCAAGAATTACTGCACCATAGTCCAAGATTTCTTTCACTTTATATGGGCCTTCACTGGTAAACTTCAATTCGCCCTTGATCAGCTTGGTTTTTTACATCAGTGCAAGATCTCCTGCTTTCAAATCCTTTTTGTGCAATCGACGATCGTGCCATGCCTTTCGGCGGGCTTTCTCTGCTGCTAACGCATGAACTGCCATCAATCGTGTTTCACATAAATTGTGTGGAGTTGTAAAGACTTATCATCATTTAACCATTCTGTTACCGCTATGCGTAAAGATGGGATTAAAAATTCAATCGGTATGGCAGCATCTTGACCATAAACCAGTTGAAAGGGAGGGTGTTTGATTTGTACTATTTTTGTAAGCCATTCTGAATGCCCATAACGTTGTATACAGTTTATGTTCCTAATCAGACCAACTCGCTTCAACTGTCTTTGTGAAGATTCAGCTTGTCCATTCCCACTAGAATAGTAATGAGTACTAAATTTGTGTATAGCGAAAAACATTTCTAATAAACACTTTATTGTTTGATTAACAAAGTGTGTACCCCGGTCACTAACAATCTCAATCGGACATCCAAATCTGATAATGATATTTTCGTAGAGAAATTTAGCCGTAGATTTTGCACCAGCAACTTTGACAGCTTTGGCTTCAACCCACTTGGTCATATAATCAGTTGCTACGATAATGTATCAGGCTTGAGATCCTCATGCGACAGGTTGAATAGGACCAACATAATCCAGTCCTCATTTTTCAAATGGTGCTTGCAATAAAACCGGACGCAAGGGTTCATAGTTCTTTCTAGTAGGCCGTCGTGCTCACTGGCAAACATCACATGTCTAAATATAAGTTTGTGTCCTTATGAAACGTAGACCACCAACAACCTGATTGCAAAAAGTTTGCGAACATTGATATTTGTAGAGAAGTGTTCTCCGCCCATGCCATCATGTGAAAACATGATTAAATCTGGTATTTCATGCGGTAAAGCACATATACATAGAATATTGTTTGATCCACGACGATATAATTGTCTTGCAATCAATTGATAAGGTTGAGCCTTATGAATCAATTGCCTCTTAAAAATTTCTGGAAATTTTCTTGGACGATTTGTGCGTGCATGGACCAGAAACAGAACACTTATCCAATTTGGAGAAGGTGTTACAAAAATGTCGCGGCTACGAGATCCCCCTGAATCCAGGGAAATGTCAATTCTGGGTGACACATGGCTTGATTCTCGGTCATATAGTGTCAAGACATGGGATCGCCACAAATCTATCAAAGATCAGGATCATTGTTGATCTACCACCACCGGGGATGATCCGCGAAGTGTACATCTTCATGGGTCATGCTAACTATTATAGGATCTTCATTCTTGATTTTGCGGAGTTAGCGTGACCAATTTACAAACTCACAACGGATCCACATTGGAACAAGAAAGCCCTAAAGGCTTTCCAGAAGCTTAAGAATGCATTGGTTTCAGCACCAATCTTACGCCCACCCAATTGGTCCATTGAGTTTCACGTGCATACGGACGCATCGAAGCATGTAGTTGGAGCAGTCTTAACCCAGCCAGGTGAACACAAAAAGGATTTTCCAATCCGATTTGCAAGCCGACAACTCAATCACAGAGCAAAAATCACTGGCAATGATCTATGCGGCTAAGAAATTTTGACACTACTTGATAGCCACACATTTTTCTTTTTATACGGACCATCAACCCTTGCTCTATGTCATTAATAAAACTTGCAACATCGGAAGAATCACCATATGGCTACTTTTGTTGTTGGAATTTGATTTTTGGATAGTAGTTCGCAAGGGAAAACAGACTACATGGCACATCATGTGTCACGAATCAAGGGAAAGGAGATTGTGACCCAACTCGACGATGAGCTAGCCGATGCTGTCTTATTTTACGTAGACACAATACCAGAATGGGCTACCGACATTTTTGAATATCTAATGCGGGGCCAACCAACAAGTCACTACAAAAGGCGGAACAGTAGAAATTGATCTTGAAGGCTAGACCTTATCAGCTGATTGTCGACCAGTTGTATCAAAGAGGACCAGATGGAATTCTTCGACGGTGTATTCTTCCTCATGAAGCCACCCAGATCATTTCGCTTTCACATGAAGGCATAGGTGGAGAAAATTTTGCATTTGACATTAGAGTTTGCAAGATCCTGCAATCAAGATGTTGGTGGCCAACGATTCATAAAGGTACGGAGGAATACTTGAAAAAGTGCGATGTGTGCCAAAGGGCAAGGAGACCAACGAGATTGAATTATGACGAAAAGCTAAAAATCAGAAAATCTTGAGATCTCGTCAAAAAACGCTCTAAAAGGGCACTTTTTTCATAATTTTTGGAGATCCCCTAGGAGATAGGCCTTGAAACTTGGACAGTCACTAGATTTGACCCAAATGCATCCATAAACATCTCTGCAAGAGTTCTTGATGGGGGAATCACCATTTTTTAGTGTGTGTGAGGGTTCTCAAAAGCTGAATTTTCAGAACCCTCGCAGAGCATCAAGATCATCTTACCAACCCTTGCAAGGTTCCTTAATGGAATCAAAGCAGTGAAATTAGCCTGTCTATATGGTCTGATCTTGAAAATACAATCACAGAAATATGTTGTGCGAGAGATCACTTCTTGCGAGAGTTGAACCCTCGCAGACAGTCTAAACGCTCGTAGAACCTTTGCATGGTAGTCAAATCACCTTTTGAACTCTCGCAGACTTCCCTGAGGTCTTAGAATTTTGTGAAGAAGGTCCCTGCCAAAATTTGGGTGGAGCTAAACAAGGGAAAGTGGATTTCACCTAATACGCACTCTAAATTCCACTATAGAAGGGCTAAATTCGAGTCATTTGTCACCGTTGCTAGCAAAGCTCTGTCGAAATTTACACTGAAATTACCAAGTTTTTTCTTTGTGACCAAACTTCCTACCAGTTATCATCCGATCATACTGAACACCGATCTGCGCTCTGAACTACACTTCTTGTCATCCAACACTTGTTGTTCATAGTTTTCTATCGTTTCCACATCTTTTTTCATTTTCCAACATTTTTTTCTACTTTTTTGACCTCTAATCATCACTGCTAACATGGTCTCCTCATCCTCTGAAGACTCTGGCACCAAATAGGTGATCCAGCATGACATCCTTGAGGTCACACATATTTGGCCTCTACCCTCTGATGCTTTGATCCAACCATGGCTGCAGACAGCCAGTGTGAAAATTGTCAACATTTCCTAGCTAGTTTGAGGCCTAAATTGGCTAAAATTGTAAATAGTTTTGGTTCTGGAGTTTCACACGTGTGAACCAGGCCACAATGTTTATTTACTGTATTTTTTCAATATGATGAAGTGTCAAACTTCATACCCTTCAAAATGAGACCATTTTGATGTATTTTGGTCATATAAGCCATTTTTAGCTATTTTTCCTATATAGGGAATATCTAGGGTCAAGTACCTTCTAGAGAGAGGAGAGAGAGTCATCTTCCTCATCCATAAATAGTAGGGAAGTCGTGGAGAACAGGTTGGAGAAACCTTTTGTATGCTTCATTGAGATCAATAGATCATTGTCATTGTTTCTTCCTCCATTGAGAGCATTGTTGTGTGTATTGTCTTCAAGCTATTGTGTATGATCTTAGGTGCTTTCCAAAAGTGATAGGCTGATGTATTATGGACTGTATAATGCTATTTTGGGCCGCACTTGATGTTTATGGAAGTTTCCATTTGTGATAAATGCTTTTTGATCAAGTTCTTTGCATTCTAGGTAGCATAGAATGTGTTGCCAATTCCTAGCTTATGTAGTTTGGAGTGCAAGCATTCAAGCCAATGATCTTGGAGTTTAGATCCACTTAGGATCTGTATTTTTCACATGGTATCAGAGCTGGTTGGCTTCTATTTACAGTAAGTATTCCATTTTTGGTGATATTTGGATGTTTGATCAAGTTCTAGCATGATTTTGCATTGCTTTGTTGATCAAATCTTACTAACCTTTGTTTTGTGAGTTGAACTTGTGGATCAAAAGCATATTTCAGGTCTATTGAAGATCAGAGGCTGAAAAGAAACTATTTTGGATCAGATCATAACACCTAATCATTTGTGATTGTGAGGCTTGTGCATATTCAATACTAACAATGTTCTTTTCAATCCTATTGTTGACAATCTCCATTCTTGGATGAACACTCTCCTTAAGTGGATGAAAATTCTCCTTAACTGGATGACAAATGCTCTTTTGAGTGAGTTGTAATTCTCCTAAAGGCTGAGCAAAGCTCCCATTTGGATGAAAGATCCCCTTTTTTGGGTGAACATATTGTAAGCTCCATTGTGAAGAGCATATTGTAAGGATTGTCATCAATTTTGGCATAAATTTTGGTGTACTTTGTTGAGCATGTAAGTAACTCTCCTTATGTAATTTGATTGGAGCATTTGCTGGAAGGTGTTAACCATTATGCAAGTGTGTTTTCAGGTTCTTAACAGGTTGAGGAACATTCTCATGTGAAGTGATCTTAGATCTACATCTAAACACCAAGATTTGACAAGATAGTGAAGCTAGTCTTGTGATTCACTAAGTGTGCTCATTCATTCACCTCTAAATCTTGTATTTATCACTTGCTGGAGTTTATAAACTTTTAGAAGTGTGGTTTACATGTGGTTTTACAGGTTGAATCAATATCTTAGTGTGTTGATCATATGTTGATCAAGTTTGTTCATTACTAGGTAATCTTGGCATCCTAGTTTTGGGTATTTTCTAAGAATGCAAGTAACTCTTCACACCATAACTTGATTTGGTCACTTGCTGGAAAGTTTGAGAGCTTAAGCAAGAGTGTGTTCAGGTTGGTTTGATTTTGTAATCCATTCTTAGTGTGTGCAAAGTGTTGCATGTGTTTCAATCTTCCTTTCTATGCTTGGAAACCATCTAGGTTCAAGATAGAAGTGTTTTAGGGTCCTAAATCTTCATAGATCTCTTTATCTATCATTTGTTGAGAGAAAAGTGAGTGCTAAGTGCTTTAGGACAGAACCTAAAAGTTGAAGAAACATTAGAATCATGGCTTCCAATGGTGGGATCATGCTAGAGTCTAGTGAAAGGTTGAGTTCATCAAACTACTCTACTTGGAAAGTGAGGATGGAGTCCTTACTTGAGTTGAATGAACTCATGGACATAGTTGCAGAAATTGAAGAGAGACCTCTCACACTTCAAGAGCAACAAAGGTTTGATAAGAAGGCCAAAAGGGCTCTTCATATCATTAAAATGAATGTTACAAATGAACTTCTCAAGGAAGTTGGAAAGTGTCAAAGTGCAAGTGAGGCATGGAATGCCTTAAAGAAGCTCTTTGAATCAAAGTCCACATCTAGGGTATTGACCCTAAGGAGACAAATATTTTCTAGTAGGCAAAGAGAGGGTGAAAGTGCTCATGCATTTATCTTGAGAGTTAAGTCCCTAAGTGATGATTTAGCATGCATTGATGAGAACATAAAAGATGGTGAAATAGTCCAAGTTATGTTGAATGGTTTGCTAAATGAACATGCTAACCTTGTGCAAAGTTTTGCCATTCAAAGAGTCTTGCCAAGTGTGGTTGACTTGCAAGAAATCTTATTGGCTGAAGAACATAGGTTGCAATCAAAGCTTGATGGTGCATCCTTGCAAGGTGGAGGTGAAGAGGCTTTCTTCACAAAAGGCAAATTCAAGGGCAAAGGTAAAGGCAAAGGGAAATGGTCCAAAGGTGGTAACTTTGATCATGATGATCACTCTTCCTCTTCCTCTTCTACTAAGAACAATAAGTCAAAGTTCAAGTGCTTTTATTGTGGGATAAAAGGTCATTTTGCAAATGAATGTTATAAGAAGAAAAGAGAGCAAGGAGAGAGGCAAGGAAATCTTACAATAGATGAGGAAGAACATAACACATGTGAATCACTTGTTATGACTTCAAGTTTGTTAGCCAACATAGATGATAATGATCCTTGGTGGATTGATAGTGGAGCCTCATCTCACATGACAAGACATAAGGAATACTTTACATCCTTATTGTCTTATGAGGGAGAAGGTAACATCATCTACACTGCAAATGATGGTCAATGTGACATCAAAGGCATAGGCACTATTCCTATTTCCCTTTCAACAAATAGGAAAGCAAATCTTGAAAATGTTTTGTACATTCCTTCAATCACTAAGAATTTGCTTAGTGTAAGTCAAATGATTGACAAAGGACTTGATGTGGAGTTCATTGGAGATGCATGTTTGATAAGTAAATGTGGATCCTTGATTGCTCAAGGTAGGAGGCATGGTAAACTTTTCAAGCTTGATGCATGTGTGATCTCTAATCATGAAGGATGTATGGCTAGGGAGCAATTGACAAACCAAGAAGTTTGGCACAAGAGGTTGGGCCATCCCAACTTCAAATCTTTGGAGGTAATGGCAAAGAAAGAGCTTGTTCTTGGTCTCCCTAAAAGTCTTGTTGCAAACAATAGTGTTTGTGAACATTGTGCCTTGTCCAAATCTCATAGACTTGCTTATTCTAGATCTAAAGAAGCTTTTCAACTTGTGCATTCTGATATTCATTCTTCTAGTACAACTAGCAATGGTGGGGCAAAGATGTATGCAACTTTCATTGATGACTTTAGTAGGTATACTTGGATCTATCTTCTTAAAAGTAAGGATGAAGTGTTTGCTGCATTTGTCAAGTTCAAGAATGAAATGGAAAACCAATTCAATACAAAGATCAAATGCTTAAGATCTGATAATGGAGGGGAATACACCTCAAATAGGTTCAAAGACTTTTGTATAGCACATGGGATTAAGAGGGAGATGTCTAGTCCTAGGACTCCACAACAGAATGGAGTGGCCGAGAGGAAGAATAGAACCCTTTGTGAATGTGCCAAGGCAATGAGACTACATGCTAATCTTGCTAAGTCTTTTTGGGGGGAAGCTTTAGCATGTGCTAACTATCTATGTAATAGATGGACAAGTGCTTCCTTGGATGGTAAAACTCCTCATGAGGTTCTTTATGGTAGAAGGCCGAGTGTCAAGCATTGTAGGATCTTTGGATGTACATGTTTTGTCAATATCACACTTGATGATAGAACTAAAGAAGATCCTTCATCAAAGAAGGGTGTGTTTGTTGGCTATAGTGAAGTAAGCAAGGCTTACAAAGTGTAAATTCCTTCTACAAAGAAAGTTGTCATAAGTAGGGATGTCATCTTTCATGAAGAGAATGTTTCCAATGTTGTTGATGTTGATGTGCCTACTAATCATCATGATGTGCAAGATGTCTTGGATGAAGATGGAGATGCCACTCCAAAGCAAACTTCAAGGAAGACTCAAAGGCAAAGGGCTAAGCCATCAAGGCTAACCTATGATGAAAAAGGAAAGCAAGTGGTGGACAACTCTAACCTTGCTTTTCTTACCTCTTTTGATGAACCAACTTGTGTAGGTGAAGCAATTCAAAAGAAGGAATGGATCCAAGCCATGGATCATGAGCATCAAGCACTCATCAAAAGCAACACATGGAGGTTGGTAAAGCTTCCAAAGGACAAGAAGGCAATTGGTTGTAAGTGGATCTTCAAGATCAAGACAAATCAAGATGGATCAATCAACAAGTACAAGGCAAGGTTGGTGGCAAAGGGGTATGCTCAAGAATATGGTATTGACTATGATGAGACCTTTGCACCCGTGGCAAAGATGGTAACTATTCGAATCCTAATCTCTCTTGCAACTCTTTATGATTGGGATATGTGGCAAATGGATGTTACTAATGCCTTCTTGAATGGTGATCTTGAAGAAGATATTTACATGGAGCAACCCGAGGGCTATGTTTCACATGATGAGCCTAATCATGTGTGCTATCTCCAAAAGAGTTTGTATGGGCTAAAGCAAGCACCAAGGAGTTGGTATGCTAAGCTCAATTCCTTCTTACTTTCTCAAAACTTTGTTATGAGTGAGTATGATCATTCTCTCTACTTTAGATTGAATGAAAATGATATCACTTTACTTTTGATCTATGTTGATGACATTATCTTAAGTGGTGGTAACAATCTAGATATAGATGAAATCAAGATGGCACTCAAAAGAGAGTTTGAAATTCAAGATCTTGGTAAACTTCATTATATCTTAGGAATAGAGATTATTAGAACTTCTAAATCTACATTCATATGTCAAGAAAAGTATGTTAACTCTATTCTAAAAAGGTTTCATATGGAAGATTGTAAAGTTGTTTCTACTCCTATGGAATCAAATGTAAAGCTAACTACAAGAAGTAATGAAAGATCCTTCAAGGACATTACTCTCTATAGAAAGCTAATAGGATCTCTTATATGGTTAACCATCACAAGACCTGATCTAAGCTTTGTGGTTGGTAAACTAAGTCAATTTATGCAAGATCCTAGTGAGGCTCATTGGAAGCTAGGAAAGAGAGTACTTAGATACATCTCGGGATCTAGAGATTTTGGCATCTTGTATGGAGGTACTACACCTAACCTTTGTGGATTTTCAGATTCAGATTTTGCAGGTGATCAAATGGATAGGAAGTCAACAAGTGCCTTTGCAATCTATCTTGGAGATGGAGTGGTCTCATGGCTATCAAAGAAGCAACCAACTATCTCTCTATCTTCCACCGAAGCCGAGTACAAGGCATTAACAACATGCACCAAGGAGATTCTTTGGATCAAGAGGATGTTATTGGATCTTCACTTGCTGGAACCAGAGAAGACTCCAATCATACTTTGTGATAACCTTTCAGCCCAAAGCTTGGCAAGCAATCCTGTTTTTCATGCAAGGAGCAAGCACATTGAGATTGCTCACCATTTTGTGAGAGATCAAGTCATTGCCAAAGAGGTGGAGCTTCAACATGTCTCTTCAAAGGAGTGTGTGGCTGATATCTTCACCAAACCATTGGGAAAGGACCTATATTTAATGCATAGATCTAATCTTGGAATGTGCTCAAAGACTATGTTGAAACTAGCATCCAATGTTGAAGAGGGAGTGTGAAAATTGTCAACATTTCCTAGCTAGTTTGAGGCCTAAATTGGCTAAAATTGTAAATAGTTTTGGTTCTGGAATTTCACACGTGTAAACCAGGCCACAATGTTTATTTACTGTATTTTTTCAGTATGATGAAGTGTCAAACTTCATACCCTTCAAAATGAGACCATTTTGATGTATTTTGGTCATATAAGCCATTTTTAGCTATTTTTCCTATATAGGGAATATCTAGGGTCAAGTACCTTCTAGAGAGAGGAGAGAGAGTCATCTTCCTCATCCATAAATAGTAGGGAAGTCGTGGAGAACAGGTTGGAGAAACGTTTTGTATGCTTCATTGAGATCAATAGATCATTGTCATTGTTTCTTCCTCCATTGAGAGCATTGTTGTGTGTATTGTCTTCAAGCTATTGTGTATGATCTTAGGTGCTTTCCAAAAGTGATAGGCTGATGTATTATGGACTGTATAATGCTATTTTGGGCCGCACTTGATGTTTATGGAAGTTTCCATTTGTGATAAATGCTTTTTGATCAAGTTCTTTGCATTCTAGGTAGCATAGAATGTGTTGCCAATTCCTAGCTTATGTAGTTTGGAGTGCAAGCATTCAAGCCAATGATCTTGGAGTTTAGATCCACTTAGGATCTGTATTTTTCACAGCCAGCCCACTTCTAGAGGCAATATGTATTTACTCGGCGCTTTTTCATTCTGAGATTAACATGGTCCTCGCCCTTCATACTTATGCCACCTGGGACGAGGAAAAGACTCGTTTCCACTTCCTGTACCAAGGTATCATGTACAAGGTCAAGATTAATGCCGACTCGATGGTCACCATTGGCATTATGTCTGGTGATCATCAGCGCTTCTCCCATCAGAATGCCAAAACTTTGATCAAGCCTTTCATCACCCAGACTGCATCGAAAATCCCAATTCAGACTAACAATGGTTACTTGATAGATGCTATCACGAAATTTGTCATTCAGGTGACTGCACATTTGTTGAATAGCTTTTTGGTTATTTCAACATTTTACAAGAACAAAATCCAGTCTAAGCTATTGAGTCAGATAGCGAAATCCTTTCTGGAATTCCCTAGCCCCTCCGTTGTGCCATACGACTGGCATAGCTTTCTTATTCATGAACTAGCCAACTCCATCAAACCCAACAACCGTGAGCATATCCTAGCAGGCCCCCTGTTGTGTAATTTTGCCTGCGCACTTCTCAAGGTGAAAGTGCATGGTTTCCAATGCTCATTCCTTTTGTCTACCCAAGTGCCACACACTAACCTTTATCCGCCATCCCAAGCATCCACCTCCTCCCAACCTGCAGTTACTAACACAATGGCCAGCAAAAGAATGCGTGGCACTGCCTCTACATCTTCATCTCTACCTGCTACCCGATGACGCGCCTCCACTACTGCACTAACCACTCCATCAACCACTGCCACTTCTTTCGTGCAACCCCCCACTATGATATTTGTTGTCGCTACCTCTCTTCCTATTCCATCCACAACTGTTTCTGTTTCCATCCATGTTTCCTCTATTGATACCACCTCCATTTTTGTTCCATTATCATCTACTCTGTCCATCACCATCGCATCCTCCATCACTCCTTCTGCCACCGTTGCTTCCATACCATTTAATCTGTCTGATTCTCAATTGTCTCCCAACAGTCTGGCGTGGATGCAAGTCATCAATTTTTCACCCCCATGTCAAACCCGTTCTGCTCCATCTTCATCTTCTTCCATACTCCACACCACCCTTCAGTTCCCCTCTGTTCCTCCCATTCTCTCATTCAAACAAACCGTCCTCACCCTCGTTTCCATAGTTGCTTCTCAAATCCCACCTGCTTCACCAACAAAGGTTGCCGAGAGCAACCAACCATTGCCTGATGACGCATTTGTCCAAACAGTTTTCGTACCATCGCCAGATCGGACTGATCTTACCACCCCAGATCAATGAGAACCTGATAGAAGATGATGACGACGATACTCCACAAGTCGTCGGGGCCGATACAGCACAAGCCCCTACCAGTGCCAGTGTATCGGCTACTCCCACTGACCTAACGATGGCGTACCATACTCTGGGCAAATACATTCTGGAGGCGGTAGCAGCCAAAGCTATCTTGGAAAGCAGGGTACTACACCTGGCACCAAGCAACACCCAGCTATGAGCAAAACTCACCAACCTGTAGCATGAGCTGATCCTAACCCACCAGCATGAGCAAAAAGGACACCAGGAGATTGCCAAGCTGCAGTAGAAGGAGGAGGGCCTCAATAATTATATCCAAAGTCTCTCCAAAGCACTGACAGAGGCCTCCACGAAGGTGCGGAAGCTTCAATCCAAAGCCTCCCAATGACTTGCTCCCATCTAGACGCAACTAAACATTTTGAAAGCAGAGAATACACGCCTGGGGGCGGAGGTCAAAGCCCTACAGAATGAAAAGCTCGTCTGATTAGCTCAATCTGCACCAGACTCAAGGCCGCTCTTTGAATAAAAAATGAATCTCCTTTGGCGTCAGGTGCAAGTTTATAGCCAGACCTTAAATAGCTACCAGGCAGAGTTCAATAAATATCGGACAAGCGCAACTCAAAAGCTCGCATAGGCCAAGCAAGCCCTCAAGGCTTGCCAAAAATTCATGGAAACGAAGGCCCAGCCCACCCCCATGGTAATTCCACCTCCACCTATCTTTGACGCTGCACAGGCCAGTACAAGCTAAGACCAAAGCCAGCAGGCAACAGGGAGATTTAACCAAAATCAAGGGTCCGAAGGCCAAGACCAAGAACAAACGGATACAGCTGTTGAGATGCGAGACCAGGGCCAAGGCGCAGATACTAGCCAAAGCCAAGCCACATCATTCAGAGGTTCACGCACGATATCTGCCAGCCAGGCCTTCCAACAACCAAAGTCCGTGGAGGAGAATTCCTATCAAAGTATTCCCATGAGTCATCAAGAAGTGGCTGGCAGATATCGTTTTCAGCTCAGACAATCAAGGGCAAAGAACTACAAGCATTACCCACCCTCCAACCACAACTAGAGTGGCATCAATAGTTGTCTGAAAGAGACCCTGCAGCCATCAAGGCCTACGTGACGAGTCCGCAACAATTACGGGTGATCGCGCACTTCTAGCCATGTACACGACGATCCAAATGGGCGAAATGCGGCACCTCTCTAGACAAGATCATACTTCAAAATTTTAATTGGCCAATCATACCATCAGAATATGTGTGGACTATGGATGTAGATGCCAGAAGGGCTCTCACCACGTTCACAAATCAATATATCAATTGCCTTGATCCAACAGTTCGCGCGGTAGCCACTTACGCCCGGGACTTAGAGAACATTTAATGGGCAATGAAACCAAATGGGATGATTTTCTTCCCTGCATGGGTCGATCAAGAATGGCTGACAAGAGTCCACAAGTCCTTCCACACGCCCAAGGACTCGAAGAAACTGGACCGTCTCAACTTCATGGAAGACGTTACGGGCTACCTGATTCACCAAAGGCGGGCAAAGAGGACGCTTTACTAAACCAGCAGAGTGCCGAGGGACCGGCACTACTTCAGGCCGTAAGTCCTATTGGAGGTATTCCCAACAAAGTGTGAATAAATAAAATCATCCAATAAAATGTGTTGCGAGGGCATGGCATCTTGCGCGTATAAGCCCATGGCCCTATGAGCACGCAAGCCTAAGTGTAAATAAAATAAAATAGACTTGGGCCTTTGAATTGAAATAAAACTAGAGGCCCAAAGTCATTTTTAAGCTTAGAGATTACTTTTTAGAGTAGGGTCCAAATTGGGACTCACATGAATCTTGTGAATTTCAATGTATTTTTTATGGACCCTTGGATCAAGTTGGGTCCAAGATGAATGGATAGGATCAATGTGAATATTAGCCAATAGGATTGAGGGGCAAGGGCCTTCCCCATTTTATAAAAAGGTACCATTCGTACACTATTTGTATCCTTAATAAAGAGGAGGAGACTACCAATTGTACACTGTATGCATGCTTAATAGAGAAGAGGAGACTACCATTTTGAGAGCTCAAGCATCCTCATTTGCTAATCAATCTTGCTTATGCTATATTTGTGATTGCTTGTTATTTCCATTTCTTCCATGCTTTTTGTTTGTGATTAGTTAAGGTTTCTCTATAAGCAATGACATTGAGCATTTGCGCTAACCTCCATCTCATCTCTCTCTCTCTCTTCCTCTCTTCTCTTCTCTCTTCCTCTTGTTGTCTATCCTTTTCCTTCACCCAAAAGCATGATGAATGTTAGTGTAGAGAAGTAGAGTTAAAGGAGGGTAGTGCTAGTGGTGAATAGAGTTCAGGGAGAAAGTAGGAAACTAACTAAATATAGCATCTATGCATAGTTAGGTACCTATCCAGTGATCTAACCCTTGTTGACAAGCGGGAGGGCTATACTACGTGAGATCTTCGATCCTATAGTGGCCCGTTGCCGGGGATAGGTTTTCACTAACTAGTTTAGTTGTATTTTAGCTATTTTCTTGCTTTTTAGAGTAGTTTTAGGTAGATTATTGGGTGTTTATAGTTAGTTTTCTGTATTTATGTTTTTTGTGATTGGACTGTTCACAGCTAGCGGAGGTGTGAGAGGGTAGAGGAGGCCCTTAATAGCCTCTAAGGGCTTGAAACCCAAACCAACCAGCCAAAAGACCTAAAAACACACCAATCTACATTTTTGGAGGGAAAAAGCGCCTAAAATCTCATCAGATTTTTATATCTCCAGAACCACTGTGAATTAACCCTTGCATGATTGGCAGCAGCTCCAAGGTATTGTCCCAGACCTGCATAGAAGCCTGTGAGAATTAGTTCCAAGCAGATTGTAAAAATCAGAGAAAAATCATAAAAAATTTAAAAAATCCTTGTAAAAATCCAAAAAAATTCAAATCTTTATAAGAACTCTCGTGGAGCCCTCTGAAGTTCCACCTCAGTGAGACCAAGACACAGAGAAACTTGCAAGAGTTAGTTTGATGTCACAGTGCCTGTGCGAGAGTTTTCAGTGAAAAAAAGACGGAGTGAACCCTTGTAGACAGCAAAATTTTCAATTCCAGTGGTCAAGAACTCTTGCAGAGGATTTTGAAGTTCCATCTAAGTAAGACCAGGACACAGAAGAGCTTGCGAGAATTAGTTTGATTCCAAAGAGCAGAAAATTGGATTTAAGTGCAAAAAATCACTAAAAAGTGAAGATCTAGCAAATCCTTTCAGTAAGAACTCTCATACACCCTCTCAATCAATTCAGAATGTCAATTTCCATCAGTGATGAAGCCTACAAGAGTTATTTTTGAGCTTTGGTAAAGATCAAGCCAAAAAAGTGGCTTTGGAATCTCACAGACAGTGAAAGTTTCACTTCTTGCAAGAATTAACTCTTGCAGAGAATTCTATTGTGAGATCTGACCTAGATCCAGCTATTGTGAGCCTTGTGAGAGTTACTTGCCAAGAATCTAAGAGATATCATGTTTTTTATTTGCAAAAACAGCTAAAGAACCCTCGCACAACCAACCCTCGCACACGAGAACCCTCGTAGACCAAAGCAGTGGAAAGATCTGCATCAAATCCAGCTACTGTCAAAATCTTAGGTCAATCAGTACAAGGAGTAAAAAGTTATCAAGAAAAAACCACCGCAAAGGCCTAAAATTCACTTTCGGCCAATCAGATTGATCAGATCTTTGAGATCCGAACAACATCCTACTGTATAAGCAAGATCCAATCACTTTGGAACCCACCATCGGATGAATCTGAGATTGGGACGATCAATGGCACGAAGGATAGCAAATCAAATACCACACCTTCCCAGATTAGCAATTGTGCAACAAGAAGCAGAACCGGAACCAGCACCAATGGATCCAATGGGCCAACCCATACCTGTCACTCCCTTGCAAGTAGTCTGGAGAGCACCATGGATGGAAATACCAAAATACGATGGATCATCATATTCCATTCGATTCCTCCAAATCTATGAGCAAGCTTGTGAAATCTCCGACGAACGCGATAAGGACTTCTTTTCTGTTGAACGATCTGGGGTTTAAATGGGCAAAATGCCATATCGTGCGATGTTGCATTGCATAGATGGCAGAATCTATGTGTCAGTCTCAGATTTTGCTTTGGGACTGGACACTCATTCGTTGTATGGTTTTGCGTGCACACTGAACACCATACATTCTCCCGTCTTGGATACTATAGCTGGTTTGGTTCCAGTTGATGTGGCGTTATTGATACAGCTTCCTATGAGACTTTCAATTTTTGGTCAAATTGCGTCGTAAGTTGCTCCATCTGTTGTTTGTGTAATTTTGTCATTTGGTCCAACAACAGTTCTGTAGATAAAGCAGATGCGTTTGATGATGATGATGCTAACGAGGGAGTAGGGGTGTGGGTGGATGGATATTCGTCGTCAGATTCCTCATCCTCTTCCCTGATGGCATCTTCCATAGCTTCTTGCAGAGTAGTGTACTGCTCCTGTCGTTTCAGTTCTCTTATGATGCTTCGTGGTAGTCTGGCTAGGAAATACATGATCACCACGTGATCGAGAGTTAGGACTGCACTGCATGGATCGTAAGTGTCTGACCCGTTCAATATAGTCCTTGACTCATTTTCCCATCTTGACTTTGCTCAGCAGAGGAACGGGTCTTCTAAGAACTTTCTTGGTTTAAAGCGCATAAACGAGAGCCGCTTTAACCGCTTTCCAAGTAGATTTTTTTTCCTCTGACAAGTTGAAAAACCAATCTTGGGCCATTGCCAATAAGGAAATGGGAAATAGCATCAGCTTCTCCACAGGGACTTCTTATTCTTACCATCAAGGGGCACCCAATGCGGCACCAAGGTATGGCGCACCAAATCAACAACAACGTATGGCCTTACCTGCACCACCAGGGCCAGCCAATCAATAAGTGATTCATGTAAACTTGACAGTAGCGGAATCAAAGACGCAAATGCCACCTCAACTTGAGCAGCAGCAATGGTACGGACTAGATGAACCATTTATGGATTCTACCATAAATGAATATGTTGTGGCCTATGCAACTCAAACTCAGCGTCAAGGCGGAAGAAATTATGGTTGCTACGGATGTGGCGAAGGACACGGAATTGCGAAATGTCTCTACAAGGGACAATATACATCCTTCTGTCAAGAATGCGGTTATGGACACTGTTTGAAGAATTGTCCATTTAAACTTGGAACTAGTGCACCTCTTAACTTCATTGCAATACAACAACCAGCAGTTCTAGCAAGGATGCCATCGGAAGGACGACAACTCCACGCTCCTGTGTTAGCTGTTACTCGAACATAGAAGAGGAAGGAAGTGGCTCCCTCACCACCACCATCGATCACTGATGACCAACCCTCAACTTTCGTGCCATATCCAAATGTGAGGGAAGAAAGAAGACAGTAGCAGAAAATAAGACACTGGGTACAGAAAGCACAAGCAGAGAAAAAAGAGCAAAAAAGAGACAATCCCATGGAATCTCCAATTGGCGTCGAACGGATACCGCAAACAGGCTCACCACTGTGCACTGATCAGAATGATCAGTTGCACCAACATGGACCACCTTTTCACATGGTGGAGCCCGAGGAACCACGCACTGAAAGGCTCACACTTTTATTGTCAAGCCATGTTAGTTTATCACTCGGAGAACTACTACGGATTGCATCACAAGCGAGAAGACTTCTAGCTGAATGGGCCAAAGCGAATGAGGAGCCAGTAGCGCCTGAGCCCATATACTGTACGGGCTATGAAGAAACAAGTAACGCCCTCCACATCGGAGCAGCATGGGAAAGTGAGGAACACAACATCACTTTACCAATCAAACACAAGAGATACGAGGATGAGGCAACAGTGGTAGATGGAGGATTGGGTGTCAATTTGATCTCCAGTACTTTGTATGAAAAATGAAATTTGCAAGGGTTGAAGCGAACAAGATTTGCCATCAAGGTAGCAGATCAATCCTGTGTAAAACCAATAGGTGTAGTTGTCAATATTCCCGTAAAGATAGCAGGCATGCAGTTTGTGATTACTTTTGTAGTCATGGATATACCTGAATCTCCATCTGCATACCGTGTTTTAATGGAAAGACCATGGTTGAGGACTACGCAAGTAGTACACAACTGGGATACAAGAAAACTCACCTTCGAGAACAGAGAACAGATTGTAAAGGTTGATCCAACCACATGGTCGGTGAAACCTATTGCACCCAAAGCTGATGACAAACCATCTACGACAGATCACATGATTGATCGCCCAAGGCCAGCCAAGGGAGGTTACTATGATTCAGAGACGGATGTCGTAAGATGGACGGATGCGTTAGCAACTATTGATTGTCAGACATGTCAATATGAATCAGATCCGAAATCTAGTACATTCTCACCCAAGTGTTACACTATTGACACACCAATCACATCTGGGGTGAATATGATAAATATGGAATGGCTGTCAGCGGAGCCTATTGAGAACCCAATGGACGATGATCTAGTCCATTGGCAACATGCTCTAACTTATAATAAGGAGATTGAGCTGACTGATGAACATGTCCTACACCACATGGACCCAGATCATTGCGGAACCAAGAAAGTACTAAGTCAACGATTGCAAAAGTCTGCTATGAAAAAAATTTCAAGGATAGATCCACCAAAGGCACCTACGAATAAGAAGAATCAGTTGAAGCAACGCTACAACCAGGTGATCCGATGGAGTGATCTACCCAAAGAGGCGATAGCTACAATGGATGTTGATATTTGCAACCACGAGGCAAATGTCACAGCAGTCCCGATGAAAGACAACAAGGATGAACCCACCAAAATGACAAAAAAGGGCTATACTATGCGATATCTTCAATCCTACATGTTGTAATACTGGTGAACTTTAATTTGAGGCTCATCTAATTGTGAAGGGAATTGCTTTCCTACATAACATGTCATAGTTCCAAGTGTGGAAAAAGTACAAAAAGGGCCAAGAGTGGATCCTAATCTGATCCTCAAGAGGGATTGGCTGTCAGATTACTTGATTCATCAATCTACTTGAGATTAAGATCAATCTAGATCAATTCTAGACAAAAATCCTAACAAGAACAATCATTAATTGAACGTAGGTGTACTTTCTAGTTTCTCACGTGTGAAACCCTGTCTGAGTATGGACTCCAACCTAAAAATCAAGTACACATTGATAGCACCTCAAAACAATCAAAACAAATGCAGACAAATGGAGAGAATCACTCAAAATTGCTTCCAAAACCAAGATTGGTGTCTCACATTGATTATGGCAAAATGTGGCTCTATATATACAATAAGCGAGAGCTCGTGGTACTGATCATCCCTCTGATCCCACATGTGTGAAGGTTCTTTGTCATATGATGATTCATCATGCAAAATCGACACTGGGACAAAACCTTCTATTTTGAGCACTTTTGGTCCATTTTTCTTCTATATGGAGATCTACTTGGAAATCTTCTAGAAGTCCAAATTCGCCTACTTCAGCTTATTACACACGTGTGAGATTTCCTCTACACATGGGATGTGACACCTAACCAAAATATTTGGCTCATGCAATCAATAGATTGATGCCATGTGTCATATGTCTAAAAAACTAGTTTTTGGCCTTTTTAGTCACTAGAACTTGAATTAAATCATATGTACAACCTATATGATTATGGTACATGACAAGTACACTATTTTCACATGTGGGAACAGGCTCCACACATGTGTAATCATCCTATATACATGATTTTGGCCTCTACCAAGCTTATTTTTGCATTTTTCACAATCCTCAAAAATCTAGCTTGATGGAAAACATGATTATCTTGAACTTGACTCCATGGGCTGAATTGGTCTTTGTTGGTTCAAAAGGTGTGAAGATCAGCCAATGAGCTTGATGTTGATATGAAATCACCATATCCATGATAGTGCTTCTTTGATGTTGACATATTTGATGAACTTGAGAGCTTTGCACCATCCTAGCATCTTCGAAATTGATTCCTTCCAAATTTCATGTAGATGCGTGACTTTGAGGCTTGCTCCTTCTTCATGTGCATGCTCCTCCATGAGAAAATAAAGATTTCTTCTTGACTTATTAGGATCACAAAGATCTAGCATCATGTTACCATGATCTAGAGAAGTAGACTTATCCAAATTGGCAAGACTATGCATGCTATAATAACAAAGTGTTTGCATCATATCTTCATGCTTGTTTACCATGCTAATATCAGATCCAATGAGGCTAAATACTTCATTATGGAGATAAGTGTCTTTAGAAAATAATTCACTTACTCTCATAAAGAGTTTACAATTTGCCTCAACATAAATTTTCAAACTATGAGTGAACAAATCACTTTTGCTCTTACATGACTCAAGAGCATACATTTGATGAAATAACCATTTGCTTTCTAATTGATTTAAAATCAATTTCAACCTTTTAAGAACATCATTTATGTTCTTAAGAGAGACTTCATACTCAACTAGTATGGCTTTACTCCAATTTGGAGATGCAATGATCTCACTAAAGCAAATTGATTTATCAAATGACATAAGAGAAGTAAGTATGAGATGTATACCACATGAGAGATGCTCCTCTTTCCCTTGAAATGTGAGCCACATGGACTCAACCATGTTTCTTGAGATTCTTTTTGGAATCACAACTTGAGAAGGTCTCTCCTCCTCAATCCTTGACATACTTGAACCTTGAGAAGGACTCTCCTCCTCAATCCTTGGCACACTTGAACCTTGAGATGACTCCTTAAGATCCTCTTCATGATGCTTCTTTTTGATGGAAATCCAAGACCTCCATGTCTCATAATGATCATAACAATCATGACCATTCAATATGCACTTCCTATGATTATCAAGATTACTTATGCTAGAAACATAAGTCCAAAAATCACCACAACTTGGCATGATTTTTCCAATATTGAAATCAAAAGGTATTTCCATCTCAATAAGGCTAACTACTTGCTTATGGATATAAGTGTCCACTTTGGATTCTTCACTTATTCTCATAAGAAGTTTACAACTTGCCTTTAGGATTGAAAACATACAATTTTCATCTTTATGAATGAACACATCATTCATGATCTTATTGAAACCAAAAGATCCTACATTATGACGATATTTCCATTTCCTTGTCTTTATAACTAATGTAAGCTTATAGGGAAAACATGCTTTGCTATTCTTAAAGGCATCACACTCAACTAGTATTGCCTTAAGCCACCTTTGAGATACAAAAATCCCTTCAAAGCAAAATAGATCCTCATAAGTTGATATGAGAGCATAAATGAAACTATTTTCATTTTGTGATTGATGCTCCTTATTCTTGATTGATTTCTCTTGGATAATAACAATAAGTTTGAACTTGTCCAAAGTTCCAAGCAAAATACTTTCCAAGGACATAAAATAAATCCAAGTTACTTTCATGAAAGTGACATCTAACTTTGCATCTTGAACCAAACAATGCACTTCCAAATGAAAAATCTCAAAGGATTTGACATGTGTTGTGATGGACTCTTGAAGACAAATCTTGCAAGTCCTTGTGAGACTCCAAGCCTCATTCACCTTTCCACAAAGGAAACACCTTCCCTTGGACTTGTCCTTCTTGTATTTGCATTTCAAACTTGAAGCTCCATCCTTCACCTCGCCCCCCTTGCTTTGGTTCTCCTTGGATGGATTGGTCTTCTTTTTGTAGCATCTTGAGAAAATATATCTTCCCTTGCCACAAAGGTTGCACTTAGGATCCTTTCCTTCCTTCAATAGGATGCCACCTATTGATGCCATGTGAATAAAAACTTGTGATATGATTCTACAAATGTAATTTGTGACTTTCAAGGGACTAGATTTGAACATCTTCAATAATCTAGAATGATCTACAAAAGATCTAGCTCACAAACCTAAGAATCAATCTTCACACTAATGACTAGTCACTTGGAAACTTTGCTTTGATCACTAAGACAAAAGCACACAATCTTTGAATCAAATCACAAAAGAAATCTCCTATTGGACTCATCAAATACCAATGACTCTTTCTTTTGAGAGTTGAAATGGATGTGAAAAAGATTTGACACCTAGATTTTCCTTTTCACTTGACTAGTTCTCTCAACACTTGAGATTCTTGAACAAAAGATGGGTTTTGTTTCAAATACATGAAAATCAAACTTAATCACTTCTTTTGGACTCACTCTTGACCCAAATAATCTCACACTTGAGATTTAAAATGAATTTGATTTGATTTGAAAACAAACTATACCACCAATTTTTCACAAAGCTTAAAAATTTAGACAACTAGAGATTCACAAAGATCTCAACCATGCATGAATACTCAAATATGGACTCCTCCTCAAATATTGATGCTTCTAAACTTGACCCTATCACTCTTGAACAAATCTAGAGTGATGGTACAATGGATTTCAACCTCTCACCTTGCATATCACTCCTTAATCTATGATTTTTAGCCAAATCTCTCTCAACTTCAACATACACTCAAAAAATCAGAGATGAGCAATTAATGCACCTCTTTCAAGCTTCAAATTTAATTTTTTGGCTGATCTAATCCAAGGACTAATCAAGGGATTAGATTCTCTATAGAAAATGCTTGATTTTGCACCAAAAATCACTCAAATTGGGTATGTGAGTCAAATTCTACAAATTTTTGAAATTTTTCAGTCAAAACTGGAGCTGTACGGCATCACACGTGTGAAAAAGGTTCCTACACCCCACAACAAGATTTGGACCTAAAATTTTGAGGATAGCTATCAAATCCAACTCGCTACACAAAATTTGACTAGTTTCCAAAAAACTACTAATTTTGGCTCTGATTTGGATTAACCCTATCAATTTCAACAAAACCTCTTGTACTTGGCTCTGATACCATGTGGAAAAAGTACAAAAAGGACCAAGAGTGGATCCTAATCTGATCCTCAAGAGGGATTGGTTGTCAGATTACTTGATCTATCAATCTACTTGAGATTAAGATCAATCTAGATCAATTCTAGACAAAAATCCTAACAAGAACAATCATTAATTGAAGGTAGGTGTACTTTCTGGTTTCCCACGTGTGAAACCCTGTATGAGTACGGACTCCAACCTGAAAATCAATTACACATTGATAGCACCTCAAAACAATCAAAACAAATGTAGACAAATGGAGAGAATCACTCAAAATTGCTTCCAAAACCAAGATTGGTGTCTCACATTGATTATGGCCAAATGTGGCTCTATATATACAATAAGTGGGAGCTCGTGGTACTGATCATCCCTCTGATCCCACATGTGTGAAGGTGCTTTGTCATATGATGATTCATCATGCAAAACTGTCACTTGGACAAAACCTTCTATTTTGAGCACTTTTGGTCCATTTTCCTTCTATATGGAGATCTACTTGGAAATCTTCTAGAAGTCCAAATTCGCCTACTTCAGCTTATTCCACATGTGTGAGCTGTCCTCTACACATGGGATGTGCCACCTAACCAAAATATTTGGCTCACGCAATCAATAGATTGATGCCATGTGTCATATATCTAAAAAACTAGTTTTTGGCCTTTTTAGCAACTAGAACTTGAATTAAATCATATGTACAACCTATATGATTATGGTACATGACAAGTACACTATTTTCACACGTGGGAACAGGCTACACACATGTGTAATCATCCTATATACATGATTTTGGCCTCTACCAAGCTTCTTAATACATTTTTCACACCAAGAATATAGTTTTGGGGATGACATGTTTTCTTATTTATCGACAGGAAACTGCAACCATCTCGTCCGACGAAATGACAAATTTTGAAGAAAAGGTGAAGGGATACTTCAAAGAGCACATGCACTTTCAAGAAGAAATATGCCTTATTCTCGATGGTTTAGGGTAAGAAAATTTGAGATCATTGAAGATTATTTAGTGCATTAGTTATTTGAAGACTGGAAATTAAACTCATGGTGTTGTGAAAGACGGGCTTGTCCATGGTGACTTCTATATGTAAATAGGTTATTGGGACATCCGAGACTACGACGAGTCATGGATTCATTTCCACGTAAACAAGGGAGACCTCATTGTGCTTTCAGAGGTGGGCATGTCTTTATGTATATATTATCAACAATTACGTGTCTTTACAATGAAATTACATGAATAATCACTCTTTTAAGAGGCCAATGCAAGCATAATCGTATGGGTAGCATGCTTATGTATATATATTTTATTTTATTAGGCTTTAAAACGTGCCTTGATACATGAATGTGTCCATAACAAGCATGCCACATGTTTGCATTCCATGTCAACTAGGCACGTTTATAGTAGGTGACTAGATATTCAATCAACTGACTATATCATTGCATGCGCAGTATGTTGCATGGATGCTTGCTCAGCAAATACATGATTTTCATTCTTGGTAAAGCCCTTGTGAAAATCTGATTAGGCACTTACAGTACAAGACAAAACACCGATGCTAAACCCAAGCAGAAACCTTCTAGTGCATAAGACAAGCATGTCTTGCAAAAGATTGAAAAATGTGAGTAGCTTCTTTATGTTTATTATATCTTAGTTTAAACTTTTTGATTGCACCAGAAATTTGTCAAAGTAGCTCCTTGCATCCAGATTCCTACATACTCATGCTGCCAATAAACTTTTAGAGTTCATGCAAAGTATCCTCATTGCATCCAAATTCCTACACATCCATGCTACCATTTCCACAAGTGGTGCATGAGATTATTGTTATAGAGCCTATTGACCAGCCTAGTAGTTTTCACCAGCATTGCTCCTTTATTTCTTCTTTTCAAAATTGTCTAGCTAGCAACAATTTATTTTCTATCAAACTTCATTCTAAAAGTATGAATCTTCTTATCTAGTTTGTCTGTAGTATTTACCACCTTTGCACACTTTATCGTCCATCAGTTTTGGTTCTCAAATCTTAGAACTGACCAACATAGTTCTTGTTCCTCAAGATTTGATCTTATTTGATTCTAATAGTTAAATAGTGAAGCTAAATCTTCCTAGCAACTCACATTTAATCTTCAATCGTAAACCTGCCAGCATGCATTTGTTTTAGTTAACGTTACATGGGTTATCTACTAGTATTTCTCATCTTGTTTGGAACTGCTCCGATTCTTTTATTATTGCATTGCTCAAGCTACTAATGGTCGTTGATTTTCTTTGTCAACTTGTCCAACCAATTTTGCGGTGAGAATGAGGTTCTTCCTGAAAAATGCCCCTGAAAAAGGTGGCCTTTTTCCTGGCGTTGTTCATAATGTATGGACAACTCACTTTCTGGCATTCCATCATGCCCACACAATAACTCATACACACAACACCATCAAACGCTATGTTGCTCGTGATAGGCTTTGTCCAAAACTAGCCATCCTATTTTTGTTCCATGCCCCACATTCCATTGTTTGTTCCATGCGTGGGGGGAGCTAAAAAAACTTTGTGCCCATCATAAATTCTAGGAATCTCAGAAACAACCTTGTGGATTTGGATCCTTTGAAGTAGCTTCGTTAAAGTGGTGGAACCTGGTTTTGACAGGATCATCTCAATGACACTCTTTGCAAACTTGGCTAGTCCCCCCCCCTGGTGATGTCCAAGTATTTGCATTCCCTGGTCTATCCGATGGACTATCAAGGTTGATTGTTGTGGTGGTGCACTTACAAAATCTGGTGATTATGGACATGAGTCTCTCTGCATTTCCATGGTGGTCCTTTGATGTGTCACTGCTATCCAAATTTACCACGTGGTGGATAGTGCTTGGTTTGCCCTCGCTTCGACCTCGTAACATGTAGACATGCTTTCATACAAGAGGAAATAATCCACCCCTTCGATGTCTATGTAACTCTTTAGTGGGATGAAAAATCTCATGCCATGAATAATGGCTACCATGGCCTATATGTCATGGAAATTATGTGTAATTCCCAATCCCAACTGTAGTTGGCGTTTGTTGACAATGAGCTTCCCCTCAATAAATGACAAGTTGATGTAAGGAATACTAGCTCCTTTGAATGTTATATTTGCCTCCATCACCACTAAAGACAAATCATTCAAACATCAGTAACTTCAAGTACAAAGAAAAACGGTGAGTAATTGTACAACTCTTCCTGCTATGTCTCGCACGCAGGCGGACTCGTATTCTGTATTTTTCATCTTCTGATGTCTTGTCTTGCTTACTACATTAGACTTACATTAGTCATCAAAACTGAAAGTATATAGTTTGCAAACAATTTCGTGTCACATCTTGTAACTTACAGATTAGAAAGATTAAACATCTACAACTAATTCGTGAATTACAAGAGTGGCAGATTAGCCACAGTCTAGAACACTTCTGATGATGTCATGACATCAAATCAAATATCTGTATCCCATGGTATTTGGCTGATTTTCTTGTTGGTTGTTCGTGGGGCATGACTGATTATGTGTCGTGTTGTGTCATGTCGTGTCATCTTTTGTCAAAGGTTCAGAACTAGAAGCTAGCAAAGCTTTGGCATCAGAAACAAAATATTTCTTTAGCTCCCTCTCAAAGCATGATAGCTTGACGACTCCAAGGCTACTCCTCAGTCTCTCGAATAGACCTTTGTCTAGTGCCTTTGTGAAAATGTCAGCAACCATGTCTTTCGTTCCAATGAAGGTGGTCTATAGTATCTTCTTCCCAATCAGATCCCTGATCAAGTGGTACTTGATCGCAATGTGTTTCATCCTTGAATGAAACACATGGTCTTTTGTCAGATGTATTGCAGATGTGTTGTCCATCTGTAAAATCAGAGGTTCGCTGCTTGTTTCTTCCAATTCGTCCAAGATCTGTTTAAGCCAAATTATCTCGTTGGCCATCTTTGCTGCTACGACATACTTTGCTTTGTAGGATGACTGAGCCACAATGGTCTGCTTCTTGCTGACCCAGAGAATTGCCGCTCCTGACGCAATGGTGCATCTTCCAGAGACACTTTTACAGTCATCTTTGAGGGATGCCCAGCTAGCATCACTGTAGGGAAGCATTTGAAATTATGCATCATGACAATAACACAAACCATAATTCTTTGTTAATTGAAAATACTACAAAATTCATTTTACAATCTTCCAATGTGTCGAGCCAAGATTTGTGCAGAATTGGCTCATCCTGAATACTGCATAAGCAATGTCAGGACGTGTGTTGCCTACAAGGTACATCAGCGATCCAATCAGTTTCTTGTAAGGTGTGAGCTGCATCAATTCTCTCTCTGCTTCAGTCCTCGAACAATTTTCGTTCGTAAGTATTGTTCTTGCGACCATTGGAGTATTTGCTCCTTTGCAGAGCATCCTGAAATTCTCTAGGATTTTTTGCGTATATCTAGACTGATGAAGGTATAACTTACCTCCCTCATAGTCCCTTTCAATCTACAAGCCAAGGTAACACCTGGCTTCTCCCAGATCCACAATCTCAAAATGTTTTGAGATGTCTATCTTCACTTCAACAATTAGGCTCTCACTCTTGCAGAGTATTAGAGTGTCGTCCACATACACAACCACAATGATGATCTTCCCATCTGTAATTCTCACATACACATTGGAATCAGCCATTAGTGGCTTGAATCCTAATGATATCAAGGCTTGATCCTTTTTTTGGTACCATTGTCGAGCTGACTGCTTCAGACCATAGATACTCCTATGCATTCTGCATGCATAATCAAGAAGTGAATTCGAGACATAACATGGGGGTTGATCCATGTAGACCTCCTCGTCTAACTCACCATGCAAGAAGGCTGTATTCTCATCCACAATGTCGATTCTGAGGTCATAAACAACTGCATATGCAAATAACGTAGGGACAATTGTTTCATGATAGGATAGAAGGTTTCAGAATAATCAATACCATATCTCTGAGAGAATCCCTTCGTTACCAGTCTTGCCTTGTATTTTGAGACATCCCCATCTGGTCCATACTTGAGCTTGTAAACCCATTTGCATTTGACAACCTTTCGCTTATCTGGTAATGGATGCAACATCCATACCTAGTTCTTCCTCATGGAATTCATATCCTCGTTCATGGCTTGGATCCATTTGTCCTTCTCTGGACATTCAATTTTCTCCTCGAATGTTTGTGGTTTGTCACTAAATCCACAGAATTCTTCTGATGTGGAAGCTGAGCTTCCTGGCACGTATCTTGTTGGCACTCTTTGTTGTCTTGTCGACCTTCTAGGAGATCCTCCTGGAATAACAATGTCTTTGCCTTTGTCTACTCTTCTAGGTTAGGAACCATCTTGATTTACAGGTATTGTAGCAGAAGGCTGTCTTTTGAATCTTTCGTCTTTTGATTTGTCACTTGAATGTGAAGTGACTCAAAAAAAATTATTTTCATGTTCATCTTCTACTCCCTCTATCGCTGGTGGCAGATCATAGTACTGTCTTTCCAAAACCTCATAGCTGACAAGATCTCCCTGCTCTCATCAAATCTGACATCTCTCACTGTCTTCACAGTGTTCGTGTCTGGCATGTAGACTTTGTAGTATGATGAATTGTTGTCATATCTTACCAGATATCCTTGTTCAACTTTCTCATCAAGCCTCTTTCGAAGCTTATCAGGGATATGTACATAAGCTGCACAACCAAAGACTCTGATGTGAGACAGGTTGGATTTTCTACCCCACCATAATTCGTCTGGTGTCATGTGAGGGACAGCAGACTTTTTTGTCCTTTTCTGGATGTATGCAGCTATAGCTACTACTTCAGCCCACAGTACTCTTGGAGCTTTCGAGTAGGCCATCATGCATCCGGCAGCTTCCATCAGAGTTCTATTCTTTTGTTCTGCAACACCATTGTATTGCGGTGTGTAAGCTGCAGTCCTTTTGTGAATGATACCACGATCATTGCAGAAGTCAGTGAAGCGATTCGAGATGTATTCGCCACCTCAATCTGTCCTGATCTACATCACTTTGTTGCCAATGCATCTCTCTGTCCAATTCACATACTTTGTGAATTTATCAAATGCTTCCGACTTATTTTGAATAAAATACACTCTAGCAAATTTACTATAATCATCAATGAAAGTTATGTAATATTTTGAGCCTCGTACTGAAATCACATTGAAAAGCCCACAGATGTCCAAATGCACTAACTCCAAAATCTTAGTCGTTCGGTAGGAGTCTTTGACAAATGGAGTGCGAGACATCTTACCCTTCAAACATGCATCACAGGTGGTCAAATTGTTCGCATTTGAGATGCTGACCTCTGTTATTGTTCCATGATGGCTTGCTTGGTAAAGTGCCATCTTATTTATGTGGCATAGTCTCCTCCTGTGCCATAGAGTGTCTGACAAATCATCATGAGTCTGATGCACTTGATTTGCAGGCAGGCGTACCTTCAGGTAATATAGATTACTTTTTCTTTTGTCTTGAGTGATCAGGGTATTGGTACTGGCATCAATAAAATTGCATGCTTTGTCAGAAAACGTCACACGCATCCCTACATCAATATTCTTGCCATAGAAAGCAAACCCTACTATAGTGTAGGCACAAACAAAACATCTTCGAGTCGTCTGTCTCTGCCATTTGTGTTGAGCCACAATGAACCAATACCGTTCACTTGATGTTTGGATCCATCTCCAAGAACAATGAATCTTGAAGGATCTGCACTTCAGAAATCAGACATAATTCATCTTGATGTCACAAAGTGTGAGACAACTCCTGAATCTAGGATCACCTCTTGTGTGTCAAGTGTTGACACTTCACACATGTCTACACAAATGTAGGAGGTCGAATAATTTCTGTTCGATCTCTCTTTGCCCATTTTTGAGCTCTCTGGCTCCTCGACATAGGACAAACTATTATTGTTATCTTGTTTATTCTATCTTGATTTGTTTCTTGGATTTAGACGACAATCCATGACTGCATGACATTTCTTGTGGTAGTGGATGCACTAAATTTTTGAATTGAGCCAACACGTATCGACTATGTGCCCATCACGTTTTTCTCCACCTTGCTATGAACAAGCCTTCTTTTCTCCACCTTGCTGTGAACTCTCACAAACAGTTAAATTTTCACTTCTTGCAAGAGTTAACTCTTGTAGAGAATTCTATAGTGAGATCTAACCCAGATCCAGCTATTGTGAGCCTTGTGAGAGTTACTTCCCAAAGATCAGAGAGATATCAGGATTTTTATCTGCAAAACTAGCTAAAGAACCCTCGCAAAGCGAACCCTCGCACAAGAAAACCCTCGCAGACCAAATCAATGGAAAGATCTGCATCAGATCCAGCTACTGTCAAAATCTCAGGTCAATCAGTGCAAGGAATAAAAAGTTATCAAGGAAAAACCACCGTAAAAGGTCTAAAATTCACTTCCGACTGATTAGATCGATCAGATCCTTGAGATCCAGATAGCATCCTACAGTATAAGCAAGATTCAATCACTTTGGAACCCACCATCGGATGAATCTGAGATTGGGATGATCAATAGCATGAAGGATAGCAAATCAAGCACCACACCTTCCCAGATTAGCAACCGTGCAACAAGAGGCAGAACCGGAACCAGCACCAATGGATCCAATGGGCCAACCCATACCTGTTGCTCCCTTGCAAGTAGTCTGGACAGCACCACGGATGGAAATACCAAAATATGACAGATCATCAAATCCCATCTAATTCCTCCAGATCTACGAGCAAGCTTGTGAAATCTACGATGAACGGACACCTACGGAGAAGCTGATGCTATTCCCCATGTTCTTACTGGCAGTGTCTCAAGATTGGTTTTTCAACCTGTCAGAGGAAAACAAATATACCTGGGAAGAGGTTAAAGAGACTCTCATTATGTGCTTTAAACCAAGAAAGTTCTTGGAAGACCCATTCCTCCTGCTGAGCAAAGTCAAAATGGGAAAATGAGACATGGTCAGGGACTATATTGAGCAGGTCAAATACTTACGATCCGAGTGCAGTGCAGCCCTAACTCCTGATCATTTTGTGATCATGTGGTTCCTAACCGGACTACCACAAAGCATCAGAAGAGAATTGAAATGACGGGAGCAGTACGCTACTCTGCAAGAAGCTATGGAAGATGCCATCAGGGAAGAGGATGAGGGATTTGACGACGAATATCCATCCACCCACACCCCTACTCCCTCGTTAGCATTATCATCATCAACCACATCTGCTCTATCCACAAAAGTGCTATTGGAGCAAATGACGAAATTACACAAACAGCAGATGGAACAACTTATGGCGCAGTTTGACAAAAAACTAAAGGCCTTACAAGGAGTTGTACCAGTAATGCCACATCAACCGAAACCAAACCAGCTGCAGTATCCAAGACGAAAATATGTATGGTGTTTAGTGTGCACGCAAAACCATACAACGAATGAGTGTCCAGTCCTAAAGCAAAATCTGAGACTGACACATAGATTCTGCCATCTGTGCAATGCAACATTGCATGATACAACATTTTTCCCATTCAACCCCTAGATTGTTCAACAGAAGAGAAGTCCTTGTCAGACTTCTTATCCTTACCATCAAGGGGCACCAAGGTATGGTACACCAAATCAACCACAGCGTATGGCCTTACCTGCTCCACCAGGGCCAACTAATCAACAAGTGGCCCACGTAAACCTGACAGCAGCAGAACCAGAGATGCAAATGCCACCTCAACCTGAGCAGCAGCAATGTTACGGACTGGATGAACCATTTATGGATCCTACCATAAATGAATATGTTGTGGCCTATGCAGCTCAAACTCAACGTCAAGGCAGAAGAAATTATGGCTGCTACGAATGCGACGAAGGACACATAATTGTGAGATGTCCCTACAAGGGACAATATACATCCTTCTGTCGAGAATGCGATTACGGGCACTGTTACAAGAATTGTCCATTTAAACTTGGAACCAGTGCACCTCTTAGCTTCATTGCAATACAAAAACCAGCAGTTCCAGTAGGGATGCCATCAGAAGGACGACAATTCCATGCTCTTGTGTTAGCTGTTACACGAGCGCAGAAGAGGAAGGAAGTGGCTCACTCACCACCACCATCGAACACTAATGACCAACCCTCAACTTTCGCTCCATATCCAAATGTGAGGGAAGAAAGAAGGTAGTACCAAAAATAAGACACTGGGTATAGAAGGCACAATTGGAGGAAAAAGAGCAAGAAAGAGTTAATCCCATGGAACCTCCAGTTGGCGTCGAATGGGAACTCCTAGCGGGCTCACCACTGCGCACTGATCAAAATGGTCGGTTGCACCAACATGAATCACCTTTTCACATGGTGGAGCCCGAGGAATCACGCACTGAAAGGCTCATCCTTTTATTATCAAGCCATGTTAGTTTACCACTCTGAGAACTACTGCGGATTGCACCACAAGCGAAAAGCCTTTTAGCTGAATGGGCCAAAGCGGATGAGGAGCCAGTAGCACCTGAGCCCATACATTGTATGGGCTATGAAGAAACAAGTAACGTCCTCCACAATGGAGCAGCATGGGAAAGTGGGGAACACAACATCACTTTGCCCATCAAACACCAGAGATACGAGGACGAGGCAACAGTGGTAGATGGAGGATCAGGTGTCAATCTGATCTCCACTACTTTATATGAAAAATGGAGTTTACAAGGGTTGAAGCCAGCAAGATTCGCCATCAAGCTGGTAGATCAATCCTGTGTGAAATCGAAAGGTGTAGTTGTTGATATCCCTATAAAGATAGCAGACATGTAGTTTGTGATTACTTTTGTAGTCATGGATATACCTAAATCTCCATCTGCATACCGTGTCTTACTGGGAAGACCATGGTTGAAGACTGCGCAAGTTGTACACAACTGGGGTATGGGAAAACTCATTTTCGAGAACAGAGAACAAGATATAAAGGTTGATGCAACCACATGGGTGGTGAAACCTAAGGCACCCAGAGTTGATGAGGGATCATCCATGACTAATCACACGATTGATCGCCCAAGGCCAGCCAAGGGAGGTCACTATGATTCAGAGATGGATGTCGTGATATGGACAGATGCATTAGCAACTATTGACTGCCAAGCATGTCAATATGAATCAGATCCAGAACCTAGTACTTCTTCACCCAAATATTACTCGCACCCATGAGGCGAATGTCACGGCAGTCCCGGTGAAAGACAACAAGGATGAATCCACCAAAATGACAAAAAAGAGTAAAAAAAAAGTGTTGGATTCCTTGAAGTCAATCAAGATAGACTCACATACAGCATCATCTTCTACACAGGTGACAAAAAATCAAAAAATGACTAGTCGGGCGAAGATCAATATGTTAAAAGAGGAATATCGACAAGTGCCAGTTCACGAGATGCTTGAGACTTTCAAGAATTACACCTTGGACGACGTGGTAATCATGATGCCGCAAGCTCAGAGGGAACTTGATCAAAGTCAAGCACCAGTGGAACAAGTCTTTGAGGGACCTGCGTGAACACAATCAATGAATCTTGTCGAGCCAGGTGTAGAAGAAAAGATAGTGCATGTGAGAGAGCAGTTAACACCCACATAGTTCGAGAGACTACGATCCATTGTTTGCAACACCAAGAGAATCACCAGAGGGTGTGTTGTTGGAATTTGATTTTTGGATAGTAGTTTGCAAGGGAAAACAACATTACATGGTAGATCATGTATCATGAATCAAAGAGAAAGAGATTGCAATCCAACTCGATGATGAGTTGGCAGATGCTGACTTATTTTACGTGGACACAGTACCAGAATGGGCTGCCGACACTGTTGAATATCTAATGTGGGGCCAACCAGACAAATCACTACCAAAGGCAGAACAACAAAAGTTGGTCTTGAAGGCTAGACCTTATCAGCTGATTACCGACCAGTTATACCGAAGAGGACCAGGTGGAATTCTTCGGTGGTGTATTCCTCCTCATGAGGCCACCTAGATCATTTCGCTTTCACATGAAGTCATGGGGGCCATTTTGCATCCGACATTACAGTTCGCAAGATCCTACAATCAGGATGTTGGTGGCCAACGATTCATAAGGATACGGAGGAATACTTAAAAAAGTGCGATGTGTGGCAAAGGGCGAGAAGGCCAATGAGATTGAATTATGACCTACTGCAGCCGATCTTAGCCCAAGCAGCATTCGAAAAGTGGGGGTTGGATTACATCGGTCCAATTCACCCTATGACAAGGAGTTCCCAGGCTCGATACGTAATCGTAGCCACATACTACCTCACCAAATGGGTCGAAGCCAAGGTAGTAAGAGTAGCTGATGCTAGGACCATTGCCAAGTTCCTTTATGAAAATATCATTGTATGCTTCGGATGCCAGATAGAGCTAGTCAGTGATCGCGGAAGCCATTTCATCAATGAGACCATCAAGTTCCTGTTGGAGAAATTCTTCAGATCCACAGAACCAGTATGCCTTATTATCCTCATGGTAATGGGCAAGCAGAATCATCCAATAAGATCTTGTGTAGCGTGCTCACAAAAATAGTTGAAGCTAGCAGATCAGATTGGAAAGATAAGTTGCATGCTGCATTGTGGGCATTTAGGACAACATATAAAGAAAGCACTATTCAAACACTCTTCCAATTGGTATATGGTCAGGATGTTATGATGCCTGTAGAGTTTTTAGTTCCTTGATTGAGGATTGCCACCATGCACCGTCTTAGTGAGTCCAAATCTCTACAGCTACACTACAAAACTCTGCATAAACTCTGTGAAATACGCTTACTAGTTGTCCATGCACTAGCAGCTGAAAAGAAAAGACACAAAGCATGGCATGATTGCTGGTTACAAAAGAAGGACCTTCGTTCCGGAGATCTGGTCCTGATGTATAAAACCAAGGTGATCAAAGGGAAATTAAAATTCATAGGTGAAGGTCCCTATCGGATCAAGGAAATTCTTAATCATGGAGCCGTGAATTTCAAAAAGTTAGATGGGACACCATTCGATACACCCATCAACGGTAGCCGGTGGCACAAGTACTAGCCACCACAGTGAGATAGATCCAGATTGGTGGGGGCACGTTACAAAAAGCTAAACTGCAAAGCCATCACCGCTAGGTCTAAGAAGATCAAGCCAAATCAAGCTAAATCCATCAAGATTTAGCCAAATCTAGCAAGATTGAGGAAATCCATCAGAATCTAAGAAGGATCCAGATCTAGATAGGATCAAGAAGGAAGCTGATCATCTGACTAAGGGATCTGTTACCAAGTATTCATCAGAACTTCCAGAGATAGCACTTGAAACTTGCACAGTCACCAGATCTGACCCAGATGCATCCATAAAAATCTCTACAAGAGTTCCTGATGGAGAAATCACCATTTTCTAGTGTATGCGAGGGTTCTCAGAAGCAGAATTTTCAAAACCCTCGTAGAGCATCAAGATCAACTTACCAACTCTCAGAAGGTGCCTGAATAGAATCAAAACAATGAAATTAGCCTGCCTACATGGTCTGATCTTGAAAATCCAATCATAGGAGCAAGTTGTGCGAGAGATCACTTCTTGCGAGAGTTGAACCCTCGCAGAACCTTTGCATAAAGGGAAAGTGGATTTCACCTAATACGTACTCTAAATTCCGCTATATAAGGGCTAAATTTGAGTCATTTGTCACCTTTGCTAGCAAAGCTCAACCAAAATTTACACTGAAATTACCAAGTTCTCCGTTTGCAACCAAAATTCTTACCAGTTATCATCCGATCATACTGAACACCGATCTACGTTCTGAACTACACTTCTTGTCATCCAACACTTGTTGTTCATAGTTTTCTATCGTTTCCACATCTTTTTTCATTTTCCAACATTTTTTTCTACTTTTTTGACCTCTAATCATCACTGCTAACATGGCCTCCTCATCCTTTGAAGACTCTAGCACCAAACAGGTGATCCAGCCTGACATCCTTGAGGTCACACATATTTGGCCTCTACCCTCTGATGCTTTGATCCAACCATGGCTGCAGACAGCCGGCCCACTTCTAGAGACAATGGATATTTACCTGGCGCTTTTTCATTCTGAGATTAACATGGGCCTCGCCCTTCATGCTTACGCCACCTGGGACGAGGAAAAGACTCGTTTCCACTTCCTGTACCAAGGTATCACGTACAAGGTCAAGATCAATGCCGACTCGATGGTCACCATTGGCATTATGTCTGGTGATCATCAGCGCTTCTCCCATCAGAATGCCAAAACTTTGATCAAGCCTTTCGTCACCCAGACTGCATCGAAAATCCCAATTCAGACTAACAACGGTTACTTGATAGATGCTATCACGGAATTCGTCATTCAGACAACTGCGCATTTGTTGAATAGCTTTTTGGTTATTTCAACATTTTGCAAGAACAAAATCCAGTCTAAGCTGCTGAGTCAGATAGCGAAATCCTTTCTGGAATTCCCTAGCCCCTCCGTTGTGCCATACGACTGGCATAACTTTCTTATTCATGAACTAGCCAACTCCATCAAACCCAACAACCGTGAGCATATCCCAGCAGGCCCCCTGTTGTATAACTTTGTCTGTGCACTTATCGAGACGAAAGTGTGCGGTGTCCAATGCTCATCCCTTTTGTCTACCCTCGTGCCACATACTAACCTTTATCCGCCATATCAAGCATCCACCTCTTTCCAACCTGCAATTATTAACACAATGGCCAACAAATGAATGCATGGCACTGTCTCTACATTCACATCTCCACCTGCTACCCAAAGATGCACCTCCACTACCGCACTAACCACCCCATCAACAACTGCCACTTCTTCTTCCGTGCAACCCCCCACTCCGATCTCTATTGTCGTTACCTCTCTTCCTGCTCCATCCACATGTGCTTCTGTGTCCACCCTCGTTTCCGTTGTTGATACGATTTCTATCTCTGTTCCATTATCTACTACTCCGTCCATCATCATCGCATCCTCCATTACTCCTGTCGCCACCGTTGCTTCCATTTCGTTCAATCCTTCTGATTCTCAATTGTCTCTAGACACTCTGGCATGGATGCAAGTCATCAATTTTTCACCCCCACGCCAAACCCTTTCTGCTCCATCTTTGCCTTCTTCCATACTCCACACCACCCTTCAGTTCCCCTCTGTTCCTTGTGAAAGATTCAACTAGTTTTATCACATTTTGCAATATTTCCATATTTGGCATATTGAGGCAAAAACTTGTTTTAGACTTAGAGGTTGACTTTTCAAAGTTTATTAGTCTAAATTTCATCTGAATAAACATCTTTTGAAAGTGTGGAAAAGATAGAATGCGAGTTTGAGTAGATTCAATTTGAATAAGTTGGGTACATTGAATCTAGACCCAAAATTGGTAGGGTTAGCATTTTGGTGGGAAAGCCGAGTGGCCAAATAGGGTTTGGACCTGCTATAAAAGGATGTAACTCGTGGAGAGAGTTATCTTCTCTCTTCTCTATCTCATTTCATGCTTATGCATGGTTCTCTTGGGTTCTACTATCCATTGGTGCACTATCTTGGTGATTGCTTGCATTTCTATGTGTAGAATGATCTATATTTGCTATTTTTGGATCCACAAGTGTGAAATATAGTAGCTTGCTGGTTCTGTACAAAAATCAACAGTACATAATCATTTCATTCAAGTTTGATCAAGTTCTACTAGTGTTTGGATCTCAAACTGTAGATGCTGATTTTTCTACATTGGTGAAATTGGTAGTGTATTTTTCTTCCTGACCAAAGATAATTCAAGTAGATTGGATCTTAAGGATCTGAAATCTTTCACATGGTATCAAAGCTTGTGTTTCAGGTTATGAAGGAGGAAATCAGATCTATCAATGATTTGGTGAAGATATCAAGTCTAGAGCATCCTAGAGAGGATTCTACACCAAAATCGGATTTTTTGCTTTTGTAGATTGGACCTTTTGTAGATCAAAACACTAAATAGGTCAATATTCTTGTTCAATTCCAATTTTTGAATTCACATATTGGATTTTGTCGATTTTTAGATCATTGGTTCAGCCTAAGTGGTGGCTTATAGATTGCATATCAAATTTTCAGCATTTGCATGTAGATTTGGAATAGTCAATTTTTTGTGATTTTGTCAAAACCCTAATTTTGATTGAATCTCTAGATAGTGAGGTTTCTTGACTTCATTTGAGTGTGTTTCAATCTTAGGAAGTGGCAAAAGTCATTAGATTGAGGATAGATCATAGGTTGATCAAGATTCCATGATTTTATGTGTTGATTTGCTTGGATAAGTGCTAGAAGAGAATTTGTGAGATAGTTTCAAATCTTGGTGATTTCTTTTGAAAGCATTTGTTGTTGTTCAAAGGAGTTCTTTGTGCATTGAAGCACGTTGAAAGAGAAGATCAGGTCATTTCTACATGGCAACCTGAATGGGAGTCATGTTGGAAGCCAATGATAGGCTTACCTCAAGTAACTATTCACTATGGAAAGTGAGGATTGAGTCACTTCTTGAGATAAATGATGTTTTGGATATTGTTGTAGGTTTGGAGGAGAGACCAGAAACACAACAAGATCAATTGAGGTATGACAAGAGGGCCAGGAAGGCTCTACACATGATAAAGATGAATGTTACCAATGAACTTCTCAAGGAAGTTGGTAAGTGCACATCATCTTTGGAAGCTTGGAATTCATTGAAGAAGCTTTATGAATCCAAGTCTACTTCTAGAGTGTTGACTCTAAGAAGGCAAATCTTTTCTTGTTTGCAGAAGAATGAAGAAAGTCCAAGTACTTGGATCTTCAAGAGATCTTGATCAATGAGGAATATAGGCTTCAACCAAGAGGTGGATCTACATCAACACTTCAAGAGGATGCTATGTTCACAAAGGGCAAAATCAAGGGCAAAACCAAAAGCAAGTGGTATAAAGGGCAAGATCAAGTGGATGCTTCTTCAAGTGGCAAAAAGAAGGATAGATCAAAGCTCAAGTTCTTCTATTGTGGCATCAAAGGACACTTTGCAAGTGAGTGCTACAAGAAGAAGAGAGATCAAGGAGACAAGCAAGGTAATCTTACTCTTGATGAGGATGGTTTGGATGTACAAGATGCAAATGATGATGCTTTTGTGATGTCTTCATGTATGCTTGCTAATGATGGAGATCTAGATCCTTGGTGGATTGATAGTGGAGCAAGTTCACACATGACCTTTCACAAAGAGTACTGCACTTCTTTGTTGGCATATGGAGATGACAAGAGGGTGATCTACACGGCCAATGACGGTGAGTGTGCAATCAAAGGGATTGGCACAATTCCTATTTCTCTCTCTACAAATAGAAATGTTCATTTGGAGGATGTCTTGTTTATTCCATCTATTACCAAGAATTTGCTTAGTGTGAGTCAAATGCTAAGTAAGGGCCTCAAGGTGGAGTTTGATGGAGATGCTTGCTTGATCAAAAGGAAGGATGTCTTGATTGGAAAAGGTAAAAGGCAAGGGAAGTTGTTCAAACTTGATGCTTGTGTCATTGCTAACCAGGTTGGATGTGTTGCAAGGGAGCAAATTTCTATTCAAGAGGTTTGGCACAAAAGGATGGGACACCTCAACTTCAAGTCATTGGAGGTAATGGCAAGGAAGAAGGTTGTGATTGGTCTTCCAAGTTTCTTAAGTAATGACAAGCATGTTTGTGAGTCTTGTGCTTTGTCTAAGTCACATAGACTACCTTATACTAGATCTATTTCTAGATCTACAAAGCCTTTTCAACTTGTACATTCGAATTTTCATGGATTTACTACAATTAGCAATAGTGGAGCTAAGATGTATGTAACATTCATTGATGATTTTAGTAGATTTTGTTGGATCTATCTACTAAAGAGCAAGGATGAAGTGTATGATGTCTTTGTCAAGTTCAAGAATGCAAGGGAGAACCAATTTTCCACAAAGATCAAGTGCTTGAGAGGTGACAATGGTGGTGAGTACATATCTAACAAGTTCAAGGCCTTTTGTGATGAGCATGGGATCAAGAGGGAGTATACAACATCAAGGACCCCACAACAAAATGGAGTGGCTGAAAGGAAGAATATGACTTTATGTGAAAGTGCTAAAGCTATGAGGTTAAGTGCTAATCTTGACAAACCATTTTGGGATCAAGCTTTGTTGTGTGCCAATTTCTTGTGCAATAGGTGGCCGAGTGCTATTTTGGATGGAAGGACACCTTTTGAGATGCTATTCAAGAGGAGGCCGAGTCTCAACTTTCTAAGAACCTTTGGATGCACATGCTATATCAACATTACTCTTGATGATAGGACCAAGGAGGATTCATCTTCAAGAAGAGTTATTTTTGTTGGATATAGTGAGGTGAGTAAAGCCTACAAGGTTTACATTCCTTCTACTAACAAAGTGATTGTTGGTAGAGATGTCATTTTTCATGAGGGAAACATTCCAAAGGTGTCTTCAAGCATGATTGATGGTAAAGTAGATGGATCTAACATTATTGATGTTGATGAGAAGGATGCTACTTTGGATGGTGGTGATGATGGACCTTCATCAAGTCAAAAGCCAAGGAGAACATCAAGAGAAAGACAGGTACCTTCAAGTCTCACATATGATCAAAAGGGTAAGCAAGTAGTTTTCGGAAATTATGTTGCTTTCCTAACCTCTTTGGATGAGCCTACAAGTGTAGATCATGCAAGGAAAGAAGAGGATTGGATCCAAGCAATGGATCTTGAGTATCGATCTCTTATGAAGAGTGGAACATCTTTTGGAAGATCTTCTTGTGTACATGGAGTTGTGCAAGTGGATGGATGTTATCTTGCTGTAAAATCAAGTATTGGATCTAGAAAAAAAAGTTTGTTCAATGACTTTGATGCTCAAGTTGAAGATCAAGAGGTTGATCTCAAAGGGCTTCAACTAGTCAAAAGGGAAGTTGGCAATTTGGAGCTAGTCAAGAGCATCAAAGGAGAGGTGATTGGCAAAGGTGTTATGGATTTGTTTTTGCAGCATATTGAAGGCTCAAGTAAGGTCAAAGGAGCAGCAAGGAAGTGCTGTTCAAGTTTACTTTATTTGTTCTATCTCATGTTTGAGCAATTTCATGTGGATGTGTGCAAATTGTCAAGATATGGTAAAACTAGCTACATTGGTGAGCATTGTTTTGATGTTGGATTTGTACTAGCATTCTTGGCTGATTTTGCTGATGGAAATGAAGCTATTGGAGGTTCATTATATCACTCATTCATGGTCAAGTCATCAAGGTATGATGGTATCTTGAGGCAAGATGAAGATGGAGGCTCATTCATGGAGTATCATGGTGGATACAAGGCAACAAAGGACAAATGAGGAGGAGACATGCAAGCAAAAGTTGATCACTCACATTTCTTGTTTGTTTGCTGTATTTCTCCAGAGAGTTCAGAGTTGGAAGCATGGTGAAATCATCTCATTTACATTCTATTTGATTCTTCATGCATTTTTACATGTAAAATTGATGTAAGAAATAGTGAAGCATCCCAAGTGGACACTATTCTCTATATCAATTATGGTTGTTTCTATTTTTAGCATTAATTGATCATTGAAAGAAGACCTATTCTTAGGAAGAAGATCATTCTTATGATGGATCAAAGTTCTATTGGCAAAAACTATGCTAGGAGCATTGGAAGCTAGGAAAGCGAGTTTTGAGGTACATCATTGGAACTCGAGATTTTGGCATATTGTATGAGGGATCATCACCTAATCTTTTTGAATTTTCAGATTTGGACTATGCTAGAGATGTAATGGATAGGAAATCCATTAGTGCTTATTGTATTTTCATAGGTTATGGAGCTATATCATGGATGTCAAAGAAACAAGCCACTATCTCATTGTCATCTAGTGAGGCCGAGTACAAAGCTCTTACACATTGCACAAAGGAGATGGTATGGATAAAAAGGATGATCAAGGATCTTCACCTGTTGGATTTTTCAGAGAGCCCAATCATCTTTTGTGACAATCAATCAGCCCAAAGAATGGCATCCAATCCTATCTTTCATGCTAGGAGCAAGCATATTGAGATACAATATCATTTTGTGAGGGAGCGAGTCATTGCAAAGGAGGTGGAGCTTCAACATATGTCTTCAAGAGAATGTGTAGCTGATATCTTCACCAAAGCATTGGGAAAAGACTTGTTCATGAAGCATAGGACTTCACTTGGAGTATTATCAAAGTCTATGCTAAAACTAGTTGAAGAGGGAGTGTGAAAGATTCAACTAGTTTCATCACATTTTGCAATATTTCCATATTTGGCATATTGAGGCCAAAACTTGTTTTAGACTTAGAGGTTGACTTTTCAAAGTTCATTGGTCTAGATTTCATTTGAATAGACACTTTTTGAAAGTGTCGGAAAGATAGAATGCGAGTTTGAGTAGATTCAATTTGAATAAGTTGGGTACATTGAATCTAGACCCAAAATTGGTAGGGTTAGCATTTTGGTGGGAAAGCCAAGTGGCCAAATAGGGTTTGGACCTACTATAAAAGGATGTAACTCACATCCAGCAGGCAGCAGGGGGATTTAACCAAGATCAAGGGTCTGAAGGCCAAGATCAAGGGCAAACAGATACAGCTGCTGAGACGCTAGACCAGGGGCAAGGCGCAGATACCAACCAAAGCCAAGCAACATCATCCAGAGGTTCGCACAAGATATCTTTCAACTGGGCATTCCGAAGACCCAAGTCTGTGGAGGAGAAAATCAATGAATTCCTATCAAAGTATCCCCACGAGTCATCAAGAGGCGACTGATAGATATCGTTTTTAGCTCAGACCATAAAGGGCAAAAAAATACAGGCATTATCCGCCCTCCAACCACAACCAGAGTGGCATCAACAGTTGTTCAAAAGAGACCCTGTGGCCATCAGGGCCTATGTGACGAGTCCACAACAATTGCAGGTGAACGCGCACTTTATGTCATGTACACGAAGATCCAAATGGACGGAATGCGGCACCCCTATGGACAAGATCACACTTCAAAATTTTAATTGGCCGATTACACGTCAAAATATGGGTGGACTACGGATGTAGATCCCAGAAGGGCTCTCACCGCGTTCACAACCCATTATATCAATCGCCCTAATCCAACAGTCCACGCAGTAGCCACTTACGCCCAGGACTTAGAACATCTAATCGGGATCTGATCAAGACTAAATGGGACAGTTTTTTCCCATCCATATTCTTTGACGTTAATAAGGCACTATCTTCAGGCAAAGTCGAAGATTAGCTGCCAATTGCTCGTGTGTATTACCGAGCTACACTTCTGGACGATCCCTAGACATGCAGATTCCAAACATGGGTCAACCAAGATTGGCTGTGAGGAATCCACAAGTCCCTTCACATGCCCAAGGACTTGAAGAAAGTGGACTGCCTCAACTTCATGGAGGACGTCACCACCTACTTGATCTAGCAAAGGCAGGCGAAGAAAACGCTATACGAAACCGGCAGAGTGCCGAGGGACCGGCACTACTTCAGGCCATGGGTCCTGTTGGGGGTATTCTCAACAAAGTGTAAATATATAAAATCATCCAATAAAATGTGTTGCAAGGGCATGGCATCCTATGTGTATAAGCCCATGGCCCAATGAGCACGCAAGTGAAGTTGTAAATAAAATAATAGACTTGGGCCCTTTGTAATTAAAATAAAACTTGAGGGCCAAAGTCAATTCTAAACTTAGAGTTTACTTTTTAGAGTTGGGTCCAATTCTGGTCTCACATGAATCTTGTGATTTCCAATGCACTTTTTGTGGACCCTTGGATCAAGTTGGGTTCAAGATAAATGGATAGGATCAATGTGAATATTAGCCAATAGGATTGAGGGGCAAGGGCCTTTCCCATTTTATAAAAAGGCACCATTTGTACACTATTTTCATGCTTAATAGAGAGGAGAAGACTCTACCATTTTGAGAGCTCAAGCATCCTCATTTGCTAATCAATCTTGCTTATGCTATTGTTGTGATTACTTGTTATTTTCATTTTTCATGCTTTTTGGTTATGCTAGTTAAGATTTTTCCATAAGCAATGACATTGAGCATTTGAGCTAACCTCTCTCTCTCTCTCTCTCTCTCTCTCTCTCTCTCTCTCTCTCTCTCTCTCTCTCTCTCTCTCTCTCTCTCTCTCTCTCTCTCTCTCTCTCTCTCTCTCTCTCTTCCTCTCCTTTTCTATCCCTTTCCTTCACCCAAATCATGATGAATGTTAGAGTAGAGGAGTAGAGTTAAGGGAGAGTAGTGTTAGTGGTGAATAGAGTTAGGGAGGAAGTAGAAAACTAGCTAAAATTAGCATCTATGCATGGTTAGGTACCTATCTAGTGATCGAACCCTTGTTGACAGACGGGAGGGCTATATTACGCAGATCTACAACCATTATATCTTCAGACTTTATTTACTGGACCTGGAGCTCTCCTTTCGAGATCAAATCTGAAATGTGATGGTACTCCAGAGGTATGTATTTTGTCTTTGAATGGAAGACAAGATCCTGGGACAGATTAATGGCACTATGAGAATCCATCATCATCGTGCATGGTCATCCTTGTGGTATCCCAATTGCCTCCAACATCATCTACAACCAAATTACCTCGTTCGTCACCTTTGACGCTGCGACGTATTTAACTTCACAAGAAGATTGAGTACCGAGGTTTGCTTTTTGCATATCCAGCTGATTGCTGTTCCACACGCTATTGAATATCCTCCAGTTACGGACTTGTTGTCATCTTTGCAGCTCGCCCAGCTTGCATCATTGTAGTGGTGCAGCTCGAATGTTTTTCTTTCATTTTTTACTCTGTAGGTTAATCTCATATTTTGGGTACCCTTCAAATATTGTAGGATTCGTTTTGTCATTTGCCAATGTGCCATGCTAGGATTAGAAAAGAATTGGCTTAAGGCGTAAATAGAGAAAGCTAGATCAGGTCAGGTACAACTTGTATGGTACATCAGACTACCGATTAGATTTTGGTAGGGTATACCTTCCATCTTCTGTTTTTCTTCTTCTGTTTTTGGGCAATCCTGCTTCAGTCAGCTTGGCTCTAGCTATCATTGGTGTGGCCTTTTCTTTGGAGTCCACCATGTGATACTGCTTGAGCACTTTTCTGGCATATTCAAACTAGCTCAAGTGCATTTCGTCTTTTATTCAATCTCTTTTGATCTCCAGCCTGAGGCATTTTGTTGGGCAACTTCTTGATACGTTGTTGGCTCTTTAGTGAAGCTGCAGTACTCGAATTGAGTGTCTTCGCTCCACTGAAGATATAGATTGATGACATGTGTCATATATCTAGAAAACTAGCTTTGGCCATTTTAGCCACTAGAACTTGAATTGAATCATATGTACAACATATATGATTATGGTACATGACAAGTACACTAGTTTCACACATGGGAACAGACTCCACACATGCATGTTTGTCCTATATACAAGATTTTTGGCCTCTACTAAGCTTATTTTTGCATTTTTCACACTCCTCAAAAATGTAGCTTGGTAAATCTAGCATAGATCTATCTATAACTCCAAGAGCCAATCTTAATTTTACAAATGGATATTTAGGCAATTCCTTGGTGAGTATGTCAGCAATGCAATCTGATGATAAAACATGAATAAGCTTGATCTCCTTTGCTTGCACTTTCTCCCTTACGAAATGATGTGAAATCTCAATGTGCTTTGTTCGAGCATGGAAGACTGGATTGTTTGCAAGTTGTTGAGCTGCTTGATTGTCACAATATATGCATGGAATGTCTTCATCCTTGGTCACATGTAGCTCCTCCAAAAGTCTTTTAAGCCAAAGAACCTCCTTTGTTGTTGTTGTCATAGCTTTATACTCAAATTCTGTTGATGAAAGAGAAATGGTATGTTGCTTTTTGGAAAGCTAAGATATAGCTCCTCCACATAAGAATGTAGGAAATGCCCTTATGGATATTCTATCCATCTTGTCACCTGCAATACTTGAGTCCGAATATTCTCTTAAACAAATATTAGTCCTTTCATAAACTATGCCAAAGTCTTTTGTAGCTTAGATGTACCTTAACACCCTTTTTGCTCCTTTCCAATGACATATTAATGGAGTTTGCATTTATTGACTCAATTTGCCAGCACAAAAACTAAGATCTATTCTAGTGATGGTTTAGTGTAAGGAACCAATAAGAATTCTATAGGTAGTGATGTCCTCAAAGGATGCTTCATCACTTTCCTTAGAAACTTTTACACCTAGTTCCATGGGAGTTTCAACTCCTTTACAATCAATCATGCCAAATTTTGCTAAGATTGATCTAGCATACTTAGAGTGACATATGAAAGTAAAATCATTACTTCTAGTGACTTCTATTCCTAGTATAACTTTAAGAAGTCCTAGATCTACCATTCTAAATTCACTAGACAAGGAAATTTTTACATTTTTGATGCCATCTAGATCATTTCCTGTGAGTATAATGTCATCAACACATAAAACTAAGATAATGATCTTCCCATCATTACATTTGTAGTACAATGATGGTTCATAAAAACTTACAACAAATCTAATGGAAATAATATAGGAATGCAACCTAGAGTACCATGCTCTTGGTGCTTGCGTGAGTCCATAAAGACTCTTCTTCAAGAAACACACCTTGTCTTCTTCTCCATCTTTGATGAAGCCCTCGGGTTGGTACATGTAGATTTCCTCTTCCAAGAATCCATTCAAGAAAGCATTTTTCACATCAAGTTGGAAGAGCTCCCATTTAAAAGAAGTTGCAAGACATATGATTAATCTAATGGTCACAAGCTTTGCAACAGGTGCAAAGTTTTCATCATAATCTATGCCTTTGACTTGCAAAAAACCTTTTGCTACAAGTCTAGCTTTGTACTTATGAATGGAACCATCTTGATTATATTTCAATCTATATATCCATTTACAAGTAAGAGGCTTCTTTACATAAGGTAAATCAACAAGTTTCCAAGTTTGATTTTCCATTAATGCATCAAACTCTACTTGCATTGCTTTCCTCCAATATTGAGATTTATTTGCTTCCTCAAAACTAGTTGGTTCTTCAAGCATAGTAGTCAAGAAAGTATAAGAATTGAGTAGTTGAGAATCTTCCCTTTGCTCCCCTTTGTCACTTTAAGTGAGCCTTGATGGCTCAATCCTTGTCCTTGTTGATCTTTTTGGCACGCTTGGACTTTGAGTAGGTTTCACTTGGTCTTCATCTTCATGAAGCTCCTCCTCGGCCATAACATGATCCTTGACAAGTTGAGTGTTGTTGGAAGTCACCTTTCCTTTGGCTTGGAGAGATTCATCAAAAAGTACATCTCTACTTACAACAGCTTTCTTGGTAATAGGATCAAATATCCTATAAGCTTTCTTACTTTCACTATAACCAACAAAGATGCCTTTGAAAGAAGTGGCATCTTCCTTTTTCCTTGTTTCTAAAGGAATATGTACATAACAAGTACATCCAAAAACCTTCAAATCACTAAGATTTGGCTTTTTTTCAAACAATACTTCATAAGGTGTAAGTCCTTTAATGGCACTATTAATCAGTCTATTACATAGAAAGTTTGCACATAAAGTAGCTTCTCCCCAAAATGAAATAGGAAGGGATGCATCTAATCTCATAGCTTTAGAACACTCACATAGTATCCTATTCTTTCTCTCAGCTACTCCATTTCGTTGTGGAGTATATGTGCAAGTAAACTCTCTCCTAATGCCATTAGTTTCACAAAACTCTTTCATTCTATTGGAGATGTACTCCCCTCCATTATCACTTCTTAATACTTTCAAGCTAGTATTAAGTTGTTTTTTCACAAGAGTTTTGAACTTAACAAAGGACTCAAAAACTCACTTTTCTTAGACAAGAGATAAACCCAAGAGTATCTTGATCTATTATCAATAAAAGTGACATACATAAGAGCTCCACCAATTGTTTCATGTGAAAATGAATGAACATCCGAGTGTATAAGGTCAAGAGGAGAGTTAGATCTTGTCAAAGATCTCTTGAAAGGTAGCTTATGAGATTTGGAAAGTCCACAAGCTTCACAAAGCTTGCCACACTTGGATATGATTTTGGGAAGTCCACTTGCTAGCTCCTTTGTCACCATGGTCTCCATAGCTTTGTAGTTAGGATGGCCTAACCTTTTGTGCCATAATTCCACTTGAGTGAGCTCCTCCCTTGCCATGTTCGCACTTCCAACCATCACATTAGCATCCAATTTGAATAACCTCCCTTGCTTGAAACCATTAGCGATACATTTTTCATCTTTCAAGATAGAACATGCTCCATGCTTGAAATGTACATCTAATCCACTATCCATAAGTTGTTCTACACTCAACAAGTTCTTTGTAATTGAAGATACATAAAGAACATTGTCTAGATCTACTTTTTTAGATGATTCTAGACATAAAGGAATGGATCCAACACCTACAATCTCACATTCTTGATCACTTGCAGTGAAGATAAATCTCTTAGAACTATTGTAAGAAAGTAAATTAGAAAAGTAGTCTTTTTGGTGAGTCATGTGAGAGCTTGCCCCACTATCAATCCACCAAGTGTCTTGATTAGATGTTTGTGGTGAGGATACCATCAAAGATAGATCGCCTTCTTCCTCCTCCTCCTCAAGCACAAGATTGCCTTGATTGTCCCTCTCTTGGGCATTCTTCTTCTTGTAGCACTCAGATGCAAAATTTCCCTTTTTTTCACAAAAGATACACTTTAGCTTCTTCTTGTCCTTGCTCTTGCCTTTGGAACTTGATGCTCCATCTTTGATTTCCATCTCTATGTCTTGAGTCTTCTTGGATGGAAACTTCTTATTCTTGCCTTTCAAGAAAAAGTTATCTTTTTCATCACCATTATCCAAAGATAAGGAACTCATCCTACTTTTGATATGAAGCATTCTACTCTCCTCACTTACAAGCACACTTTAAAGTTTTTCAATACTAGGAAGTGAATCTTGAATAGCAAAAGTTTGAACAAGATTGGAATAATCATCTTACTAATCCATTCAAAATGATTTGAACTAGTTCATCATCTTTGATTTTATCATCTATAGAAGACAACTCCTTATTCAAAGATTTGATCCTAAAGACATAATTTTGGGCACTTTCACTAATTCCTTTCATGCTTTGAAGGATTTGATTTCTAAGCATGAGTATCCTTGAAGTATTCTTGGATCCATAAATTACTTTTAATGAGTCCCATGCCTCTTTGGATGTGGTACAAGATGAGATTTCTTTCAAAAGTTCATTACTTACATTCATCTTTATGCAATGTAATGCAACTCTACATCTCTTTTTGTACTTTGCCAATTCAACTCCTCCTTGGGGTTTTACTTCCACCTCAAGTACTATGTCATAAAGATCATGAAGTACAAGGAAAGACTCCATTCGAACTATCCAAGTAGCATAATTAGTAGATGTAAGCCTTTCACCAGCTTCAGCAAAAAACCACCCATTGATGCCATTTTGAATGTGAAAAAGCACTAGAAACTCTTATGGTTTCTCTAAGAGATCTGAACCTAAAGTCTTCTAGCAATTAGAAAGCTTATAGACACAATCCTATCACTCATGAACCAATCTAGAATGATGGAAATTTAGATTCTAGTCTCAAACTTGCAAAATCACTCCTTAATCTATGATTTTTAGCAATATCTCTCTTCAACTTCAACATACACTCAAAAAATCAGAGTAGATCAATTAATGCACCTAATTCAAACCTCAAATTTAATTTTTTGACTGATCTAATCCAAGAACTAATCAAGGGATTAGATTTTCTATAGAAAATGTTTGATTTTGCACTAAAAATCACTCAAATTTTTAAAATTGTACAAATTTTTGAAATATCTTAGCCAAAACCGGAGCTGTACGGCCTCACACGTGTGAAAAAGGGTTCCTACAGCCCACAACAAGTTCTGGTCCAAAAATTTTGAGGATATTTATCAAATCCAACTCGCTACCCAAAATTTGACTAGTTTTCTAAAACTTGCTAATTTTTTTTGGCACTCGAATAACAACCATCTTTGGTACAATCTAGCACGATCATTGAATAAAGCTGTATGTATACAAATGAGATGACAGTCCCTGTCTGAAGAATTGAGTCTTTGATTTGTTTTCCTAACTGTAACTGACATAAGTTTCTAACGTGCTCTAAAACTATTCGTGTTCTTTAACCATTAATTTGGACTTTAGTTGTTGAGGACTTCTGTCTAGAAACAAACAGTTTGTGAACACGATTAATTAATTGTCTGCACCGTCCGGAATACATCGAACACTTCTTGATTCTTTGTTGACACCTTAATCAGCCAGAGTGTAGTATTGCTGTACTACTCTGATAACATCTCATCTGTAGAATGTGTTTTGTTCGACTTGATAGAGGCCAGATTGTTGTTTTGAAATTATCAACACAACACATCCCAAATTTAAGTAATACTGGTTACTTTTAAATGTCTGTCGACAACCAAAATAACACTCAAAACCATTTTCTATAAATTGTACCAAATACATAACTTTCTAACGTTGTCCTCTGTGGGAATGATACTATTAACTACAAAATCTATATAATAGGAAAGTCGAATTACATGTCTGTCAAGATTGTTTAGTCGGTAAACGTGCTAGGAAACCATTTAGATCAAGCCATCAACATATTGCTAGAGGATTGCTAGCTACTGTACATACAGATATTTGTGGCCCAATGCAGAATCCTTCAATGAAAGTACTTCATCAGTTTTATTGATGAATTTTTCAGAAGAACAATGGTTTATTTCATTAAGAAGAAGTCAGAGGCTTTGAACCTCTTTAAGGTCTTCAAGGAGCGTGCAGAGAAAGAAACTGGTAAGAAGATTAAAACCATGAGGTCTGACAATGGTGGAGAATGTGTCTCTATTGAATTCAAGGAGTAATGCCAAAGCCAAGACATTGAACATCAGTTTATCACTCCCTATTCACCTCAGTCAAATGGCTTAGCTGAGAAGAAGAATGGTACCATGTTCAAGTCAGTCAAATGCATGCTCGCTCATGCATCTTTACCAAAGAGTTTTTGGGCAGAAGTTGTTTCCACTGCAACTTACATTCATAACAGATGTTCGACCAAGGCCCTCTTAGACAAAATACCACATGAGGTTTGGACATGATCTAAGCCTTCATTGAAGAACCTACGAGTGTTCAAATGCATCACCTATATTCTATGCAACAACCTGAAAAGACAATTAGTAATGTGAGTTGTTAAAAAAGAAAAAACACTGACTACATCGAGATTTTCAGTCTAGTAGTCAAGCATTCATCGATCCGAGCTCTCCTATATATGTTGCTGCAGCCAACATCGAAGTACATCAACTCAATGTACATACAACTTATCTCAATGGAGTCATCGAAGAAGACATCTATATGCTACAACCTGAAGGATACATCCTCGAAGGTATGAAGCATCATGTTTGTAAACTCCATAAAGCACTTTATGGCTTGAAACAATCAGCAAGAGCTTGGTTTCAAAGGATCAACACATTCCTCATCCAACATGGTTTTCAACCAAGCACTGCCAATTCCAATGTTTATTTCAAGTCAGTGCAACATTCTTTTATTATCATCACCTTGTATGTCGACGACACGTTGCTTTTCAATAACAATATCGATCAGGTAAAGGATGCCAAACAGATGTTGTCTTCCAAATTCGAAATGACTGATCTGGGCAAAGCTCACTACTGTCTAGGTATTTGAATCCATAGAGACAGAGCGAGACGACTGATTTATATCAGTCAACAAATGTATCTTCACAATACTCTTATCAAATACAATCTAATCAATTGCAAATTAGCTCACTCACCGATGGATCCAGACATGTGATTGTCAAAGGACTGATGTCCACAAACCAAGCAGGAAGAGGAGCAGATGAGAGAGTATCCATATCAATCGATACTTGGATCTCTCATATATGCAATGGTCTACACAAGACCTGATATCGCCTAAGTAGTTAGCTCACTAAGCCAATTCATGGCTAATCCTGGCATCACCCATTGGAAGGCTCTTATAAGAGTCATGAGATATATTCGAGCTACGACAAACCAGTGCATCTGCTATGGGGAAGTCGACAATGACAATCTCCATCGGCTATATTCTGATGCAAGTTGGGGAGGAGATGTAGATATTCATTAATCCACATCTGGATTTACATTCTTTCTCAACAATGAACAGTCGTAAGCAAACTTCTATTGCTCTTTTCTTTATAGAAGCAGAGTACATTGTTGTTTCTCAAGCTATCAAAAAAACATTTTGGTTGAGAAATCTACTATCAGATATTAATCTGAATCAATACACCCCAACAATTGTATTTTGTGATAATCAGAGTGCTATTGCCTTATCGGCCACCTAGATTTCATGTTAGGAGTAGTCACATCGAGATTCGATATCACTATGTCAGGGTTGAAAAATTTACTATTAGATATTAGTCTGAATCAATATCACTATGTTTATCGGAAGTCCGACTTGTTGACTCTCCCAACAAACCGACTTTAATGACTATAGGCAACAACATGCTTGACCCCGAATAGTCGAAGCCTTCTCAGGATCACTTCCTGTACTGTGCAACTACTTGACAATGACAACAGCTGCCACGATCTACTCCAAATAGGACAACGGCTCCATGCCATCTCCTTGTACACTCATCTACACAAATGTAATTAACAAGGATAAAAAGAGAGTGATTCTAGAGACATACAGTATAGATGCTTTCATGCATTGATTATTTCTTTCAGACTGATTGTCAATAATAAGCTCATAGGTTTTACAGAGCAGAGCTAGCTTCCAGAGCAAGCGGTTTCGTCCGCTATTGTCTTGTGCTCATAGCATCAATCTGACTTGTATTTCTATACATTAATATGTATCAATTGCTATCTTTTATTGCATTCAAAGTTCTTTTCAAAATTGTATGCGTTGCTACTACGTCTTCCTCTCTTAATTTCTTATTGCTTTTTTTTATTGTCTGCTCTTTCGCTTTCGCAAACAACCGCACAATTAAGAATTGCTCTATTCTTGTGTTCGCCTACTCTTGTTGTAGTGGACACACCAAGGGAATTAGTGGACCACTGTCTTTATGCAGTAGTAGGATTGTTTCGATCCAATTGCTCGACTTGTCTGTCCCTGATCCACAGACCCCAACTATCATTCCCCAGCATGTTTTGACACAGCTGATTAATTTTGTCAGTAGGCAGTTTATTTATGCGGAAATGAAGTACACAAATGTTGTGTTGTCGGTGTAGCATAGGGGTTCATCGCTGGGAGCGGCAACCTCGCCTTCACCTGCATAACAAGAAGAGAGAGAGAGAGAGAGAGAGAGAGAGAGAGAGAGAGAGAGAGAGAGAGAGAGAGAGAGAGAGAGAGAGAGAGAGAGAGAGAGAGAGAGAGAGAGAGAGAGAGAGAGAGAGAGAGAGAGAGAGAGAGAGATGGAGATGGAGAAACCAAGAGAGTTTTCTTATAATGAGAATGGAAGATGATACAATACAAAGGAAGTGACTCCCTCTTATAGATTTTAGAGGTGAGCTTCCTTTACTCTCATTGGCCACTTCATTGGGGCAAGGATTCTAATCCAAGCCTTTAAAATAAACACAACTTAAATCTATTGGTGCTAAGAAAGCACAAGGGTACTCACATGATTCATGTGAGTTTTAAGTTGGGCCCTTTTAGCTTTTTTATTTGCAACTTGACTTAGGGCCTCTAATGTCATTTTAGAGTTTGAAGCCCCTAGTCTCTTATTCCTAGGAATTACAACTTGCTACTTGTGCTCATTGGTGGCTGGGGTTATACACATAGGATGCCAGTGCCTTGCACTTATTATTCTACTGTATTGTGGTAGGGCCCACTAGGCAAGGCCTGGCCAACAATATTTTAAGTGGTGGGACCCACTTATTTATTTGTATATATGAAATACCCACAACAAGGTCCATGGCCCAAAGTAGTGTCGGTCCCTCGGCACTAGGCTGCAACTGTCGTGAAGGGGCGTTGTTGTCAATTTGTTGTGTTAATGACTGCAGCTTGGGAAGAGGTAGATGCTTGAGATGGTGGGTAAAGGTTAGTATGTGGCACAAGGGTAGACAGGAGGGTTGAGTGTTGGAAACTGTGGACTTTTGTCTCGAAAAGTGCGCAGGCAAAGTTACACAATAGGGGGCTTGCTGCGATTTGCTCATGGTTGTTGCATTTGATGAAGTTTGTTAGTTCTCAAATAAGGAAGTTATGCCAGTTGTATGGCACAACGGAGGGGTTAGAAAATTCTAGAAAGGATTCCACTATCTGACTTAGCAGCGTAGACTAGATTCTGTCCTTGGAAAATGTTGAAATAACCAGAAAGTTATTCAACAGATGTGCAATTGTCTGAATGACGGGTTTCGTGATAGCTTCTATCAAGTAACCATTGTTAGTCTGGATGGGAATTTCTGGTGTGGTTTGGGTGACGAATGGTTTGATCAGAGCTTTGGTGTGGTGATGGAAGATGGGTTGACGATCACCGGACATAATGCCAATGGTGATCATCGAGTCGGTGTTAATCCTGACCTTGTACGTGGTACCTTGGTACAGGAAGTGAAAATGAGCCTTGTCCTCATTTAAGCGTGAAGGGCAAGGCCCATGTTAATCTCAAAATGGAAGAGCTTGGAGTAAAAACCCATTGCTTCAGGGAGGGGCCCGATTGTCTTTAGCCATGGTTGGATCAAAGTGTCAGAGGGTAGAGGCCAAATGTGTGTGGCCTCAAAGGATGTCACGCTGGATCACTTGTTTGGCACCAGATTCTTCAGAGGATGAGGAGGCCATGTTAGCAATGATGATTAGTGGTCGAAAAAGTCAAAAAAATAGAAAAATGGTGGAAAATGGAAGGAAATAGTAGAAAACTAAGAATAATGAGTGTTGGATGACAATGATTGTAGTTCAGAGCATAGATCGGTGTTTGATATGAGCATATGACAACTGGTAGGAAGTTTGGTTGAAAACAAAAAACTTGGTATTTTCAGTGGAAATTTCGGTAGAGCTTCGCTAGCAAAGGTGACAAATGACTCAAATTCAGCCCTTATATAGTGGAATTTAGAGTGCGTATTAGGTGAAATTCACTTTCCCTTGCTCAATTTCATCCAATTTTTGGCAGGCACCTTCTTCACAAAATTCTAAGACCTCAAGGAAGTCTACAAGAGTTCAGAAGGTGATTTGACTGCTATGCGAAGGTTCTGCGAGGCTTCAGGCTGTCTGCAAGGGTTCAACTCTCGCAAGAAGTGATCTCTTGCACAACTTATTCTTGTGATTGGATTTTCAAGATCAGACCATGTAGGCAGGCTAATTTCCCTGTTCTAATTTGATTCAGGCACCTTGCAAGAGTTGGTAAGTTGATCTTGATGCTCTGCAAGTGTTCTGAAAATTTTGCTTCTGGGAACTCCCGCATACACTAAAAAATGATGATTCCTCCATAAAGAACTCTCACATAGATTTTCATGGATGCATCTAGGTTAGATTTGGTGACTGTCCAATTTTCAAGAGCTATCTCCCAGGGGATCTCAAAAAATCATGAAAAAAGTGCTCCTTCAGAGTGTTTTTTGATGAGATCTCAAATTTTTTGATTTTTAACTTTTATAAACTGGTAATCAGCTTCATCTAGGCTTGATCTGACTATTGTTAGTTCTCTGAACGTTTTGATGGATTCTTGGTAGTATATCCCTCAGACAATCTGATGATCTGCTTTCTTTTTAACCCTATAGGATCTGGATCCTCCTTGTATTCTGATGGATTTCCCCGATCCTGCTAGATCTGGCTAAATCTTGATGGATTTAGCTTGATTTGGCTTTATCTCTTTAGATCTAGCGGTAATGGCTGAGTAGATTAGCTTTTTGTAATGTGCCACCCCCAATCTAGATCTATCTTACTGCGGTGGCCAGTACTTGTGCAACCAGCTACCATTGCTAGGTGTGTCGAAGGGCATCCCATCAAGCTGTTCTAAGTTCACGGCCCCATGATTAAGAATTTTCTTGACCCTATAAGGACCTTCACCCGTGAATTTTAACTTTCCCTTGATCCCTGAATGAAGATCCTTCTTTTGTAATCTGCGATCATGCCAAGCCTTGCGTCTTTCTTTTCAGCTGCCAGTGCATGCACAACTAGTAAGCGTGTTTATAGAGTTTATGTAGAGCTTCATGGTGTAGTTGTAGAGATTTGGACTCATTAAGACGTTGCGCGGTGGCAATCCTTAATGAAGGAACTAAAAAACTCTACTGGCATCACAACATCCTAATGATATACCAATTGGAAGGGTGTTTGATTAGTGCTCCCCTTATATGCTGTCCTGAATGCCCACAGTGCAGCATACAACTTGTGTTCCCAATTTGATCTGCTAGCTTCAACTATTTTCGTGAGCACGCTATAAAGGATCTTATTGGATGATTCTGCTTGCCCATTACCACGAGGATAATAAGGCATACTGGTCTTGTGGATCACGAAGAACTCCTCCAACAGGACCTTGATGGTCTCGTTGATGAAATGGCTTCCACGATCACTGACTAGTTCCACCGGGCACCCAAAGCGCACAATGATATTTTCATAAAGAAACTTGGCAGTGGTCCTAGCGTCAACTACTCATACTGCCTTGGCTTTGACCCATTTGGTGAGGTAGTATGTGGCTACAATTATGTACCGAGCCTGGGAACTCCTTGCTACAGGTGAATTGGACCAATATAATCCAGTCCTCATTTTTCGAACGATGCTTGGACTAAGACTGGGTGCAGTAGATCATAGTTCAATCTCATTGGTCTCCTTGCCCTTTGGCGCACACCGCACTTTTTCAAGTATTCCTCCGTGTCTTTATGAATCGTTGGCCATCAACATTCTGATTGCAGGACCTTGCGAACTGTAATGTCAGATGCAAAATGACCTCCACTCATGCCTTCATGTGAAAGCGAAATGATCTGGGTGGTCTCATGAGGAAGAATACATCGCCGAAGAATTTCGTCTGGACCTCTTTGGTACAACTGGCTGGCAATCAGCTGATAAGGTCTAGCTTTCAAGATCAATTTTTGCTGTTCTACCTTTGGTAGTGATCTGTCTGGTTGGCCCCGCATTAGATATTCAACAAGGTTGGCAGCCCATTCTGGTACTGTATCCACATAAAATAAGGCAGCATCTGCCAGCTCATCGTCAAGTTGGGTTACAATCTCCTTTCCCTTGATTCGTGACACATGATCTGCCATGTAGTGTTGTTTTCCCTTGCGAACTACTATCCAGAAATCAAATTCCGACAACAACAGGAGCCATTTGGTGATTCTCCCGGTGTTGCAAGTTTTATTAACAAGATATAGCAAGGGTTGATGGTTCGTATAAAAAGAAAAATGTGTGGCCATCAAATCGTGTTGAAACTTCTTAGCATCATAGATCATTGACAGTGCTTCTCGCTCTATGGTTGAATAATTCATTTCGGTATCACTGAGCTGTCGGCTTGCAAATCGGATTGGAAAATCCTTTTTGTGTTCACCTAGCTGGGTTAAGACTGCTCCAATTGCATACTTTGATGCGTTCGTATGCACGTGGAACTCGATGGACCAATTGGGTGGTCGTAGGATTGGTGCTGAGACCAATGCATCCTTAATCTTCTGGAAAGCCTTTAGAGCTTTCTCATTCAAATGTGGATCCGTTGTGAGCTTGTAAATTGGTCTGGCTAACTCCGCAAAATCAAGAATGAAGATCCCATAATAGTTAGCATGACCCATGAAAATGTAGACCTCGTGGATTATCCCCGGTGGTGGTAGATCAACAATGATCCTGATCTTTAATAGATCTATGGCAATCCCGTGTCTTGACACTATATGGCCAAGTATCAAGCCATGTGTCACCCAAAATTGACATTTTTCTGGATTCAGGGAGATCTGGTATTCGCGGCATTTTTGTAGCACCTTTTCCAAATTGGATAAGTGTTCTGAATCTGGTCCATGCACGCATAGATCGTCCAAGAAAATTTCCAAAAATCTTTGCAAATAATCTTTGAATGTCACCTGCATGACTCGCTGGAAAGTGCTTGGGGCATTGCAAAGTCCAAATGGCATCACTTTATAGGCATAAGTTTTCCATTTTGCTGCAAATGCTGTCTTGTGCTGGTCCTGGGGGGCTATTTTCACCTGGTTATAGCCGCTGAAGCCGTCCAAAAAACTGTAGGCTTTGTCGCCAGCTACTCTATCGAGGACACTTTCTGTAAATGGTAAAGGAAAATGGTCCTTCTTGGTGACTACATTAAGCGCCTTCAGATTCACACAGATACGCATTTTGCCATTCTTCTTGGGTACTATAACTATCGGCGATACCCATTCCGTGTGCTCAATTTTGTAAATGAAATCTGCATCCATAAGTTTTTGCAACTCTTGTTTGATCAATTCTATATAATTCAAGTTGCAACGGTAGTAACGACTTACCTTGGGAACTGCTCCGTCCACCAAAGGTATGGTGTGTTGGACTACTGTTGGCGGAATGCCCTTTAGATCATTATAGCTATAGGCAAAACAGTCCTTATATTCCACCAACAAGGATCGTAGTCTCTTGAACTGCGTGGGTGTTAGCTCCTCTCCCACATGCACTATCCTTTCTTCTTCTCCTGGTTTTGCAAGATTCATCGACTGTGTTTGCGTAGGTCCCTCGAAGACTTGTTCCGCTGGTTCCTGACTTTGATCAGGTTCTCGTTGGGCTTGCGACATCATGATTATCACGTCGTCCAATGTATAATTCTTGAAAGTATTAGGCATCTCATGAACTGGAGCTCGTCAAGATTCCTCTTTCAGCATATTGATCTTGGCCCGATTGGTCATTTTTTAATTTTTTGTCACCTGTGTAGAAGATGACACTATATCTAAGTCCTACTGGATTGACTTCAAGGAATCCAACATCTTTTTCTTGCCCTTTTTTTGTCATTTTGATGGGTTCATCCTTGTTGTCCTTCTTTGGGACTGTTGTGACATTCGCCTCATGGTTGCGAATATCAACGTCTATTGTAGCTATTGCCTCTTTGGATAGGTCACTCAATCGGATCACCTGGTTGTAGCATTGCTTCAATTGATTCTTCTTATTCGCAGGTGCCTTGGGTGGTTCGATCCTTGAGACTTTCACCATAGCAAACCTTTGTGGTGGTTGAGCTGGTACCTTCTTGGTTCCGTAACGATCTGGGTCCATGTGGTGTAGGACTTATTCATCAGTCAGCTCAATCTCCTTATTATAAGTTAGAGCATGTTGCTAAGGGACTAGATCGTCGTCCACTGGGTTCTCAATCAGCTCCATTGACAGCCATGCTACATTTATCATATTCACTCCAAATGTGATTGGTGTGTCCATAGTATAACATTTGGGTGAAGATGTACTCGGTTCTAGATCTGATTCATATTGACATGCCAGGCAGTCAATAGTTGCTAATGCATCCGCCCACCTCATGACATCCATCTCTGAATGATAGTGACCTCCCTTGGCTGGCCTTGGGTGGTCAATCGTATGATCTGTCGTGGATGATCCGTCATCAGCTTTGGGTGCAATAGGTTTTACCGCCCATGTGGTTGGATCTACTTTATAGCCTATTCTCTGTTCTTGAAGGTGAGATTCCCTGTACCCCAGTTGTGTACTACTTGCGCAACCCTCAACCATGGTCTTCCCAGTAAAATACAGTAAGCAGATGGAGACTCAGGTATATCCATGACCACAAAAGTAATCACATACTGCAGGAGCGTAGTCTAAACCTAAACGACTACGCTATTACACGACTACAAAAGTAATCACATACTGCAGGAGCGTAGTCCTTCCTCTTTTGTGCTCATGTAATAGCTTACACAGGAGCGTGGTCTTGTCGACCTTTCGATGGCATCCCCATTGGAACTGCTGATTGTTGTATGGCAATGAGGTTAAGAGGTGCATTGGTTCCAGGTTTAAATGGACAATTTTTGAAACAATGTCCATAATCGAAATCCCGACAGGAGGTTGTATATTGTCCTTTGTAGGAACATTCTGCAATTCTGTGTCCCTCACCGCACCCATAACAGTTGTAATTTCTTCCGTCTTGACGTTGAGTTTGATCTGCATAGGCTGAAACATATTCATTTATGGAAGGATCCATAAATGGTTCATCTGGTCCGTACCACTACTGCTGCTCGGGCTGAGGTGACATTTGCAATTCTTGTTCAGCTGCTGTCAGGTTTACATGGGCCACTTGTTGATTGGCTGGCCTTGGTGGAGCAGGTAAGGCCATGCGTTGTGGTTCATTGGGTGCACCATACCTTGGTGCCGTGTTAGGTGCCCCTTGATGATAAGGATAAGAAGTTTGATAAGGACTTCTCTTCTGTAAAAACAACCCTGGGATTAAACGAACAAAATGCCGTATCGTGCGATGTTGCATTGCACAGATGGTAGAATCTATGTGTCAATCTCAGATTTAGCTTTAGGACTAGACACTCGTTCGATGTATGGTTTTGCGTGCATATTGAACACCATACATTTTCTCGTCGAAGATACTGTAGCTGGGTTGGTTTCGGTTGATGTGGAGTTACTGCTACAGTTCCTTGTAAGGCCTTCAATTTCTAGTCAAACTGTGCCGCAAGTTGCTCCATCTGCTATTTGTGTAATTTTGTCCTTTGTTCCAACAGCAGTTCTGTGGATAGAGCGGATGTGTTTGATGATGATGATGCCATCGAGGGAGTAGGAGTGTGGGTGGAAGGATATTCGTCGTCAGATCCCTCATCCTCTTCCCTGATGGCATCTTCCATAGCTTCTTGGAAAGTAGCGTACTACTCCCGTCTTTTCAGTTCTCTTCTGATGCTTCTTGGTAATCCGGCTAGGAACCACATGATCACTGTGAAAAACTCAGATCCAAAAGATGCTAAAGTTTCATAAAGATCTTGGCCATGGAAGTTATGCACATCTAGATTGAAAAAATGATAGAAATTGTGATGTTAAGCATACTAAACATCAACTAAACATCAAAATCTGATCATAAGCTTCCACAAACAGAAACTTGCTGTCCCTGTCCGTACTTCAGAGCCTACAACCTGCATTTCACACGTGTGAAGCCATAGCAACAAAGAAATCACAATTCTAGTGGCTAGAATGCAAGATATGAACAAAAAAGTGAGAGAGAAGAAGATGGACCTTCAAAGAGCATAACATTCATTCAATAGAATGAAAATGAGATGTGTACATACTCGTGGAGATGGCTATTTATAGCAGCCATAGTGCCTCTTGGCCACTTGTCTTATGATAGGCTAAAATTGGGGTCCAATAGGATTCACCCATATACCTAGAAATTTGGTCAAATAGGAATGCACCAAATTATGAGCCAATAGAAGAGCTCCACACTCGACCTCCTCTAATTAATGTGACCTCAAAAGTAGTGTACACATACTTTGGGCCTCTACATACATGTATGAACCTATCTCTAACTTTTATTTGGCCATAGGCCTACAAAATCTCAAGTTAGGAAAATACTACTAGTTGACAATTTTTCACACTCCCTCTTCAACTAGTTTTAGCATAGATTTAGAAAGTACACCAAGACTTGTTCTATGCTTGAAAAATAAGTCCTTTCCCAATGCTTTGGTAAAGATATCAGCCACACATTCCTTTGATGGGACATGTTCAAGCTTGATCTCTTTTGCCAACACTTGTTCTCTCACAAAATGGTAAGCCACCTCGATATGTTTGCTCCTTGCATGGAAAACCGGATTGCTTGCTAGACTTTGGGCTGAAAGGTTGTCACAAAAGATGATTGGACTCTCTGAAAAATCCAGCAAATGAAGCTCCATAATCATCCTCTTGATCCACACCATCTCCTTTGTGCATGATGTCAAAGCTTTGTACTCGGCCTCACTAGAAGAAAGTGATATAGTTGCTTGTTTCTTCGACATCCATGAGATAGCTCCATCACCTATGAAAATAGCATGTGCATTTATGGATTTTCTATCCATAAGGTCTCCTGCAAAATCTGAATCTGAAAAACCAAATAAGTTAGGTGATGAGCCTCTATAAACAATGCCAAAATCTTTTGTTCCCGAGATGTATCTCAAGATCCTCTTTCCTAGTTTCCAATGTTCTATGCTAGGATCTTGCATGAATTGGCTTAATCTACCAACACAATAAGATAAATCAGGTCTTGTGATGGTTAGATATATAAGAGAACCTATTAGCTTCCTATAGAGAGTAATGTCCTCGAAGGATCTTTCATTACCTCTTATAGTTAGCTTTACATGTGATTCCATAGGTGTATCAATAGGATTTGCATCTACCATATGAAATCTATTGAGAATAGAAATAGCATACTTCTCTTGTGAAATAAAAGTGATTTGAGAAGTTCTAATTACTTCTATTCCTAAGATATAGCTCAAAAGACCAAGATCATGCACTTCAAATTCCTTTTTTAGTGCTTTCTTGATATCTTCTATATCTTCCTTGTTCCCTCCACTTAAAATAATGTCATCCACATAAATTAGAAGGATTGTAACATCATTAGCACTAATTCTAAAGTAAAGTGAATGATCATACTCACTCATAGTGAAGTTTTGAGAAAGTAGAAAGGAGTTAAGCCTAGCATACCAACTCCTTGGTGCTTGCTTAAGACCATACAAACTTTTTTGTAGAAAACACACATGATTAGGCTTGCTATGAGAAACATAGCTCTCGGGTTGCTCCATGTAGACTTCCTCTTCAAGATCACCATTCAAGAAAGCATTAGAAATGTCTAATTGCCAAAGATCCCATCCATAAAGAGTTGCAAGGGAAATGATTACTCTTATGCTCACCATCTTTGCCACGGGTGCAAAGGTTTCCTCATAGTCAATGCCATGCTCTTGAGCATAACCTTTAGCCACCAACCTTGCCTTCAACTTGTTGATAGATCCATCTTGATTTGTCTTTACCTTGAAGATCCATTTGCATCCAATTGCACTTTTGCCCTTTGGAAGCTCCACCAATCTCCATGTGTTGTTCTTCATAAGTGCTTCAAACTCAAGATCCATTGCTTGGATCCATTCCTCTTCTTGCCTTGCTTCATCTACACATGAAGGTACATCAAAAGAAGTTAGGAAAGCATAGTTGGATCCATCCACCACTTGCTTACCTTTGCCATCATAAGTGAGCCTTGAGGGTTTCACTTTATGCCTTGGAGTTCTCCTTGGAATTTGACTTGAAGAGGCTTCTTCAACATCCACATCCAATGTGTCATCAACTCCATTGTCATCAAGCACATTAGTTGCAACAACACCATCATCACTTGAAACAACTTTTGGAATGTTACCTTCATCAAAAATGACATCCCTACTTGTGAACACTTTCTTGATTGAAGGAACATAAATCCTATATGCTTTGCTTACTTCACTATAACCAACAAAAATGCCCTTTCTTGAAGATGGATCCTCCTTAGTTCTATCATCAAGAGTAATGTTGAAGTAGCAAATGCATCCAAAAGTTCTTAGAAACTTGACATTAGGCTTCGTACCAAACAAAGCTTCAAAAGGGGTTTTTCCTTCCAATACAACACTTGGCCATCTATTGCATAGGAAATTTGCACACAACAAAGCATCACTCCAAAAAGGTTTAGGAAGATTAGCATTCAATCTCATTGCCTTTGCACTCTCACACAAGGTTCTATTCTTCCTCTCGGCCACTCCATTTTGTTGTGGTGTTCTTGGACATGTGTACTCCCTCTTGATCCCATGCTCATCGCAAAAGGCTTTGAATTTGTTAGAAATGTATTCACCACCATTGTCGCTCCTCAAGCATTTGATTTTGGTTGTAAATTGAGTCTCAATAGCAACTTTGAACTTGACAAACACATCAAACACCTCATCCTTGCTCTTTAGTAGATAAACCCAACAAAATCTACTAAAATCATCAATGAAAGTTACATACATCTTAGCACCTCCATTGCTAATTGTAGTAACACCATGAATATCCGAATGCAAGAGAGAAAAAGGCATCTTAGATCTAGATATAGATCTAGTATATGGCAATCTATGTGATTTAGACAAAGCACATTCTTCACAAACATGATTCAAGCAAGTAAGAGACTTGGGAAGTCCCCTTACTACCTCCTTTTTGGCTATTACCTCCAAGGCCTTGTAGTTGAGATGTCCCATCCTTTTATGCCATACCTCTTGAATTGACATTTGTTCATTTGCCATGCATCCAACTTGGTTAGCAACAACACATGCATCAAGCTTGAACAATTTCCCTTGCCTTTTCCCTTTTGCAATGATACTACACCCCTTTTTGATCAAGCAAGCATCACCATCAAACTCAACTTTGAATCCTTTGTCAAGCATTTGGCTTACACTAAGTAAGTTCTTGGTAATGGATGGAATGAGCAAAACATCTTTCAATTCTATATTCCTATTTGTAGAAAGTGAAATAGGAATTGTGCCAATCCCCTTGATTGCACACTCACCATCATTTGCGGTATAGATTACCTTCCTATCACCATCAAATGCCATTAAAGATGAAAAATACTCTTTATGATATGTCATATGAGAAGTGGCTCCACTATCAATCCACCAAGGATCAATGTCTCCATGATTAGCCAACAAGCAAGATGACATAACAAAAGCATCATTTGAAAGAAGCTCATCCCCACCCTCATCAATAGTTAGATTGGTTTGCTTTTCCCCTTGATCCCTCTTTTTCTTAAAACAATCACTAGCAAAATGCCCTTTGACTCCACAATAGAAACATTTTAGCTTAGATCTATCCTTCTTTTTGCCAAAAGTAGAGTGCTCACCTTGGTCTTGCCCTTTAGACCAATTGCTTTTACCTTTGCCCTTGAACTTGCCTTTAGAGAACATTGCCTCCTCTTCTCCTCCTTGAGATGTAGAAGATGCTCCCACTCTTGCTTGCAACCTGAATTCTTCAGCCAACAAGACCTCTTGCAAGTCTCCAACACTTGGTAAACATTTTTGGATAGCATAACTTTGAACAAGATTAGCATGATCATCCAACAAGCCATTGAGAATCACTTGAACAAGCTCCTCATTATTTATGCCATCATTAATGCATGCTAACTCATCATTCAATGCTTTAACTCTCAAAACAAAAGCATGTCCATTCTCACTCTTCTTTTGCATACAAGAAAAGATTTGCCTTCTTAAAGTCAACACTCTAGAAGTAGACTTGGATTCATAAACCTTCTTCAAGGCTTCCCAAGCTTCACTAGATGATGTGCACTTACCAACCTCTTTGATAAGCTCATTTGTCACATTCATCTTGATCATGTGAAGGGCTTTCTTTGCCCTCTTGTCATACCTCAATTGTTCTTGAGGTGCCAAAGGTCTCTCCTCCACACCTACAACAATATCCATCAACTCATTCATCTCAAGCAAAGACTCCATCCTTACTTTCCAAGTAGAATAGTTGAGGGAGGTAAGCCTATCATTGCTTTCCAACATGTAGCCTCCATTTGTAGCCATGTTGCAATGATTGATCTCTGATCTTTGACCTGTTCCAATGCACTAAGCACTCTCTTGAATCAACAAATGAAACACAAGAAGAAATCACAAAGATTTGGAACCTAAAACCTTACTTTTTCTCTCTTTTCCTCACTTTTTCCTTAATTTTAGCCACTAGTTTTATGATTTCTTGATCAAACCAAGACCAAACCTCAATATACTTGCTTTTCCCTCACTCCTAAGATTGAAATACACTCTTGAATCATTCAGCAAACTGAAAATCAGAGGGTTACATCAATTTTGAAGTTTTTTGACATGAAGAAGCAAGAAATTGAATCAAAAAACTATATGCTAGAATGGAAAACTAATAGGATCTTGTTGGATCTTGCATCTCCCTCTTTCCAAAACAATTTTTGTCTCCTTATTCTGATAAGTACAGAGGGAATTCGCCCTACTTCAATTGAAATGCATACAAATGATGTTTTGATCACAAAGATCCAATTTCTACACATAAATCAACAAGATTTTTAGCTAGAAACTTGATTGGAATGCTACAAAAGCAAACTCGCCCACAAATCTCTTCTAAATCTGGCAAAACCTGCACATTTGGCCGCCTAATGCTCTGATACCATGTGAAAAACTCAGATCCAAAAGATGCTAAAGTTTCATAAAGATCTTGGCCATGGAAGTTATGCACATCTAGATTGAAAAAATGATAGAAATTGTGATGTTAAGCATACTAAACATCAACTAAACATCAAAATCTGATCATAAGCTTCCACAAACAGAAACTTGCTGTCCCTGTCCGTACTTCAGAGCCTACAACCTGCATTTCACACGTGTGAAGCCATAGCAACAAAGAAATCACAATTCTAGTGGCTAGAATGCAAGATATGAACAAAAAAGTGAGAGAGAAGAAGATGGACCTTCAAAGAGCATAACATTCATTCAATAGAATGAAAATGAGATGTGTACATACTCGTGGAGATGGCTATTTATAGCAGCCATAGTGCCTCTTGGCCACTTGTCTTATGATAGGCTAAAATTGGGGTCCAATAGGATTCACCCATATACCTAGAAATTTGGTCAAATAGGAATGCACCAAATTATGAGCCAATAGAAGAGCTCCACACTCGACCTCCTCTAATTAATGTGACCTCAAAAGTAGTGTACACATACTTTGGGCCTCTACATACATGTATGAACCTATCTCTAACTTTTATTTGGCCATAGGCCTACAAAATCTCAAGTTAGGAAAATACTACTAGTTGACAATTTTTCACAATCACAACATGATCGGGAGTCAGGGCTGCACTACACTTAAATTGTAGATGCTTGACCCGTTTAATATAATCCCGGACCCTTTCTCGTTTTCCCATCTTGACTTTGCTCAGCAAGAGAAATGGGTCTTCCAGGAACTTTCTTGGTTTAAAGCGCATAATGAGAGCCACTTTAACTGCTTCCCAGGTGGATTTCTCCTCCTCTGACAGGTTGAAAAACCAATCCCAAGCCACTAGAAGTAAGGACATAGAGAATAGCATCAACTTCTCTACAGGTGTCCGTTCACCATAGATTTCACAAGCTTGCTCGTAGATCTGGAGGAATCGGATGGGATCTGAAGATCCGTCATACTTTGGTATCTCCATCCATGGTGCTCTCTGAACTGCATGCAAGGGTGCGACAGGTACGGGTTGGCCCGTTGGATCCATTGGTGTTGGTTCCGGTTCTGCCTCTTGTTGCACAACTACTAATCTGGGAAGGTGTGGTGCCAGATTTGCTATCATTCATGCTATTGATCGTCTTGATCTCAGATTCATCCGATGGTGGGTTCCAAAGTGATTGGATCTTGCTTATACAGTAGGTTGCAGTTTGGATCTTCAAGGATCTGATCGATCTGATCGACCGGAATGAATTTTAGGCCTTTTACGGTGGTTTTTTCTTGATAACTTTTTACTCCTTGCACTGATTGACCTGAGATTTTGATAGTAGTTGGATCTGATGTAGATCTTTCCATTGATCTGGTCTACAAGGGTTATCTTGTGCGAGGGCTGGCTGTGTGAGGGTTCTTTAGCTATTTTTTGAGGTTAAAAACTTGATATTTTTCAGATTTTTGGGAAGTAACTCTTGCAAGCTTCACAGTAGCTAGATCTGGGTCAGATCTCACTATAGATTCTTTGTGAGAGTTAACTCTCACAAGAAGTGAAAAATTCACTGTCTACGAGGGTTCAAAAATCAATTTTTGTGCTTGATCTTCACCAGATCTTCATACTAGCTCTCACAAGCTTCATCATTGATATAATTTGACATTTTAAAATGATTGAGAGTGTCTGCGAGAGTTCTTACTGGAAGGATTTGTTGGATCTTCACTTTTTAGTGATTTTTTAACAACTAGATCTAATTTTTTGCTCAATGGAATCAAACTAACTCTCGCAAGCTTTTCTGTGTCCTGGTGCCACTGAGATGGAGCTTCAGAATCCTCTACAAGAGATCTTGACCACTAGAATTGAAAATTTTACTGTCTGTGATGGTTCACTGGTATTTTCCCATCTTTTTTTCATTGGAAACTCTCGCACAGGCACTTAATCATCAAACTAACTCTCGCAAGCTTCTCTGTGTCTTGGTCTCACTAAGATGGAATTTCAGAGGGCTCTGCGAGAGTTCTTATGAAGATTTGAATTTTTTTGGATTTTTTCAAGGGCCATTTTGAATTTTTTTATGATTTTTCTCTGATTTGTACAATCTGCTTGGAACTAACTCTTGCAGGCTTCTATGCAAGTTTGGGACAGTACCTTGGAGCTGCTGCCAGTCATGCAAGGGTTAATTCCCACTGATTCTGGAGATATGAAAATCTGATGAGTTTTTTGGCTCTTTTTCTCTCCAAAATGCAAATTGGTTTGTTTTTTTGAGTTTTTAAGATGATTGATTTGGGTTTCAAGCCCTTAGAGATTTTTCAGGGCCTCCTCTACCCTTTCACACCTACTCCGCTAGCTTTGAACAGTCCAAACACAAAAAAAATACAGAAAACTAACTCTAAACTCCTAAAAATCTACCTAAACTACTCTAAAAAGCAAGAAAACAACTAAAATGCAACTAAAATAGTTAGTGGAAACCTATCCCTAGCAACGGCGCCACTGTGGGATCGAAGATCTTTTGTAGTATAACCCTTCCGCCTGTCAACAAAGGTTAGATCACTGGATAGGTGCCTAACTATGCATAGATGCTACTTTTAGTTAATTTCCTACTTTGTCCCTTAACTCTACTCACCACTATACTGCTCCTCTTTAACTCTACTCCTCTACACTAACATTTATCATAGTTTTGGTTGAAGGGAACGGATGGACAAGAAGAGAGAGAGAGAGAGAGAGAGGGTGGAGGTTAGCTCAATGGCTCCTTATGCTTGCTAATGGAAAAACATTCAGTATGAGAGAGTCCTCATGTGAACTCTCCTCCTCCTCCTCTTTGCTCATGTTGGCTTGGCTTTGATCTTGCTTCCTCTTGAAGCATTCCGAGGCATAATGCCCCATCTTGCTACAATAGTAGCACGTCACTTTTGATTTGTCCTTCTTCACTTTGGTGTTTGATGGAGATGCCTTTGAGGGTCCTTCTTGATCCTCAAGCTTTGTAGACTTCTTGAATGTTGATCCTTTGCCTTTGGACTTGCCTTTTCCTTTGGTGAAGAGAGCTTGGTCATCTCCACCTTGGATGGAAAGCCTATCCATCCTCTCTTGCATTTGGCTCCTTCTTGATTCCTCGGCCATGAGTGTGCCTTGAAGTTCTTCAAGTATGGGTAGCTTACCCATAATTGCATATCCCTGAACCAAATTGTCGAATTCAAAGATTAGTCCATTCAATATGAGTTGAACAAGCTCTTCATCCTTGATAGGATCACCTATGAAGGCTAGCTCTTTGTTCAATTCCTTTACTCTTAGGACAAAAGTATGTGCACTCTCTTCTTTCTTTTGATAGCTTCTATAGATTTGATTCTTCAAAGCTAACATTCTAGTTTGGTTCTTGGATTCATAGACCTTTTGCAAAGTCTCCCAAGCATATTCAGCCGAAGTGCAATCTCCTACCTCTCTTAAGAGTTCATTTACAACATTCATTTTTATGCAATGTAGTGCAACATTTCACCTCTTGATGTATTTGGCTTTTTCTTGAGGATGAATAGGTTCACCCTCCTTACCCAATTAGTTCTCCATATGGCCCCATCGACTAAGTGTGAGGTCTTATGTGGTGGCATGGCATGATGGCTAAGGGCACTATCTTTAGTCCTAAGGGTGCCACCCTTAAAATTGGGGGTCAACTCTTGAGTTGTCTAAGGGCATCGGCCTCAAAAAGTGGTCAGTCCCTTTATAGTTTTGGGGTATATCCTTATATCTTAAGGCACTACCCTTATGGTTTAGGGAGTTTGTCCTTAAAGTTTAGGGTGATACCTTTAAGATATAGGATTGTGCCTTTTATAGGACCATGACCTCCAGTAGCTTTCCATATGGAATAGTTAGTTTTGTTGAGCCTTTCATTAGTATCCAAAAGATATGCATAGTCTCCTAATCAAGGACTTGACACAAATGAAGGTTACTTCTATTGATTTGATTGAAGATCTACCTTATCCCACTTCTTAGGGACATGAAAAGATCAGTAATAGACTTCCTATAAATATCTAAGAATGATCTCTAACAAAATCAAATCATAGAATACTAGAAACAATGCACTTGCTTGATTGAAGTAGACAATACTAGTAGAATTGCCCCTCTTTCTATGAAGAACATTAAAGCTTCCAAATGATCTGATCAAGAGTGAATTTCAGCAACCTAATATACTTCCAAAATCACTTGTAAAAGATCTAAATGGAACTTAATGAGGATTCAACACAATCTACTATCCAATCACAAGCAAAAACTGATCAAAAATGATGAAAAATTGATCTAATTTGGTGCATAAGTCAAGCAATGGTTGGACTGAACCTAAATCACTTTAGGAGGTGTCCACTACACCTTAGAACAGCCTTGAAGAGTCCCCAAAACTCTGATCTTCCCTCTCCTTGATTGCTAGAAAGCCTCCTCTATGAAATCAGCTCCAAAACTCGCCTAGAAATCAATGCTTGGAGCAAGCAAAACTTGCTATCTTGGTAATGTGAATTGAATTCAACTTTGCCTCTAGTTTTAGACACCTAAACACCTGCAAATGAAGTCACACAACACCAATCTCCAATGTATTTGACTCACTTTGAGTTCTAGAATCAATACTAGATGCTAAGATCCAATCTACACAAGATTTAGATAAAAAATTGTGATAAAATTGAATGAAAACCAAGGATTTAGCTCATTTCAGACTTTAGGCTCTGATACCATTAAAAATTACAGAAAATAAGGATCCTAAAACACTTGAAATGATGAGGGAAACAATAGATTATGATTTCATAAGATTAGCACAAGTTGAACCATCAAAATCCATCAAAAATCTATGCTTGAACCTCACTAAATGGCCCAAATCCTTGAAGAAGGCTTCACACGTGTGAAAGTACGGCCTCCCATAGTCTGAATACTGTAAACCAGACCTACATTCAATCCTATAATCATTAGTAATCACAAGTACTCAAACAATTATGAACATAGAGAGCAATTGCACCATTATGAGAGAAAAATCATGAAATTGCTTGATTGATTTTGGTGAGATATCATCACCTATATATACATGATCCATCACGGTTTTGGGAAGGTATGAGTAGCCCTAAACCTATCCCTAATGCTTATTTTGGTGGATCTTTCATCCCTACCAAGTTAGGGTTGGAATCTTGGAGATCCCTCAACGATGCAAAAATTACCAAAAATAGCTCCTCTTTTTTCTCTCTTGTATCTAAGCATAATCTGGACTCATTCCAAAGGTTCTAAGACTTAGGTCTGCTTGAAAACATCCTTATGAATGGAATCCTATGCTATTTGGCACGTGTGACAAGCCACATCATGACCATCTAACTATTTACAAGTCATATGACCAAAACTAGTCAAGCTAAAATTGTGAATTTTTAATACAACATAAGACAATTTTAGACAATAAGAAACTATTGATCAAAAATAATTTTATATAACTCTGAATCTAAATCATCAATATACATCTCTTGCTATCTTATCTGGATGATGTGTCTCTGATTGAGTGTGAGAGAGTCTCTGTGAGAGACTGTGTGTCTATTACAATGAGTAATGCTACAAGACAGGCCTTTTGGCCTTTTTAATTATAGGTCTTTTGGCCTTTTAATTCTATAACAATAGATCTAACCATTATGATGATTGATATTCAAATAAATGCTTTGTTTTCATGCTCGAATAATTTCTATCCGCAAATTGTTCGCGACAATTGATCTCTTCGTTTAATCTTTGTATTTCGCGAATTGTTCACGACAATTTGTTCTTCACGACATCTTCATGTTTCACGAATTGTTTGCGAAAATTGACAGTTTTGAGCTTGAAGAAGAATCAGAATGTTTCGTGAATTGTTCGCAACAATTTCGCGACGGGTGAGGTTTGAACAACAAACAAAAATATTTTGCGACAAGATATTGTTCATGAATCTTTCGAGTTTGAAACAAGATACTGTTAGGCAAAACTTTCAAATTTCAACAAGACTGTATTTTGCGAATCTTTTGAGGTTGATCACGAATAGAAATATTTCAACTTCGAGTTCGTTTCCCATCCTTTGTCAAGTAAAATATGCACTTTGTTAGTAGAACCAAGATCCGTCTGATCAGGTGTTCTACACACACACACAAACTCTCTCTCTCTCTCTCTCTCTCTCTCTCTCTCTCTCTCTCTCTCTCTCTCTCTCTCTCTCTCTCTCTCTCTCTCTCTCTCTCTCTCTCTCTCTCTCTCTCTCTCTCTCTCTCTCTCTCTCTCTCTCTCTCTCTCTCTCTCTCTCTCTCTCTCTCTCTCTCCTTACGTTGGGATAGAATAGCCTTGGGTAGGCGCTCGAGCCCCCAAGGCCTTTCTCAACCTAGGCAGTCTCTCTCTCTCTCTCTCTCTCTCTCTCTCTCTCTCTCTCTCTCTCTCTCTCTCTCTCTCTCTCTCTCTCTCTCTCTCTCTCTCTCTCTCTCTCTCTCTCTCTCTCTCTCTCTCTCTCTCTCTCTCTCTCTCTCTCTCTCTCTCTCTCTCTCTCTCTTCGTGCTATGCAAGTGAAGGTGGGGTTGCCGCTCCCAGTGATGAACCCCTATGCTACATCGACGATACAACACTTTCATTTCCCTTCACTCTAATCATGTGGAATGCTAGTTTAGTGGGATAGAGGTAGTGGTGGGTAATATTAGAGGTGATAGAGTTAGTGTAGAAGTGGAGAAAAATTTAAAACTTGTATCTTTACATGGTTAGGTACCTATCCAGTGTTCTAACGCTTGTTGACAAATGGAAGGGCTACTACTACAACAATAGCTCATCAATCTTTCACAACAAGCGAAAAAAGTTGAGGTGCAAAAGCTAAAGGTTCCCTTAAAATGCCAAAGGTGTCTTTTGGCAAAAAGTGAAGGTGCCCTTGAAAATGCGACACTGTCCGTAAAATCCTAAAGAAGTCCTTTAATGAAAGGCAAAGGTCTGCAACATGAAGCAATGGACAGAAGACGACTGATGCATGGAGGACAGTGAAAGAAAACCGACATCAGTTTTGATTAGGCACGATGCATTTCTTTTGATTAAAGTTTTTAACTTAATCAATTCATTGGATTTTGATTACAAATAGAATGATCAGATCAGTAGAATGGAGAAGAAGAAAAAGGACAAAAAGAGATTGCACTTTTGAGGTAGCTCGAGAGTGAGTTTACAGATTAGTAGTAGCTAGAGAGAGAGAACACCTCTCTTGCACCAATGCGTTGATCTGGAAAATAGACAACGCTCAAAATTGCATTGTAAATTCAGTTCTGATAATAGAAGCAATTTCAAGCAATACTCTGTTTTTGTAATGTGCATGATCTGTAATATTGGAATGCATGCTAGCAGTAGATATCTTTTCGTTGTTGTTTTACTCAACATTATCTACTGTTTAGAAGTTAAATTTTACAATAGATCACCCGAAATGATCTGGAGCTTGGAAGAGAATTAGACCGTAGCCAGTAGCAGTAGCTACGCCTGCCAAGTCGGCTCTTTCAACCTTACATATCCGCCTTTCATCAGTGGTATCAGAGCATAATGAATTGCCTTTAATGGTATCTGTTAGATTTCTTATGCTCAGTCTTAAAGAAAAAATTGTTAAGTAATGAGCATAGATACCCTCATACACACAAGTAAGACCATCACAGAAGACAGAGACGATAGAATCCATCATGCCAATGGTAACTAAGGAAGTCAAGAAATTGGCAACCAATGAAGTCCAGCAGGTTTTACCAAGTCTCTTGGCACAATCAATACAAAAAATTCTTAGTGATGAATTACAAAGGGGCCTAGTGTCAACAGAGCGATGAGAAGATGATTCAGCACAAGATCCAAGGAAAAGTGAAATCATGCAGCCTTTAGTAGGGAAGTGCAATGACCAAGGAAAGACTAAGATTATTGAATGCCCCTCAACAAGCAAGATTCAACCAAAGTCTCCTTGTTCCACAATGCAGCAGCCCCAAACTCGGGAATAACAATTTTTTCAAGGCCAAATCTAGGGAATCCAAGCCCAAATAGGCCTCCAGTCCAGCAAGTATCAGCGCTTACAATGACTCAATCATAATTTTCTGGAATCCAAAATCATACTTAATCATTTACTAGATACTGGAGTATATGTCCAACATAACTCAAGAAAAGTAAGAATCATTCCAAAATCTTTCCCACTAGGAAAATACTGGATTTTAGGAACATTCTCCAAACAAGATTCTTTGACTGAAGTGCGAGATATTTAAGTTCTATAAACCATTGGTAAAGAAAGATTGAACGCATTTCAAAATGACAATCATCTTCAACTACAAAAACTTTAGATTACAATCTAGAATCAAATCTAGATATCCAAAGTCCTATTGAATATAAACTCAATTTTTATTCTTGGATTCATTATGATTCATTGTCTAATGAGCTCTCTGGGATACAACCACTAATGAGCTGAGTCTATCCCTTAACTAAGGAATACTCTATCCTAAGAATATTGTATATCCAATGCACATAATTTGAACTGATGAACCCAATTGATTCACTAATCACGCATCTTACATGCAATATAATTCAAAAGCCATCAGTTCTTGGTGAATCCTCTTCACATTGATCGGTTTACCAATTAACTTCATCGTGGAGTAATCAACTACTCAAGTTAATTGTTTATGATTCAGAAATCTCAATGTCCAGGTGTAGCTTTTAATTATACATGTATAACACCACATTTAGATCCTTATCCAAATCATTTATTAGTTAACTCATAAATCTTCCATATAAAGATCCGTTAACTCTACAAGTATCTGTCAAAACAATACTTCATCATATGTCTATGTTCATCGACTAGGTTAAGTGCACCAAATAACCATAGTAACCAGGAATACACAGTAGATTCATACAAGATTAATTGTGCACATATGTGAATAATCTCACTATGACCCAGTACATAAACACATTTTTATCTAGCAGATTCCTCCAAAACCCACATATGTTACTCACATATCTCATTGAGATCTTGTAACTCAACTACAAAAGATTTTCTATTTCTCATGAGTAAATAACATATCCAAGAAATCTTTGAGACGAATTACATTCAATCTCAACAGTTTTCCAATCCAACGTACCTCTAATTACATAATTTCATCTACTCAATCAACCCCTCTCTGATCCTAGTACCCAAACTAAGATTAGGTTGATCCAATACAGAACTCTCAGACTTTAAAATTTGATCAAATTACTTCTATTCCAATAAAATGAAATTAGTAACCTTTGACCTTTTACTATACTACTTATAAATAATGATTCAAATATCAAACATGTTCTAGTTTCAGATTGTCCACCACAATTCCTAGAGAATTTCTCTTATTCGAAAAGTTTCAATTAAGTATCTTACTCTGAATTTATCCGAAATTACTTTCAGACCAAATCTCATTTCTTTACCACAGTTGGTTCTCTTCCGAAAACTATGCAATCCACATATTTCCAAATAGAATTTTATCCCATCACTTCACCCCTCCTTTTAAAGAAATTATCAATTTCAATAAAAGTTAACTGGAAAGATGATATATGAAAATATTTAAATCCATGAAAAAGTCAGTAATAAGTGCAATCCACAAAAGGATTCACTCTCTTACAAACATGACTTTTCGTTCAAATATTTTCAACCTGAATGATAAAACTATCATTCCTCTGAAGTCCATTTATGCAACAGAGATATTCAAGGTTAAGACATTGAACCACTTTGACTTTAGAATTAATCTGACTTCCAAGTCTATTCACACAAGTAGTAATTTATATGACATAACAGTCTTTCAGAAGAATAACTTCATGCTAAAAAGAATCATATAAGCCAGTCTGATGTCTTATATTCGAGAAATTACTAAGAAGTAAAGGATAAATTTGTGAAGATTATTAAAATTTATCTTCCTATCTTGAGTTTGAGGTCATGTCCATGATAATTTCCACTAGATTTCATGTTGTATATATAAGGAGTGTGAATTGAGCACATATCCTTCTAGTGTAGCTCAGATTTGAGTTAGATAGGTTCAATTGTAATGACATGCAGATGTTTTGATAGCATGCAAAGTCTTACTGTATGCATGCAAGTCACATGCAATCAGTGCATGCAACATGCAAAGTAGTTTCTGTGATCTGCACATGTCTAGGCAATTTTATGAGTTGACATGTAGTACATGCACCATACATGCATGCAGTTAGACATGTGGATCTCTGGTAGGTGAATTAGTTCAGTTAAGTGGACTTTCCATGCAACTCCATTGTAGGAATTCGAGTCTCTCTCATGTAGGAAAATCTAGGCACTATTAGATAATTCTTGGTTTCCAGATTCTGGAGCTACTCAACATATGACCAGTCATCGTGAGAATTTTCATTCCTATACACCTTACAGTACGAAGAGATATGTTCATCTTGGCATGATGATTTCCACTAAATTTCATGTTGTACATAAAGGAGTTGAATTGAGCACATATCCTTCTAGTGCAACTCGGATTTGAGGTAGATAGGCTCAATTTTGATGACATGCAGTAGTTTAGATAACACGCAAAGTCATACTATATGCATGCAAGCCACATGCAATCAGTGCATGCAACATGCAAAGTGGTTTCTGTGATCTACACATGTCTAGGCAGTTTCATGAGTTGACATTCAGTACATGTACCATACATGCATGCAGTTACACATGTGGATCTCTAGTAGGTGAATTAGTTCAGTTAAGTGGACTTTCCATGCAACTCCACTGTAGGAATTCGAGTCTCTCTCATGTAGGGAAATCTGGACATGTTTTGCCATATTGTGAATATTGAGATTTTGGTGTTTTGGACTCATTCTCTCTCTCTACCCGAGTTTTCCATGTATGATTTTCTCTCTCTACCCGAGAGCAGCCTCTTTATCCCATACTGAACACTAAAAATTATTTCTGACATTCATTTCTCATAATAAAGAGTTAGATTTTTTTATCGGATGTATGCCATTGTGCTCTTGCCTTAGATTTTTCAAGCATACTGTTCTTTGATCAAACTTGTGCAATCACAACACCTCAGTAAGATTCTGTAGGGTGTGTGGTGAGGTTCACACGTGCTAAAAACTTCAAAAAATTAAGAAAGTGAGATACCACATTGGGATCTAGATTAAACCTCAAAATTTTCCAAAATACCTCACATTTGATCAAACGATTTTATTTTTCCCATATCGCGACTAGGTACCAAAATACACCATTGATCATCAGATCTTTACAGCCTAGAATTCCCTTTCCAAAATTATTGACATACCATCAACTTTTCCTTCCAAAAAATCCTTAACTGTCTTATCTGATATTCTAGAGATCCACTTATCTTCTAGCTGTCCTATAATCACTATAGAATATTATCTCTTGTTTCCAAACACTAAAGAATCCATTTATTTGGATGACTGGCATGCCTATCAGATGGATACCAAAAATCCACACCATGATTCTGTGTTTTAGACAGAAGAATTAACATGGCTCCACATTACACTCTGACCCTTTTTGGTTAATGGTATGGACCTCTGGTAGGTGAATTAGTTCAGTTAAGTGGACTTTCCATGCAACTCCACTGTAGGAATTTGAGTCTCTCTCATGTAGGAAAAGCTGGCATGTTTTTCCATATTGTGAATATTGAGATTTTGGTGTTTTGGACTCATTCTCTCTGTACTCAAATTCTCTATGTATGATTTTCTCTCTCTACTTGAGAGCAGCCTCTTTTTCCCATATCGAATAATTAGAATTATTTTTGACATTCATTTCTCATAGTGAAGAGCTATATTTTTTCATCAGATGTATGCCATTGTGCTCTTGTCTTAGATTTTTCAAGCATATTGTTCTTTGATCAATCTTGTGCAATCACAACACCTCAGTAAGATCTTGTAGGGTGTGTGGTGAAGTTCACACGTGCTAAAAACTTCACATGGTATCAAAGCTTCATGCTTTGAAGAGGTGAGGGTGTATACATCAGATCATCAATGTTTTTTCTTTTTGGAACTTGGATTTTGGAGCAGGATTCAAACTTCCTGAGAAACAAGCAATTTGTGTGAAATCAGCCCTCATTAATGAGTGCCACTTCTCAAGGAATGATCCAAATTTGATGTTCTTTAGCTTGTTGGATAGGTATAGGAGAGTAGAATGTGTTGCTATTGTTTCTAAATCAATTTGATTTGTTTTTAGAAGAGTTTTATGCAATCAGAGAGGGTACTCAACTCATGGAATATGCCAAAATGAGCACACATCTGTCTTTTTCACCAATTTCATCAATTTTCATTGTCAATCAAGTAGGATTGGATAGAAGTGAGTGTTTTGAGGTCTTAGAATTTTTATTTCACACATATTATTGTGTTTTAGTTGAAAGCAAGTTCCTAGAGAGTTTTTCAGTACATTGAAACTCATGGGAGAGATAGACCTCTTGCTTGCATGTGCTTCTTCTTTTGTAACTGAAGCAAGATCCAAATTCCAGATAGATTGATTTTCTGTATTGAGAATTTGTTCTCACATCTGTTGCTAGATTTTATAGGGTGAATCAACATCTGTGTTAGATTCTAGATTGAGATAGCAAGCAACATCCTTTCAGTTTCATTTTTTTTTATCATTACTAGAATTTCTCACCTTATGCTATCAGAGAGGATCTTCTATCCTTGGAGACACTACAAGGTGTTCTCATTGCTGAAGAAAACATGCAAGAGAACAAGATGTTGAGGATCAACAGAATTTCATTGAAAGATGGTGGAGATGACAAAGCACTCTTCATCAGAGACAAGTCAAGAGGCAAGGGCAAAGGACAACAACACTTCAAGAAGGACAAAGCCAAAGAAGGTGGTGAGGATCAGTCCTCACAAGGTGCAACATCCAGTGACAAGAAGAAGTTGTCAAAGATCAAGTGTTTTTTCTATGGAAAGAGAGGACATTATGCATCAAACTGTTTCAAGAAGAAGAACCAATCTAAGCAAGCTAACCTTACTAATGAGGATGAGTGTGAGGGTGTAGAGAGTGAAAGAGAGGATTCATTAATGATGTCTGCTTTTTCATCTTTCTCTTTTAAGAATGAAGAAGTCTGGTGGATAGATAGTGGGGCTAGTTCCCACATGTCTAGTGTGAGAGATTTCAACTAGTTTAGTCTAGTTTAGTCACATTTTGGTAAATTGTCAATAAGAGGCCAAAACTCATTTTAGACTTAGAGATAAACTTTTTGAAGTTATATTAGTTTAAAATACATTCAATAAACACTTTTGGAAAGTGTGAGAAAGTTGGTAGTCGAGTTTGAGAGAGATTCAAATTTGAACTTTGGGTACATTGAATCTAGACCCAGAAATAGTAGGGTTTACATTTTGGAGGGAAAGCCAAGTGGCCAAATAGGGTTTGGAAACTCTATAAAAGGATGTAACTCGTGGAGAGACACATCTTTCTCGTAGATGTTGATTTTTTTACATTGGCAGGATTGTTGGTGCCTCCTTATTGTAACCAAAGATTTGGGACTTGGATTGGATCTTGAATGATCTGAAATCCTTCACATCTAGTTCTAGGAACTCTTTCACTAATCTCATGCCATATTTAGGTTAAAAAAGGTCAATCTATACTGTTAATGATGTAGAGTGTAGAATTGAAGGAATAGGTAGTATTCCATTACATGCATCATCATCAAAATCTTTTTGCTTACATGATGTACTGTATGTACCTAAATTGACTAAGAATCTCACTAGTGTAGGACAGTTGTTTGATAGTGGATTGGATCTCAAGTTTCAAGTTGACCAGTGTATAATCTCAAGAGAAAATGAAGTTATTGCTAGAGGATCTAGAATTGGTAAGTTGTACAAACTAGATTCTAGGGAGAGTGCTAACATTTTAGATATTGCTTATGAGACCAAGGTTCTACAGAAAGATCTGTGGCATAAGAGATTGGGTCATCCCAATTTCAAAGCCATGCAATCTATGGTCAAAGAAGGAAAAGATGTTGGTCTACCAAAGACACTGTCAAAGGAGCTTCTACCTTGTGAAGCTTGTGTGCTGGCAAAGTCACAAAGAAGGCCTTTTCCTAGATCAAGTATCAAGACAAAGCAACCATTTGAACTTGTACACTCAGATATTCATTTCTCATCAACTAAGAGAAAATGAGGAGCCAACTACTTTGTCTCTTTTGTAGATGATTATACAAGACATTCTTGGATCTATATGTTGTCTTCAAAAGCCATGGTTTATGATGTCTTTCTTACTTTTGAAGCTTATGTAGAGAAGTAGTTTCCTTTCAAGATAAAAGCTTTAAGAAGTGATAGTGGAGGGGAATACAGTTCCAATAAGTTTAAATACTTTTGTGAGAGAGAGGGTATTCAAAGAGAGTTTTCTTGTTCATATACTCCTCAGCAAAATGGAAAGGTTAAGAGAAAAAATAGAACTTTGTGTGAATGTGCAAAAGCCATTAGGCTGGAAGCTTCTCTGCCTAAAGAATTTTGGGGAGAGGCAATTGCATGTGCAAACTATCTTTGTAATAGGCTTCCAAATCTTGCAATAGGAGGAAAGACCCCATTTGAGATGTTGTATAAAAAAAAGCCTAAGGTAGATCATCTTAGGATTTTTGGCTATGTATGCTTTGTGCATGTACCTATAGAAACTAGGAAGAAGGATGATCCCAGTGCAGTGAAAGGAATTTTTGTAGGTTATGCATCTACTAAAAAAGCATACAAGATTTATTTTCCCTCTACTGACAAAAATGTTGTTAGTAGAGATGTGGTCTTCCATGAAGGTCATAAATTTAACTTGGATGATGTTCAGATCAGACTCATGCAAGATCAATCATCAAACTTGATGTTGTTCAAGAAGAGGTCAGGCCGAGGCTTGAGGAGGAGCAGATTCAAGCTATCACACCAAGAAGATCTACTCGAGCAAGATCTGAGCCAAGGAGGCTCACATATGATGAAGAAGGAAGGCAAGTGGAAGGTGAAACCTCCTATCATGCACTTTTTATATTAGATGAAGAGCCTAAGGATGTCCAGGAAGCTTTTCAATCCAAGAAGTGGGATGAAGCAATGACCCAAGAATTTGAAGCCTTGATGTCAAACAACACATGGGAGCTTGTGGAGCCACCAAACAACATGCATGTGATCGGATGTAAGTGGGTATTTAGAATCAAGTATAATCATGATGGATCTATCAATAAGTATAAAACAAGACTTTGTGCTAAAGGCTACTCTCAGATTAAAGGTCTTGATTATGAAGATACCTTTGCACCAGTTGCAAAGATGGTAACAATTCGAATACTCATCTCTCTTGCATGTTTTCACAAATGGAGTATGTTCCAGTTTGATGTTTCTAATGCATTTCTCAATGATTACCTTGAGGAGGAGATTTATATGGAGCAACCTCTAGGTTTTGTGAAGGAAGGTGATGAATCAAAAGTTTGTCTTTTGTTCAAAAGTCTGTATGGACTGAAACAGGCACCAAGGGCTTGGTATGCAAGGCTCAATTCTTATCTCCTATCACTCGGATTTTGTCTAAGTGAATATGACCCTTCTCTGTATTATAATTTTGTAGATAAGTTTGTAATTATTCTTCTCATCTATGTAGATGATATCATTCTTTGTGAAAACAGTGAGAAGTTAGTTGAAGAAACTAAGCATGCACTTGGTACTGAGTTTAAAATGCAGGACTTAGGAGTTCTTCACTATATTTTAGGCCTTGAAATAGATTTTTGGAAAGGTCATGTATTTATAAGCCAAAGTAGATATGCACTTTCCATCTTCAGGAAATTTCATATGGAGAACTGTAAAGGCATAGATACACCTATGGAGCACACTGTAAAAGTTCCTATTAAAGATGATGAAAAATCCTTTGAGGATATCACTCTTTATAGGAGTCTTATTGGCTCACTTATTTGGTTAACAGTGACTAGGCTTGATCTAAGCTTTTGTGTTTATAAGCTGAGTCAATAAATGCAGGATCCAAAGTTATATCATTGGAAGTTGGCTAAAAGAGTCTTGAGGTATATATCTTCTATCTTGGATTATGGACTATACTATGAAGGAGAAGATCTGACTTTGATTGCTTTTTCAGATTCAGATTTTGCAGGAGAGAGGTTGGATAGGAAATCCACAAGTGCTTACACTATATTTCTTGGAGGAAATTTGGTTTCTTGGTTGTCAAAGAACCAGACAACTATTTCCTTATCATCCTGTGAAGCTGAATACAAATCTCTTACAACCACAACAAAGGAGGTTTTATGGATCAAAAAGCTACTTTTGGAGCTAAAGTGTTATGCAGATGAAGATCTTCCAATTATCAAGAATGATAACATTTTTGCTCAGGCTCTTGCAAATAATCCAGTCTTTCATGCAAGGAGCAAGCATATTGAAGTGGCTCATCATTTTGTAAGAGAAAAAGTCATTGGGAGAGAGATCTCATTGGAACATGTTGCATCTTCAGATTGTGTTGCAGATCTTCTCACCAAGCCTCTACTCAAGAATGTATTTATGAAGATGAGCTCTGTTGGAGGTATTCCCAACAAAGTGTCAATAAATAAAATCCTCCAATAAAATGTGTTGCAAGGGCATGGCATCCTGCGTGTATAAGCCCATGGCCCAATGAGCACGCAATTAGAGTTGTAAATAAAATTACCTTGACTTGGGCCTTGGAATTAAAATAAAACTAGAGGTCCAATGTCATTTTTAAACTTATAGATCACTTTTTAGAGTTGGGTCCAAATTGGGACTCACATGAATCTTGTGATTCCTAATGTACTTTTTGTGGACCCCTGGATCAAATTGGGTCCAAGATGAATGGATAGGATCATTGTGAATATTAGCCAATAAGATTGAGGGGCAAGGGCCTTCCCCATTTTATAAAAAGGCACCATTTGTACACTATTTGCATGCTTAATGAGAAGGAGGAAACTCTACCATTTGTGAAAAAGAAGCATCCTCATTTGCTATTCACTACTTGCTATTGCTCTTGATTGTGTTTTCCATTGCTTTCTATTTTCATGTTTATTGTTTGCGATAGTGAATGCTTTTCCATTAGCAAGCATAAGGAGCATTTGAGCTAACCACCACCCGCACTCTCTATCTCTCTCTTTCTCTTCCCTTCTCAATCTCTTCTTCTCCATTCCTTCTCTTCAACCAAAACCATGATGAATGTTAGTGTAGAGGAGTAGAGTTAAAGAGGAGTAGTATAGTGGTGAGTAGAGTTAAGGGAGAGAGTAGAAAATTAAGTAAAAGTAGCATCTATGCATAGTTAGGTACTTATCCAGTGATCTAACCTTTGTTGATAGGCGGAAGGGCTATACTACGAGAGATCTTTGACCCCACAGTGGCGCCGTTGCCGGGGATAGGTTTCCACTAACTAGTTTAGCTGCATTTTAGCTATTTTCGTGTTTTTTAGAGTAGTTTAGGTAGATTTTCGGGTTAGTTTTCTGTATTTTTTTGTGTTTGGACTATTCACAGCTAGCGGAGGAGGTGTGAGAGGGAGAGGAGGCCCTGAACAACCTCTAAGGGCTTGAAACCCAAACCAATCATCCAAAAAACTCAAAAAACATACCAATCTGCAATTTGGAGAGAAAAAGAGCCAAAAAAATTCATCAGATATCTCCAGAATTAGTGGAAATTAGCCCTTGCATGACTGGCAGCAGCTCCAGGGTACTGTCCCAGACCTGCATAGAAGCTTGCGAGAGTTAGTTCCAAGCAGATTGTAAAAATCAGAGAAAAATCATAAAAAATTCAAGAAACCTTTAAAAAAAATCCAAGAAAATTCAAATCTTCATAAGAACTCTCGTAGAGCCCTCTAGAGTTCCATCTCAGTGAGACGAGGACACAGAGAAGCTTACGAGAGTTAGTTTGATGTATAAGTGCTTGTGCAAGAGTTCCTAGTAAAAAAAAAGATGGGAAAGTACTAGTGAACCCTCGCAGATAGTGAAATTTTCAGTTCCAGTAGTCAAGAACTCTCGTAGAGGATTATGAAGTTCCATCTCAGTGAGACCAGGATACATAAGAGCTTGCAAGAGTTAGTTTGATTCCAATGAACAGAAAATTGGATTTAAGTGCTAAAAAATCATAAAAAAGTGAAATTCCAGCAAATCCTTCCAATAAGAACTCTTGCAGACCCTCTCAATCGATTCAAAATGTCAAATTACATCAGTGATGAAGCCTGCGAGAGTTAGTATGAAGATCTGGTGAAATTCAAGCACAAAAAATGATTTTGAACCCTCGCAGATAGTGAAATTTTCACTTCTTGCGAGAGGTAACTCTTGCAGAGAATTCTATAGTGAGATCTGATTGAGATCCAGCTACTGTGAAGCTTGCGAGAGTTACTTCCTAGAGATCTAAAAGATATCAAGTTTTTTACCTGCAAAAATAGCTAAAAAGCCCTTGCACAACCAACCCTCACACAAGATAACCCTTGCAGACCAGATCAATGAAAAAACCTACATCAGATCCAGCTACTGTCAAAATCTCAGGTCAATCAGTGCAAGGAGTAAAACGTATATCCGATGATCATCAACCCATCTCTCATCTCCACGCCAAGCTCTGATCAAACCATTCGTCACCCAAACCACACCAGAAATTCCTATCTAGACTAACAATGGTTACCTGATAGAAGCTATCATGGTACCCGTCATTCAGACAACTGTGCATCTATTGAATAACTTTTTGGTCTATGCTCTTGAGTCAGATAGTGGAATCCTTTTTGGAATTTCCTAACCCCTCCATTGTTCCATACGACTGGCATAGCTTTCTTATTTGAGAACTATCAATCTCCATCCAACCCAACAATTGTGAGCAAATCGCAGCAGGCCCCCTATTGTGTAACTTTGCCTACGCACTTCTTGAGACGAAAGTGAGTGGTTTCCAATGCTCATCTCTCTTGTTTACCCTTGTGCCACATACTAACTTTTACCCACCATCTCAAGCATCTACCTCATCCCAACTTGCAGTCATTAACACAATGGCCAACAAACGAATGCATGGCGCTGCCTCTACATCCAAATCTATACCTGTTACCCGACGACGTCTCTCCACTGCCGCACTAACTACTCCATCAACCACTGTCACTTTTTTTTTTGTGCAACCCCCCACTCCAATTTCTATTGTCGCTACCTCTCTTCCTATTCCATCCACATCTATTTATGTCTCTATCGCCATGTCTTCTATTGATACCACTCCTACTCTTCCAGTGTCCGCTGCTCCATCCATCACCATCGCATCTTCCATTACTCCTGCCACCACCATTGCTCCTCTCACATTCAACCCCTCTGATTCGTAATTGTCCCTTGACACTCTGGCATGGATGCAAGTTATCAAGTTTTCACCCCCATGCCAGACACTTTCTACTCCATCCTCACCTTCCTCCATACTCCACACCATCCTTCAGTTCCCCACTGTTCCTCCCATCCTCTCGTTCGGACAAACCATCTTCGCTCATGTTTTCACAGTTGTTTCTCACACCCCACCCACTTTGCCAAAGGTTGCCGAGAGTAGCCAACAGCTACCTGATGACGCATTTGTACAAACAATTTTTGTAGCATCACCAGATCGGACTGACCCTACCGCCTCAGATGGCATCAGGACAAATGAAAACCTGATTGAAGACAATGATTACGAAATTCCACAAGTCATCGTGGCCGATACAACACAAGCCCCTGCCAGTGCTAGTGTACCAACTGCTCCCACGGATCTAACGACGACGTACCAAACCCTAGGAAAATACATCTTGGATGCGGTAGCAGCCAAAGCTATTCTAGAAAGCAGGGTACTACAATTGGCAACAAGTAATACAGAGCTGCGAGCAAATGTCACCACGCTGCAACAAGAGCTGATTCTGGCTCAAGAACATGAACAAGCAGGGCACCAGAAGATTGCCAAGTTGTAGCAGAAGGAGGAGGACCTAAACAAATATATTCAAAGCCTCTCTAAAGCATTGACTGAGGCCTCCACAAAGGTGCGAGAGCTTCAAGCTGAAGCATCCCAATGGCTTGTCCCTATTTAGATGCAACTTATACTTCTGGAAGCAACATGCGCCTGGGGACGGAGGTTAAAGCCTTACAAGATGAGAAGCTCGTCTGGCTAGTTCAGTCTGCACCGGACACAAGGTCGCTTTCCCAATCAGAGATGAACCTTCTATGGCATCAGGTGCAGATTTATAGCCAAACCCTCAATAGCTACCAGGGGGAGTTCAATAAGTATTGGGCAAGTGCAACCCAAGAGCTCGCCCAGGCCAAGCAAGCCCTCAAGGCATGCCAAAAATACATGGAAACGAAGGCCCAGCCCACCCCCGTGGTAGTTTTACCACCACCTAATTTTGACGCTACTCAGGCTAGTACCAGCCAAGATCAGAGCCAGCAGGCAGCAGGGGGATTTCAACCAGATCAAGGGTCCGAAGGCCATGACCAAGGGCAGACAGATGCGGCCACTGAGACGCACGACTAGAGCCAAGACGCAATCACCAGCCAGGGCCAAGCAACCTCATCCAGAGAGTCACGAACAATATCTGATAATCAGGCCTTTCGAAGACCAAAATCTGTGGAGGAGAACATCAATGAATTTTTATCCAAATATTCCCACGACTCATCAAGAGACGGCTGACATATATCATTCTCAGCTCAGACCATCAAGGGAAAAGAACTGTAAGCCTTACCCGCCCTCCAACCACAACCGGAGTGGCGACAGCAGTTATTTGAGAGAGACCCTACAGCCATCAGGGCTTACGTGACAAGTCCGCCTCGGTGGAAGATAGAGATATAGTTTCTTGCTTTTTTGAAAGCCATAAAACCACACCTTCCACTATGAAAGTTGAATAGGAACTTGTTGATTTCCTATCCCTCTTGTCCCCTGCAAAATCTGAATCACTAAATCCATGAAGGTTAATCACATCTCTTCTATATAGAATCCCAAAATTCAATGTACCCGAGATGTATCTTAGAATCCTCTTAGCCTTTTTCCAATGGATATTCAATGGCTTTTGCATGGATTGGCTCAACCTAAATACACTAAAGCTAAGATCTGGTCTAGTTATAGTGATCCACATTAAGGAACATATAAGTTGCTTAAACAAAGTGATGTCCATGAAGGATCTTTCATCATTTTCATTTGGCACTTTGACATCTTGCTCCATTGGTGTGTCAACACTTTTGCATACTTCCATCTTAAACTTCTTCAAAAGACTTTGAGCATAGTTTACTTGACTTATAAAGATAAAATCAAACTCTCTAAGTACTTCTATGCCTGAGATGAAGTGAAGACACCCTAGATCTACCATCTTCAACTCTAAGGATAGATCTATCTTGATTTTTTCAATACCATCAACACTATTTCCACTAATGATGGTGTCATCTACATCAATGAGTAAAAGTATAATACCATTATCATCAAACTTAATGTAAAGAGTGGAATCGTATTCACTTTGAACAAAAGAAAGTGAAATAAGATAGCAATGTAGTCTTGAATTCCAAGATCTCGAGGCTTGCTTCAAGCCATAGATGCTTCTTTGGAGATGGCATACTTTGTTCTCCATTCCATGCTTGATGAGCCCTTGTGGCTGCTCCATATAGATATCCTCTTCCAAAAAACCATTCAAGAAAGTATTAGAGACATCCATTTGACATAGAATACATCCAAAATGTGATGCAAGTGCAATGATTAGCCTTATTGTGACCATCTTGGCCATGGGTGCAAAAGTTTCCTCATAGTCTATCCCTCTCTCTTGAGCATAACCTTTTGCAACTAATCTTGATTTATGTTTGTTAACACTCCCATTTGCATTCAAGTTAAGCTTGAAGACCCACTTGCATCCTATTACATTCCTTTGAGGTCTCTCAACAAGCAACCAAGTTTCATTCTCAATCAAGGCATCATACTCATCCAACATAGCTTTATACCATTCTTCAGAGTTCAATGCATCTCCAACATTAGATGGTTCTTCAAAACTAGATAAAGCATAAGAAGTGGATGAGATACCCTCAACTTGTTGTCCTTTTCCTTGATATGTGAGCCTTGATGGCTCCACTTTTTCCCTTGAAGATCTCCTTGGTGTGATAGGTGGGTTTGGTGCTTGCTCCTCCATGAGCTCCTCCTCAAAACCAAGATCTTGCTCCTCATCCATCTTCTTCTTGATTGTTGGAGCACTTGAGCCTTCTTCAAGCATATGCATATGATGTTCATCAAAGATGACATCCCTTGAAACAACAAATTTGTTCAAGGATGGGAGATAGACTTTGTAGCCCTTGCTTGAGCTTGCATATCCAAGCATGATCCCTCTTGTGGAAGATGGATCCTCCTTGGTTCTTGTTTCCAATGGCACATGCACATAACATATAAACCCAGAAACTTTCAAGTGATTAAGATTGGGTTTCTTTCCATACAACATCTCATAAGGAGTTTTGCCTTCAATTGCTTTGCAAGACACCCTATTCATTAAGTAGTTTGCACATACAAGAGACTCATCCCAAAAGGATTTGGGCAAACAAGCATCCAATCTTAAAGCCTTAGAACATTCACATAATGTTCTATTCCTTCTTTCAGCAACTCCATTTTGTTGAGGAGTTTAAGGACAAGAAGTCTCTTTCTTGATCCCTTCCTCCTCATAAAAGGCCTTGAACTCATTGGAGATGAATTCTCCACCATTGTCGCTTCTAAGAATCTTGATGCTATGATTATGATGCTTTTCCACAAACAGCTTGAAATTTACAAAAGTATCAAATACTTGAGACTTGAAGGAAAGTAAGAACACCCAACAATATCTTGAGTAGTCATCAATGAAGGTTAAAGACATGGATGAACCTCCATTAGATTTGGTGCTAGCAATGTGCACATCCAAGTGTATGAGTTCAAGAGGATGAGATGACTTTGTGATGGAGTTAAGAAACATCTTCTTATGTGCCTTGGATAAGGCACAAGCTTCACAAACCTTATCTTCATTCCCAATAGACCTTGATAGGCCTAAAGCATACTCCTCCTTGATCATAGCCTCCATGGAACCCGAGTTGACATGTCCAAGTCTTTTGTGCCATAAAGTAAAGGTAGATATCTTGCTCTTCTCGGCCAACATGACAACATTAGTATCCACAAATGCATCCAACTTATAAAGTTTGCCAAGTCTAGTGCCCTTAGCCACTATCTTACCCTTCTTCTTGATGAAACATTCATTTGAAGCAAAGTCAACATTGAAACCATTGTCTACCATTTGGCAAACACTTAGTAGATTCTTTGTTATTGTAGGAATGTACAAAACACCTTCTATGTTGATCTTTTTGGAAGATCCTAAGCAAAGGTGAATGCTACCAACTCCTTCAGTCTTACAAGCTTCATCATTTGCTGTATAGATAGACTTTATAGGTGCATCATAACATAAGAGAGAAGAGAAAAACTCCCTTTTACTAGTCATGTGTGAACTAGCACCCGAGTCCATCCACCAAGGATCTTCTCCTTTGAAGCTTGTTGAAGAAAATATGGACATCATGAGAGAGTCCTTATGTGAACTCTCCTCCTCCTCCTCTTTGCTCATGTTGGCTTGGCTTTGATCTTGCTTCCTCTTGAAGCATTCTGAGGCATAATGCCCCATCTTGCTACAATAGTAGCACTTCACCTTTGATTTGTCCTTCTTGACTTTGGTGGTTGATGGAGATGCCTTTGAGGGTCCTTCTTGATCCTCAAGCTTTGTAGACTTCTTGAATGTTGATCCTTTGCCTTTGGACTTGCCTTTGTCTCTGGTGAAGAGAGCTTGGTCATCTCCACCTTGGATGGAAAGCCTATCCATCCTCTCTTGCATTTGGCTCCTTCTTGATTCCTCGGCCATGAGTGTGCCTTGGAGTTCTTCAAGTATGGGTAGCTTACCCATAGTTGCATATCCCTGAACCAAATTGTCAAATTCAAAGCTTAGTCCATTCAATATGAGTTGAACAAGCTCTTCATCCTTGATAGGATCACCTATGAAGGCTAGCTCTTTGTTCAATTCCTTTACTCTTAGGACAAAAGTATGTGCACTCTCTCCTTTCTTTTGATAGCTTCTGTAGATTTAATTCTTCAAAGCTAATATTCTAGTTTGGTTCTTGGATTCATAGACCTTTTGCAAAGTATCCCAAACATCTTGAGCCGAAGTGCAATTTCCTACCTCTCTTAAGAGTTCATTTGCAACATTCATTTTTATGCAATGTAGTGCAACATTGCACTTCTTGATGTATTTGGCTTTTTCTTGAGGATGAATAGGTTCACCCTCCTTATTATTTACAATTTCCATCAGATCTTGTATGATCATGATGGATTCCATTCTAACTTTCCATATGGAATAGTTAGTTTTGTTGAGCCTTTCATTAGTATCCAAAGGATATGCATTTATAGATGCCATCTAGTCTCCTAATCAAGGACTTGACACAAATGAAGGTTACTTCTATTAATTTGATTGAAGATCTACCTTATCCCACTTCTTAGGGACCTGAAAATATTAGTAATAGACTTCCTATAAAGATCTAAGAATGATCTCTAACAAAATCAAATCATAGAATACTAGAAACAATGCACTTGCTTGATTGAAGTAGACAATACTAGTAGAATTGCCCCTCTTTCTATAAAGAACATTAAAGCTTCCAAATGATCTGATCAAGAGTAAATTTCAGCAACCTAATATACTTCCATAATCACTTGTAAAAGATCTAAATGTAACTTAATGAGGATGCAACACAATCTACTATCCAATCACAAGCAAAAAATGATCAAAATTGATGAAAAAATGATCTAATTTGGTGCATAAGTCAAGCAATGGTTGGACTGAACCTAAATCACTTTAGGAGGTGTCCACTACACCTTAGAACAGACTTGAAGAGTCCCCAAAACTCTGATCTTCCCTCTCCTTGATTGCTAGAAAGCCTCCTCTATGAAATCAGCTCCAAAACTCGCCTAGAAATCAATGCTTGGAGCAAGCAAAACTTGCTATCTTGGTAATGTGAATTGAATTCAACTTTGCCTCTAGTTTTAGACACCTAAACACCTGCAAATGAAGTCACACAACACCAATCTCCAATGTATTTGACTCACTTTGAGTTCTAGAATCAATACTAGATGCTAAGATCCAATCTACACAAGATTTAGATAAAAAATTGTGATAAAATTGAATGAAAACCAAGGATTTAGCTCATTTCAGACTTTAGGCTCTGATACCATTAAAAATTACAGCAAATAAGGATCCTAAAACACTTGAAATGATGAGGGAAACAATAGATTATGATTTCATAAGATTAGCACAAGTTGAACCATCAAAAATCTATGCTTGAACCTCACTAAATGGCCCAAATCCTTGAAGAAGGCTTCACACATGTGAAAGTACGGCCTCCCACAGTCTGAGTACTGTAAACCAGACCTACATTCAATCCTATAATCATTAGTAATCACAAGTACTCAAACAATTATGAACATAGAGAGCAATTGCACCATTATGAGAGAAAAATCATGAAATTGCTTGATTGATTTTGGTGAGATATCATCACCTATATATACATGATCCATCATGATTTTGGGCAGGTATGAGTAGCCCTAAACCTATCCCTAATTCTGATTTTGGTGGATCTTTCATCCCTACCAAGTTAGGGTTGGAATCTTGGAGATCCCTCAACAATTCAAAAACTACCAAAAATAGCTCCTATTTTTTTTCTCTTTTATCTAAGCATAATTTGGACTCATTCCAAAGGTTCTAACACTTAGGTCTACTTGAGAACATCCTTATGAATGGAATCCTATGCTATTTGGCACGTGTGACAAGCCACATCATGACCATCTAACTATTTACAAGTCATATGACCAAAACT